>JAZFAV010000026.1:19547500-20747500 GCA_037954035.1 Rosalia funebris | reverse complement strand
ATGTACACTCCCTCACGTGTAGAACGTAACTGTCGTAGCGCCGCTAATTATCGACACTGGACAACCTGAAGCAGGGCGTACCGTCCGCGTCCCCTCCCTACCTATTATACGAAATCGACCGAATTCGGTCGATTGACTTGCGTCTAGTAAAAAAATGAAAAAACGGTATATTAAACCGTCATAAAACCTATTATTCATTGCGATTTTCTTAATTTCCTTCAAATGTTTAAAATTGCGATACAATTGTCGTCCATTGTAATGTTTTTAATCATGCGCCCTCTATAAAAAACCACATGTACTGATTAGTATACAGGGAGCTCCAAAAATTAATTATGATTATATACTCATTTTAGTTAAAATTTAAAAAATAAAGGAAGTGGAATAGATCTGCTGGATACAGCGGCTGAAGACAATACAGAAAAATTTAATAACTAAAATCATTTTCAATATTTATTTTCTGATTCTAAAGAATTCTAGTAATATCTATCAAAATTAAGTAAATGTAAGTAGACAAAATTTGGAGGAAAATACAAGGATTACTTATGGACACAAATTATGTTTCCCTTTCCTCAATGTACATCTGTATAAGGATTCAGATAATTAACGACAAAGATTATGGTTGTTATCGGTAGACAAATAGTATGCAGTTAAATGGATTTTCAGATATTTTATTGGAGTTTGATGTTTCACTAAGTCATGGAAATTTCAAAGTAGAAATTGACACTCTAGCATACACAAATGCATCTATAATAGCACAACTTTATATGAATTAAGTGCTAGTAAAGCATCATCATTCTATTATGAGTAAATTTCCAACAAATATTGCAAATGGAGTACCAGCAACACGAAAAGCGAGTTTGCCAGGCGAATATCGCAAATGGCATGTGTGGAATTGTAATATCACATCAAAAAGTAAAAATTAAGCATTTCTATATTTCACATTTAAATGTCTAAATAATATATGAATACTTTGATAAGAGTTGACAAGAACGTAATTTTTTTATTTAATACGAATTTAAATCAAAGAGTACAAAGGTCTACCTGTAACATACATCTCTATTTATAAACGGCTGCTTTGGCGTCACGAAATTTTTAGGTCGATGTACAAAATGCTTTTCGTTCGAATTTCGGCATTTTCACAAAATCAATATAGTAAATCGATAACGTGGTAGCTTTTGTTTTTTGATCCGAAGCCTCTAGAGGCATGCTCCTGAAGTGTCTTCAACCTAAACGAGGGGGTGGCGCAATATTATGATTTGCTTACTCATATTTTATTAATGTGAATCTCTAGATTTACATCATTATAGATGTACATCTAAATAATCATGTTATATAACCAACGTTATAGATCATTAAATTATATCAGTGGCATGATTAAACCACATATTATTTAGATTCTTTGTGAAAATGCAACTAAATATTTTTTCAATTCAACACCTAATATCTCATTGCACCATCAAGAAATTAATAAGACATTTTCAATACATTTTCCTGAAATATAGGCAATACTAAAATATGTGTCCCTAAAATTCCCATGTTTTCTAACTGATGTTTATTTACACTTATAAAATAACAGATGAAATAGCTGAACATGATTTGAAATGCAACGCTTACAATGTTCTTATAAGATTCCTGATCTTCCCATTCTAGTTCTTCTAAGTTTTTCAAACTTTGTTAGCTGCCAAAGTGCTATTAAAAAATAAACCACAGCATTTCTCGTACTCTTTTCTGTAACTATCACCTCATTATACCTACACGTTCCATTTTAACAGTGTATGTGAATAGAAGTAGTATCTTATATTATATAAATTATAATACATCTAAAAAAAATAATACACCCTAATCAAATACCGCATTTACCATTTCATGTACACAGCAAACATTACTTAATTCAAGTATTCATAAAATTTGCCTTACTGCTGTTCATCATCTATCACAAACTACCATAGATACATATCTACAACTAACATATGTTGACATGGGTATTTTTACAAGAAAATTTTTAGTGCTTAACTATTTTATACTTACTTTTAACCCTCTTTCTTATGAAATGATAATGCAATGTTTTCTAAATCCTTTATTTATAAAGTTACAGATCTTATATAAAAAATATACTACTCTACCGAGCCCTGTACATTGCAATATGGAAAACTGTAAAATGAAGTAGTTATAAATGGTTCACACACAAAGATACTCGGCAAAACTGTAATACTTTTCTAATTTTATTATTTAATTTTCTAGTGTATAATTAAGATCTATAGAAAGTGTTATATAATCTAGCTTTAAAAAAAATCCTGAAAAAATATCCCTTAATCATGAAGCCAGGAAAGCAGAAAGCACATACACATTTTTATTTTAATTTAGTCTATTCATTTGTACAAAAATTTTAATACCTACAAATATATCCTGTGTTCTAATACTGAATCATGAAAATTAGTCAACTTGAAATGTATCCAAGCCAAATTTGGTGTAACATGTCATGTGGTCAAAAAATAACTGGAACTTTTATTTTCGTGTCATTTTGAAAGGTAAACTTGCTGAATAACTTTGTCAGAAAATTATGTTAAGGACATGTTTATATCGCACCAGACATCTTCAAAATCATCTAATAGTTAAAAACTACTTCTAGAACTTCATTGAAATCATGTTAATCAACTATTTTCATGGTGACTAATCATTTAAAACTTACAAAGATATGGCAAGAGACAAATGGATGTTTTGTATCTTTTCTTATAAATGACCCCATAATATTAACAGGGATTTAGATCTAGATTATTGAGAGGCCAGTATTCAGAATGCATAAAATGTACATATTGTCTTAAGAACATAATTGTGGTGTTACTATAGCGTCTACCAATATTGGCTATCTACATATTAAATATAACATATTTTTAATTGAACATATAACATATTGGCTTTAGAATTGTCTTGCCCGATTAATAAATGACAATAATAAATGTAAAGATTACTGACAGTTTTAGGAATCTCTACATACACCATTATATAACTGCCATTTTGATTATTCTTTTTCTTCTTCTATAGGATCAATTTACCAGAATATCATCATTTAGCATTTTTTAAAATGCATAGTCTATCATTCTGTAATATTTCTATAATAGTTTATAATTTGTTGGTAAAATAAGCTGTTTTTTTTTTATCTGTAAAACAAGCTTTTTAAATCGGCATATGAATCAATTTATCTGTATTGCGGTACTAACAAAGAAAAAAACTCGTTTCAAATTCAGACCTCTTAAAAATTTTCATGACTAATGATTTCAGTTTTCAGATTTATCTCAACATTCAACTCAATGTGGTAACCTTACTCGAGTTCAGTCAGAACAAAGTTAGTACATTGTCAATATTACTACTCATTATGTCTACCACTTCTTAGGCATATTTCAATCAGTGTCCTTAATATGAACCCAAAACGTTAAAAATTGATAAACTCATTGAAATAAAAATTCACAAGCAAAAGGAAATTCCTTTTTTTCTTGATCACCCAATATTTCTATTGGTTCTTATTCGTCTGATTCCTAAAATACTAGAGTAATTAAAGATATATAAACTAATAGCACGGTAAAATTTTTACTCATACCATTATTCTCACTACAAATTAAAATTAGTCAAAAACTCAAGGCAAAATCTGAAAGAATACTTTAAAACAAGTATCAGATAATATATATATATATAGAATTTTTCTGAATGTCTTTCAGAATTCGATTGGAAAACACTCAATGCTGGTAAAAACATTATGGAATTACAAAAGGTAACAAAACTAGGAATGTATTTATTAAAAATGCAAATTTTTAAATAAAAACTCATGAAGCTGTGGAGACAAATTGACGACAATTGCACTGTTAGTATTACAATTATGTACATTTATTGAAACTGCAAATTTGGAAATTGAATACTCATGAGGCTGTGAAGACAAATTGATGTTAGTATTACAATAATTATGTATATTATATTTATGTATAGTACATTATGTATATTACAAATATTTTAATGTATACTACCATATCAGTACTTCTTCAATTCCTACTTATATCTATATGTTTGATAATCAATAATTGTTGCTCAATTTGTGTAATTAAGCTGCCTGTGATATCACTAGCTCTCTTATAAAAGTAGAAAATTTGCAGCTTTACCCTTGAACAGATAGAAAGTAAACAAATCCCAGTGGCATTGTCAGTTAGTGTTAGAAACTTTATTGTACCAAATGTGGTAGGGTATGCATGTAAATTATTAATTAATGTATGGATTTCAGATTGATTGTCATATCTCCTTACTACATAAAGTATATGTGTTGCCTGTTTTATATTTCTACATGTTTCTGGTTGTGTTCCTCTGTCTGTTAATATGTATTATACATATATATGTTCAACAAAGTTGTACAACAAAATCGTGTTTAATTTCATTTCACAGTACACATTCATTTTTTTTTTTTGTATTATTTATTACTTACAAATAAATATAGCTGATAATCACAATTCTAGAAAAAGTTCTGTTTTCTTATTATACATTGCATAACTGACAAATTAATGGAATGTACGACATAAAGTTATATTGATGAGTAAATATAGAATGCATGTTTTACTGTAGAGCATACATCTTTAACCAAATTCGATCATACTGCGAGGTTACAGCTACACGTTTTCAGCTCTTAGTTATAAGTCAATTTGTACACTTTGAATATTTATTTGTATAAAACCCAACCTGTATAGTAACACGATAGCACTTAATTTAAAGATCTGTGTAATGTTCTCTACAAGTATATTTTCTAGGCAATGTTGATAATTTTATCAACTATTTTATCAATGTTGAAAATTTATAATTAACTGCTGACCGACATTAGAATCTGAACACAATCATAATTTTATGAAATTGAATAAAATAAGTTGTAGGGAATATGGAATGAGAAGTGAAATTTTTTTTGATCAACTCATGTACAAAAGGCATATCATTTTACAAATAATTTGTAGGCATCTATGCCAAATGCACCCTCTAACTTATCCCAAGGTGGATTAAATAGTATGTGTTTATTGGAATTTATCTACTCTGGGATCTTCTATCTCACTGATTTCAGTCATCAACAGATAATATACAATCAAGAAATAACGTGAGACTTCCGCTGAAATATAGGCATTAAGTATTGCATTTAATTCAAAGAAATGTCTCATTCCATTACATTCTCTCTTGATGGTATATCATGTATTACAGCTTCTACCATATCTAATTAAAGCCTGTCTACTTAAAAAAAAACTGCATACTTCATGTCAGTTCAGATCTGAAGTAATATACATCATCAAATAGGTGAAACTGTATCATGGAGAAAAAATAAGAAAATTAGTGCCTTGTTTTTTGATAATTAGTGCCAATAAGCCAATAAAACATATAACGAAGAAAACGTTAAAGATGGAGATTTTTTATATACATATTTTTGCTTAAAGCAAATTAACTTCATGTAATTTTTTTGCATAAGAATTAACTGAATAAGAATTAAAGGCTCTAATACACTATGTATAGTATATTATTATATTTATATAACATTACTGTGTTACTTTCCTGAAAATTTTTTGATTTACCGAATGATGACAAAATCTTTTGCGTAATGTAATAAACCGCAAATATTAGATAGGCGGTTATATTAGATAAACAAAGGTCAAATATTGCTTTTATTTGTTAAATACGTACCATTATCTGCTTTAGTCTCTTCAAATTACAGGTTTCAATAAAAACTGTAAACTAAAAAAATCAACATAACAAAAGTAATTCACTGGTACAGTATTTTGAAGATTGTTTTATAAATTTATTGTTAAAACTCGCTCTTTGTCTTAAAATTTATTCCAGATTTAAAATGAGACTAACCATGTAAACTGTTTTAGTAAAATTTTTCTTTAAATTTTCACTGCTAAATTTTTCTGTAATTAATTTTATTTTAACCTGATCCTCTAGACGTTATCCTTAATGATGATGATGCCAACCTGAAAATAAAACATGCACAATACATCTAAAAGCAAGCACCTTTACCGATATAGAATTTGATGTCACACAAACTAATAATGAAAAATTAAGGTTACTTGTTTAATTATCATTTTTAACATTACAGCAAAACGTGAATGGCAAATAGAAAAACTAGCAGCATAGATGTAAAAAAGTACAATTTTAACAACAAACAGAAGACAAAAAGTTATCTTACCTATGAGAAATATATTCAACATTTGAATATAAAAAATATCTGCAAATATCACAACTGTTTTAAAACAAACACAAAATTATAATGTATTTTACTGTTTCAACTTGAAACTTGGAGGACTTGAAAAGCCAATAATCATAAGACAAGACTTTTCCAAAAATCTTCTTTGGTTAAATTGGTTATAAATTCATTGTGCTTGGAGCACAATTAATTTAAACAATGAAATGATCTCAATCAAGATTAACTGAATCAATCCTAGAAGGCTAATGCATCTTTTTTAAATAAATACTAAGGTCACAATACTCTATATAATTTTATATCTACAGGATTATTATGATTATTATAAAATCAAACACGGATATTTAATAAGATATAGGAAAAAGCTGCTCCGCATAAAAAAATAATGTTTCTTCACAAATTTCTCTATAAGTTGTACCCTAGAAATTTAATGTGCTACACTAAACTTTTTATTAAACATCACATTTAATTTCACGAATATCATGTTTTAATTTCGAAATTCTGTTAAGATGTTGTCAATTTCTATTTTACATTCACCCTATATAAATGAATAAATAGAATAGGATATGAAGTGAAATATGCAATATAAGGATATGTGGTGAGAAATTCATATTCTGTCAAAATACATAAATCAAATCTTTTAGATTACTTCATAAATTCCTGTAATGTGCTTAGTTTAAAAGCCAATTTAAGCATTAAAAATAAAAACCAACTGTTTCAATTGTCATTAATCTTTGTAGTTTACGCGAATCTCTTAAGAGGATTGTAATATATATTTGTTGACTGGATTAGATGATACATTGTTATTCTTAAAAAGAAGCTTGTGATTCAATAGCTTTTCCCTTAATAAAAATTACATTGAGGATTGTAAATTTTTCGAACATTAGTAATGTAGGATTAAGATATTTCTATAACCATGAATTAATCTTTTATTTAATTTTGGTAGTTTATTTAATACTGGTAATTACCACAAAACAAAATTGTCATAAGATTCACTTTTTTCCATACAATTGCCTAATTGTATGGGATAAAAGTAGATAATATTCACTTGGCCTAGTTTTTCAACTAGATAAATAATAATTAATATTTCCAATATGTGGCCGCTAAGTTCATATAAATGTTAAATATATGCATAAATGGCATTAAGTGATAGGTATTTCACTATTTATATTACCTGGATAATATTGGGTGCGTAGTTATATTGTGTATATAGTTATATTGTATGCAACATCCTTATTTCCTAATATGTCACCTATTTGGAGCCTCTAGCAGACTGGTGCCATATGATTCCTTATATATACAGGCACTATTCTGTTATATCAATCAGTTTCTTATCTGCATCCCAGTAATACGACCATATTAGCTGAGTGAATTTGAAGACTAGTAATAATACATTAATCATTTATGTTATCAAAATAGAACGAGATTTTATATAATAGTTATTTACGACATACATTTGTTAAATTCACTAATATTCAGTAGATGTAAGATTGAAAATGTAATTTTTGGGAAATTGGTTAATTGAAATTTTATGTTCCACAAACACGCTTAGGTTTATTTATTTCAATGATACATTTATCATTTATCTCTGTAATTTTTACCAAGACACTCTAATGAAAAAATTCTAGATTGTATAAGATTTGAACATGATAGTAGTTTTTATTTCATGCAAAAATATATCTATCAACTATTATTGAATGTATTGCTACAAAAATTCATATATAAGAAATAATAGTTTGTTTTTGCATAAACTCATTTCTAAATTCTTTAAAAAAATTACCGGAAATAAGTTCTTTACATATCTATATTATTACTCTGCAATTCTTAATATGAAATAGTAATTCCAAAAACAAATATAAAATGTGATATTTTTGTTTGATACATGTAATTTAAATTATTTGTTTAATAATTGTTAGAATTGTTGATGCATGCCAACAGAACTCTTTGACATCTTTCACAATTCTTTTCAATTTTCTAAAGTTTCTAGGTTTTTTACTAATTTCTATTAAACAATGTTTTATGCATCTAAGTTACATGTGAAAATACCTATAGGCAACACCTATAGTTAGTGTAATGTTTTGTTAATTTTAAAAATACACTAATTTCAATGTGTTTAATACATTTTCTGATTTTGCAGCAAGGTCATTGTCATTTTTAAGAACAACACATAAATTGGATTAGTATAATACAATAGAACCTATAATTATGGTTTAAGAAACGCTAAAAATATCTAATTATTTATCATTTTGATAAATAATGGTAATCCCAAGATTAAATCACATGTTAGAATTCAATGACCAAGAAAAAAAAAGCAAATTTCTACACTTGAAGTAGAATGTATAGATATTTACATCAACGTTCAGACAAGAATAGAAATATTATATGAACTATGGGGATAAAAAAACATTTCTACAAAATGAAAGTGGGAAAAAATATGTGATTTGGTATAAAATATTATATTAGTCATATGCCTCAAAAATCACAGTAACATCATAGTGATACTCTGGTTTAAAATGGTGAAAACAAACTGTACTCATGGTGTTACGTTGTATTATATAAATTGGTCATAAATGTAAGATGTTACATTTCTAATTTCATTATAAAAATAGTATTCGCTGACCAGGGTTGAATACTATAAAAAAAATATCAAGGGGTTAAAATAGAAACTCATATAAAAGTGTTTTGTTAATATGAATATTCAGCAATAATTTATATATAAGCATAATTTATGAATAAATCGAAGCACCTAATATAACCGATAAAGAAGGCCATGGGTAATTTTTTTTACATTCTATATACTTTGCTATCAGTTCAATGAGAAAAATTTTAGGTACATATGTTAAACTGTACCTTTTTAATCTCTCCATGTAAACTCCTTATGAAATACCACATTACCTTAGTAGATACCCTAGATAGAAGATAATAGTATATCCAGGCACTTATGCCACTGTCAAGCCCTGAGCGCAAGAAGACACTGGCACATTCCAGTGAGTTACATCTGAAGTAGTTGCAGCTCCACCTACAAAATTATACGTGAAAATAGCTGTAGTCCTTTACAGAAAAAATTTCACTATGGGTCATTTCCACTCTGAATTAATTTATAATGGTAATAAAATGTACCACATTTATCAGAATAATTATTTTTGCAACACAACAAATAAAGCAAACCATAGAAGAAACCATAATGCCACAACTACTATCTAATTTAAAGAGTACCTTTAATCAAATCACATAAACATATCAATAAGAGGAACAAGTGAGCGATTACGTTTGGAAAAAATATATCATGATAACGTATTTTGTATAACCAGGTGAAAATTATACACTTACCAAACATTTGAATATCTTAGACATACTACATATGTATGCCTTGAATAAAGTATGCCTTCACCTACACACAAAAGTATAAAAAAAAAACAACAAACACCGGCCAATTTGTAATTATCGCATATTATAATCTTATAAAATGCTCAAAATGCAGATTGAGAAACATTTTTTTGAGTTTTATTTTTGCGAAAGAGCAGTACATTTTTCAGGAACTATATGAAAAACATGCATGCAAAGTGAGTTGAGAAAATAACTACTATTTTCTCATGTAGATCTTCACACAGTGGAATGATCTCACTATTATTTGTTTGCATTTAATGTTCATATACCAAAGTTGATATACAAAGATATTGTTCCTCCACAACGTTGGAATAACAACTTCTTTAGTATATCTCAAAGCTGTGCCCTTTTTAATAAATTAAAAAAATAATAACTTCATTTACAGAATCAGCATTGTAGTTTACTGACATCCCATTCTTTGTAAGAAATGTTTTATCAGACTGGAAAACGGAACATATTTTAATTGGAAGAAGTCAAAAAGCTAGCAAAAATTTAGGCTATACTAAATACTAAGACTTATGATGAGATGATACAAGATTGGCATAACTAGGCAATTTATTCGCTATATTAGCAAATACTAATCTAGAAGCAGATCATTTCACACAGATTATTTTGTGAACTTATTGGTCTTTAGAACTAAGAATAGAAGATATAAACAATTAGCATTAATTGTGAAAATATATAAATTGAGACTATATTGTTATGTTCATTATGTTAGTGGGGACAAAAATTGGACATAAGTATTAGAAGTGATGTAACGCATTACCAACAATTCAGGACCTAGAATAAGCACCTAAACACTATGTTAAGAATACAGTTGTTTTAATAAATGCAAATACTCACAAAATAATACTGTAAATTCTATACATAAAAAAAAACACATACCGAGATAAATAGTAAACTTTCAAAGTTGCAGAATAAGATAGACAAATGAATAACGATGGCCATGTCTTAATTATTTTGTATTTTATAATTAAATTCTTCAGATCACTGAAAATGTCTTAGCCGAACATAAAATGTAAGGTTTATTCAAATATATTTTAATTCTATAAATGATAGGTTCATATTATTCATAGATGTCCCTTGATTAATAGATTTAAGTGAAAGATTTTCTTATACTGATTAACGCATGACAAGGGGTCAGATACCCTTTATTTAAAAAACTGAAATTATTTTTATTACTTTTAAACGGGATTGAAATAGTCAAGGAATTAATAATTTTCATAAAAATCAAAATGTGAAATTCAACTCTAATTTTGCTTCTATATTCTGGATTTGCTTCCAAGTACTAAATCCTTGTTATCTGGTATAATAGATTACAATAAAAATCAGTGTGAACTATTTATGATGTTTTATCGTATACTTTATTTTCATACCAGTTAACATGGATTTAATACTTTTAGCGGCAGCAAATCTAGCATATAAGAGTGCAAACCTAGTTCAAAACATAAAACTTTACTTTTACAATTAAGATTATATATTACCCCTAAACTCAATATTTAAGTAACTCTAACAGTATTTAATTAACCTAGTAGCAAACGATAAACTTAATTCATTAAGAAAATCATAATACGCCAGTTTCAGTAAAGCCACATATTCGTGTAATGGATAAAATTTAAAAGTAAAATCCAATGACCATTAAATGTGACTCATATCCAACTAGTAAACTTTGTGTGTTATATCCAACTAGCAAAACAATTTGAAGCTGTAGCTAACAACAAATTAAAATAAAAACTACCAACTAATCAAACCAGTAGTAGACTAACTAGTAAAACACCATTAATTACTACCAATAAAATGAAATTGCATCTAATATTTAACATCATTACAATATTATCATATTCTAATAAAGTGAGAGTTCATATCTTACTGAGCCAGAAGAAAATTACAAATCCGTATGTACTCAAACTGTCGTGAAGGAAACAATTATTTTCCACCACAACCACATTTTACCTATAAGTAACCGACAGATGATAAAGGGAAAAACAATACAGAATAACTATATATAATAGGAAAGATTAAAACAATTTTTATAGTTTTCTTTATCGAGTTTTTCATTTCAAAGTTCGGCATTTTGAATTACTATAGAATAAAGTAACCATACAACTTTAAAATTCAAAAAAATTTTGTACATTTATAAGCTGATGAAAAATAATGAAGAGTATAATTTTGTACACAAGACATATTGGACAAAAAATATCTTTAGAATACCTGTTACTTCTGATGAATCTACATAGGGTTTAAGGAGTATAATTACCATTATAAGTTGACAGTTTGGATTCAATCGGTTTTAATAACAACTTATTCTGTCATTGGAATGTTTAAAATTGGGACAAACACAAATATATTTTTCGCATTGTAAAATATTTTAATATAGGTGGTTTTGCAGTAAATGTCATATTTGTTTATTGACAATTTATAATTAATATATTATCAGTATCAGTCAAATTATCATTCAGCAATGCAACTATTCCCAAGACAACAGTCTAAAATATAGTGAAAAAATGTGGTAAATCTGCCAATGTTACTGTTTGTGCTCAAAGAGCTCAAAGAAACCAAAAGTTGTCTTTTAAAGAAATTTAATGGCAGTAGGCAAGTTAACGAGGACCATTCAAGAAATAACTGATCAATGGAACAGGGCAACAATAAATTGTGGACTAGGATATTATAAGACAAGTTTAGTTTTGTATGACTCCATCCACTATCAAAAAATTAGTATACATTCTTAATTAGTGCAAACCGCTATTAACAGAGATTCAAAAGAAATGCCAATACAAATGGGTAGAATCCACCTCTGTGGACAGAAAATCACTGGAAAATAATATTCAGTAATGAATAAAAATGTTATGTATGCGTTGGAGAGCACCATAAATGAATAATGCGGAGTAAAGCAGAAGCTTTCCATATACTGTTTAAAATGGATTATTAAGTTCCCACAGGGCATCATGATTTAGAGTTGCATGTTGGTGAGTCTTGGGCCCTTTTAAATTCATAGATGGAACAGTAAATGGCAAAAAAAAATTAAGAAATTCTTTACGAACCATCTTTTCTCGATGCATATACATTGTATTCGAATGCGAAGTTTTAATGTCAACAGGATGAGAACTTCATACCATATGGCAAAATCTATCAAACAATTGGTATAAACATAGTAATATAAAGGTTTTCTTTCGCTCATCCAGCAGTCGGAATCTGATCTGAATGTAATAGAAACTGTATGGCATATGATACAGTACTTAAAAAAGAATCTTCAACATGCTGCCCCAGAATTGTAGAGAAAACTGCAAGAAATCTGGAACAATTTTTCTCCTGAACTATGCCAGCCAGTAGTTATACTATGCCTGTTAAAGTTAGAGTAGTCATGAAGTGTGATGTAGTATTCAATTTGTTCCAAGATTTAGTTGTCAACAAATTTGAACATCGAATGTTACAATGTTATTAAAACCAATTGGGTTATTAATGACCGAAAATGTTTTAAAATATTTTGTTTGTCTTTAAAGGGATAAATAAAATACTATAGGTGTTTTGCCAGCATATTTCAAAAATAAGAGCTTGTTCCAACATATAGTTGTTAGAGCTTGTACAACATGGGTGCTTAACTCTTTTACGAGAAAAAAATGTGTAAATACCTTAATTATGGGTACAAAATATTATTATAGAACAAAAAAGTAAAAATTGCAATATTTGTGGTGTTCCTTAAATAATAAAGCAATATTTCATGTTCAAAATAATTTAGTTCATAGAAAATAACTTCTATTATCCTTTAAGATTTGTCGAAGTTGTACAATAGTATATATAGCAATGGTGGTAATGAAAAAATGACCATCCTAGAATGCAGCTGTACTTTCATAAAGTGGGTCAAAGTCAATGACCTACTTTAGAACAGCCAGATAAATCCGACACGCGATTTATTTGAATGTCGTCAACCTGTGCCAAATATCTGGGGTTTATTTTTAATCATTCAAGTATCTGGAGAATGAGTAGGGTTGACGATCCATGTTGTACAATGCTTTTTTTGTTTATTTAGGTCAAAGCTATCAACTATTAAAATAATAGCAATTATACTTCTTAAACTCTGTATAGATTCATCACAAGTAAATGTTTTGATAAGGAAAACGCTCTAATTTTTTTGAATAAGGAAGCGAATCAATCAGAAAATTGTAAATACCAAGTTGAAAAATCCTACTAGATATGGATCCTACATAAAATCCTATCTCTAACAACAAAAACAATTAAAACAAAATATTATTCAGTACCAAGTGGAAGAAGGTGCCAGTGACTGATTACTGCAGTAGCTAATTATCCAATGGCTTTCGTATTGTGGAATTACCAAGAAAATTTATAAAACCGGATTTATATTAAATTATAGAAAAATTAATGTTTTAGTAGATTAAAAATATATAAATTCTTTACCAATTAGTTAATATTTTTTTTAATTTACCCCCTTTTTTTAATAATGCAGATAGGTCATTTCCCACCATTAAAAAGAATGCACGTTATCTAAACTATTTGGATACTCTTAAAGTTGTGTTATTTTTCAACAATCAAGATGTCAGATTTTATTACAATACATTCACTTTTATTTTACACTTAACAATAGTTATACTAATTTCTAGTAAAATAGATTCCACAATCACAGGACAATTGAAAAATGATTTAGACTTGACTAAAACCTGTGGTGTGGACTTCAACCACCGCCGGCTAATAATCAAAAAATTTGATGAAACATTGAAAATGAGCTTTAGTTAATGAAGAATTATTTCAATTGTTGATTTTACAACTTGTATATTTGCAAACTATAAAATTTATAGCTTTGCAATAATTTATTTTCTTAAAATATCGCATTTATAAGTAATGGAAACATAATTTTGACATTTAGAATATACTTTTACTGTACAAGTTTTTAACTATACCCCCATTTTGACAAAATGTTTGAAAATAACAAACACTGCCAATAATATAATTTATTTTGCAGTGCACTCCCCCATCAACGACAAACATTGATACTGTTCATAAATTTTAAACTATACCCCATAAATTTTATTAACGTCACATTACGAATTTATTTATATTTTAAAAATAAATACAATTTTCCAATAAAATTTATATAATGACAAGCACAAAATAAGTACTATCTAGGACTGTATAACGAACTGTCCATGATGCAAATTGTGAAAGCTGTTTAGATTTTCGTGACTGACTCGAGGCGAATCTGTTCGATACTACAAATTTCGTTGCATTTTACCCATGGAAATGCTATATTTTTCAATACCGTATTTTGTTAAACAGAAATAAGCCAAACTAATATCAGTTGTTTTTCATTCACCCTTATTGGAATTTGCCAACTGTTCATTTTTTATCAACACAAGATATATAAAAAGTGTGAATACATTGTTTATATAAATTTAAAATGTCGCATATTTAAATGGAACCGAGTCTTTGAGCATTCTCTCTGTATTAGATTATATCAGTTCAATATTTTATCAATAATATAACAAGATATTAAATAGTAGATTTGAATTCTTGATATTATGATTATAAGTATTTAAAACAAAACAACAAACCAAATAAAAATAATCTCTTATTCTGCTCTTATTGTAAGGCAATGCCTCATCTGTCTACACCGATGAGCCGCTATTGAAAACAACTTATACCAACCTCGATCACTATGAATTAAGTAACAAAGTATCCAAGTCCTTTGATGTCATCTTTCAATCGTTATCTGATGTCGTGGAATCCACCATAGTAAGACTTATCAAATTATAATAGAAATTGAAGTCGCTGTTTTGTTGAGATAGTATATTGCAAATGCTTAGTAAACCAGTGAATTGTATTTCTTCTTCAATCTAGTTACTTGTTGATTTAAATGCAAGAGAACTTATATTAATACATTATATACACAAAAAAAAAAAAGTTTATTTAAATGTATTCAGTTAATACAAGAATTTGATTGGCAACAAATCTATCAAATATCTATTACACCAAATATTTAAAATATTTTAATTTTAATAAAGAGGATGAAAATATAGGGTTTCTCATCACTAGTGATATAATTATATAACTGACCTTAGATGCAAAATAAAAGTGAATGATTTCAAATGTCACGAGTAATGTAACGAACATTTAATAATTGTTTTTTTTTTTTATTTAACTCTTTCTATACGATTGACATATGTATATACGATTGACATATAATTGATATAGGCCACTTACGACTGTCTTAGGGATACGACTAATAACCCACTATAAAGAATAACCTTGAAACCATTGTGGCGGCGCCATACAATCGCTAGTTGTATTGGCCCAGGTACTGGAATCTCTAGAATCACGTGCTTCATTTTGTTGAGTATTTCAGTGAAGTAAGCATGTCTCGCCAATTCCTAACCGCAAAACAATTGGAAGAGATAGCAAGTAATTTATTTTTGGGTAATAATTCAGATGATGTACTTAGTAGTGGAGAAAGTGAGCACGAGCACATTACAAGGTATGACAATACATAATGAACCAGAGAAGCTTGATGAACAACATTTTGATATTGAGAAACTTGAATATGATCAGGAAGATACTAAACATGATTTACTTACAACAAATTCGAATTTGATTTTCATTGGGAGCATCTTGATTTTTAGCCAGATCGTCATGGTGTGTTTGATAATAATAGTACGAGTGGTTGTCAAGTGGATAAGTTGAATAACGACTTTTTTCTTCTGAGATTTTATTTTTTAACTATTTTTTAGCACTATCGAAGGAACTGGATTATGAAATATTTTTCTCGCAAGATTTCATTCAAAAAAATTGTAGAGTGTACTCGACAATTTCTATATATAAAAGAAACTGATGAAAATATTGTGAAGGTACATCAAATTTCTGACAATGAAATGTACACCTTTATGGCTATTACAATGCTTATGACCAGATGTGAGAAACTAAGAATTTATGAGTATTGATCCTTTATGGCATTGTTAGAAATGCCATTTTTTGCTTGAGCAATGAAGAGGAACAGATTTTTCTTTATTTGTAAGATACTTCATTTTTGTGACAATCGCCAGCCAGCTAATGGAGATAAACTTTATAAAATACCATTGGTTCTTGATCATCTAAATTCAAAATTCCAAGAAATATTTGTGCCATTTGAAAATTGTTTAGACAAAAGTCTTGTTTTATTCAAAGAACGGCTGTCATTTAGACAATATATAAAAACAAAACGCCATCATTTTGGTGTCAAATTATTCATGTTATGTGATAAGCAAACGAAATATTGTCTATATTTTATAGTGTACACTGGATTAGGAACAGATTTGGGCCCGCTACAGAAAGAAGATGAGATTATTGGAAAGTCTGGATGAATCGTTCTTACGATGATAAAAGGATACATTGGAAAAAATCATGTCTTATACATGGATAACTGGTATAATAGTCCCGGTTTGGCAAAACTATTACATAAAGAGAAAACATATGTATGTGGTATCCTCAACAAAAAAAGGAAAGGTTTACCAAAAGTAACAGAAAAACTTGAATGTGGTGAAGTGACTTTTCGAACAAGTGGTCCCATTCTGGTTATAAAGTGGTGTGACAAAAAAGAAATTTACATGATATCCACAGCCCACGATTACGACATGTCTCTAAATAAGAAAAGAAGAATAGGAGCTCCCGCAATGAAACCAATTTGCATCCTAGAGTACAATGAGAATATGGGAGGAGTTGATCAGACCAATATGCTGATTAGATCTATTGATTCATAGCCTAAAACTATAAAACGGTACAAAAAATTCTTCATTTTCAGGACATGGCCATTATCAATGCTCATGGTCTTTGACTTACCGCATAGAAAAAAGCAGTTTAGCTGATTTCCAGTTAGCAGTAGTTCGTCAAATTTTTGAGAGATATTGTAAACCAGACGAAGCAACATCTCTCCCAAGGCACACATAAACAGAAGACCCTTTACGACCAACAGCAAGACACTTCATATGGAAAATACCAGAGTCAAACCCTACAGTGGGGCAACCTGTTAGAAGATGCCTAATTTGTTCTAGAAAGAACAAAAGACAGAAACTACATATCAGTGCGATATACAGGTTGTAACATAAAGGTTGGGAATAAATTAAACGGTGGATTTTTCATTAAAAAAAAAAAAATAGATTTTTTTCATATGCTCCACGGGTTTTCGTTTCCAAGCTACAGGGCGCTAAAAAATTTTAAAAAATTTAGTTTTTCTCTAATAACTTTCTAACAGTAGAAGATAATGGAACGAAATTTTAGCAGTAGCTTAATTTGATATTGCCCTAGTAACAGGAAAAAGATTGACTTCGTAAGTTACTCAGTGGCGTGTGTACGCATTGTACCGTAAGGTTTTCCAAAGGAAATCGTAGTACGCCACTGATAAAAACATTTTTTTTTTTAAGATCCACTTTTTATTTTAAACAAAATTACCTTCTTGCGTTTTATTTGTATCTCTTGTCATTTTCCCGTAATTAAAACTTTTGTAAATACCATTTTTTCCCACTGCTATAGGAAAATGAAAGTAACAAAAACATTATAAAGTAT
This sequence comes from Rosalia funebris, assembly GCA_037954035.1. Lineage (NCBI taxonomy): Eukaryota > Metazoa > Arthropoda > Insecta > Coleoptera > Cerambycidae > Rosalia > Rosalia funebris. Next base: position 20,729,355 of record JAZFAV010000026.1, on the reverse strand, counting down.
GCTTGGACTCGGACAATGAAAATGGTCGAATAAGCATTGAAAATGATATTAAAATGTCATATTATTTTTCCGCGTACACACAATTTTCTTCAGAAAACCTTACAGTACAATGCGTATGCGCGCCACTAAGTAACTTACGAAGTCACCCTTTTTGCTGTTACTAGGACATTATCAAATTAAGCTACAGCCAAAATTTCGTTCCATTATCTTCTAATATTAGAAATTTATTAGAGAACTTTTTAAAATTTTTAGCGCCCTGTAGTTTGGAAACAAAAACCCATAGAGGCAAAATTTCATATGAAAAAAATCTATTTTCTTTACTGAAAAATCCACCATTTAATTTATTCCCAAACTGTATGTAACATAGGATTATGTGTGATTCCTTGTTTTGAAATTCATCACAAAAAAAAAACAAATTCTAATATAAATATTTTCTTGAACTATGGAATAAAGTTTCGTTTGTTCATTTTTTTATTTTTTATTGTCCTCTTGGACAAATTAGGAAAAGAATATTAGATTTAATTTGTTTTAAATTCAAATAACTGGGTTATAAAATATGAATGTCATATGTATACGACAAATAAAAAAAAGCTGCGTACAGGCATATGCCTAATTGGTTAGTACTGTCGTATAGAAAGGGTTAACATGATTTATTCCTCACTGAAAATCTCTAACACCCTATTTGGCATTTTAATATCATAAATATTCACTTACTGAAAAGCAGCCATCATTGTAAACACCTGTATAACATTTCATAAATATATGTAAAAATATGTAAACAGTAATATAGCACATATACAAATAAATGCAGTTATAAAATAGAAATATAAATAACCAAAATAAAATTTATATAGTCAATATCTTTTAGCAAAGTACCCCATCAGAAAACAATAAATTCCAAATACCATAAAGACCATATATATATTTGTACAGATATGTATAAAAAGTTATGGCCGCAATAAAATACAACATTAATTAATATCAAGGGCATATATACAAATGCAGTCATAAAATAAAGTATCAATATAAATGCAAGAAATGCCTGTCAGAGAATGGTAAATAAGGAATATTCCCAAGAAAAAAATACTTTACCTTCAGTGGTGTGAGGGCGATCTGCAAATATAACAAAAACAACAAACACAAGTGGTATTAAGGTTATGTTTAATCAAGATCATACAGTTGCAGTTTAACTGCTGTACATAGTGGGTTACAATATGAAATAAAAATCAATTACAAAATATTGCTCAAACACTGAACATAAAATGTGTTCAATTCTACATGGTTTTTGGGGACGGGGAAATCAACAAAATTTGTTTATTGTCGCGAATATTGAAAAATTAGATATTGGTTCATCATAAACAAATTTTGCATAATATACTCAAAGAAAATATAAGGTTTTGTTTTTATACAACACAAAGGAATGAATAGTAATGCATCTAGGCATTTTTCATTTTCTTCAAGCATAAAATAAAAACTTAATTTACCGTGATTTAATATTAATAAGAGGAATATTGTACAAGTCATCATGTTTTAATCAATAATCTTACCAATTTGAAGCTCCGACCTCCAGAATGTTGTCCACACATTTGTCTGACAATCCCTATAAATAATCTAACACGAACATCTTTAACCTACATTCTATAGAAATTATAGTGTAACTTGGAAGCTATATGTCAATACCAATTATAAAAAAAAAAAAACAATCCAGGCATGTATAAGATTTATATTAGCAAAAAAAAAAATAAGACTTGTAAAACTTGTAAATACAACAGGGGAAAGTAAAACCCTAATAAATAAATACTGCGATCAAAAATTTTATTGGAAGTAATTTCCAATATTTTATTATATAAGTAAGAACAAAAAACATCTTATCTCTACTATTTATATCTATTGTGGATTTCTTTTGTGTAGTTTTCTATAGGCTGGACACACCGCTGATAAAATATAGTTGCTTATATCTAAGACAGATGTTAAAATTTTCTTAATGACTAAGAAATGATTCTCCCGTAGTTCTTAGTTGAGAATTTGGGGCCACACTTAAATCTGTAAATATATAAATCTGATATCGCTGCGACACACCACCTGAAAAGTTCAGTGTTCTGTCAACACAACTCATCGATTTTGATTTTAATTGAAGCAATAAAAAATAAATCAACTATAATTCCATAACATTTACATTTTCTTTTACATACATAATTTTGCAGTTAATATTTTTAACAATTTTTTTTTCTTAAAATTTTCTTGAATTGTAATTTTATGTAAATTTATACTGAATGAGAAATAAAAAATTCAAAAGTATATTACAAATGAATTTTAAAATTATTAGTATGAAAATAACCGCCATAATCACTAACTGCAATAAAATGTACGGATTTCCAAACAAAAGCAATACTATGGATTTGAACTCGTAAAAGGAGTTCTCTTCAAATATTAACTGGCAAATCATGTTGACAGCACACGGTGAAAATTAATTATCGCTACATTGAAAACAATTATCAAGAAAACCAGTATGCATTTTAGATAAGTAAATGCTCCTGAAATACAAAATAAAAAACAAGAACCCAAATATAAAATAATAAAATATGCAATGTATGGAATACACACGAATACATTTGAGGTAATACACAAAACAGGCAGAAAAAATATTGTTTTCCAAAGTAGGTAATCGTAAATAAATGCAAAGACAAAATAGATAAGAAAATTGTATACTTATAAATGAAGAAATACTCACGTATTACTAATCTTAATTATCCTGTGCGTTCGGTGGAGCTCCACCTTGTTGACCACCGTACCCATAAGCTGGGAAACCATAACCTCCTTGGGGAACGGTTCCTGGCACTGTACCCTGCGGTTGGGCACCATAATAACCTACACCAAAATTAGATGTTATAAAAAAAAATTCAATGATAACGAATATGCTTAGTGATGTATGAGTAATGAGGAAATAAAAATAAAGAAAATAAAACGCACCAGCAGGCGGCTGATATGCACCGTAAGGTTGTTGTGGGTAACTACCTGCAGGTGCTTGTCCAGGAGCTGCAGTAGGTGCGGCTGGTGTGGCAGCTGACTGTTGTATATTTGCCTGAAATAGAAAATTTTGTTTTAAATAGATCAGACTAATTAATTTTGTATTAATTACTCTTGTATTTTAATCACACAAATATCAATAATAAATCAAGAGAAACTAAGAACTTCACATTATATAAAGTTTTAATTTTTTAATGATTATCTTACTGTTTTTTTTTTTTTTTTGATATTGGTTGTACCAGTTTTGAAAATACATTTGACATCTAAAAAATTTTAAATGCATATAATGAATAGTTATCAAAATTATTGTGAACATAAAGTAATCTAATGCCTCTTCTATTGATCTCTTTGTAATTTCAGTTATAATTATCAGACTACAATCTTATTGTATATTCTAAATTTTTTTCAGTTTATTTTCAATTTTTCTGCGGAGCATTCTATTACAGCAAAGTATTTCAATAAAAGTAACTTCACCAATAAAAAAGAAAAAACTGCATTGTTTTAAATGATTTTTGTTTCATAATCACATTATAAAATAGGAATATTACAAAAAAAAAAAGAACTTTTTGATTATCCTGCGTATACTTTGTTCTCTAGTTGCTTATAGATTCTTCAATTTGTCTATTTTGTACCAAGTATTTTGTGTCCAGTACCTATTTTGTATACAAATATTTATTAAATAAGTACATATACATTTCACTAAAAACTACAATATTTTCGAATTACTAAAAGTATTTCAAAAATATATTTTGCTTTTAGGCTATGAGTGATTTGTTTTATTTGAGTCACTGTTTGTAGCCAATAAATAATAAAAAATTTACACTTCATTAAAAATGGCTAACAATTGAACAGACTAAAGTTAATACAAACAGTGTGATATTATATAAGAACTGGTGAATGCAGACTATCAACATTAGATAGCATAAGGCTGGAAAAATACCATTAAAGTAATGACAACTTTTGGATCGGTTTAATCCTAAACAAAAATCATCTCAAGATCGACAAAAAAAATCTTAATGCGCGGCGAGGTAAATTATAAATTTGATCACACATTGTCACAATATTCATCCTATACTCCTATCTTAGGTTAGGTGAGCGACTAGAAGAAAGCAGGCCAAGGAGTTAAACTGCTGCAGGACTATTATAGCGATAAATGTATGGAAAATGAGAAGCTCAGTTTCCAAGAACACTGTTAAATATTTAGAATTGAAAGTCAATAAATATTCTCATGTAGTTACTACAAAGAACTCCGTTTGTAACTGGAACTCAATAACTAATTCCAGATTTTAAATAATTTAAGAAATCTTGCTTTTTTAAGATTGTAAAAACTTTAGTAAATAAAACATATCAAATTAATGCAAGGTTCAAAATCTATCTTAAACACATTAATAATATGTAAAACCCGTTATCTCTAATCTTTTTACTCAATCTCAGATCTGCAATATATTTATAATTTTAATGAAATTCTAACTTGCATTACTCAGGAAGTGACAGTACGCTGCTTAATAAAATTCTACCGATATATTTTTTAGATTAAGGTCTCTGCCCACTATTTCGTACCATACTAGGACCCTAACAGGAACGTGTCAGACACGAAAAAAAGTGCTCCAATCGCTACTATGCCCACCGCAACCGCGCTGCCTGCAAACACCGTAGCATGTCATGCACGTGCCGCTACCTACAAAATATTCTTGCCGTCAAATTGTTGCTGATCCAGTCATGGCATGCTACAGTGTTGGCCGGTGATGGAACGGTCTAGTGGGCGTTGCCTGATACAAATTGATGCAAATTATATTTCTTTGCATGTGTTGATATGGTTACGGTCCTAGTATGGCCCGGTGTAGTGGGCAGAGACCTTTACACTTGAAATACCATACCTCGGCGATAGCTGGTTTTACATATAGACTACATATTTAAAGTGTAAATACTATTACAGATCTGAAAATTCTCTTATTGTACCCACTTATAGTAGGCCGGCTGGCATATAGGACAGACCAGCTACTTTGCCTTCGTCCATTCTTTAACCACATATTAGCCGACTAGCAATTAGTTCGCAACTATTGTATATTAAAATGAATGGACTTTATCTGGGCAAATCTTCAGTCTAGCCAGTGGCGCGCAGAGAAATGTTAACAGAGTGAGTACCATTAGAGACAAAGTTTGAATTTAATAAACGGTATAATCATATTCATAACAAAACTCAGAAAAAGAACAAGTTTTGTATGCAAATTGTCAGCTAGGCATGCGTGATGTTTTCTGTTTGATTCAATGTAGCACAAATATAACAAGCAGCATATTTGGTGTACAAATAAATTTAGTCCTGTATTGAATGGATTACATAGAAAAAGTATAGTGAACATTTTTAAAAAAGGCCATCGATCAAACGCAATTTTTCTTGTCTAAATTTTTATTCTTAGTGCTTATAATGTAACGCTTTCATATAATCAATAAAGGAAGAAATTTGGAAACAAGGAATTGCTAGTACCACATTACATTCAAAACCAATCACAGGAAATAAATAGATATGTCCATCCGGTAAATACAATATGGGAAGAAATTAAAATGAGTGCATTACTAACTGAAATTGATTAAAACTATATTTTTATTGAATATCAATAAGTATATGATCATAAGTATGTTTTTTTAATCAGTGTTATGTAATAATAAAAATAAACAAATACAAGAGATTGCAAAAAAAAAAAAGGAAACAAAACCCAATGTTAATAAGTTGAAGAACCTCAGTCAATTGCCTTTTAAGTATGTTCAATTAAAGATTATTAAAAATTTGTAGCAAAACAAAAGAAAACGTCCATAGAAATTTACATCTACACATACCTTGCTCTTCATTTGTGCCTCAATAGCCTCTGCTTCTTTATGCTTTCCTATACTTCTATAATATTCGGCCCATTGAGCACTATAATCAGGTTGTCCCCCGCTTGCAGGGGCAGCCGCTTGCGAAGGATTCGGTGCAGCTCCAGCACCTGGACCAGAAGGTTGAGGAGTACTGGGCGCAGTGGGATTCCCTCCCTTTGCCTTCGCCTGTTGTTCAATCATTTCAGCTTCGCGGTGCATTCCAAGTGATCTATAATATTCAGCCCATTGTAATGAATAATCTGGTTGACCTGTGGAGGGATTGACTTGTACTGGCCCAGGTTGAGCAGGGGCGGGTTCACTCGCTTGAGGCTGGCCGCCGCCCCACTGTTGTTGGTAATTGGGAACACCCCAACCACCTTGAGGATTGTAACCTTGCGGCGCCATACCTGGATATGCCTATCAGTAAAATAAAAAAAACCAATAAATACATTTACACGCGCGCGAGTTTTTTACATGACTGTATAAATCCAAGGAACTTACCGTAGGCATGTTGTTAGCCATTGGGGGTCCTCCAGTAGAAACAAAATTTAATGGCATTTGTACTTTATCACTGATTATTCTCTTTGCTGTTTCTATCTGATCTAGGTCACCTTTAATTGTGAAAGTCTTTTCATTGGAATTTTGGTTCTGTGATCGCCTGTCAAGCTCGCAGTATGCCCCCGATTGCTGATTAATTTGCTTTATGGTTTCGCCACCTGCAAAAAAGGATCTGTAATTGCTGATTTGTTACATTTCCAATGTAAAACATTAAAGACGAAATTGCAAGAAAAGACGACAGTGTAAAATTTTCATTGTAAATTGTAGCATCAGCATCAGCATCAGCAGTTCAAAATAATATTGTTTTGAAGTCAAGAAACCAAATAATATTTTGCCCAACAGAAAAGCAAAATTAAAATAGTTCTTAACCAAGTTAACACCTATGCATTTTAAAATTTTCACATTTTCTGCATAGCATGAGTAAATAAAAATGTTTGTTAGAAAATATTCAATAAGGTCAAGTTGTATTTTTTTTTTTTTTTTTTGTACACAAAATGGACTCAATTCAAATAAATATGAAATTTTACTGAAATTAGGCTGATGGAATGATATGTGGAGATATTTGAAAGAAGTTACTAGTGTTGCAGCTTTGCTTTACAATCAAAACCAAAATATTAGTTTTACGAGGGTTGAAAGATGAAATTTTGGCAATAAATATCACATTTCATGCTACGTTATTATAAATAAATAATAACGTGTTTAAACGGTAGTAGTTTAAACACAAACAAGAAGACCCACAAGAATTGCACATCATTACAATAATGTAGATTAACTGAAATGGCATACAATTTATGGCAAATATTTACAAAATTCGGTGGCCACACACACGTCTGTATGCGGAACATTTTCCGCACCATGTACAAAAAGTTCATGCTTTGCTACAATTATCCTCAGCATGTAGAATTTTGCAGCTAATACAAAATTTCCCTGAGAACGTTATATTTACAGATATTATTTACCCGCAAGGAATATTTTATTTCCAATTTTCTCATGTCAGGATGTTGTATAATAACGAAGGAGGTGGTTATATTGCATATTTGTTGTTAATGTGCCAACTGTGGTGAGGGAGATGACATGAAATAATCCATCTTGATGCCAGCAATTCCCAAAGTGTTAAAATTTTGTTAGTCATGTTTTATTTCTATGATGTCTATTTTCATAGTATATGATTAATTCTATGAAAATACCCTCATCATTTAAAAATCTTAGAAAAACCATAGACACGCTATATATTTCCTGTTGACATATATGCATTCATTTTGTATAGAATTAAATAATATTTAATTATTCCAAATGATGAGCAAACTACATTATATGGTAAAACCTTAGAAAAACTTAGCATTTCGTAACTCTATAAAGTGACTTCATCAAATCTAATATATAAATTATTTATTTGTATAAATTATTTATGATTTCTTTAATATTCCTTTCAATATATTAGAACATTTAATAGCGCTTTAACACGGACAATCACCACATATTGATATTCTAATTAGTGGAAATATAAAGTTACTTCTACAATTTACAAATTTAGACCATTCTTCATCTAGGACTCACAACGTAAGCTCACAAATTTATAAACACATTTATATACAAACTTACCTCTGCCTATGATAACTCCACACTTGTTACTGGGCACTGTAAAACTAACTTCTTGTGGTGGCTGTTGAGGACCTCTTCTATCGTCCCACTGATTACCACCACCACCATAATCTTGTCCACCATTTCTATTACCTCTGTCAAACCTGTCACCTCCACCGCCACCACGGCCTCCTCTACCACCACCACGACCTCCGCCACCGCCCCGAGGCCCAACATCATTATTATCCCTTTGAAGAACACTATCGATGAGTTCTTCTATCCTTTGCCTTGCCTGCAAAAAAAATAATTCACTGTTAATTAACTATCTAATGAATGCACTGCAAAACACTTACCTGTTCAACTTGTTTAGGATTCCCCGATAAAAAGCAACGCCTATCACCAGGCCCTTCATCCCTTGCTTGTTGAAACTGAACACGGGCGCCAGTTTCGGCTTGGATTTTCTTTATCATGTCTCCACCTTTACCAATCACTACACCCACGGCAGCCCTCGGAACTAAAACCTGCAACAAAAACATAAAAAAAACAGTGATTTAAATATAGAACGATTTAAAAAGTAAATATGAAAGCAAAAAGGAAACTTGAATATCATATCATTATATGACTTTCTGGATATAACAAGTTATAAACAATATATTTAAGTGGTATAAATGTGTTTGTTGAGGAATAAATGTTTAAAGATGGCGTATTGATATTAAAATATCCAAATGTGAAGCCTAAAAACTAAATTTATGACAGTGACTTTTGAACATTACAAGGCTCAAAAAGTAGAGATGACTTTTACCTTCAAATTTGTTCCAGAGATAAAAATACACGTTTTTATCTACATATACTTCCACTTTCATATTATGCTATGAATATTGCTACAAATATTGGAAAGACAAAATTTTACTTATCATGATATGTAAATTTTTGTCTTTCCAATATTTGTACAGATCTTAACTCGTATTAACCAGGACTTAAATATAACTTATAAGACACATTATGAATATGAAGCTCTAAACGGAGACACACAGTTTAACCAAAATCTAACAAAATAGTTTGTTCGTTGTGTTTTGGTGCATTTAACTTACTAAGTTACTAACCTTAACTTTAGTTTCTTCTTACTCCAAAACAAAATATTCTTATTGCATTTTTTGATAATATCTGCTTTATATTTTCTAACTGGTTATGCTATTCATTACATTAAATTTTGATTTAATGTCATATTTTTGAATAATCAAATTTGAATTTTGAAATATATTATCAAAATGGACATTAAAATTCCAAAGATATCTATGGCAAATTTTAAATATATAATTAGCTACAAAAATTTAACAGCGGCACGTCATAGTAACACTGCTACATAAGTAATGTATATAACATTTTATTTATATTGTATATTATTTATAAATGTACAAAAAATGGTTCGCACAAAATATTCCAGTATTTCCATAAAAATAATAAATATAGGTAAATATAAATATTATAAACGGAATAAAATGAATTTTCTATTATTTATATCATGTGTACCAAATTACTCATAATAAAATTGCAATATGCTGCTATACTTTTTGAATAGATTATTGAAAATATGCATAGTTAATTTTAAGTATACCTCAACATGTGCAATATTATGTTAACTCATTAAGTTCCCTTTATATGGAAACAGTATTGCTTATTTTTGTTTTACTAATTAGTTTGTAAGAAAAAATAATTATTTTCTCTTATTAAAATAACTTGATATTGAGTATGTATTAGTATTATCTATGTTTATTTCAAAATTGAAGCTTATTTTTGGCTTTAAATTACTACTTTTCTTATGACCACCAATTATACGGTTTAACAAGCTCATTTTACCACCATTCTATGTGACAGCAAAAACTTTAGGTGTTCATATCCGCAATCCCTATAATCATATCTGCAATCCAATGTACCTCTAATTTTTATATCTGTAGTGCTTGTTGCTTCTAGAGGACACATCAATTTAACTTTTTCTAACTATACAAGCCACATAAAAGTTAATTTGAGATATTTCTGGGAGGATTGAAAAATTTGATGCAGCAATCAAAAGTTCCAATCTTGAAAGTGAATTTTGAACATCAAATTTGAAGTGTATCAAAGTACAGTTCAAATTTGACTAGTAAATCCCACAGTACACCCGATTTTAGTTTCATAAAACAGTAGGTATATAAAAGCTTCACTAAAATTAAAATCCTGCTGTATATTACACAAATTACTTGTTTAATGCATTTTTCCATTTTTTAAGATTTCGTAACATGTTAAAAACAAAACTTTTGTGCCAATAATTATCATCAAATACTAATTATAATTGATTTAATGTAAAACTTTCTGAATTTCAAGTGACAATATAGAAATAAAAGAACAAAACTGTAATAAGACTTACCTCTGAATCGCTACCACCACCATAATCATTATATTGATCCTGTTGCTGTCTATTATCATTGCGTCCACCACCACGTCTATTAAAACTTTTCATTTCTTTTTCAGCTATTAGGTCATAAACAAGCTGTTTAGCAATTTCAACTTTCTGCGGGTCACCACTAATCAATAGTGGTTTTTCATGTTCTTGGTTTGGACCATCTTGTATAACAACCATTTTTGCACCGCTCTTTTCTTGCAACTGTTTTATTGTCTCCCCGCCTTTGCCTATTATTAAACCTACTTTCGGACCGGGAATCATTATTTCCAATGTACTTCTTCCGCCTGGACCACCTGGACCGCTTGGGCCTCCCGGACCTGGCCCACCTGGACCTCCAGGGCCACCCGGACCTCCTGGCCCTCCAGGCGGACCCCCTCCCATATTTGGATTCATATTATTCATTCCTGAGAAAAATAGAAAAAAATATGAATTTTTAACTGAATATAGTATTTCATTTACCATTCTGTAGGACATACATATTAAGCAAATAAAATAGTAGTCACTTTCCGAAAGAAAAAAAAGTTACATCTTATGTAGAATGTTTCCTAAATGGATATTGTTACTTCCGTGAGTGATTCTTCGTGAGTGATTTTTTTTTCCCATAAATTCATATCATAAACCTCCTCATTTATTTTTTTTTTCAGACAAGACAAATCAGGCAAATTTGGTGACTAATTTATATGGTATAGTTTTTTTAGAAAATTCTTTAGAAGCTTTCAAAAATAATAAAATTAACAACTTCTAACTCTGTGTTAAAACATTTTCTACAATTAAAAATTTAAAAATAAGAAAACTTTTTTTCTTGTATTATTAATAGCTTTTGAATAAAAGAAATTAAAGATCTCATTATGAATGAGACATATACAAAAAATTACTATATATAACAAATTTAGTACGTAGATGTCTTTTTGAATTTATAATTTTAGGTTTTTCTATTTACAAATAAAAATATTGAATGGCACTTTCCATTAAATATTTGTCCACACATTTCATTATTGTACTTGAAAAATATTAACTTGTGCCCATAAAGACAAAGTGCTAAACAGTTTTTTTAGAAGTACAGAAGTAATGAGTTAAAGGAGCATCTTGTTTTTTTTTTCTGAAAAAAATGAATTTTCTTGCATTTTCGCATCCCTCATACCCATAAAAATGTCCCCGTAAAAAAGTTCTCAGAATTCCGCCTGCCGCAGGGTGCTCGCCGGATTTACTGTAAACACTTTTGCAATGATCCAAAAGGTATTTTCTTTAGTAATATTTGTAGTTGGCGTTCCTGCCTATTTCCCCAACCATGTTCGCACTACATTTTAACTGTTTTCGTCAGTTTTACTCAGACAATTGCTGAAGTAGTATTGTGACATTGAAAAGTTTTTTCTTGCAATTATTCCATATTACAATTATAAAATGTGTTACAGCATAAAGGATAAAAGGTTCGACCAACAAAAATCTGCAGCACGACAAATATACCCTGAGAGAAGACAGTTGGTGAACCTGGCGTAAGCCTGAAGTTGACATTAAAATTCTGGCTTCATTGTTATTGAGACAGTGAACCAATCAGCTGCAATAACATTTAACGAGCGCACCTCAGTACTTTTACAAGTGTTGAATATCATGGGTGTCACGTGGGGGCCTTACACCAGGATCCACGTTAAGACGCGTATCAACAACACCGAGCATAGGGCTTCAGAGGCTGCCATAATGGCCAGAAGCGAACAAAAGGAATAAGTAACAGCATGGTTGGAGGGTTATAAAGAGAAGGGACAATTGTATGACCTAGGCATTGCGCATTAACGGTAAATTTACCTGCCTTTGAGTAATTATCTTTCAAAACTTTAAACGCGTTTTTCTCGAAAAGATGATTTTCAAAATGGTGGCAAGCCTTCTCTGAAACTATTGAACCGATTGAGTTCAAATTTTGTACACAAGTTCTTTAAACACGTGGCTATCGTGTAACGAGAGCTTTTTGAAAAAAAAATTGTATAACTTTTATTAACAATAACAGTTGAAAAAACGGATGAAATCGCATTTTTTCGAAAAGTCTGCCATTTTGTTAATTTTTAGAATTTTAGAAAAACTCTGGTGACACGATAGCCAATTGGATATTAATTAATTTCCTAAAAACCTCTTTTATTTCAGATGAACTGGGCGGCCGTAAATATGTTCACCGTGTTTTTAGGCCTCCAATGAAGTGGATATAATGGTAGCCAGTTTATTTAAAAATTTATTTGTAAACTAGTACTATAGAATAAAAGATATAAAAAAACCCGAATGCTCTACTTCTATCACTTTTCCTGTAATAAATTAAATATAACCACGTAAACAAAAAACAGAATGCCCCCTTAATTTTAACCAATTCAAACATTAACAAAAATTCCAAAATTAGGTCAAAATTTCCTTTGAATAATCTTAGTGTCATATATAACACAGGAGTGACAGTTTTCAAATATATGTTTATAAGCAAAAATATACACCCTGGTGCAACATCAAATGGATAATTTATAGGGTCCGTTAGTATAATTTCTAGATACATTTATGCACTTTTAGATGAAGTGTCACCGTGATATGCACCGCGTGCATAATTGCCTTAATTCCTCTTAAAATTGCAACAGACTGATTTCTACATTTTCTAACCCAAAGAAGTAATAACATGAACTTGGAAACCATCCTACATGGATAAATTATTGAAGTTCTATATAATATGTCAAAATTGATCAACTACTCTCTGGATATCTGGAAGTTGATAAGTATGAATATTATGGATAATCCAAAACTAACTTGCACATAAATTTATGGTAATTAAAGTTTGCAACATGCCTCATCTTTGTATTACTGTTTTATTCTTTTTATAATATAAGAAATCTAATGATATGAAGCACATCAACAATGCCAGCATTAATAGATGACACTAAAGTATATGTATACACATATGTCTATTATGTACATATATTGTTAGCTACATCACTATAATAATAAGTAGCTAATTATAATAATGATTATCAATTAATAATTATGAAATGGACTGTTTCTTCGTTTGAGATATTTCTAACAATTTTGCTAGTATTATAAAAATAATTTTGTAAGAGTTTAAAATAATTAAAATCCACAAGGCATTAGAGAATTCCCTAAAATGGCTATCAACATAAAAATGTTAATTCTAACAGAAATATTAAATAGATTATATGCTTGATTACAATATTACAATATGCTTAATTACAATATGCTTGAACTTAAAAATTATCAAATTTAAATTGTTATAAGGATTTAACTATGTACAATTTCATGTAATCAACAAGGGTGTTCTTTGATATTTTATTTAATATAATTAAGTGTAGCTTCTTTTAAAACAGTTTTGTTACCTTAGTAATATTTTGTGATATACTACCAAAATAAGTTATTTTATTTTCCCAAAGTTCTAGCAAATCTCGACTTTTGAAGCTGAAATGTTTTTTTTTTTTAATTTGAAGTAGTTATTAACTGTTCTTGCAATAATGTTTTAATATGCCAAGTATTATTTGAATATAAAGATATAAGAAAGAAGGTTACGATTTACAACATATAAATTTTTTATATGCATATTTATAAATAGTATTAAATATTGGTTAAATTAATTTATCATACGAACTTGGAAGACTGTATTGGTAAATGAAAAGAATATGCATATACACATTCTCATTTTCATTATCATTGTGTTAATTTATTCCACAGTATAGTTGTGGCACTTGGAGAATTATTAAATGTAAAATATTATATATAAATAATAATAAAAACTTTATACGCAATCAAAGGCAACACAAAAATACAACATAATATCAACATGTGTTAACTCATCTTCTAGAGGTGTAATCATAAAAACAATCACCCTTTGTATGATTGCAAATTGTATATGTTGCATAAAATAGCCATAAGTTATAACTTATTTAATAAAGATCTTACAAAAAAAAAACCTCGTTTTATTTAAACCTTATTTGATCATTCAATAATCAACAAGGGAAAACTCCTAGGTGTCAAATTAAAGTTATCTAACAGTAGAATATTATACCTATTATACATATTAGCAACTGGATATTCCATTTCATATTTATTAATGTTACACTAAGTTACATTATAAGAATAAGTTAATAGAGTTAATAAAGGTTAAAGTTCCATGCAAATCAAGCTAACAATTGATTTGGGTATAGGATAAACAAAAGGGATATTACGGTTTACTCGAAGGACGGGTCAACATGCACCATGCAGAATAATATTTATCATAATAACCTGGAAAATTATTATGGGCGCTACCACCTTGATTGTTGGGCGGACCCATACCTGGCCCCCCCATATCATAACCAGGTATACCTTCGGACCGGCCTCTTTGATGAATTATGTTCATAATAAGTTCTTTAGCTCTAGATATAGCTTCTTTTGTACCCGATAATGAACAAATTCTGTCTGGCATACCCTGCGAATCAGGTGCCATTTGAATCTTACAACCTGATTCGGACTGAAGCCTTGTTATCTGTTCCCCTCCACGACCAATTACTGTAAATATAAAATTTGTTGTTATATTTAAAAAACTGTATGGTCCAAGTGAAAGTTAAAAATTAAAATAAACGATTGTTTAAACAAAACTATATTCATAAAAATCTGTTAGTTAAATTTAAATTTACTTTAAAGTTATAACCTATTATTTCAGCCTTCGTATCAACTTCCCTGTTTTCTTCGATGTTGTAATATATTATTCTAGCTTTTTATCAAAATTTTTATAATGTCATCAATAGTTTATGGAAAAAATCACAAAATTATTCACTGCATTACTTACCATTACTGATTAAATAAATTTATTGAAAAATTTGAAATGTATATTTTAACAGTAATTCTGCATTAACATTAATACAGTGAATTACTACTGTTAGATTGTTCAATTTGACACCTTAAATTAATTGTTTTATTGTTTACATAACTTCTGAAGTAAAAACATTCATATTCAGCTTCCATTTATATATCATGCCTCAGATTATTATTTCATTTTACTAGATGTAAAAAAACTGATTTTCCAAGAAACATCAGCCATCATGCACCACTTCGTTACTTTTAAGAAATCATGCATAACAATTTTTCTCCTTTTAGTTCTTTAAACATAAATAATTGCACCAAAATAGGATTAATTACCAAAAACAGACAATAGTATTAAAACATACTAAATTATGATTACCAAGTTATATCATAAAACTGATATTTTGTACGAGAGTAAATCAATGTCTTCCACTTCTCAACTAATCTCAAATTTACAGTATGAGATTTTCTACAAATGAAATAAAAAATATATTGTACATTTGATATATCTAATATCAAAAATATGTGGTAGAAAATGTACTATAAGTCTGGAATAATTATGAACTTGAAATCTTAATGAGGAATTTTAACTCTACTATGTTGTTAGTAGCATGTGACAAAACATTATGAGGTATATTTGAAAATACCCTCATGTGACAAATAAAGACAAAACATTATGAAGTGTATTTGAAAATACAGTCTTGTAATAAATAAAAACGAATTAAAAATTTTACCACTTAATAACTTTCGATAAGTAATGCTGCTTGTGTATTTGAAGCACAAGATATTGGCATTGTTCACTCTATAAAGCATAGAAAAAATGGTCACAATTATCTGATCAACTTCTATCTATCAGAACCAATTGTTACTTAAGAATTTACTTTCACAACAATCTGCTATCTCCTATAATATGGAATTATTAAAATAAAAACAATTTTTATTCACTGTACAAGAATGACAATAGTCGTTCCCTTCAAAGGATATCTTCAAGGTTGTTGATTAATCTACCACAGATGTTCGTTGACACTTCATTATCTTACCAAACCAATAACACCAAATTTTTCATTTGGACAACTTTTGTCTAGAAATATTGACTTGCCATATTGGATTTGGATTGCTATTTTATATAATTTTTGAGCCAACAAATATTTAACATTTCCAGAGTTTGGCACTCCCTTCCCAAATCATTACATTTATAGCAATCAAAAATATTTCTTACATTAGGAAAACATGTATATACTCCTATATACATGTTTGTTTCATGAGTATATGAAATTTCGATTTCAAATGTAATTACTAGTACATGTCATTATATGAGATATGCGTACATCAGTTGACCACAAATGGTTTCATCATTATGCTTACTTCTTTTTATTTTAAAATTACAGAAATTACGATTATAAAAATTTTCAACTAAATTATCTTCTAAAATTGCAGGTGGAAAATTGATAATATAAAATAATATTGAATTAATTCCAGATGTTTAATTTTTTTTGGGGTCTTTAGATGGATCTTTAGAAAATGTCCTATAAGTACTGATTGGATAATTTTATTTTTTTTTTAAATCTTATAGATAATAATCATTAAATAAATAAGTACAGAAGTAAACAAAATATAGAAATAAGATGTACTTCAGTTAGATTGGTGCAAAGGCGAAAAATGTCAATGTAGAGTTGGACATCAACACTTTAGTGTAATACAATTATCTCGACAATTTAGATCACTAAAGTGAATAATAAATAACTACATTTGTTACAAGAATAAACTATAATTATTTGATTTGTACTGTCCCTTAATTTAATGTGTAACACCCATGTAATAAATGTCGATGTATCAATTTAATACATATTGTTTAGCTGCATGTTAGAAAAATATTCAAACAAAAAGGTGAAGGCTGGCATTTCAATTTAAATGGAATTTGATTATGTATAATTAATAATTGTCTTTATAAAAAATAGGGCTCTAAGTCATCATTTTAAATATTCTAACCTTCTTTATGTTGCAACACAATAGTTCAAGTAAAATTAAAAATGTGTCAAAATGAGCAATCTACAGAACAATAAAGAATTACTTCATTCTAAATACAAAATATTGATCTGTAATTTTTTAATTACATTTTCTCATATATTATAATAAATATGTGATATAAAAGATAATTTTCGAAATTAATCATATACATATTTTTTTATTATGAACAAATAATATTAATATATATCATTCGTAGTGTTAAAATAAAACAAAAATGCTCCATAATAAAGTAGAATCCTTATTGAGACAGTTAAATTTTAATTAGAAAATTTTTAGTTGCAAAGGTTTTCTTTTAGACATCCCAAAATACCATTGTTATCAGATAATAATTAAGACTTGTAAAATGAAAAAAAAAAATAAATAAATAAATAAACATCAGTTGAAACCATCAAGTTTACATCTATGATTATAATTATTCACTACCAAGTTGTATGATTAACACATCTATTAGATTTACATAATTTAAATCGATTTCAAAAATACTGGACAAAAGAATTCATTAGTAATTGTCACTATAAATGACGTACTAGATGGAAAATCTACTGGCGTTACAATTGCTTGTAGTTATGACAATATTTCCTAGTATCAGCAAAAGTGATTTTGTTATTTTCAGATATTCCTTTACAGATACTACTTTAAAACACTACAGTTTTAAAAAACTTCATTTTTGCTTCCAATAAATTAAGTAACACAATAAAAGTAACTTCTATTAAAAGCTTTTCAAATTATTCGGGAAAGTATGACCTACTAGTCGGGAAGGTATGAATATATTACCTACAAATGTATTGATATTTTACGATTAATTAAATATATTCTCTTAACCTTGAAATATTTAAAAAAAAAATGAATTTATAAAGAATAGAAACAACAGTATCATTTTATGCTGAATTACCATAACTGCATTGAAATAATTAATTTATTTTCGCACGTTGTAAATGCTATTTTTTTTTTTTTTTTTTGGAGGAATTAAATAGCAAAGGTACATTTTCATATCAAAACAGAAATACAATTTAGTTGAATTATTTAACACTACTCAAAAAAACAAATAGGAATAAAGATATTAATACAATTGACATGGTATGATATTTCTTTGTGGACAAACATGTTGCTAGGCAATACAATAAAGGATCATTTAGTTAAAACAAAGAAAAATCATATTATAATACTTCGTTGATTCATATTATATTATTTTTGATCCAATATTACATCTGATCTCGCATACCCTCACACCCTGTTAAAGTAATTCACTAATTTGATTGTACCAATTCAAAAAATTAAATGAGTAAATGAAATTAAATCTCACTTTCATTTTCTAATTTAAGTACATACTTTCAAACAAACAAAAAAAGACAAAACAGTGAAAAACTGAAGTGCGCAACATATAGAAGGATTTATACGCGTTCTATAAAGGTGATATTAAATGAAAAATTTTAATTGTGTAAAAAAAAAAAGTACTTACTTAATCCAACCATTTTGTCTGGGACTTTAATATCTTCATTAATTTGTGGTCCACTACCCATTACAGGGCCACCCATGCCGGCCTGATTTTGTGGAGGCCTTCCGAGTGGTGGAGGTCCCTGAGAAGGTGGGGGTCCAAGTGATCCAGGTCCTTTTTTCGCATCCGGTTCTGGAGTAAATTCTAAATATGAATTTAACATCACCTTTACACCTTCATTGTATAGGTATGCTAAGTCAACTTACCTGGACCGTCTTCGAGAGGTCTTTTTGGCCTACTATCTCCTGCGTTAGTAGTTCCTGGATTAATTTTAGCGGCAATCTAAAATAAATACTAAATGCATTAACATTTTTCACACTATACTTTATAATACGAATAAGTTGCGTCGAAGGGATAAGGGAAGCCAGCGTGTTGTTTACCGCCTATCTGTAATAAGTGTTTTATGCTATTTTACCTGTTTAGCGCGTTGTAAAGCTGCAGCAAATGCTGAAGACTGATTAAAGTTTTGTTGAGGTGGCGGAGCAACCGCGGAATAATCACTCATTTTCTTAAAACATCAACAATATTAACCAACACACAACATAAAATGGTGTCTTCGTGTACCGCACACAAGCGAGAAGCGATAGGATATCTGGGAAACGACAGCTTGTCTTCTAGGGGAAATCGTAATACCAACCATATAACTACTCCGTTCGGCAAATGGTTCAATAGGGTAATATAATTGGGTTAAACAAGAATTTATGGTTATAACCCAAGAGTGCTCTAATATTATTTAGAATTCCATTTTTTTGGGAGTCTCAAGGTCTTATAATTGTTTTGGAACATTTTATCTGTATATCATAAATTTAAATAAAAAGATACCCTGTCTTTGCTAAATAAAACTTTGTATTTGTATGTTTATAATATATACACCCTTATGTTCGCAAATTAGATACTATTATGTTCAGTAACTAAATATTTTTAATCAATGAAAAAATTGTATTTACTTAATAAACTTATACATATAGGAAATGTTATTATTTTTTATTATGTATTTATTATTTTGACAAATGTCTGTCTATTGGTTGTAATATATTATAATTTTTTATTATATTTTTTTGTTAGTATACGAGTATGCATGTTTTTCCTTTTTTTTTGTGTTATCTGGAATTATCGATTATTTCTAAAAGACATTGTACTTTGTACTTTGTAATATGACCACCCTATAAGGTCGTATCATATTTTTTGCAAACTCTTTTCCTTTCTTAATATAACAATATTGTAATATCTTTAATAATGTAACTGATACAAAAGCTTAAGCTGCAACTTTGCGATAAGCCCTTTATATAAATATAATTGTATTCCTGGCTCACGGAGATATAGATATACTTGAGTTCGGGCCGTTACTCTGTAACTTTTGGTATCAATAAAATAGTTTTTCAAGTGTCGAAAGGTCTCAACTTATTTCTGGCGCAGCCGGTAGGATACAGCAGTTTTGTGTTTGTAAGGATTATTAGTGCATCGTGCCACACTCAACCCAGAGGAAATCCCGCATCGCAGACGTTGGTTTCAACCATTAAGCTGTATCACCGAATCACGGACAGGCTCACCGAGAAGTCCACAGCGAGGCCAGATCGACAGAAAAACTGTAAGTAGAACTCGTATTTCTATCTCCAACCATCTTCCTTTCAAATCTGACAAATTCATCCAAGAATAGTGTTTTGTTAGGTAGACAAACCTTCTCGTTACCCGTTGACATTGTGCGGAATAACTTGAAGAAGAGTTGTAATCTTCGTTTACTTTGTGCGAGTAATTTCAACTTTAGATTAAGCGAATTAAAATTTTCAACAGAATTTCAAGACAAGCAAATCAATTTTTCTCCTTTTACACAACTTAAGTTAAGTATTTAATTTAATTTTAGTAATCAAATTTAAATTTGTATTTTAAAATCCATTTCTTTAAACTGTTTTAATTGTATATCATCGTCTCCTGACGAAGTTAACAAATTAAGTTCAATTTTATCTAAGCTTTCAATAGAAAATAAAACACACGAAACAATGGCATTAGATTTAATGAGACTTAGAAATTTAGCTGATTTCATCCCTAGCTTTGACGGCGATGAAACTCAATTAAGGAAATTTTTTGATGCAGTAGAAAATACCATTGAAGCGTGTGGCTCAAATGAACCACTTCATATGAAAATAATTTTAAGTTGCATTAAGTGTAAAATAGTAGGTCGAGCGCAACAACTACTCGATAGTAGACCAGATATAATTTCGTGGCCCCAAATCAAAACTCTGTTCACGCAAAACTTTAGTGATCATAAAAGCTTGCTGACTCTACAGTATGAACTCCAATTCATGCGATTGCAACCTAAGGAATCTCTCCTAGATTTTGGCAATAGACTTCTACAATTAAAAACAAAATTAATTGCAAAAATTCAACTTTCGGATAAATCTTTAGCAGAAAAACAGGGAACAGTAGCGTTTTATGAAAATCAAATTTTTACGACATATAAAATGAATTTGCCCTTACAATATGAAAATCTTTTACGCACATCTCCTAATATCGATACAATTGAACACGCAATGGCTTTCATTGATGAACAAATTAAATACGATGAATATAAACAACTCTTTTTAGGACAAAATAAACAGATAACTAATCAAAAACCACGTCTTTTAGACCTGCGCACACTCCACAATTTCAATATAATAATCAGACTTCCCCACAATTTCGAAATCATAACCAGATTCCGCCACAGTTTAGACAACAACAATCTAATTTTCCACGGCAACCTATAAATGTCCAGCCAAGACAGTTACCACCACGTAGACTTCCCACTAACTCGCAAGTTTTTGGAAAGCCCCCTAATGTTTTCGCCCCAAGAAATCATAACACAACTTCAAGCAAACCAACTCCCATGTCTGGTGTATCAATTCAACCGAGACCACAATCATCACAACAAAATTCCAACTATTTCAGACCACCATATAATAAACCCCCAAACTTTCACTCAGAGGAACTCTTCCATCAAGAATGTGACGAAAACTCACCCTTACCCTTGTACGACTCATACACCGGTCAACCGTTGAAATACGACGACTCTCTCACAGATATTCCCCAGGATTTCTCAAACTCCGAGAACCTTGAAGAATACCATGAACGACATGCAATCCTATACAACGAAACAAATAGTCAAGATCAAAATTTTCATATGGATCATCAATCCAACAACCAAACATAAATGAAGAACTAAATTCTATGCTAATCCCCTGCTCTCTACCATATATCATAATTCAAAATCCCCCTTTAAAACTTCTTATCGATACTGGTTGTTCCAAAACCATTATTAGACCTGACATCGTAAACCATTATTATCCAGATTGTATATTTCAAAACGAAACAAATATAAAAACATGTACTGGTCAAGCTAAAATAAGATACCAGACAGACATTCCAGCTTTCGACGAGTTTCAAGTTGTATATTCTTTAAATATCCTTCTATATGACTTCCACGATTTTTACGACGGACTAATTGGTTTCGAAGATCTAACAAAATTAAATCTAAAACTCGACTTTGAAAATCATCTCTTGTACAACGATTATATTCAGCTTCCATTTTTTATTCGTACCCCTGATGATGTATCACGTACATATTCATTGAATGCCCATGAAATCGTAATTAAACAAATCCCAGTTAACATAACAAATGGCGAAATTCTCATTCCAGAAATTAAAACAAAAACTTGTAAAATCCCTGAGACGGTTACAAATGCTAAAAATGGTCTAGCATTCGTTGAAATTCACAACATTTCAGAAGTCCCCACTCAGATAAATTTTGCCCATCCTATTCAAGCTGACTATTTCGATAATTATGAACCCTATATTCCGGAAATCAAATCGACCGAAACAAATATAAAACCCCAAGAAATTAAAAATCTTATTCGTACATCTCACTTAAACTCTAAAGAAAAAGAAGCCCTCATTTTATTGTTGAAAAAGTATCCTCATATCTTCTATTTTCCTGGCGACAAATTGACCTTTACGAACACAGTTAAACATCAAATACGTACGCATGACGATATCCCAATCCACACTAAGACTTATCGATACCCACACGTCCATCGACAAGAGGTACAGAAACAAATCTCCCAAATGTTGGAAGATGAAATCATCAAACCTTCCCAAAGCCCCTGGAGCAGTCCAATCTGGATTGTCCTAAAGATAATGGACGCATCCAACAAACAAAAATGGCGAATCGTTGTCGATTATCGTAAAGTCAACGAAAAGACAATAACTGACCGATATCCCTTAGCTAACATAACAGACATTCTCGATAAACTAGGCAGATGTCAATATTTTACCACTCTCGACTTAGCCAGTGGTTTCCACCAAATCGAGATGCATCCAAATAGTATTGAAAAAACAGCCTTTAATGTAGAAAATGGTCACTACGAGTTTGTAAGAATGCCCTTTGGTCTTAAAAACGCGCCAAGTACCTTTCAACGCGTTATGGACAACGTCTTAAAGGAACTGCAAAATAAGATCTGTTTTGTATACATGGATGACGTTATAATTTTTAGTACATGTCTGCAAGAGCATCTTCAAAATTTAGAACTTGTATTTAAGGCATTTGAAAAGGCTAATTTAAAAATTCAAATTGATAAATCCGAATTTCTTAGTAAATACGTTGAATTTTTAGGCCACGTTATAACGCCAGAAGGCATTAAACCGAATCCAAATAAGATTAGTGCCATTAAACGTTTTCCAATTCCTAAAACACAAAAAGAAATCAAATCGTTTTTAGGCTTACTTGGTTTCTACCGAAAATTTATCCCAAATTTTGCACGTCTCACAAAACCACTAACTTCATGTCTAAAAAAGGATGCAAAAGTAACTTTCACACCCGAATATCGTAAATGTTTCGAGGAATGTAAAACCCTCTTATGCAATGACCCAATTCTGAAATACCCTGACTTTGACAAACCTTTTACCTTGACAACTGACGCTAGCAACTTCGCAATAGGCGCAATTCTCTCCCAAGATGCTCACCCTATTAGTTATGCCTCAAGGACTCTCAATCCCGCTGAGTGCAATTATTCAACCATCGAAAAGAAACTCCTAAGCATAGTCTGGTCCACAAAATATTTCCGACCATATCTCTTTGGTTCCAAATTCACAATATTAACTGACCATCAGCCCCTACAATGGCTATTTAACCTTAAGGATCCAAACTCACGTTTAGTACGTTGGCGTTTGAAGCTTGAGGAATATGACTATGACATCAGATATAAAAAAGGTAAATCCAACACGAACGCAGACTGCCTATCTCGCATAAAACTTGACCCTGTAGAATTAAATGCCGTAGAAGAAGACGATTCCATTTCTCTGATTGTCAACCCCTCCGAAGACATCCAAGCTCTTTTAAACGATCTCCCAGAACCAAATCCAGAGATTGCTCAAGACATTATAGACTCACTCTCACTCACTAACCCCGAGAATGGTAATGACGACTTAAA
Source organism: Rosalia funebris (assembly GCA_037954035.1). Taxonomy (NCBI): domain Eukaryota; kingdom Metazoa; phylum Arthropoda; class Insecta; order Coleoptera; family Cerambycidae; genus Rosalia; species Rosalia funebris. The sequence goes on along the minus strand of JAZFAV010000026.1, from coordinate 20,705,099 downwards.
CGAAACCGTACACACTAGTCATGAAAACCCACTTCTAGAAATAAAATACACAGACCAAACCCTTAATACCTATCACAACCAATACTTCATTACGAAAAACGACAAAAACATCGCTAACACCCATTATATCGAGCAACCTTTCCCAAACCATAAACAACATATAATAACCCTTAGAAGTCGATCCTCAGACGAACAAGTATTCAACTTTCTAAAACAATTTCTCAATTTTACCCCAAATACACATAATTGCCTCTATTTCAAAGACGAGCCGACAGAACGTAAAATTATTCGAACCCTGCAAACCTTTCTAGACCCAAAAATCAAATGTACGATCTCACGTAAATTCGTTGAAGATATTCCTTCAGAACAAGAACAGCAACTAAAGATAAAATACTTACACGAGACAAAATTGAACCATCGAGGACACGCAGCTACACTTGCGGCCCTTAAAAAACGGTATTATTGGCCAAATTTATCACAACACATAATGAACTATATAAATACCTGTGAAATATGTCAAAAAGGTAAAAATGACCGACACCCCCAACATATCCAATTAAAAGAAACAACCACTTTAACCAAACCTTTTGAGGAAATTAATATGGATACGTTACAAGTAAAAAATCTTAAAATTTTAACAATTATTGATCCCTTTTCCAAAATAGGACAAGCATACCCCATGTCTTCCATTTTAGGTATAGAAGTTCAAAGAAAACTTTTAAAATTTATTGAACATTACAATTTACCCCGCAAAATATTAGTAGATTGCGGGCTGGAATTCAATAACGCAATGATCCAGGATTTTTGTAAACTCCATAAAGTCCAACTTCGCTATACTTCTATTCAAGGACATACGTCCAACGGTTCCATTGAAAGATTTCATTCCACCCTGTTAGATTCAATGCGCTGTCTGAAACAAGAAAATCCCAACGCACCTCTCGAATACCTCTTACAACTTGCCGTAATCGGTTACAATAATTCGACCCATACAGCTACAAAATTTACCCCCTTCGAAATTGTATTCGGAGAAGATAGACTCCTACCTTTCGATACGTCTGAAGAAATACTCGTTTCCGAATATATAAACGATCATAAAAAACTTCTAACTGAACTCCATTCAAAAATCGAGAAAAATATAACTCAAAAGAAATTTAAAGATATTTCAAAAGCTAATGAAAAACGCGATGAACCCGAAACATTGAATGAAGATGAAGTCGCATATGTCAAAAGCCCTTATGCCCCTCGCGATAAACTGTTACCCTGCTTCGAAAAAGCTCAGGTCCAAAAAGACCACGGACACACAGTAACCCTTGTCAAAAGACGCCAAAGACTCCATAAATCTGCTGTCAAAAAGAAACGCAAAACTCCATTTAGGAAACAGAGACTAATAAAATCTCCTTCTCCCCTTTTACAGGAGACAGACACAGACTCAGACACAGGAGATAACCCTAAACCAGGCCCTTCGAACGTCCAAATCGGACAAGACTTTGAAGATCAAATACCCGCCATTACCATCCGACTTTCACCTGATAGACCGAAGAAAAATCAAACACGTAAAGTAAAATAAAATGACAATTTTAATTCTCTCATTCTTTCTATCAGTACAAACGTTAGAAATTAGGAAACTAAATAACCCAATATACTTTTTAAAACTCAGTAGTCAAACTCGTTTAATATTAACCCACCATAGCTTTCTTCATATCATTGACCTAGAACCCATAAGCGAAAATCACGACAAACACGAATGCCAATTAAAATTCACGATCATAAATGTAATCAACAACAAGTAGTTCTTCTGTATAATCTAACTGCTTCAAAACTTGACAATCTTCAACATGATAAAATTAAACCAAGAATAAAACGCGGACTCCTTAATGCCATTGGTTCTGTCCAAAAAATACTTTTTGGTACTGCCACAGAAGACGACATAAAAGGTTATGACGACCAGATAAAAACATTGCACAAAAACCAAGAAAATCTGGCCACACAACTGAATCTTAGGACTTCACTTCTAAACACTCTTGCTCAGAAAGTAAACGAAAGCTTTATAATTATACACAATAATGTAGCACACCTAGAAGAAACAATTGAAAAATTGAAAGACAAATTTAATTGCTTTCAAATAAATAGTCAAATTTTACAAAATTTACTTTTTTATTAAATTTCTTGGACAATTTAGAAAACGCTCTAACGATGTCCCATGTACACATTATTCACAACTTCTTTCTCTCCCATTCAGATTTAGTAAACATTTTAGATAACTTAGAAAAAATTTATCTAAACCAAAAAATTATTAATTTTCAAAAATTTCAATCCTACTACCAACTCTTCTCAATAAAAACGTTTATTGAAAAAGGTAAAGTTATAGTAAAAATTATTGTACCAATATTCTTGGATGAAGGTTTTACAATTTACCACCTAATTCCAATCCCCTTAAATAACCTTACCTTAATTCCACCTCAACACTTCCTTTTAACGAGTTCTACTGGAAATCAAATACATTTATGGAAACAAGACGCCTGTCCAATAATCGAGGATATCAGCATCTGTTCCGGAATCCCCGAATTGCAGCGAGACCAGTGTTTCCAGTCCATACTACAAGGTTCAGTACCCTCAACTTGTTCCTATCTCCGGGTGCACGTCAACACAACCATCGTCAGCCAAGTGGCTCATGATAACCTGATAGTGATCCCTAATGGACAACATCTCCTCCATAGCAAATGCCCCGAGGAAGAAATCACCAAAATTTCCTCCCCCGTTGAAATATTACTAGGAAACTGCCATGTTAGCATCGATGGAAACTCGTTTTCACAAGATGAAACCCTAGTGCCTGGCAAGACGTATAACATCCCCAAAATTGATGTACAAACAGACTTACCTGTGCCCAAGGTCCATCTCCAAAGGATTCCCCTTCAGGACCTTCAGGACATACATCGGACTTTAAGTGCTTTAAAACCAGTGCAAGTTGAAGATTTACCTGATTACAACAGACACTTATCTACGTTTATAATTGTTCTTATTATCATATTTCTTCTTTTGATTTTATATATATATGCTATAGACTATACAAATCACAGATATTATGTTTAAAAATAAGAAAAATTAGAGGTCAAACTTTGTCAGACCCTAATTTTCCCTCTAAGAAGGGAGGTGTAATATGACCACCCTATAAGGTCGTATCATATTTTTTGCAAGCTCTTTTCCTTTCTTAATATAACAATATTGTAATATCTTTAATAATGTAACTGATACAAAAGCTTAAGCTGCAACTTTGCGATAAGCCCTTTATATAAATATAATTGTATTCCTGGCTCACGGAGATATAGATATACTTGAGTTCGGGCCGTTACTCTGTAACTTTTGGTATCAATAAAATAGTTTTTCAAGTGTCGAAAGGTCTCAACTTATTTCTACTTACTCATATTGAAAGGAATGGAAGTAATGCTTTCGGGATCTTCCCCGCTAAACTTTCTTTAAAGAAAGAAAGGAATTTATAAAAAATTTCCCGTTTTTATTAAACGTCTACTGACCAATGGACACCTTATGAATTTGTATATAACATGTGGATGGGTGGCTGTGTTTTTAAATTTAATGAACTAATGTGATGCTATTTCAAGGTTTGAAAGAATCCATTGGTTATATCATGCGCTAAATTTAAAAATTTGGCTTCTGTTTCATAAAGAAAATTCTCATTAAAAATAAAGTACGTTTCTCTTTGTTGATAATTTTAGAACCGTAGATGTCTTATTTATAGTTATGTCTAATTATCGTTCCAAGGCAGCACAGATTACCTACCTCTGTGCAAGGCAGTGAACTCTATACCAAGAAGACTAGAGAACAGGAGACATAACTCTAATGGTGGGGATAGCACGAAAAGCGTCCGCACTGTGATCACGTGGTGTGCTTCATCATGGCGGTCATTGCGTAGAATCGAGCGAGATTATTTGAGGTTAATTTTTGTTTGCTGTGTTTTGAGCGTTTCCAGTTTTTCTGTTGAATATGTCAAAAGCGTTGAGATACTGCTGCGTTGAGAATTGTTCCTGCAAAAGCCCTGATCATGGCTCAATGGAACCCGACATTTTGATAGTGTAAGAGAGAAACCTCGATAGACAAGGACAAACGGCATGCGCAGATCCCGCGCGCTTCTACGCGAGCCTGCCATATTACCGACGTTTTTCGTGCCACCCCAACCACTGATTTTTTGAGGAGCTATGTCTCCTTCCTCTCTAGTCTTCTTGCTCTATACCTACTACCTGGAGCGGACCCAGGCGTTTTTTGTAATAGCCTGCACTGTCTGCAGTGTGTCAGGGGCAAAGAAACAAAGATGGCCTTATTTACGGTAACCTGTCTTTGTCATACTCAGACAAATGAGTTATGTTTAGTTGCAGAAAAATTCAGGTAGTTTGGGGGTTATTTTTCTTCAAAACATTGTACGTTTTGAAGAAAGTTAAGATTATTATATTAGTGAAGATAAACATTTATTGTGTTCTAGTATGCCATTAGTTTCGTGTCATTTGTCGTGCGTGGTTTAAAAAGTACAGAATTTTTGCGATAGTTTAGTTAACATTAAATAAACAATGGTTATTTATTGTGCAGCGTTTAGATGCAAGAACAAGTAAGATTATTGGCGAATATCTTTTCATGGGTAAGTTGATAATATTTAGATTTGGATATGAAATAATAAATAATTAGCAAGAACATTAATAAATTGAAAATTAATTTATTTGTTATAGTTTTCCATTCGAACAACCAGATATCCTAAAGTTATGGAGAAAGGCAGTTCGCAGGGAGAATTGGACTCCATCTAAAAGTAGCAAACTTTGTGGGGAGCATTTTCTTCCCACTGATTACATAGTCAAGCCAGGATGTACCGCTAAATTATTAAAACCAAATGCTATACCTACTGTATTTTCATATCCCAAGCATTTGTTACCAAAAATTGCTGAACCTCGCAGTTCATCAAATCGAACCTCAAATCATTTTCCTGTAAATACATATCTTTTTAAACCTAAGCACCCTGTAATTCAAGAATTTGTTGGCGAGGAATGTTACGAAATTCAGGTCGTTTGGAAAACAACAACTGCTATATATTTAATGTGCCGAATGTATCACCAAAGTAAACTATTAAATTTAGAATTGCATGGAAAAAGTGCCACGATAAGACAAAAAATGACAAAACTTGTTTTATTTAGCAATTGTTAAATTAATAGCTATATAAGTAGTACTAGCTATGTACAATGTATTGTAATATTTAAATAAAAATTGTATTTCTAATTTTGTTTTTATTTTATTTACCAACCCCATAGAACAGTTGAAATTTTACTTGAACGTTGTACTGTTTACATTATTACTTCTTTCTTGATAAACTATTCAGAAAAAAGTTACGTTTACTCCTAAATAAACATGAGAAATAAAAAAATATTAATAAAAACGCGCCAGTGTTCCATTAACTAACATGAGATAGAAAGAGATAGATGTCGATGACCGATGCGGGTTGCCTATACAATCGTTTTGCCTCACTTGTCGCCCAAGGCGGGTCCGTTCCAGGTACGTATGAGGCTATCCAGATGAAGCGTTTTACGCGCGTTTCAACTCGCGCGATTTTTTTGTTGCACCCAGATAGCGCGTTTTACGCGCGAGTTTGCGAGGTAGAATTCAAACAGTGTGCAACATGGATTTGGACGAAGCGGTTGAGCTGTGGCTTGCGTACCGTCGATGGCAAAGACGTAAAAAAAGAGAAACTAGACGATATAGAGTGCATCCAATTCTAAGCGATAGAATGACTCATAGTATGTTTATAACTTTATATCTAAAATTGAGAAACTACGAGAACAATTTTTTTAACTACTTTCGCAGGTCAATAAAACCGTTTGACGATTTGCTTGAAATTACAAAAGACGATTTATCAAATTGTGAAAATTATATAATACGAAATGTTGTTTCTGTAGAAAAGAAACTCGTAATAACTCTGAGGTAAGTAAACGTTTATTGTTATCTTAATCTACATAGAAACAGTATATTACACCGTATGCGTAATGAATAAAAATAATTAGGAACTGTAGTATAGAAAAAGAGGTTCGAGTATTTTATTAAGAAACAGTGTTTTGAAATAGCTCGAGACATTCAGAATCCTCTGAATCATGAGGTATTGGTGATGGTGTAGATATTGGATTGGTTACTGTGTAGTATTCTGCAGGTTCGCACTGTGTTATTATAGTGGAATATCCAGTTTGTCGAGAACGTGACGGCAACGATAGCGTTGTTTGGTTGTACTGCAAATTTTCAGAACGGTAGTTTACATTTTCGCGTTGTGTTCTTGTTGTTGATGACTCTGTTCGGTAATATTGTGGTTGTTGGGTAGTATATCCAGGCAACGGACCCAAATACGTATTATGCACGTAAGGCGCTTGTTAAGCATAATGTGGTACTTGCTGAGCTTTCTGAAGGACACTCATTAGTTCAATTTTTCTTGGAAGGCGAATGGCCTCAGGTACTTTAACTAGCTCTTTATGCAAATATAAGCAGAACAGTTTATCATCGTCATACTCCGTTGTACAGGGAGTTTGTGGTTGTGGCTGGCTCTGAGATGTAATATTATTTTGCAGAATGGATAAAAAGTCCGCATCGGCGGCATTAATTTTCCTTTTCTTCCTCGGCTGAGAATTTACCGGTCGCCTCATGACATCTTCTCCGTCAACTGAAGAATCTAATTCAGCGTTAGCAGGCGTATCTTCAATATCAGTCGATTTATTGCGCACCGATTATTCAAGGAACATCAAGCGTTGAAAATGTATATACGGATGTTTGCTGGAGGTTCCGGAACCTGACGGTTTATTTTTAATTTTCTTCATTTCTCGAACAAAGCCATCGCGGAGGCCTTTCCACTTTTTTGGAGTGAAATTCTTGAAAACAACAAAGAAGTTTATATGTCACGATCAATCTAATAAATTGTATGGATAATTGCATTGTATGAATGTATGGATGGATCGTTGTAAGGTTATTTTAAGATTTTATGTTTATTTCAATTTGGGTATTCACGAATGTAATGTAAACAAATTGTTTCAGGTATTTGGCTACCGGGTGTTATTTTGCAGATCTGCATTATGTCTATAGATTGGGAAAATCAACGGTAATCGAAATAGTACAAAAAACATGCGACGTTATTTGGAAGAATTTAAAAAGTATAGTAATGAAAGAACCTACGAAAAAAAAAAGGGGGAAAACGCAATAGAATTTGAAAAATTCACAAATTTTCCAAATTGTATTGGCGCCATTGACGGCAAGCATATAAGAATTATAAAACCCACAGAATCCGGCTCGCTTTACTACAACTACAAGAATTTTTATTCTACAGCATTGTTGGCTGTTTGTGATGCCAATTATTGCTTTATCTCCATAGACGTTGGTGCATATGGCAAGAGCAACGATTCCACAATTTTTAAGAATTCTTTATTCTATAAGAAACTAACAGACAAGGCCTTAAATATTCCGGATTCAAAACCAATATCGCAAAATACATACGATGTCTTTACCTCACGTCATTGTGGGAGACGAGGCGTTCGGCCTGATGGAAAATATTATGTGACCATATTGTGGCAAAAACTTAACACACTAGAAGAGAATTTTTAACTACCGCTTATCCAGAGCAAGACGTTATGTTGAGTGTTGTTTCGGAATCTTGGTGAACAAATGGAGAATATTTCACAGACCACTCAATGTAAACATGGATTTTGCGGAGAATATAATTAAAGCTTGCTGTATCCTTCATAATTATGTTAGATTACGAGATGGCTATAGATATGATCACACTTTGTACAATACGTCTCTAAGTAGTTTAAATACTGCTACAGTGAGACGCAGCGTAAGGTCCCGAAACACAAGAGACATATTCGCCGATTACTTTATCAATGAGGGGCCGCTTGCTTGGCAAAACAAAATGATTTAATTTGTACTATTTCCATAAACCTTTTTAATAATACTATTCACTTACCTACATTTTTTTTCTTTTCTCCCGAATCACCAGAATCAGAAAATATTTTTACAAGTTCTTCCCAAGCTTTCCGTTTCCAATTCCTGTTGGAGTAATCAGGTGATTCCATATCCCATATCGCTATCCTCTTTTCCACTTCGTCGATAAATAATTCCGTATCAAAGTTATCCCGCTCCATTTTATAATCGAAATAGGTGCTTCAGCGGCAATGATAGCGCGTCTACTGGACGCAACAATAGCTTCTCTAGTACCTCAACTCGCGCGTAAATCGCGCCAGGAACGCGCGAGTCGAGAGTCTGGCGTATTGCATGCGATTGACGCGCGAGCAATAAAGTCGCGCGTGGCATCTGGACGGTATATACGGACGTATACTATCTCACAATCGCGCGAGTTGAAACGCGCGTAAAACGCTTCATCTGGACAGGCTCTATAGTATAGAATTTACTGTTGCAAGGTAACCGTTCCGAGGTATTTTCAATTTTTTTTTTTAGTTTTTGAGAGAAAAGCAAAGGGAATGTTCTGCACGATCCTGTCAGTAATATTTATCAATAATCATTTATTTTCAAAATTTAAAATGGTAAAAACGTCGATATATTCTTGTTTCAAGTTTGTTCTAGTTTATTCTGATATGACCAGGGTACCAAAAAATCGCATAATTTATGTACATAAGTTATATCAACTAATTTGATAACTATGGTCGATGATGTTATCGATTAATCGCGTTTCATTATTATGTTCTGTAAATGTTACATATGGTCTCTCTATTATATGCTCAGAAAAGAAATTTACATTCCATGTTTACACACTCAAACAGGCTCATGACTGTAACTAATACTTCCATTTATGTGTTTAAAGTCCACACCCTTAATGGAATCTTTTACCAATTGAGAATAATTTCACATGTGAGACTAATTATTAATTAGTTGTAAATTGAAAATGAATGCTTCATTATTAAGTTAACCAAGTTATTATATACATATGTATATACATATGTACTACAGGTACTATCACCATGAGGACCATCAGTAAAAATGTTATAATTGTTATAAAATACTTTCTATTCATTCCTATGCAATATAGGCATTTTCGATTTAATTATGCTCTTGGTCTTAAAATAGTAGCGACCTCTGTTGATGAACACCCTAAATAACTAAAACTAATTCATTTTTGTCTATTCAAAAATATCAAAAGTATTTCATTTCATTATTTCTTTGTTGTACTATAATCCCCAGATTTATCACTTTCAACGCTTATTCAGTTGAAATCCGTCAGTTGTACTTAATGGGGTAAACCACCCTAGTACACACACATAGTACTTAAAACTTTAAACGTGTTTTTCTCGAAACAACACATTTCAAGTCGGCCGAACCTATATCTCGAACAATTTTTGTTTGATTGGCTTGAAATTTTAGTTTAGTTTTTTTTATAATGCATAGTTAAATTTTTATTAACGATTCTCAAGTGATTTTTTTTCGTTTTTTCGAAATTTTTTTCAAAAACACGGAATTTGGCGAAAATTAATTTAGAACAAAAATCCTACGTACTGTTATAGATAATATCATACAAAATAAAAATTTTCTTGGCTCATGATTGTATCTTTAAATTTGCAGGAGTTATTGGTTCGGCCACGCAGCCATAAAAAAAAGATGCCCAAAGGAAAAATACTGAGGAGCCGCCATTTTATTGTTTACAGTTCTGAAAAAAATTAAAAACACTTCAATAGTTATATAATAACTTTTTACCAAATTTCGATACATTGTTTATTTTTTTTTAAATTCCCGAAATTTTTTCTGTTTCGGCCTCTACAGTGGTTTACCTCCTTAAGCAATCCTAGAAAACTTAGCCATTATTTATTTTAGCATTTTATTTGACACTAGTAATATTCTCTACATCAATGATGCCCAACGTTTAACTTGACTCGAGGCAATTTAGTATTAAAAAATTTTAGGCTAGCACCAAATAGGTATATTTCATTCCTAAACTTATATTCACACCATAAACATTTTTAGTATCTTAAAGAAAATATGTAATTATGTCCTCATATAGCCCTATTTATTAAGAATAAAAATACAAATTAAATACGGGAAACCATATTTTAATGTAAAACCTCACTCTGGATGTCTTCTATTAGTTTATTATACTCTAGTATATACAATGTTGTAGCTAAATTCTTGCAGTCATGATTCTGGGTCTGAACATTGCTTATAACAAGTTCATTGTCGAAAAGACACTTTTGAAAAGATAAGTTCATCCAGTGCAGAAGGTTAATCTTTGAAGAGTTTCTTTATCCTTCCTGTGAATTATCCTTATGATAAAAAGTTTATTTCTTATGAAGTATATATCGTTTTTATATAAATAATCACCTTTATTTTATATATGTAAATAAAACTTTATGTAGTAGCATAAGTGTACATTGTTCATAAAAAGAGCCACAACAAAAGGTTTTTGTGCAAGCTACACGTGGCTCGCGAGCTACAAGTTGGACGCCATTCTACATTCCACAGACATGGTATATAAGGTTCAGAAGAGACTCCAATCTCTTATTGAAATCGAATGGAAAGAATTGGACACGCGAATAACTTCAATAATTGACTTGATTTAATTTCATAATGTTGGAGTCAACTTGGAACGCTATTATATTATTTTTTGTAATAATTTAATTTTAGCATGAAGGAAAAGATAATATCAAATAAGAAGTATTTTTTCAATATTTTAAGAACAATACAATATTTATTATGACAAATATATATTTAACAATTTAAATGACGTTCATTGAATGTATATATAATAAAACGTTCAAAAATTAACAACATTTAACACACTTAGTACTATTAGAGCAACATATGCATTCGCACATATATATTTTTAATAATATACATAACAACATTAAAAATCTATACAACTCTATTAGAACAATTACTTAAATTCATAAATCTCATAAAGAAGGTAACTTAATTCCACCAAGGACATGCATATCATAAAAATATACATCTTAATATAAAGCCCGATTCCTAGAGTGGGTGTTTTGGCAAATGTCAGTTCTCGCCAATTCTTACAAACCGTAAGGAAGAAAATGGAAGTTTAACACTTGCGGTCTATATAGACACACAAGAAAAGAGGAACTGTCCATTTATGTACAAACAAGCAGCCGTGAGCAAGCCAAATCACTCACTTTAGGAGCCTAGACAATAATACATATCCTACCTACAATAGAAAAAAGAAACAAGGTATAATTTGTATCCTTTTATTTTCAAAAGCTTCTAGGATTTAAATAGAATTAAAATATGCAGGTTCGTCAAAGTATATATGCACTGGTATCGGAAAGTTATACCTTGTTACTGATACTATATATTTTCATACTCTACAGGTTTTTATTAATAACATAATGTAAGGGTGTATACTTAATCCCTGTACCCAGCTTTGTAATAATTTATTTTCTTATCACATTTGTAAATACATCAGTGCAAAATCACAATTTAAGTAGAGGAAAAACAACATAAATAATATATTAGAGACTAGTTCTAATCGACAGTAAGTTTCTTAAAAGTACCATCAATGCCAATACCTAGCTCTTCGTTCATTTCCGAAACCAGTGAACAGGTCTTCTCGTCAATTTCGATGTACATATCATCAAGAGCTAATATTTGGTCTCGTCTTTCTTTCAATAGTGCTTTAAATTTTTCAATCATTTCTTCTAAAGGTACTTCGCCACCATATTCTTTAGGAAGAATCTTTCTGTCTATTTTGTCATATATTTCCTCGATGGATTTATACATCTACAAGAAATAAAATCACAGAAATCACAATAAATGAATTGTTTTAGTATTATTAACGAATTTATCTTTAAATATATTCAATGTTCGGTAGGTTAATAATATAATCAAAATAAAATTCACTAGCACTGACGTGGTTTTCCACAAAACACCCAAACACTATGCACTACATAAGACGCGCGTTCCGCCAACAAAGTTGGCATCATCTGGAGATAATAAAAACAGTTTAAACATCTTCAGACGATACCAACTTTGTTGGCGATACGCGCTTCGAGTGTAGTGTATAGGGTTTTGGGGTTTTGTGGAAAACTACGTTAGTGTTATCTTCACACCAAAGGATTCCGACCCACTCCAGAAAAATTCAATAGTGCAAATATCGAAAAAGGTTTTTGCGAAAATGTTTAAAATTTCAAGACATACAACAGTTACTTACAAAAATTCTATTCCTCAGTTTCTCGTTCAAGAGTGAAACAGCAAATTCAATTAGTTTTATTGCACTTGGTGATATGTTCAAGAAATGATTAGCCTTGTGTCTCATTGGTGTAGTGTTCTGAAATAAAACAATCTATTAAATATTTATTTACCATTAATAAAAATACCTAAAATATATTTATTTGTAGTAAAATGTCAAATATCATGTATTGGTCCTTATTTTCTAGTGACTTCAAAGTTAATATGTATGTTATACACGCCTTTTAAAAACGATTAAAGTATTTTCTACGACCGATGTTAATACCAATAAACTTACCTGTATACATCTTATTATATTTCTAACATCGGTAAGAGACCACAGAGAAATATGCGACATTTGAAATCCACTTTCGTCGTTTATGTACGTATATCCATTAATTTGGTTAACTTCGTCATCCATCAAAGTTTCTGTTACCAGACTGTGAACTTTAACCATGTGTGCCGAAGTATATTTGTGTGGATCAAATTTTCCGGCACAACTGAAGAGGACCAACTTTCCGTTATCCCTTTCCAGAAGTGGAACTAAATATCCAGAGTTGATGATATCTGCCAAGTCTTTATCTTCGCAGTCTAAATTACGAAACCACTGTGGGTATAGTTGGCGAATGGTCAAGTAACGTTCTAACATCTCACAGGCTTGGGGGACACTAAATTTTTTTGTGCGTAAAAAGCGAAGTAGGAATGGGGCATCTGAAAAATAATAAATAAATAAATATAGAACTCCTGGTAAATTATTTACTTGATTATTATTAATGATTGGATTATTCTTCATGCTTATTTAATTTAATTATTATTTTGGCTCATACACATCTATACTATATCATTCTTTAAAATCTAACTCCAGAATTATTGGAAAACATTCTGGAAGAATATAAAATATTCTTCAAGAATACTGAATACAGGATATGTATTGATACAAAATACTTGAATAACATAGTCAGAAATAAAACAGAATAATGTCTTGATTCATTATTTTTGTAATACAATGGGATGCAGTATTAGATATGTTTCAATTATCAATAAAATTATTTTTCATATTTTTTTTTTATTTAAAGGAAACTATTCGACATACCTGTCCTACACTTCTTGATATTAGGATGTTTATTGATCCATTCGCGCATTTGGTCCAAGGACTGGTCTCTCATATTGTCATCTTCCCTGAGTTCATCCAAAGCCTTTTGCCTTTCGGATTCTGGCAATTGGGAGATGTATTCCTGTGGTTGTTGTCCGCCCAAACCCATCTTATTATCTGTCGAGTATAACAAGTTAAAATCAATTAATTGTTGGTTAACAACGTAATCATAAAAGCAGTACGTGCAAAATATTCTTAATTGCCGATTTAATTATATTGTTATTTACTTCCGTGAATTTTACCAATTATTTAATTCCGTAAAAGGGCGGATGTGTCACTATACATTTTTCTAGAAACGATTTATGGGTTAATGAAGAATTAAATATAGAAATTTAATATTCCAATCAAATTCTCAAATATATTATTTGGTATTGAATTACTTGACTATAGTATATACGTAAAGCTAAATATACCAAAGACATTTTTATGATAGTCATTAGAGTAATACCTTTGTTAACAATTTTACAAAGTAACCACCACACTCATTATTTACAATAATAATTTAGTTAGGGAAATTATGTTTACTGTTATAGAACTTTTATTGTTTAGATCCGTACCAGTATCTACGGACATGATGTTGCAATAAATGAGACAGTGCAAAAATATCTTAAAAACTCTATAAACATCGCAACGCAATGCAGTACATTACTTTGTAATTTTTTGTACCCAATTTGTTATTATAGAAGTTCAGCGAAACACAATTACAGTTCAATCATGGGAACTATATCCATTGAATACTACACAATAATACAAAGACTTCTATCTTATAGTTTGAAAAACCTCTAAAAAGTTGCTATAGTTTTGGAAAATTATTCTGTCAGGTATGTATTTTAAGAAATTAACATCATGTTAATTCAGAAACATTGTTTTTGTTTATGAATTTCTTTGTTGTTAGTAGAAAATAATGCCAGAAGTTAATCTAAATGAAATATTTATATAATAAATTGTAGAAAATAAAATCACCGTATGACAATTAGTGTGTATTAATATCGCCTCTAATTTCTTTAGGCTCCCCTCTATATGTTCCATATGCATATGAGTATAATACATTACATGATAACTACAATAAAAGTGGGTAACGGTTCCGGTTTATTTAGATAAAATAAATACGGAGGTGTAGGTACCGCGAACATTTTACAGTCGTTTTTTTAATGTTCTGAATCCTTCCGTCTGTAATTATTGTTATATTTACCGTCGTCTGTATCGTAATTAGAACTACTCTATTTAACATTAAAAAGTATATTTTCTGATACAAAAAAAATCAAGCAAAGTACAATCTGTAAGACCTGTAAAATCCCATCGTAAAAAATAGGACAAGCGTTTATATGAAGAAGAAAGTATTTACTTTCCCATTTCCGCGTCACTTTCACAAACGCGACCTTAGCATTAAAAGTCAGTGGCGTAACTAACGGATATTTTGTATCATAACCATTAATTTAGTTTCAATAATTAAATGTGTGTAACATATAAGCATATTCTTCTTGGGTTGTTAATATATTACACATATATTATATTGGCATTTCTCTATCCCTCTGTATTTATTATTTACGAAAGTTGTTTAAATATTACTGCCACTATTATTATTATTTAATTAGGTTTCATTTCTCAAGAAAAAAATTCTTAACAAATTAAGATATTTGGCATCATCAAATTTAATATGTAAGTATATTAGTAATTCTCAAATTGTTTCATCTCTGTATTTGCTGCTCCCTAAATTATTTCTCAAATATATCTATTCTATTTGATTTAATAAATTCACTTTATAATAGTATAGTTGTTTTATATATTTTTTCAATGATCTTAAAATAGTATGTCTATCCGAAATACAAGCCTTTTTCACGATTTGAGAATATCGATAATGAACATTTAAGGATCTTATTCATAAAAAGACGATTTTTATTTTTATTTCCCATCTATTAATCAGTGGTTCCTAATTATTCGTTACATTATCATAGATCATCTGAAGTTGAGAATAAATATTAGATTAAGTAATTCTACAATGACATATTCTACAGTGATATATTTAATTCAATTATTAGTTGAATTATCTCCACCAAATTTGATATTCTGTAATTTAATATATCGTTGACTGTTGATACATCGATGAAAGTTTTCTGAAGTTTAATTTAAAACTATTAATTTTCATAAGGTCAATTCTAACTAATAAGTTAAAATTCTAACTTTTTATAATATCAAAAATTAGAGTGTACTAAGAAAAATTAAGAAAAAGCAATGTAATAATATGTAATTATGTTAAATTATTAAATAACTGAATTATGAAAAATGATAAAAGTATCTAGTCACTCAATACTAAGAAACTGTAGATATGTACATATAAGAGCTTGGCAACTTTTTCTACATAATAATGCTTAATTTATAATTGTAATTTACGTTATTCATTACTTTTTCGTCATACTCTAAAGTTATATCGACTAAACTCAATATTAACTGATGATATTCTTTATGAACAACACCTTCTTAACGAAATAATGAAACGAACAACGAAAATAATCCAGATTAAACAATACGGTTTATTATTTTAATTACTTCAAAGCTTTCTAATTCGATTAAGGTTATTAATAAGTATTTCATACTGCAAATTAACTTATATAAGCATAAATATAAACATATATATGTAACCTGGTTTATTCTAACGTTAAACATTTTTAAGACCGACCTAATATCGGGGTTAGTGATTTTAAAATTAAATCACCTTATATCAATATTTTTAAAGGATTAGCATTTAGAGTAAAAATTATAATAAGATAATCACTAATTCTGATTTTTAGTTTCTTAACTTTATTAATGACTTGAGGTACATCTACATTTTTCGTATACTGAATTAACTATTTAGAATACGATAATATATTATTTAGTACGGTATTTGATATACGAGGTGCTATATATTTTATTTGTTGATGACCTGTCGTTAAGATACGATTTCAAAGTGTACATTATTTGCATTTAAAAAACATCCGACACAATATATTATTCTAATTAATAAAAACGTAATTTTTATCATTTTGTAACATTATCAATCTAATTAGTTGTATTCCTTAAAAAAAAATGTACCACTCATTTATAAAAACCCCTAGGTGTAGTAGGTCTATCTAATATTCTAGTTAATGTATTGGTCTTTGGATAATCGGGTGCCGGTCAAGCAATACCATTGCTCTTCATTCGCTTGTATATATTTTTCTCCATTCGGTGTCAATTCTAGATACCTCTACATACTTTAAAACAGTATGTATTATCTAAACTAGATGACCGGTAAGAGGTAGTAGTGTGATAACTAGATTCGCCTTACTTCGCGTAGATGAGTGGATTTGAAAAAAAAAATACTACCTACCTATTTACCATATAAAAATATACTACCCATTTATACCGTTGTACATATTTTTCTCCTAATTTATTTTCTTCGCTGCTAAATTCTTCTCATAGACTTAAGAAATGATAACTCAGTAGGTATGAGAGTAGAACTTAATGATGTATGTTGGTTTATAAAGGAATTGGACAAGCAATATATATTTTTGGAACCTGAATGTATTAGCTACTTTAAATTGTAAGTAAAGAGTAAAATAGTTTAAAGATAAGTTGTGCAAACTTCACAGAAATGCACCAGGATCATGGATTACCCTGTCAGTAAAAATTTGCAGTATGGCACAAGCTACGGGTAACTCAATGTCAATAAAGCCATTGAACATGTGTGTAATATGACACCTAAAGATCGTATACTATTAAAGTTGGGGGGATTTTTAAATAATACAATTTAGTAAGCTGAAAACCTATGTAATGGTACGCTAGTATTATTTATAACCGTATTATTCATCAGTCATAAGCTTTAGTATACAAAATAACTGTCTAAATTCTAATTGTATCTATTATACTCGATCAAGATAATGGATGTTAATATAATCCACTTTTCTTAATAAATAATTGTACATTTTGCATTCGTACGAATTGTCAAAAAAAAACTATCTGAAGAGATGAAGTCATTTTTTAATTCATCATTTAAATATATAAATCGACTTAAACATATTGATTCCTAAACTTTCTGAAACTTTTCAGGTCATTTATATTAAATGTCAAAAATGTTTGAATATCTCTTGAAGATATCATTTTTATCGAATTCCTCTTAATTAAATAGGTAATTTATTTTTGATATTTATTGACTAAGTCTCTGAAAAAACTAAATTTTTGGTGCGATATTATTCGCACCAAATTTTGTTTTTAATTGTGATCTTATCTCGTATCACTAGGGCGTACTATTGTACCTGTTATTATTGCTTCTAGGATCTTGAAATAAACATCGGTGTTTATTTCAGCTTATTCGATAATGAATACTTTAAGTAAAGTGTTCTAAAACAGTGTACAAAAACTTTCTAGTACGTAGGTTATGTACAAGGCAGTGGATTACGTATCGATGCACCATGGTTGCCTGTTGGTTATCTCTTTTGTAGCCTGTCTCTGGTATACTAGTGACGTGATGATGGTTGGTTTTTGTATCAATTTCTTGACCATCGAATCTGCTGGAGCAGGCTATTTAAAATACACAGTTGAAGTTCACTGTTACTATTTTGCTAATTTGCGATTTTAATAACAACTATTAGTATATTTTATTATACTCGTAATATCTATTTCTTAATCCAAAGAATGTACATATTGTCATACATTTGAAATATCTATTTAAAAAAATTAAATTCTGAAAATTAAATCGTTTTATAAATGCTACAGTTTTATTAGTGTTTGTATATTTTTAAGGGGAAAGAGGTTGATTAGCATATCAAAAATGAGTCAATGTAGTACAGTACTCGAAGTTTGTATACAATGAATATATATATTTGAGTGCATTAAATTTATTTAATACTCAAAGATTTAATAAATAGTTATTTAACATAAGTAATGCGAATATATTATTATTAGATATATTTATATGATATGTAGGTGGTCAAATACGACGGCAAAGTTGAACTAAATTACACTGAATTATCTGTACCTACATTGATTCCGATATCTCGAGTCTACATGAGAGCACCTCGACTATCATAATTGGCAAGTTTGGTATCAGCTGGTAATATGCTGCTGTTGTGCTACAAAGAGCAACATCATTTAAAAATGGAAACAATATAAAATAGAAACGCTACAGTAATATAAATTTAAACATTACTCAATTATTTCCACTATAACAGTGAAAGTGGAAGTGAAATTTTGATTATTAATATTTTATGACTTATTCCAAATGTATTTAAAATTACAAAATATTATGTTACCTTTTGGTTAAATATATATTAATTATTATGAAGGAACGTATACGCAAGGCAATGAATATATAAAATTAATATATAAATAATACTGTTATTTGTTTTTCTATTCTAATTAATATTTAATCAGTCATTGTAAATAATTATTAAAATAATACATTGACTTTATTATCTTGATCAAGCCTTTTAATTTAATTTAACACTTTTAATTTAACATTATGTATATATTTATATATAACTGAAATTACAGACTTAGTAAATTTATACAAAAAACACCACTATTGGACACTTTTCCCTTTCTTTAAATATAACTATGAAGGGGTAGTTATGCCATTGATTTCAATTTAAAAATAATCATTGTATTTTGGATAGTACAACACAACATTTAATAACAAACCTACTACTATTTACTTAATCTATTAAATATTAAATAGTTGCTTCATTTGGCGTTAAAATAGGTACAAAAGGAATTTTAAATTTATTAATTTTTTTCCGTGAGTTTATTAACACATATCCATAGTTTTTCATCATATAAGTATTAGATAGTATTTTCAGCTTGTTCCTCATTGATCATGAAGTAATATTTGAAGTATATTGATCATGAACCCAAAATATGAGTTAAGTATACGCGGTAGAGTTTTACACATTCAATATGAAAGAGAAATTGAAGAGAAACCTGTAACATTTATAAGGTATACTTTAAATATCTGATACGTAATCTTCCATATGTAATTTTGGATAAGGTTTCAGATCTATATCCATATAATATGGAAACTATTTATTTATAAATTTACTAATACTTATTTATATTAGTTGTCTTTGTAAGTAGTTTCTATATTATACTTTCAAATCCAAAGAAAGGAATTTATATAAAATGAATAGTGGATTGAATAAAAATTATATATTTTATTTTACACTGTTTCATCAGATTATTTAAATTCTATAGACATTTTACAGCGGACAATAAAGATATCTGTATACAAAATTCAATTTTGATAATTTAGAAGAGCAATACATGAATCAGAATAGCTTTTACAAGATAGATAAAACTTTTCTACACGTTTTGTGTTATAGTTGTTGTTGTCAGTGTTTATATGTTCACAAAAGTGTTTCATTTATTTTCGTTTGTTGTCTTACTTACTTTTTATTTTTTTTACGTTAACATAATAATAATAATAATAAATTTGTAGATAAAATAGTACTTCGATAAGTCGACGATATATTTAGGATTCACTTGGAAAATACAGAAAATACATACAGAAAAAATTTGTTATATAATGAATGAACAATCTTTGTCTAGTAGAACCTGTTTCAACTTTCCAAAATGACTAGGAGAATCTTTAATCTTCTTGTTCAGGCAATTTACAGCCATGGTGAAACAATATTTTCTGATAATGCTGTTCTGCAACCATCAGGCAACAATAAATCCCTCAGTATGGGGCTTAATTTGTCAGAAAATTTGTTTTATTTTTATACACATATGTTAATGTTAATACTATTAATTTCCTAAAATAATTTTTATATGATTGGTCTCTTGTCGGTTGGTAAATTATTCTTTCAGCATATTTTTGATATATAAGGATCAGATTAATATATGTAGTAAGTGCTTCAACCCTAATTTAATATCCCATACCCCATGCGACAGTGAAGATTGGAATAATGTAATAGGAGCTACTTCGTAGTTTTGAACAGAGTTCATCAATGTGAGGTGGCCACTGAAGCCTATTATCAAAACTAATCCTATCGTCTTTGAATCAGTAATCGTTATTATTTGATCCTCGTCTTGACCTTCAAACAGAGTAATCTTCACATGTTGTATTGGTTGGAATAACAACATTTTAGTTATACCTACTTTAGTTGTAGATACAGAATTTGTTTTTATCAGACCAGTGAATAATTTTTTATGAACAGCTTCTGTAGTACACTCAAGAAGGTCCAAAACATTTTCAGTAATCAATATATTGGTATTATTCGAAATATATGTAACCTAACGTATAAAGCTGGTATAACTGTTACTAAATATTTGGTTTATTGCCTTTATTGCAAGTGATGCATCTACTCCACAAAAATATCCATTCTTCAATTTTGACAACTACTTTTTTTGTGTTTTATTGTTCATAATTTTTTGAAAATCCATATTGATAAGTAAAGACTTATCCATATATTTCTTATTTTTCGAAAATAAGAAATAACTGTAATGGAATTTTTAGGGCTCAGACATAGCAGAGAACATTAAAGTAACACATTTTTACATAGATGAAAATTTAGTCCCAGGTTTATTTGACGAGAATTATTTTTGAAAATGACGTATAATGTAATAGATACGGATCTCTAATAATCTCTACTCCAGAAGCCTGATTCAAGTAAATAAAATGTATCATGTCGAATCAATTATTTTCTTCAACATCATATTAAATTAACAGAATAGTAACAATAGTAATTGCCAGAAACAGTAACCATTTTTAAATAGTTTGACATTTGTATGTAACATTTACAAAATAGTGATACTTCGAAAATTTTCTGTTACATAGTATTATTGTGATATAATGACCATATCGAATAAATATATATGAATATTCTATCAGTAAAATAAAAAAAATTAAATTTTTATTATTCAATTTATAGATTTCAAATATATTTAATAAAAGTGTTGCATGCTTTTGTTGCGTATTATATTCACAACTGTACTTTAAAAGTGAACAAATAGCAAATATATTTCATGTTAATGATTACAATAATTCTATTCCCGGATTTTCATCAAAACTAGGCCAATATCTACCCATACCGGTTACAATACATACTATATTGTAATGACACTACTGATAAATAAATCAAGTATATCAATACATTCATAAATTTGTCACATTTCTTTACAAATAAATATATGCAGTAGACATGTAGTTTTAAATTATATTTAAATAATTTGCTGAATTTGTTAATTAAATATCGAAAACAAAAGGTAGATACAATATGAGTAGTGTTAGAAACAGCACGAGGGAACCCCAGTTTAAGATTTATTCTTATAATCCTTATAATAAACATTTTAATTCAGCGTAATTAATAATTAGTTTAATGTTATTAACAATATTATTTTCGTAATTTAAGTAGTACTGTCATTAACTTACATTGTTATTAAAATAATTCACACACTACACTCCACAACTGCCTATATCTAACTAAATCCACTGCACTGTTAATTGTAAAAAGTTAACTTTCTCCTAACCTACTTTACGCTGAAAGAAATTTGTAATGAAATTCTGCAAAACTACACTGACGATGAGTAACTTAAACAAGCTTGCCGGCTCAAGTTTTTATATTTATTTAGCTTCAGTAGAAAGTAATATTGCTTAAAACGTATGTTTCTGCCTTTTTGAATAGGGGAACTGAATAAATAAATTTATTTTGCGCATTGTTTGGTAAATGTGACAGTATTATAATTTCAAACAATAGTCATAATTAGTTTCAGCGCAATCCCATACAGAGTATCCAGAAATAATTATTTGGCTTTCAATGACGAAATATTCGCATTATAACAGATGTTAAAAGAAAATTCTATTTCTCAAAAAAGCCCAACACCTTCTGGCCTTGCATACATATATATGTATATTAAAACATATACCATATAATTTAAAGTTTTGATTACAACATTCTAGCAATCCTATTATTTTATATACAGTTTATGTTATTACTTATTATTTATTTTTCAAAAAAGCCCAACACCCTCTGGCTTCCTATACATATATGTATATGTATATTAATACATATGCCATATAATTTTAAGTTTTTATTATATAATTCCAGCAATTCTGTTATATACTCATTTTATATTATTCCGTAAATATTTAGTTGCGCTCATATTAATAGGGACAATTATATTTTTTTGGAAAGAAGGCCTGTTTTCCTTGAGAAAAGTTAAGTATTAGCGAATAAAAGCAATCCGAAAAAATAAAAAGTTATAAATACTAGTAACTAATATAACAAAAAGTATATTCCGTGATAAAACATGAATGTTTATAAAGATAGTACAATGTGTAAGAGATCACGTAAATAAGGACACTTAAATATTAATGTCCACGGAGAGCCGTAACATTTATAAAATCGAGTACAATCTTTAATATTTTGTTGGGTGACCTTTGGCCTTTATCACTGCCATACATCTGTTGGGCAATGACCCAATAAGTCTTTGACACGTAAGGTAAGCACCATAGTTGTTGGACAGTCTACTGTTAATGGACACTTGCATTAATGCTACCTATATTTAAGTCTCCCATGCACTATTTGTGGCTACTGGTTAATAAATGGATACACCAGCACGTTTTCTTGATGTAGTTGTAGAAGAATCGCGCCTAAAAGTAGTTTGGTGTGTTTAAGTGTTCGTCAAATGTTTATGTGATGGCAAATTCTTAGTTAGTAAATTATTCCTTAAGGGACAAAAAAATTGCATTGACTTTATAGTCAGTATATTTTGATTCATAATAGCATCCTTCTCCGTTCAAGGGTAAGTTTAGACGTTGATTATATGTATTATTTATTGGTTAAGTATGTATATGAACTGAAAAGTGGAATTTGTTCATGTCCAATAACTGTACAAAATAGTAATCTGTTTTTAGTAATTGGACAGTGTATCCAATTACTAAATTCTCAGTAAAAATAAGCATAGACAGTTTCTGGACGGTTGGTGTATGAGATCCTGAAGAATACAAATAAAATTGTTTTCAGAAATCTGAGGTATAGGATGCCAAAGCGAGAACATGATCCAGAAAAAGTTGAATTGGCGCTTCAGGAGCTGCAAGACAAGAAATTGTCAATGCGGGCAGTTTCTACAAATTATGGCATTCCGAAGTCTAGAATCCATTTTAAGCTTAAAAATCCTAACAGCAAGGACTTTTAGATTACACCGTATTTGTCTAAAGATGAACAATAACGTTTAGTAAATTGAATATCTAGTATAGGAAAAAGGCGCTTTCCCAGAAATGTAGATCTTCTATCAAGTGTAAAAAACTTCCTAGACCATAATCCAAGACCGAATCCTTTTAACAATAATCGTACAGGCAAAGGCTAGCTTAAAATCCTTTTGAAAAGAAATCCAACTATTAGGAAAATTGAGGCTGTCTCTTCTACAAGTGCGTGTGTGACTGAGTCAAATATACGCAAATAGTTTCAAGAAGTGAATGAATATTTCACAGAGAAAGATTTGGGAAGGGTTTTAAGTAATCCACCATGTATTTTTAATGGAAACGAAACTGATTTTCAAATATGCCCATCTACAGGAAAAGTATTGGCCGAAAAAGGAACCACAAACGTGTATTCCGTAGAAAAAGGATACTCAAAAGAAACATAACCATTATGTTTGCCTTTTCTGCCTCTGGCCATACTTGTTCACCAATGATAGTTTAACCCTATCAAAGGATCCCTGAAAGAATTGTGACATCTGTTCCATCAAATTGGGGTATTGCAAGAAGTGAGCGTGGTTGGATGACCGCAGAAGTGTTTTATGAATACATAGCTAATGTATTTCATCCGAACTTAGTGAAATAGATTTCTAGGAGAACTTCTGTTTCACTCCTTCAATTTCTACCACACGAATTCATCCAACACCACCGAATACAATAGAGAAGGTTTATCCTAGCTGCTCGTGATCCAAACGTCACCATTTTTAGCGTGGCCCAAATCTCCGAAAAGGGAAAATAAACGCATTATAGAAAGGACGCCATATGCTCTAACCTCAGAGAAGTATCAACAAATTTTTGAAGCTAAGAGAGCTCTAAAATTTTAACAAGAGAAAGAAAAGGAAGAAAAGAAAAAGAAACGGGAGGAAAGAAAACAGGAACAAGTAGGAAAGAAGCGAAACACCGATTTTATTTGCGGTTTGTGTCTCAAGAAAATGACAAAAACACGATTAATATGTTCTAATTGCCAAAAACATTTCCATGGATTCTGTGTTCCTACTAAACATTGTGAGCATATACCAGACGATGAAGAAGATGACTATTTGTACTACTTTTACTATAAAGAGGATACTGACGATAGTTGTAGTGACGATTTAAATGAGAGCGTAAACGATGACATTAATGACATCAATGATCTTTTCTATGTACCTGTCAGCACAGAAGGAGAATAACTGCTAATTGTTTTTGTTTGCATTGAATATGTTCATTAAGCTAGTCCTCTTGGGTTTGTGCGTTTCATTGTTAAAAATCTGTATTTTTCGTTCCATTTAGCAGTGAACTGGTTTATAAAAATTGCGTCCAATAACTATATTTTCTTTGTCCGATGACTGTAAAATGTGTCCATTAACTGTGCTTTTTTGGGTTTTATGTTAGAGACTACAGATTTTTTTTAATATATACTATTTTCTTAAATGTAAATGTAAAGGATTAAAGCCTCAAATTTCAGTGTTCATTTGATATGTGTTTTTTTAATTATATACAAATATTATTTTTTTTCTAAATTTTTCAACTAAAATAATCCCTTAAATGTCCAACAACTATAGTGTTTACCCTATTTTTTGCAATGTTATACCAGGCCCTTTATACTTCTATAAAAAGTTCGTTAAAGTTTTTTATATTTTTGTCACGAATTTGGACTTTGACTTCATGCCACAAGTTTTCGATAGGGCTGAAGTCAGGCCTGCGTGAGAGCTACTTCATCACATCAACAGAATTTTATTAAAACCATTTCTTTGCATTCTTTGAAGTGTGCTTTGGGTCACTATCTTGCTGAAATTGTCATAACACTGACAAATTCTCTTCAGCATATGGTATCATCACCTCTTTTAAGATCCGTACGGAAACATACTGATCCATTGTTCCATCTATACGATAAAGGGTCCCACCCCACACCAGGTCATGCAATCCCACACCATGATCAAACCTCCTCCTCCTATTATAGTTTTCACCGTATACATTGGATTGAAGTCTTTATTTCTGGGACGACGTAGATATCGCCTACCATCATTTCCTAGTCTATTAAATTTACTTTCATCACTCAGGATGATATGTTCATCACTAAAGAGGATATGTTCATCGCTAAAGAGGATATAAATATTTTGTGGTGTCCCTATTATTGTGAGCGCTACTGTATATTTACAGGTATATAATAGTATGTTATATAAGGAATTTCATCTAACAATCCTACATTTTATTATTACATGGTCGCAATAATAAATACACTATATATATATATATATATATATATATATATATATATATATATATATATATATATATATATATATATATATATATAAAACCATTTTTTATACAGTGTACATAAACAATGGATAAATTTATACATAATTTATTATTTTTAAATATAGTCCTCGAATATTTTAATATATAATTCTAAAAGAACGTTATTTGAACATAATTTTATTGTGTCCTCTTTAACATCCTTTGGAGTAATTACTGGCTTTTTAATTTTTAAATGATGGATTATTTCCACGGTTTCTAATTGTTTATTCAGCAATAATGTATTTTTAAGTTTTTCTAATTTTCTTTATCAGTTATATTAATTATCTATTAAACATTATTGTAAACAAAATAAAACAAATGTATTTGATACAATTTTTAAACTGCGAGCCGATTATTGATTACGATTGAGTCTTCTGAATAGTGACGCTGTTGAAATTCTTCTAAAATATCTTATAACGTTTCTAGCGCGATTTAATCAATTTCTTGCCTTATTCAGCGTTTCTTAAATCACACATTTTATTTTTTAGGTTGTTATAGATCCTTTATTTAAAATAGCTGCATAAAATATTCAATAGAACTAAAATGCGAAGGACGTGTTGTCCATTCAATTTCACCGTGTTTATCGACCCACCTGCCGGTACAAGCCTTTTTGAGATTATAGTGTATCTCCGTCCTGTTAGTACTAAGTGTTTCTATTAATTTAATTATGTTAACGCCATCAGGAAAATGTCTTCATGAAACTAAGAAGTGCAAACCCATAATTTATTTTCTAATAAGAAAGCAGTCATGAACGTG
Organism: Rosalia funebris; assembly: GCA_037954035.1. NCBI lineage: Eukaryota > Metazoa > Arthropoda > Insecta > Coleoptera > Cerambycidae > Rosalia > Rosalia funebris. Next base: position 20,678,484 of record JAZFAV010000026.1, on the reverse strand, counting down.
CTGGAGCCGCAAGTTACGCAAGTATTGTACCTATCGAAATTATAGACAACTTGGTGAAACATAATCTTTAAATTATTTTCTTATTGAGAAAAATTGGTAGATTTTGGTGTTTGTCTTAGTCGCCATAATAAACCAACGAGACATACAGTAGAACAAGGAAAATCTGTTTGAAATCCTAATATGTGACCTAAAAATTAGTATTTGACGAATAGATATAAATATTATAATAACTGAAAATATAACACCAATAATTATGGATCAACAGCAATTCAGTCCGGTCTACAACTTATTGCCAGGTGATTATTTAAATAATATTCTACCTACAGTCGAAGAAATTACAAAACGAAGGTTACTTAACCGAAAAAAGTCTTTAGAAAATCTTTTATGGATGATGAAAGATCCAAACGCAGTAGTACAACTTCCACACGATGCTAACATTTTGTGGAGCATAGTTAACAATTAAATTTTGAACTTCCATGCAATATCAATGACACGGATATCTATATTCGCTTCAAAATAGTCTGGTTATTATATTTTGCAATATTCGTTATATGTTCGTGTTAATACCGACAACAAAAATTATCTTGGCTAGAGATGGCAACGAAATGTAAAACGTCCATCTTAGCTTATATAATTATTTTAAAATAATTCTGTCAAGTTAATCAAGTTTAGTGGCATGCTGACTTCACAAATAACGTAAACGTGTTATTAATTCTCGAAATAAAACCATAATGAACTACAAGTTTCAAAATTAAATAGTTGTGTAATTATTGGAATGTCTCCCGTCTTGTTCAATGTACAAGTTACGTGCCTCCTCATGCTATCAAAAACATTTTACAATATTTCTAGCTTATGGTTGCATATGATTCATGAGTTATTTCTTCCAGTTCTTGTAAATTAACTACATAAGTTCTAAAAATCATATTCTTTAAGTAAGGTAATTTAACACTAACTTAGTTTTTCACAAAACACCAAAACACTATACACTACAATCGCGCGTTTCGCCAACAAAGTTGACATCGTCAGCAAATGATTAAAACTAACCTTATGCTAACAATGTATCCTATTCATACCCAAATTATTGCTGTCCTGATTATTCTAATGTCTGTATTGCTGTCCTGAATATCGAAATTATTGCTCAGTTAGTCCTGACCGTCACGTTGCGGCTTACTGAACTACGACCGTCACGGCTGCGGCTCAGCGAGTCATGAGTAACTAACCAATAAAGTGGTCTATATGGAAAAGCCCTCTGTCGCTATTCATACTATTTTTGCATTTTTCAATTTCTAAACTTTCAAATGCATCTAGCTGCCTAGCACTTGTTACATTCATAATCAATCTTAAGTTACTAATATCTATCTTATGGTTGTTCTCGAAGGCATGTTAGGCAACACTAGACTTATCTGTTCTACCATATTTGAGATGCGCCATGTGCTCTTTGAACCTGGTTTGAATATATCGTTTGGTCTGTCTAACGTCTTTGATTTCAGTCGGTACAGGTGATTTCGTAAATTCCCGACCTGTCATTTGTGTTAATTTTGTCTTTTGAATTGCCTAAAAGTTCTTTTAATTTATTTTTTGACGAATGAGCTACCGTCATCCCTATATATTTAAAAATCTTACTAATGCCACGGGTGAATAGAGGATCGTAAGGAATATGTAGATACATATTTTTGTGGATGTTCCCTTTTAGTTCGAAAGGTCGAGGAATTTCGAACTGTTTCTTTAAATTTACGTTTCCTAATCATTTTTAAACTGTTTCAACTCCATTACACTCAGCTATATCCTTGACTAGCCCTTTTAATTTTTCAAACCTATCTTTATTGAGAGGGAAGCTTAGTAGGCGATATACATAGATGCATGTCTATGTTCTCTCGCGAAATACACCAACATAATTTCTTATGCAGACTTTATTCTTCTGCAAGTCTATAAAGTACTCTAAAGTTGTCCAAACATAATTGCTGATTGCATTTCTAAATTCCCTTAATCATCAAAAACACGTCCCTCTCATCTAAATTTTGTGCTTTGTGATGAAACTCATAATTCAAAATGCTGTTTCAGATTACAATAGCAAGGATAGTTCACCACAACTATATGAAAATTACAATAAAGAATCATTGATATGAATACAAGAAATAGTTCCGACAGTGATGTCAGGTTTACTCTATTTGACAAAAATTGTTTTTGATATCTTGATACAACGTGGTTTTTACAAGGTGGTGCACTTGCTGACTATGTTCTACTAATGTGAAACAAAGTTTCTGTAATAATGTCTTTTTATTTATAATTCCAGTTTTTCTTAGGATATTGAGTGTGGTCCTCCACCATCCAATGTGATTTTTTTCTACTCTAGTATTTACAGTTCTATTGGTTAACTGTTTAATTTAAGATACTGATTTATCAGAAAAATAAATAATATTTTCTAATCGGTGATCAGCATCATCATCGTTCTTCAACCAAATAAATTATATATGGGTCTTATTTTCTTTTTTCTAGAAGACGCAAATGGGCGTGTTTATGGACGGCGAACATAAGATTTAGACAAAACTTTACCTTGTTTCAATCGTATACTCTAATTAGTGTAGTATTTATTAGTTATAAATAATTTATCTAATGATAAAGGAAATTTCCAGGTAAATCGGACATCACCTTCAAGTGCTAAGAAAAGAACATAAAATGGCGAGCAAGAAGACGGACATATATAGATTAGGATAGAGAACAGACAGAACAATAATCATGCTATTAATTTTACACTTCAATTGGAGTATTTGTAGTAACTATAAATATATGTAAAAATAAATTGTACAGTTTATTTCAAGGTTGATTTATTGTAATATGTTTCATCGCCAAGCATAATCCAGTTGGAGTATTAATGGATTTAAATACCCAGAGGAATGCACGAGTCTTGGAACATTGATTGGGTCTAAATTTTGCGAATGTATATAAAAGTTTCGCAAACTTATCCGTGAAAGCCTAGTCCGCGCGCACTTTTCGAAAATAAGAAGATATAGGTCGATAGTATAATATGTATAAGAAGTCATGAATTATGACATGAATATCATCATGACACAATCATAAAAATGAAGGAAAAATGTATAATTCTGCTTGTAATAAAACTGATTTGTTTTTTGCCTATTTGTATGTTAAAGAAAAATAGTCAATTAACAAAGAGTATTCAAAATGGTTATTACAATATATAATAAATAATTAAGTATCAGTTGATCAGTTAGATTGTTTTAATAATATCAAATGTAAATTTGTCTTGAGTTAATTGTGATACAAACTATGCAAAGTGTAACAAAAAATTAATTGGTTAAAGGCGATGAATATTTTCAATAAATTTTCAAAAAAAAAAAAATTTTAAACTTCGTGAAACATAAACATAAAAACAACTAATACGATATAAGAAATGTACAAGACAAATATAGGTATAAAAAACCCCCAGAGATTTTTGGAAACCCTGTCCTCACTGATATTTGACAAAATTTCAAACAAAGGGGCACATAAGTTAAAGAGAAACGATTATAAGCTGATAATTTAACCACCATGCCAAAATGCCTTTTCATATAGTGGATAGATTTAAATTTTAAATGCAAATATCTGCATTATTTTATAGAAATGAGCACTAGAATTTCACAGATAAGTTATCTATCTGTAATATAATAATAGTTAAATGTGGTCTATGCATTCTCCTTGTCATATCCAATAACCATTGATTTTATACTTTATGAATGCAGTATGGAAATTTCTTATGATTTTGAGAATTATTTTTTTGACCTACCTTAACTTTGATTTTAATTTGGACTCTCTGTCAATTTTCTTCGAAATGGCAATTATATAGTTTATTTTTGGCTAATAAATCCCATCCTTGTTAATAATTCTCTAAGATACTTTATTCAATTGTCACTATAGAAATTGTAATGTATTGTAACGTTATTATACTTTATCATTATAAATGATAAAGTATGATAGCATTATAACAGTATAATGACGAACATAATAACTCGAATACAATCATATAGGTTCCAAATTAAAAGAATAAAGAGAAGAAGAATTAAAAGAAATTTGTCGTGACCGTCCGGACAGATTATTATAAATTCACATTTATGTTGCTACTTAATCAAATTATATGGATTCTATAATGCTTGCATATATAAGGTCATGCTATTTACACTTTCTACATCCATTTATAGCTGCATAAAATTTATCGAACCAATTACAAATTTATAAATAATGTAGACAAATAATTAATTCGGCATTAAAAAACTTTAAAAACACGCGAATAAAAATTTAGATGGAACCGTGACACACATTTCTAGTAGACAGAACCGTTAACTCAACACCATAAGATGAAAATCTTCATCTTAGTTTATTATAGGAACAATTTTTTATTAATTAAAGTTTTGATTATGAGTAAGGACGTTTATTAGAGTGGAAAATAGTAATTTATATTTACAAGAGAGATTGGAATTTCTGCATTTCTATCACAATTTAAATGAAAATTAATATGAATCGGTAATGAATATTATATGAAAAAACATAATTATATTATACCTACTTTTATCTTGAAATGTAATATGAATAGTTTTAGTTTTTTTCCACAATATGAAAATATTTAGGTACGCTGAACAACATAACATATATCTATATACAGGCTATTTGATCAGAATCGTTTATTAAAATTAGTATGAGCTCTGTTCATAATTTAGTTCTATTGATTATTTTAAGGTGGTTTTTAATAGTTTTAATGAAACTATTTAATATATACATATTTAGATATTTATTAAACTGCGAGAACACCACCCATACGCATAGAAACACCAGAAATAGAACCATGAGCCAGAAGTAACAGGAACAAGGCAGATCTATTTCCACAACATCTGACTGAAATTTTCATTCCCTTAAACAACACTCCTTATAATGATGTACAGAGTAACATGAGAAGAAACATCGAAGATAATACTCACGTGACAAATTTGAAATCACTAAGACCTAAGAAAGTCAAAAAAGAAATTTCCCTCCTAAACAATAAGAAGGGTCCAGGAATAGGTAAGATAACTTGTAAAATGCTGAAAAAACTACCCAAAAAAGGAATTGTAGTTGTAACTTACATTTTCAACGCCATACTTAGACTCTATTACTGGGTCATAAATTTAAAAGTCTCAGATGTAATTCCCATACCTAAGCCAGGGAAAAACTTATCCAACGCTACATCATATAGGCCAATTAGTTTACTACTCGTTATCTCTAAACTAATAGAAAAATTACTCCTTTACCGAATAAACCCAATTTGAAACATACCCCAACACCAGTTCACCTTTCGACAAGGACATTCAATTATCCAGCAGTGCCACCGCATAGTGCATGCAATTAATGAAGCCATAGATAAGAAAAAAATACAGTGGTTTTTATAGACGTGAATCAAGCGTTTGATAAAGTTCAACACAACGGTCTGCTATATAAACTCAAGTAAGCACTTTCTATACAATATTACAATATTTTAAAATTGTACTTACATTAGACATACAATTCAGAACAAGAGTGAATAGAGAAACTTCAGACTTTCGCCCCACCAAAACTGGTGTTCCCCAGGGAAGCGATCTGGGACCCAACCTATATCTAATCTATACTTCAGGCTTCCCAACATCTAACTTTGTTATCACCGGCACGTTTGCAGATGACACAACATTCTTGTCTATACACGAAGATCCAATAACTGTATCTTGAAACCCCCAAGGCCAACTTTTTCAACTAAAAAAGTGGCTTAAGAAATAGAAAACTAAAATTAATGAAGCCAAATCACAACACATAACATTTACCATAAAAAGAAGCTCACCAGCATTTATGAATAATGTAGACATACCAAAATCAACAGTCGTAAAATATTTAGGTATTCGTCTCGACAACAAACTCCTTTGGAAATATCACATCCAAAAAAAGAGAAAGCAGATTGGCCTAAAAATGAAGGGACTATATACTGAGAAGAAAATCAAAAATGTCATTACAAAATAATACTTTAATATGCAAAGCTGTTATCAAACTAATAACGACATATGGTATAGAACTATGGGGCTGCGCTAGAAAATCAAGCGTATCGATTATATGACGGGCACAATCTAAAATCCTCAGGGCCATAGTTGACGCGCTATGGTACGTAACAAACCAAACATGCACAACGACCGTCGCATATCAAAAGTTCAAGAAGAAATAAGAAACAATCACAGTTCACACCTAAAGTCCGACGTGTTATCGCCGGACTTAGACGCCAACACCACACTATAAATCAGACGGCGCTTCTTAACTACCAAGCAGCACTGTTTAGACAGGATTCGAGCACTTATGGCGATTAAGAAAGCTTTAAATAGGCGGATAAGGGGCATGAAACAAAACAATTTGTTCCGTACAAATCCCTCCCGCTTTATTCAAGAGCAACAACATACTGTCCAAGATCCACCGGCTGTAGAGGATGTCGAAAACTTTTGGAAAGAAATCTATGAAACGACGCGTCCATTCAATAACACTCCAGTGATCGCACGCTTCCAGGCTCTTTGCGACACTCTGATTGAAGAACCACAGGAAGCGTGCCCGGGAATTAGTCTGGAGGAAGTTCAATGAGCACTTGTTAGAACTAAGAACTTCGCTGCCCCAGGCCCAGATGGATTGAATATAAGGTGGTGGAAACGGTTTCCGTCGATCCACCGCCGGCGCCGTCCGGCCCCAGTTTTCAACTCGTGGTTGAACGAGGGGCAGCAGATTCCGGATTGGTTTGTCGAGGGAAGAACTGTACTTATCCCCAAGAAAGGGAATTTGTTCGATCCGAAAAATTATAGGCCGATTACGTGCCTCAACTCCTGATACAAGTTGTTTACACGCATATTGTATGTTAGGACGTTGGAGCACGTAAAACCAGTCCTTCAAGCGATAGGGGAGCAACGCGGTGGAAATAAGGGCCAGGCAGGTTGCAAAGAAAACCTGTTGATAGACCTCTGTATTATGCTGAACTCTGTACAATACAAGCAGAATCTATCGACGGCCAGGATAGACTACCGCAAGGCATTTAATTTAACATCCCACGAGCTGTTGATTCACTTGCTTGGATGTCTTGCAGTACCAGCACCAACAGTGAGATAAGGTCGCCCATTTGTTTTACATGGATGACCTCAAGATCTATGCCTCTGGAGAGCAAGGCTTGCAAAACGCCCTCAGGGCGGTGCAAGAGTACACGTGGGCAATTGGCATGGAATTCGGATTGGACAAGTGTGCAGTCTTCCACCTCAAGAGAGGGCGATCTACGGAAATCCCTGAAGATGCGCAGATAGCAGACGGAAGCATCCTAAAACATTTGGATACCGGGGAGATGTACGCGTACCTAGATGTAAATCAAAACTATATCCAGGATACACAACGCGTAAAGGACGCTCTCCGTGGCAAGTACAGACATCGACTCCGAAAGATTTGGTCATCAGATCTATCGGGGAAAAACAAGGTGTCTGCGACAAATACGTTCGCCATTCCGGTACTGTTCTACTCCTTCGGAGTAGTGAAATGGACTGTTGATGACTTGTGTATATTGGACAGGGAAACTCGAAAGATGATGCACATACATAGAAGCATTCATCCAAGATCGTTTGTTCCTCGGCTATATCTCCTGAGACAACGGGAAGGCCGAGGACTCTCGAACCTGGAGTGTATGCATGACATATTAGTCCTGGGTATAGCATGTAACGTTGTCCGTACCTCGGATCCACTCATGCGGCTAGTGAGAGATCATGAAATCGCAGAGGTGGGAGCGGATCTATTTAAGACAGCACAAAAAGCCGCAAAACGATTCGGTCTCAGATTCGACCATAGACGAAGAGACAGGCAAGACAGGCAATGACATACAGTCAATCACTGAACTGGAGCCGAATCGTCTGAAAGCCCAAATCAAAGCTGCGGAACAGAGAAATCTGTTTAGGGAGCATGTCGATAAGGCCCTACATGGAGTTTTCTATAATAATATTGAAGCACATGGTTTATCGACGGCGATGACCTTCGCTTACTTGAGGTCAGCCGGGCTCAGATCGGAGACCGAAGGCTTTACAGCGGCCTGCCAGGATGGTGTTATAAACACCTTGATCTACCGAAGCCGAGTGATGGGTGTGGAGGTACCTGATATCAACTGCAGGGCCTGCCACCTGGCACCGGAATCGCTGATGCATCTGCTATCAGCGTGCCCTGTATATGCGACTTCGGCCTACATCCATCGGCATAACGCGACATTACGTGTGCTATATTACTGCCTAAGGCATTCGTATGGGGTGGACAAAACACCGATGCTACCTTACGCTCCCAGAGATATTAAGTCCGTTGTTGGGAATGAGAAGTGCCGCATATATTGGAACTACTCGTTCCCGACCGTCAGGCGAATACAAACTAATAAGCCTGACGTCGTCCTCCTGGACCATCAAAACAAGGTGATATATGTCATCGAGTTCTCGGCTCCTGCCGAGAAAAACATTACCTTGAAGGAGGAGGAGAAATGAACTAAATACGTAGATCTCCGGGGTGAGTTGCGGACGCTGTACCCAGGCTACTCTGTCAAGATGGTGGTTCTGGTTATCGGTGTTCTCGGAGGGGTGAAGCCTACGGTACATGATTATGAATCCACGGTAACTAACTTCACAGGCTAGTGGGGAATTCTGGATAATACGCCGGCGATTTTCTTACTAGTGCCGGAGAACTGTCCGGCATCCGGAATCGGAATATATATATATAGCATTATATATATATATATATATATATATATATATATATATATATATATATATATATATATATATATAATGCTAATTATTTTATAAAACGTCAAGTCTAATTATACGCAAATATTACTAAATTCATGGAAGAATAATAAAGCCCAATATACTACTCGTACATATTTATGATTGAACTTATATTTTCACTGCCGTCCATCAAGACATTATGACAATTTATATTAAATTTTAGGTAGTAAATCTAAGAAAAACCTGTTACAAGAATAAAACGATTGAACATAAGTAGGTAGCATGTATAATATATTACGGATCAAAAGTAAAATTAAATTCTCTACCAAAGAATAGAACATTATATTTGAAAACATCGGGATTTAGAAGTTCAACTTTACATCAAAATAAAGTTACATTTTGCACACACTATAAATTATTCAAAATCTCAAGATATACCAGATTATATCTTTAAGGAATTTTAAAATAAATGCCCAAAATGTGCACCTCCCGCTCTGTCAGTATAGTATCCTGCTATAAAACATTTCCTTCACCAGTTCAATTATTTCTGCGGAAATTAACCTGCATTCTTCAATCATTCTCTGTTTCAAAACCTTGACATTAGTAGGTTACGGTACGTATACCTTGAATTTGAAGAAGCATTATGAAAAGAAAACTAAGGAAGTTGTGGGGAGGAGCACAATCCTGTTATGTTATTTGCAGATCTTGACACTCATTAGAATTTTCCTCTCGAATCCGCAAAATTATCTCTCTTGTATCTCGATACAATTCTGCAGTATTTCCAAATGCGCCTCACCTGTTTTTGATTTAACAATCGACTAAATTTCGATTTAAAACACAGGTCCAATTATGTGATTACCTAAGATCCCCATACGTTGAATGGTGAATCATTTGTATTGTAGAGTAGTACCTACAAAAATTACGCAAAACAAACCCTTTTCGCAAGATTTCACAATTTCTGCTTGTTTAAAACCCCTTGTGCAGTTTTTGCAATTATTCCACAAACAGTTGCAGTTTGAGATATATATTATGTAGGACTCCCTATTATTTCAATGACAATATTTATTTGTTAGTTTTCTGCAATGCGTAGCAGTTATTTTTTCATCCTGAATACTACTTGTCCGTTGAAACTTCTATAGAATCTGTCGTAAGTATGTTTTAGAGACAGTCATAATACAGAGACAGATACCTCTCATGGAAAATAATTCTATGCGAAAGAAATAACTGGAGGAAGTCTGCATACAGATTTATTCGAGTTTAGCTAATATTTAAAATCTTCCAATAAATATAAATCCAACAAATAAATACAACGTTTAAATAGATATTTAAAGTAGCTTCCAGATGAGTTATACTCGCAAGTGTTGCTTTTAAAAAATAATTTTCAAAATGGTGTCGCAGCGCCATCATTGATGATTATATCACTGTTTCTTAACAGAAACATTATTTTCAGATTTTAATGTATATATATATATATATATATATATATATAATATATATATATATATATATATATATATATATATATATATATATGGTAATTTGCGTTCTTTTAGGTCTCTCAGTTCCACAGTTAAAAAGGGTTTTTGTACACGCACTGTATGGTATATGATTAAGGTCGTCCTTAGGAACAGTAACACAAGTACTGTGTAGGTACTTGTGATTTACATCTTGTTACGTTATTACTAGTTACAAGAAGAACACAGACCTTTCTAATAAAGAAAGTTGCAATAAGAGTTTTTCATCCTATTCGAGAATTAGTACTTCTATACAAATTTTATGTAAAAATGTACAGCTTTTGCTTACCAACTGATACACAAACTGCTACACAAATAACTACTGATATACAAACTGCTAGCGAGCTGATTTTACAACCATTGAAACACTGGCTGCTTACTTAACATTGCTGTTTTACTTGAATTATCGATAAAAATATATATCAGTAAAACCAATAACTTTCACGATTTTTATTGCTCGTTTCTCAATATTTCAATTTGTGGTATAAATGTTTATTTTCGATAAGTATATTAATAAATTTAAAATACAGCTCATCAAGAATAGGAACAAGTCTCAAAACTGTAATATCGGACCGCCCACGAAGTGCACAGTAAATAGCTTGGTCTTTACCCAGTGGCATTGAGACCTTTACAGAGTGAATATTAATGAATATATATGTACAGAGAGTTCGATCGGATCGCGCATAAAGTGCATCCTGTTCCCTCCGAATGCTGCCTCACTCTTTCTTCTACGCATACATAGAGAATCTCACACGTTTTCCTATTCTTGATGAGCAATATAGATTTAACTAAGACAGTTTTTTCGATCAATATATTTAAATGTTTTGTTAATTTTATTAATCATCTATTTTTTATTACCAATTATTGCTATTACCAATTATTACTATTATTATCAATTAGTTTGTTAGTAAGGTAGAATACTAACTGCGATACAGTATGTTTATCTATTATATTCCAGTGGCTTATGCGTTATTTTCTAATACACTTTTTATGTTAATAGGAATACTTAAACATATTTTACTAATATGTTGGTGAATAATACTCTGTAGATTATGGTACAATATGTGCAATATTTTGAAATAACTCAAAATATGTGTATAATCAGTGGATGAGGTGGAATTAATGCTTAGTCTTTAACAACAACAATTTAGTTCTCCTGTGTTAGTTTTAGTTTCCCATTCTGTTTGTTATTTGTTTGGTATTTATTTTCATTCTAACAACTATCAGTCTTCCCCTAGGAGAGAAGAACTCTTCAATAAGGCATTTCATAGGTTGGTACTTTGCAAGATGGTGTACGATCTTTACTCACGAAAACCCCTCCTCTACTTCTCCCGTCACCTCGGTATCGCCATCTCTGTCATTCTTCGAGAATTATGATTGCCTGGAATTTTCTTCATAGTTCTCTCCTTTGTTTTACTCTTGCAATCACTTCATTATTTGATACCATTCTCTGAATCATCCTGTATATTAATTACGTCCCATTTTTCATTATTTTCCAAAATAGCACGCATTATGGTTCATGGCCTCGAAACCCTTCCCCTTATGTTGAGAGTCTCTTAAAACCGTCCATTTGGGACAGTCTAAAGTTATGTATTCTAGAGAAAATAGAATTTTCTTTGACTATTTTTCTATATTTTCATTTACACGATAAATACATCATGTCTGCCAAGTAATTGACCGAGAAGAGTAATCCAGTCTTTTCTATTTACAGTCCAATGGTCTGTTGATATTTTTTGGCATTAATATTGCTGTCCAATGACCTTCATGTCCTGCCTACCTTGAATTTCTGTTCCTGTATATTTCATCCCTTCTTCTACAAACAAATCTATTGGGATTTGACCTGTAATAAATTGTATCACCTGAGGTGAGATGGAATGTAGCCTCATTAAAAGTATTTTTCTCTGAACTGGTTCCAGCTTAGTTTTGTGCTGTCCTTTTCATATTTTAATGCCATTTTGGTACCACATATGAAATAATAGAGTGGACTACTCCACTTAAGACCATTCTCTTTTCCCAACAGAGACCTCCTATATTTTGACAGCTGTATTGCCAATGCTTCTGCTTTCGTTGCTGTTTTCATCATATCTATATACTTTTTATAAAAGAACTTGTCATCTAATATTATCCCAAAATCCTTACGCTTTTAATTCTGTAATAATTGCCTCTCTTATACCCAACTTAGTATCGTGCATACTACGGGAGGCCTCTTGGATAATAACTTCAATTTTGTCTTATATCATCCGCGAATTCTCTAGCTTCTGTGGTATTTAGTCTTAAGACTGGATGTTCACAAAGGGTGTTTCACAAAAATCCTGCGGTATTCCTGCCATAGCTTTCCTTACTCCTTTCTTCCCTTATTATAATAGTTCGTTCACTTAAGTAACTATTGATATATATATATATATATATATATATATATATATATATATATATATATATATATATATATATATATATATATATATATATATTTAATGAGGAACGATGAAGTGGTGTAATTTTACGAACAGACTATCTTATAAGTTATAATTCCATATATCTAATATATATATATATATATATATATATATATATATATATATATATATATATATATATATATATATATGGAATTATAACTTATAAGATAGTCTGTTCGTAAAATTACACCACTTCATCGTTCCTCATTAAAATTTGAGATTCATTATTATCTAAATTAAGACATTATGCTTGGATTGATCTAAAAGACGCGCATAGAAACGTTAGTAAATTAAGTATTTGTTGGTATTGTAAAAAGTTTACATGACTTATTCTTATTATCAATTAAGAAGCAATGGGGTGTGAAATAAATGCGACAATTTTAATAAACAACTTATTTAATTGACGAGTTTTCAGAAAATTAAAGAATGTTAAAAATATATAAATTATATTTCGTATTTTTGTAACACACTGTCGATGCAAGACATGTAGTATACGAGCATGTACACTTTGTATTTTAAATGTTACTCACATGATTTTAATGATATGTGTTAATGTATCTAAATGTCAACGGATTTCAGGAAGAAAGAGCATATTTAAGTCTTGGTAAGCATTCATACCCAAGTAACGTATTTGGGTATGAATGGGTGCTGATATCTACACTTATCTTTTAGCAAATATTTTTTTAAGACTTCAGTCACTCAAAAAATTATTTACATTAAATATAATAATTATTTTATTTTATTGAGATTGTAATCTTTCTAGTCATACATAGTGATGGTTTCTTTATGTGATTATAGTTACCTTGAAAATTATCTATAGGTTTTTTGTGGGACTATAAAAATGTGTAATACAGCGTTTCAAGAGATCACCCTTCCCACACTTTAAGTTAGATCTCCTTAAATTTTCATAAGTATTTGTGACTTTGTATAGTTCGCAATAAGCTGCGGTAAGTTCTGCAATTACTTTTTTTTAATAGATCATTATATCATAATATGTAGATACATACTGTATAATTTAAGTATAATTATAGAAAAGTTTGTTTCCTACATTTGCACTTCTATTTACCTCTGTCCTCAAAATCGATTGTAATTTTAATTATATATTTATTGAGCTATAAAGATTATATGTTTCTTTAGCTATACCGATATCTCAACTATTTTTGATTAAAATCATTGCTAATATACATATATTTAATAATAATTAATTCTAATAAGATAACATACATATGGGTGTATTTAATAGTATAATAACTAATATATTTATTCTTGAAATTAAAATACGATGTTCATAGCGTAAAGAAAGCTATTCAAATAACCTCCCTTATTAAATCTAGTGAATATTTTGATTTTAAAAATAAAGAAAGACATATCTTTTTAATATAACTTTACCTGCATCTATTCTGTGACAACTTTATTATTATCGCCTTCCCTTCATTTCTATCGAAGTTCTATTTTGAAAGAGAAAAATAGGCGATATTTGGGATTTGGAGCAAAATTGAAATAAATAGAATTACTTGAAAATGTAAAGGTTATTCCTTCATCTATATTTTAAATAAAAGTAAAAGATTATATATCTTTAATATAAAATATACTTTTTTTATGTAAACTAATACACGTAAAAAAAGAAACACAAGATTAACTCAAAACCTCAAATGTTATGGCTTAAAAAATGTTATGGCCTATGGAGCAATGGTTGAGGATGTAATATAGATAATAAAAACAAATTTAATTACAATAATTTGGAAAATTATTAGAAATATAAATTAGTTACAAAACTATTAGAATGTACCCTGTTTTTTCTTAATAACTGTTCGACTCGTTTTCTTAATAACCTTCGAGTTTCATTTTCTCCAAAATATTTTCAATCTTTTTTATTTTTCTTCGTCATATTGACGTATACTTCAACTACCATATTGCAACCCAATATCAAACCAGGATCGCACTCGAGGAGCATATTGGCTTACCTGTATACTATACTATTGAAACTATTTAAAGAAATAAAAGAGTTTATTCTACTAACCTTAAGTCTTAGATAAATTCAGAACCTATTGTAACAAATCAACTTTGTAACTAATATTTAAACGAAATCGCAACAGTTCAGTATTTTGGCCAGCTGTGATAACTAAATTTTATTCATATGATACTTTTACCTCTATCGACTTTTCTATATATAACGTTGTTGTATAAAGGAACAATATAAATTTGCATGGTGTCACTAGTTTCCAATTTTGGGCGGATTTTCATGTTGATTAGTTAAGAATAGAAATAGAACTCTTCCGAAGAAATAGAAGACGTCCGTTTAGTTCACGATTCGAGTAATAACCTACTATGGAATCTATCTGAGTACGTACCCCTCTTTGAAGGGTACCTCTGTCTGATTCTCTTGTGAGAATGTCGTATCATCACAAGTTAATATTGGTATCACGCCTACAGAATACGCTAGTAGACATACGGAGCTGGATATTTGGCATGATTATCGCCAAATCTCCACTAGACAGAAGTCTAGTGGTAGGAGTCTTATTATGTTTTATTCTTATCTCCAGGTTCTTATCCCCAGGTTCTTTATATAAAGTTTAGTATCACTTGTTTTATCTCATTTATAAATTGTTACCTTCATTTAAAATTTTATTACATCTGATTAAGGTTCTGATCTACTTTATTTGATTTAATACCTGAAGGATCAGATAAAGAGAAAACTCAGAATTCAACATAATTTGCATTTATTACCCAAACTCGGATAGGTGGAAATAGTGTTCTTGATAAACAGCAGAACCATGTTATTTGTAACGGAAACTTCCTGATTATTAACTGATTTAGTGATGGTTGTCATAACCAGAACCCTGCAATATGCCAAGAGTAACACTTCTCGCCAATTTTTTATAAAATAAACTGGCGTATACGCAGTAATGATGTATGCATAAACACAACCCCGTAATATGCCGAGAGGATTTTTTACCTCTTTGTGGTTTGCTAACATTGGCTGGCATATGCAGAACTCTGCAATATGCCGAAAGCAACTCTTCCGCCGACATTTTATAAGTTGAACTGTATAATATACTGAGAGGAACCTCTATCGCCAAATACACTGTGAGTTTCTCCACTGATGAGACATTACGAAACCAATCCCAACTTCGAACTATATGGAACGAAGAAACTTGTAGCCATAGGTTGTATATAAATACCTCAGTAATGGCTTTAAGTGTAAGACATTTTTAAGAAGGCTTTGGGTATCTTTCATAATAGGTTTATGTTATGTACCTCCTCGCTCTGAGATATTCAGATGAGACAACTAGGTCGACAAAGGAGTTTGACTTTCTGTGGTAGACAATGTACGCATCTTAAGGCTGTAAGAACTAAATATCATTATCATGTTAGACAAGCAAACTTCATTAGTACGAGTGAGCTACCAAACGAAGTCTACCTATAGTACCGGCTAATATACTTTTAAGAGTTGTGGTTATGCCTAGATATATTAATGCCTCCATATGGGGACCCTTGCATATAAATAACAGAGATCGTGATCGCATTAACTTGAATATTAATTGAAACATGAGTGATAAAATAACCCCGCACCTGATATAGAGCACATATTCAGGACGTCGGAGAATTCTCTCCCCGTTCGTAACTACTTCTTTCCATGATAGTTTTGATACTTATCTGCTACTGAAATTACTTTTTTAAGCTGATTTTGTGGATTTTTGGCCTTCTCGCCTTCCGACCATCTAGTCTTCTATTTTCATGATCTTCTAATATTTTGATCTTTTGATCTTCTAATGTTCTAATTTTCTGGTCTTCCTGACTGCCTCTTTCTGAATTAATTTTGTAATTATATCTTCCCGGATTAATTTTAGAATGTGGCAATATTTAAGCAAAATCGCGGTTCTTTACGAGAGAGAACACATATCTCTGAAATACCTAATGCAATGGAAATAACTAGCACGCGGTGTACCAACGTATATGATCTCCCTAATTAGACATTGATTAACGCAAAAGAATAATAATTCTTTATCGAAAATAAATGTGTTGCTTGTTTTTTTTATGTTAGGAACACCCAGTCACTCGTTAAGTAGCCATAGCTTGAATCCTTAATACAATTTTATGGAAATACTCTTATGTTATTAACTAAATAATTTTGTATGTAATATTTTAAAACTTCTAATTTCTCTTTGGAAATTAATTTAAATCACGCCCAATTATTCTGACTGATTATTAAGTGAAATAAAAATAATTTAGGTAAAATTTTACAAGCCAAATTACTTAATAATAAGGGTGTTACAATAAGAACGCAAGATTTCAATTGCGAGCCATTTTGGATGCCATAGATCAATAGGTCAATATTTGTGACACATCAATAGAAAATAGATATATGTTAGCAAAATGGAGCGCTGCATGATATAGCCATGCGTCCTTATTGTTAAATATTACTATAAAAATGATGAAATTTTTGTTGTTACTATTTCGTAAAGTGCGTTCAATTTTCGGTAGATATAATGTTCCAAATGTATCAATTGTGAAAAGAGTAATAGAAAAATTCGATACTGTTTCAGTTATTGATATAAAACACACCACACGAACTCGTAGTGGTCGTTCAGAACAAAACATCACGGTAGTTCGCGAGAGTCTGGCGGAACCAGGAACCTCGATTCGTCGCCGTGCACAAGAATTGGACATTTTAACAGCCACTCTTCACCGTATTCTCACTAAAGATTTGAATCTCCATGATTACAAAGTCCAATTGACTCGACAACTTCTGCCAATAGACCTTGCACAGCGAAGAGAGTTCACCAACTGGATTATTGAACAGCAAGAAGTGAATGTCGATGTTGTGGACAAAATCATCTTTAGCTACGAGGCCCATTTGCGCCTTGATGACTTCATTAATAGGCAAAATTATCACATTTGGGGCTCAGAAAATCCACGAATGATTTATGAGAAACAAATTTATCCCCAACGTGCCACTGTTTGGTATGCATTATGGTCTGATGGAATCATTGGACCATTTCTCTTTGAAGACGAGTCAGGTAATGCATTAACGGTAAATGGTGACATGATAACCAAGGTCGGAACTACAATGGGGCAACCGGGGCATTGCCCCGGGGCCCCCGACGCGAGGGGGCCCCCTGGCAGGAAATGAAAAGGGAAAATGATTCAACTCCATCAGAAAATATTGAAAAACACGTGAACAAAGATTCCTAAAAATATTATTTAGAAAATAATCATCAAAATGAATTAATTAAGGTGATAAAAATAGGAAAATCTACAAGTATGCTAATCTGAAACTTTTTTCTTATGATTTAAGGTTTCGGCTTACGAATTTTACTCAGTTAACACTTCAACCAATTGTTTGTAATGAATAATATCTAAATATAATTATTATGGACAAAATACAGTGATTTTTATCCTTCATTTTTTCTATATTAATACCACAAGTAATTTTTAAATGGGGCCTCTACATTTTGTTTTGCCCCGGGGCCTTTTCAGCTCAAGTCCCGGCACTGATGATAACCCAATTCTTTGTGCCTCAATTGGAAGACATTGCTCTTGAAGACATGTTGCTTCAGCAGGACGGTGTCATTTGCCATACCATCCGTGAAACTTTGCACGAGTATTTTCCTGGTCATGTCATCTTCCATTTTGGTGACCAGAATTGGCCGCCACAATCTTGCGATTTAACACCTATGGGCATTTTGTGGTGTTTTCTAAAGTCTTAGGTTTGCCCCAACAAGCTCACGACCACCCAAGCACTGAAGGTCGCAGTTGAATGTTGTATCAATGAAATATCGTCACATTTATGCAAAACCGTTATAGAAATTTGGTCCAGAAAATTCTGTACCAGAGTACTCGTGTGCCACTAAAGCCGTGGCGGCCATTTACCGAATGTGTTGTTCCATACATAATTCCCAACTATCTACATTATAAATCAATAAATATTTCAATGCTTTGCTGCAGACAACCATGTTTTGTGTAAAACTCACATCATGCATTTTTATTGTGACACCTTTTTTATTATGAAAAGCTAAAAAATACCGCATGATCTCATAGCTCGAGTACGGAACGTTTCAGTGATAATTAGTGTTGTTATTGTTATCTTTTACAGTAATTTAACTAAACCTAAATACCGATCTATTTTATTAAATTAATAATATCAGATTACATATCACTCTAATATATAATTTCCAATGATGTTTGTAGCAATGGTGTGTGCAACTAGCTTTGTAGCCAGTTTTATAGCACTATAGAACTGGTTGTATTTTCGCTAATTACTCTAAATTTACCGTTGAAACAATTGAACACTTTTAGGCATGCCTGATAATAAAAAAATCTTTGTAATGTAATTTTTTATAAGGAGTATACATTAAGTTACCAATTAATAGAAACATTTAAATTATTGAACGAATATTAAGTATCCTCAAGAGGCACTTTACAATTTATAATAAAATGTTTTTAGTTAAAATTTAAAATTACAAGGCAGATATTCTAATGTTATAATACATAAGTATACAATACGAAAAAGAAGAAAAAAGAAGTAATGATCTGTTTTGAATTATTTACAGATGAATCTCCAAACTTTTATATTCTTCTCCATATTCACCCTCGTAACTTGCGAGTATAAGTGCAGCGAAAGTGATTGCCACGAGTGTACTGAAAATATATGTCATTTAACTTGTCAGGGAGTAGATTGCAGCAACTGTCCTAACGGTGATTGTTGCAATGGAGAGAATTGTAACGCCTGCATTGAATCTATTTGTTGCTCGACGGTCAAATGTAATGAGTGCATTAACAACAATCGAAAGTTTTGCATCAAAGAAATGTCCTCGTCAGCTTGCAATAACTTGATTGGAAATAAATGTGGTTTACGCGGAAACAATGAGGTAAGGAATAATGAAATTAATAGCCGTAGTGAATTATACAGAAGTATCTGCAATTTATATGTTTATTATATATATACATGATTATACAAATAGTATATAGAGTATAAACGTGAACAATCTTTGGAGTGTGAAATTCCGTTGCACGCTCAGTTCATATAAATATTTTTGCTAAAATGCACCTTGAGATAATCTTGCTTGGTTTAAAAAATCAATTTATATAAAAAAATCGATTTATTTTCATTGCATATTGTTAATCCATATGTAAATGCAAATTCACCCTGTCGAAGGATTGTTTTCAAATTCGATCATCTTCGGTAGTTTTAATGCGTTTAAAGTTAGCGCTGTTAGTGTGCTCTGCCTCCGCCACGGGGTGCCTCATTACCAATTTGGAGCATGTGTCAGCGTTTCTGAGAAAGGTCCAGACCGACATTTCATGGATCAAATTCCTTTGTTAGTACTCCACTTTCACTGTCTATCTTTGGATCTGGCATTGCAGATTAATGGCAATTATAAATACAGCTCATCAAGCATAGAAACAAATCTCAAAAACTGCGATATCGGACCACCCACGAGGGACGCAGTAAATAGCCTGGTCTTTACCCAGTCGCATTGAGACCCGAAGTGAATATCTATGAATATATATATATATATATATATATATATATATATATATATATATATATATATATATATATATATATATATATATGTACACAGAGTTCGATCTGGCTACGCGTAAAGTGCATCACTTTCCCTCCGAATGCTGCCTCACTCTTTCTTCTACGCATTCTCTGCTGAATCTCACACTTTTCCTATTTTTGATGAGTAATATTTCCGAGTACCCTCGCTGCAAAATTTTAAACGCGTTTTCTCGAAAACACGATTTTTAAAACGGTGACCACAATTCCTAGCAGTGTATTCAACCGATTGAGCTAAGATTTTGCATACATACTCGCAAAATGAGTTGTTTTCGTACGATGGAGCATTCTTTCAAAATGTTTTTATACCAAAAAGAAAGAAAAACGAAAAAGATCTAACCTTTTTCAAAACTACCGCCATTTTTTAAATTTTATAGTTAAAAAAATCGGTTCTGTCGGAAGATAGCCAAGGGTATTCTGAATAATCCTCCATAGTTTTAATCCTCAATATTTTGTTTAGATTAATTGGGGATCTAAACAATTCTCCGCGGATCTCGCGAGGGGTCTTCCTCATTTCCGCGGGCGGCGGAAACCGTGGTTTCCAGTTTCCAGGTTGGGTGGTAGTACCAGCACAGGTTGAGGGTTGCGCAAGTCGGCGCGGCCCGCTGGAGTCGCCATTCTCGAACTCCTGGACACCGCGCCCTTGTCGTCGATGATCTCGCAGCTAGGCGCCACCCCACTTCGCGCTCCTGCACTGGGGGTGGATGCGCCTCTCCGCGAAACGTTGATCGAGGCTTCCCATATCCTCGATGAGACTGTTCGTAACATCGCTGGTGGAGAGATCCGCTGGCTGGTTAATCCCTCGTTGAGGTTGGGCGTCGAGCGTCAGGGGCTCCTAAAACCCGACCGCTCCTTGTCTTTATGGCTTCGGCGAAGTAGTGTTTCCGCTGGTTATCCATACAGCGTTGGCCTCGCCTGGGGCTACTCGATGTGGACGATGAACCTGGGGGAACGTACGAAATACGCGGCTTGCGCGGATGGCTTCTAAACATAGTGCGGCTTCCCGCGCTTTCCCACGTTGACGTCGGAGGATCCGGTCTCCCGACCTAATACCTGTTAGCCGGCGCCCCTCGGAAGAGATATCCACTCTAAGTACGAACAGTGTTTCGTGTCACGTCCAAGAAGCAGAGATTCCAATGATACGGCACGCCTAGACTAGCGGTAGGTGGTCACCAGGGGTCGTAACCCCTGTAAGTAGGTGCTAGGGGACTTAGTGTAATGTCGCACCTAGTTGCAGGGCTTCTTCCCAGTACTGACCCTGGAATAAAATTAAACACGGGTTATATAAAGCTCTAGGCAGAAATAACTCACCGAGTAAATTGGCGATGGCGAAGCTAGGCGATACACTCTAGCTCGTTCCTGGCACTAAAACACTGGCGTAGATAGCTGGATAACGGCTGCAGCTACCCCTTGGCGGCGACGACGTCACCTCGACCACGTGGCGATGACGAAATCCCAAGATGGCGTCACCCCGGCGTCTGATGATCCTCGGAGACGATGAAATACTCGATTAAATAACTCACCTGGGTATTCTGCGAAGCATTTACCAAATCGGTTGATTGATACGCGGTGAAAAACCGCTACCAATCGTGATGGACGCCCACGTGGCGTGGGTCGGCGGCACAAAAATGGCGCATCCACGTGGCGATCGTGATCGTCGACGTTAAATGAGTCGAGTGCGACGACTTTTTTTTTATTTTTTTTATGGTTAATAATCTATGTGAAGCACACTTCACCAGAAGTTTCGCTGCAGAATCTAGTCGAAGACTGGAGTAAACTATAAGACTGGTGAAGCGCGTAAGCTAGGCGAAGTGTAGGACACGAAGCGAAGCGAACGACTGAGAAAGAGACAGGTCAGAAAGTGTCTGTATCGATGCGCTCCAAAATGGACGCACAGAGCGGGGATCCAATCGCGTCACAGATCGAGGTTACTCATGAAAGTACTCATTTTCAGAGAGAGGCATATGACACCTCCCCCCTTGATCGTACTAGATTCTGTCAACAACATTTTTGGTGTGGGGGTTAGTTTCTCCTGAAAAGCATACATGAGGAAGTGTTTTGTTCGTCCTTTATTTGTTTGGGGGAAAGTGGCCTAGGAAGCGGAAGCATAAAAACATAGGGTAATAAAAAAGGATCCGCAAGTTCGATTGCCCAGCGTGAGAAAAACTTGCAAGAAACTCACGCCTGTCCCCTGGTCCCAGTTGGGGGGGCACCCGCTGCTTCTCTCTCGAACCTGATTCTGATTCGGCTTGCGCGCCACTCATAAAAGTTACGATGATGGGCCGCTGGGTCTCCGTGGGGGTATCTGAAACATAAAGCAGAAAAATAACACACGGGGGGTATATTTACACATGCATGGGGGGTATCGTTGTAATGCGACGCTCCGGCCTATGGGTGGGCTATGAAGGCGGCGCGCTCGCGGTTGCCTGTGCTTGTTGCGCGGTGCCCGAACAACACATGCCCCGGCCGGTTGGGCTGTGGCAAGCGTGGCTAACGGATCGCGACAGCTTGCTCCTTCTTCTATTTTCTTTCTTCCGGAGAGGGGCCGCGCTGGCTCGCAGTCGTGGGCCCGACGGCGGTCCTGGTGTTCTAAAACACTGGTGTTCTGGTGGTCGGAGCCGAAGGTCATCGATGTGGACTTTGACGTGTACTCCATCTCGCTCTACGGTGTATGTGTTGTCGCCGTGGCGGGTGATGACTTCGTGAGGGCCCGTCCATTTGGCCTGGAACGAGTTCTCGTCTCGGCGGAACTCCCTAACTATGACGCGTTCTCCTGGGTCAAAGGCCACACCGGCTTGTCGGTGTTCTGGAAACATGTTCCGAGCGTAGACGACCTGACGATCTCGGGCGCGTTGAACCCGTTGTCTTCTGGCTTGCGCGGTTCGGTCGGGAAGCGGTCGCACTTCGGCGGGTACCGTCCATTCTCCCGGTCTAGGCAAGGTTGCTCCAAGGAGGATTTCGGCTGGCGATTGTCCTGTAGCAGCTCTGGTGTGATTCCGGAGGGAGAACAGGGCTTCTGGCAGCAGCTGATCCCATTTCTTTGTCGCGGCTTCTTTTGTACGTAAGATCTTCTTTAATTCCTGAACCCGTCATTCCACTGGGTTCGCTCGCTGGTAGTACACTGGAGCAGTGTAATGTTCTATTTAGAGGGCTGCGAGGTAGCGTTCCCAATGTCGGCCTCGGAAAGGCGCGCCGTTGTCCGTGATGATGGAAGCTGGGTGTCCCCACCTCGCGGTTACCTCTCCCAGAAACTCGAGGATTTCGGCCTGCCGCCCGTGGGGCGCTGCTTTCGCCTTGATCCATTTCGAAAATAAATCCACGAGTACAATGATGAACTCGTTTCCTTGCTTCGTCCTGAGGTAAGGCCCAAGAACGTCCAGGCTGATGGTATTCCACGGCGTGTCTGGGATCCACGGTCGTAACGGCGCAGCGTCTTGCCGGTGAGCCTTCATCGAGGTGAACACCAAGCAGCCTTTCACGTGACGTCGTACATCGCGTTCCATACCTCGCCAATCAAACATTTGCCGGATCGCGAGGAGCGTCTCGCTCTGGCCTGGATGCGCGGCTGGTGGGGAGTCGTGGTATTCTTCCATCACGCGATCTCTCATATGTAACGGCACGACTAACGCCCGTCTATCTCCATCCACGTTTACACCGTCGGATAAGAAGTACCTTCGTGCGCTTCGGGTTCCGGCTGTTCGCGGTCCTTCGCGGAGCACGTGCTGGAGACGTTTCCGTTCTTTGCGGCACGCTTAATCCTGTAGCTGCTCTTCGCGGACGAGGTCAAAGAGAGGTCGCGGGGACAGCTCTTCCGCTGCTTCCTCTGGGTTCGCCTCCCCCCTTGACTCGCCCTCGCTGTCTTGTTCTTCCGATGACCCGATATTTTCTTCCGGTTGTTCTATATTTATTTCCCTCGGTGCGGAGGTGCTTGCCTCCAGTTTATTCACGGCTTCCTCGTCGTCGCTATCTTGGAGCATGTGGACCGTGAGGTATGCACGATCGCCCACTTCTTCGGGTTCTTCCGGACGATCTTGCGGTTGTGGGTGTCGTGACAAGAAGTCCGGTAGCTCATTGGTCTTTCCCGGAACGTGTTCGACGATAAAGTTGAAGGCTTGAAGCATGAGGGCCCATCGCATCAGTTTCGACTTCTCGTCCTTGTATTTGTTGAGTCATAGGAGCGTTCTACTGTCCGTGTAGAGCGTGAAGTATTGGTCTTCTAGAAATTGACGAAATTTCTTCACTCCACATACCATGGCGAGGACTTCCTGTTCGTTCACGTGGTAGCGGGTTTCCGTCTTCGTCAATTTCGTAGAGGCGCAAGCGATGAGGTGACGTTTCGTCGTATCTTCAGGGTTGTACTGGAATAATATGGCTCCTATGCCGATGCAGCTGGCGTTGGTCTGCAGGCAAAATTCCACGCCTGGCAGCGGACGGTGCAGTTCGGCGTGATTTGCCACCGCTTCCTTCAGCTCCTCGAAGGTGATCTGTTGTCGCGTCTTCTATCGCATTCCGCGGCTTCCTTCCAGTACGTTGGTGAGTGGAGCTGCGATTTCCGCGAATCTAAGAACGTATTCTCATAGCCATCCAGTCGTGCCTAGGAATGCTCGCAGTTCTCGAATAATCTTCGGTACTGGGTAGTCCCTAATTATCTCCAGGTTCATTACGCTCGAACGTAATCGTGTGCCCCAGGTAGTTAATTTGACGAGCGCCAAATTTACATTTCCCCGGAAACACGTGGAGACCGTTTAGATGGAGTATTTCCAAAACCGCGCTGAGGTGGTATAGATGTTCGTCGTGGTTTTTTCTGTATACGACAATATCATCCAGGTAGACTTTGACGAATTGATACAAGTATCCCTCGAGGACTTCAGCCACCATCTTCTGAAAAGTTCTGGATGCTCCGGTTAATCCGAATGGCATGACCTCAAATTCATATTGGGGCCCGTCGGGAGTTGAGAAGGTAGTGTACTTCTTGCTATCCTCGGACATCGGTACTTGCCAGTACTTGGCCTTCAATTCAAGCGTCGAAAGGTACTGCGCATCTCCTAACTCGCGGATCGTGTCGAAGATTTGCGGCAGGGTCCCAACTTCTGCTTCTGCTTTTGCGTTGATTTGACGGTAATCCACGCAGAATCTTAGCTCCTTATCGCCCTTCTTCTTTACCAACACGACTGGGGAGTTATATTCTGAATCGGCGAATAACTCCTTGGGCTAGCATCTCCTGGCAGTGCGTGTTAATTACGCATTTCTTCTCTTCGCTACACCGATACGGTAGGACCCGCACGGGCACGGTATCGCGTAGAACGATGCTGTGCTGCGTAGATAACACCGTCGCTGGTCGTGGTTCTTCGGAGAAAACGTCAGAGTATTTCAAGATTTCCTCGAGGTATTCGGTCCGGTGCTCATCGGGTACTTTGTCGCATATGTGTCCGTATAATGCTTCCGGTGTGAGGGCGGGTTTCACCTGGCCCTTTGGGTCGTTCCAGTATACGGTTCTTCTTCTGCGAGTACCGAATGCGATAATCCTCCTTTTCCGATCCATCACGACGTTCTCTTCTTTTACAAAACGGCTGTCCAAGGATGACTTCTTCGAGTAGGTTGTCCATCACGTACATGCGCAAGTCGACGGGTTCACCGCATAAGGTCAGTGCCAAGTCCATGACACCACTTGCTTGCGTACAGAATCCACTGGCGGCTAGTCGCAATGTCTTGCTGGCCGTTTCCCACTGTTTTCTTTGTACCAGATCGCTGCGGATTAGGTTTAAGCCAGCGCAGGTGGCTTTAACTATCTTCCCCTCTATTTCAAGTGGGATGCGGGGCATAGTTCTTCCCCTAATAGCGGCAACTTCTCCGTAGGCCGGTTCAGGTGCTTTCCCAGAGTCAATTTCCTGTAAGCCGTTGTTTAAGGTCGAGACGTGCGCAGATGGTTCTTCCTTAAAATCGCATTCCAGTTCCGGTATGTTCGACTCCGATTTATTGTTTAAGTCCGGTTTCATTCCTCGAAGTTCACTGTTCTCCTCCGATTCACTTTCCGAATTTCCATAAATTTCAACACCCAGGTCGTTGACCTGCTCCGATGTGGTGTGTGCATTTACTTCCCGGTGAACTTCCTGTTCCGGGGCATCGACCGGTTCCGGGTCGGTACTAATTTTTCGCTCCATCGAGTTTTATTTAATCCCAAGTCCTAAGTCAACTTCTTGTTCCATTTCGTTGATTGAATTCGATTCCATTGAAAGCGATATTTCTGAGTCCAGCTTCTCTATCTTCATCCGTATTCCGTTCGATTACATTCGAATTATGTCGAAGTCCAGGGGTCGTAACCCCTGTAAGTAGGTGCTAGGTGACTTAGTGCAATCTCGCACCTAGTTGCAGGGCTTCTTCCCAGTACTGACCCTGGAATAAAATTAAAACGGGTTATATAAAGCTCTAGGCAGAAATAACTCACCGAGTAAATTGACGATGGCGAAGGTAGGCGATACACTCTAGCTCGTTCCTGGTACTAAAACACTGGCGTAGATAGCTGGATAACGGCTGCAACTGCCCCTTGGCGGCGACGGCGTCACCTCGACCACGTGGCGATGACGAAATCCCAAGATGGCGTCACCCCGGCGTCTGATGACCCTCGGAGGCGATGAAATACTCGATTAAATGACTCACCTGGGTATTCTGCGAAACCTTTACCAAATCGGTTGATTGATACGCGATAGAAGACCGCCACCAATCGTGATGGACGCCCACGTGGCATGAGTCGGTGGCACTAAAATGGTGCGGCCACGTGGCGATCGTGATCGTCGACGTTAAATGCGTCGAGTGCGACGACTTTTTGTTGATTTCTTTTTGTGGTTAATAATCTCTGTGTGAAGCACAGTTCACCAGAAATTTCGCTGCAGAATCTAGTCGAAGACTGGAGTGAACGATAAGACCGGCGAAGCGCATAAGCTATGCGAAGTGTAGGACACAAAGCGAATGACTGAGAAAGAGGCAGGTCCGAAAGTGTGCTTTCTGACCTGCCTCTTTCCTCTCAATCATCAATGCGCTCCAAAATGGACGCGCAGAGCGGAGATCCAATCGCGTCACGGATCGAGGTTACTCATAGAAGTACTCATTTTCAGAGAGAGGCATATGACAGTGGTCACCGTTTATCCCCGCAGATTTGCAGGCCTTATTTACAGCGGCTGCGACGGCCGCCATATTATTTTTGTTTTCATTAGAACAATTATTTTTCCAATAAACATTCATTCAACAATAAATGACAAAACACAGAATTTGTTTAGGTTCAATTGTCTCCCTATTGAAAATTAAAACCCGAGCACATAAAAAATGGTGTTCCAAAGTAGATATTTCCCTTAATTTTGTTTTGCTTATAGTGGATTTCGATGATTTTTAGAAGGTATGAACACATTAAGGGAATTACACTGTAATGATAAAATTATGGGTAGCTGTTCATTAGAGGTGAACTTGTCTAGCACATAACAGTAAAAACTTTTGAGGATGTGGCGTTATAGCGTTATAATAACTTTTAATTCTACTTAATAACATTTTTGTGAAAATTATTTCATGAAGCATTATTATATACATTATAGTTATACTGTCGTGTACTGCGATTTGTTGAAGTATGTATGTGACCCTGAAACCTTTCTTACCTGTTTTGACTCTCTTAGCCCATGCTAGAAGCAATTGGTAAAATATGTAATGACGATATCTTAATTCAAACAAATTTATTACTACTTGAAAACCTGTGTAGTGAATAGAAATCTTGTGATATTCGTGT
Source organism: Rosalia funebris (assembly GCA_037954035.1). Taxonomy (NCBI): domain Eukaryota; kingdom Metazoa; phylum Arthropoda; class Insecta; order Coleoptera; family Cerambycidae; genus Rosalia; species Rosalia funebris. Next base: position 20,650,405 of record JAZFAV010000026.1, on the reverse strand, counting down.
CTTGCCAATGCATATTGGAATAACTGAGAATGAAAGTGTGGGCGAAGCAGCGAAATTACTAGCATATGCTATTTCAGTAAGCGCATGATCAATTCAATGATCTTAGAGGTACCCTTGAAAAATTTAGAAAACATAGCACGAGGAGTGGAACATGAAATTTACTATTATATAGGTTGCATATGAGAAATGTAACACAGGTTGCATTTTTCATATGCAACAAGGTGCAGTCATATCTTTGATATGACTGCACCTTAACTGTAATCCATATGTAGATATTTGCTAAAATACAAAATACGTGTACTTGTAGTACAGGAGGATAGTGGCTAGTAACCATAATTGTCGATTCACCCAAAAAGTACTCAAATGCGAATAACGACAATATCTACAGCGCCAAAATAAATTTAAAGATATGAACCTCGAATCCAATTGTATTATTTATTGCTGATTTTTATAGAAATGAATATAAGCAATACTAAAATAAGCTCAAAAATAATACTAGATATGTTCAAAAGTATCAGAATTTAGTATAAAACAAACATAAATAGAAAAGAGATATATTTTTGGATAATTATTAGAGTTGGATAATCGGTGCCGCGCACATGTGGCTTGCATATGAGAAGGTGTAGTGGAGGCCTCGAGCACGTGACGCAGAGTTCATTTCACGCTCTGAACAGACTAGGTATCACAAAACACTCGATTTATGCTAGGTATCCAGTTATTGTTTAACATCGAGAGCGTGTGCGTCTGCTTTTCGAAAGAATTAAATCACTTTGCGATGGTAATTACATACATAATTTATACAGTGTGCATACGTTACAAAAAAAATGTCCACAGTGCCAAAGGCGAAAAAACGGCCGCTTGCCGACAATGTGAATAATTTTATTCGGGACTTTCCAGATTTGATATATGATGGGGCGACAATAGCGTGTAAAGTTTGCGAAAAAGATTTATTGTGTTGAGACAAGAGAGACTACAAAAGACATATAAATAGTACGGAACATATTAATATAAAAAAGGGACTGCTACGGAAAACGGAGTTTATTTTTTATCTACCTCTGATATTAATTACCTATCATTTACCACTTACATTACTTGACACACCAGCATTTAATGACTTTTGTGGAAGAAATACAATCCTAAGTACCCATTACCGACTAGGACCACAGTGCGCAACTATGTACCATCTCCACGTGAAAAAGTGAAAAGTCATATTAAATCTGAATTAAAAAATCAACAGCTTTGGTTGTATATTGACAAAAGAACAAACTGTAAAAAAATACTATTTTACATGTTATGGTATGTCTACTTAATTCTCATAAATCAACATTGCTACTGTTACTAGCTAGCAAAAGACTAAAAGACTGTACAAGCGCAACAATTAGGGATGTGGTTCTAAATACGTTACAACACTTTGAACTCCCAGTAAGTCAACTATTAATATTTATGAGCGACGGTGCTTCGAAAATGCTTGCGGTAAGTCGTTCTCTTAAAGAACACGGTGGTAATTTTTTACATACCACATATAAAGTGTATGCTTTTCAACTAGTGGCAGAAACTATTCGAAGTTGTTTTCTAGAAATAGATGCTTTAATAGCGAGAACGCATTAGCGAATTTCGAAGACAATGTCCTGATACTCCTACACCACCAGAGCCAATTATTACACGATGGGGAACATGGTTAAATCATGTTCCCCAGGCAGTTCCCATTTCAGTTTCATACTATTCTAAATATTACCAATGATTAAAAACAGTTATTCTTCAATTTAATCCTGAGAATGCCGTAGCTATTAAGGAAAGTCAGTCAAAATTTCATAACAAATTTCATGTTATTCATAACAAATATGAAAGACTACGTGACGCAATACAAAGATTAGAAAATAGTGCATTGCCGATAAAGGAGTTACTACAAATAGTGGACGATGTGAATAATCTGCTACAGACTGCAAATGACGATGCAAAAACCTCTCGCGATTTAGAAAAATTTTATAATGTGTTAACGAAAAATTCTGATTTTGCCACATTAAGACAAATTTGTAATGATGTATTAACACATCCTTGAACTCTGTTCAGAGAGCATTTTAATTATGCTTATATTACATCAGCAGATGATGAACGATATTTTTCAAGATATTATTTTCAAGACATTTATTCACTAACACGAACCTCTTTCAACGAGAACACTGTGGAAACATATTTGATGTTGCCAGTGTTTCACAAAATTTATTCTGTACCTAAAAGTCATAATAGTGATAACAGTGGTGGCTTTACTTCGTATACTCCATAATTCCAATGCAGCGACGACTCCCTTAAATTAATGATATTTAAAAGGGTAAGTGTCTTAAATTTTCGTTTAAGTATAACATTTATAACGAATAACAATTATGGTAAAGGACGCATACGCCACTGGCGCGCGGCGACATTATCCTGCTCTAATAATTATACATACAACATATGCAAAGTAATTATATGGTAATATGGTGGGTACCAAAACATTTTACAAAAAACCTTGAGATATACTGAACTCCGTTTAGTCGGAGGAAGATGAAGAATATGGTTCAGAGTGAGCTTTAGTTACTTTTAAATATCTATTGGAAAAATAAATGTAGTTATATTGGAAACTGGTTATATTATATTAATTTTCTTGCAAAGTACCATTTAATTTAAACAATAAATGTAACCTCATGTAATCATTCTTACAATTACTTATATATTTCACATTGTTACATTCCTTACGCATTAATTATGTTTTCTTTACGTCAAATGTACAAAAAGTATGCTTTTTGTACATATGAAGCGTAAATTCTCATCATACATAAGTACTTGTAATATTTAAGTTTCTATTTTGTTAATTTAACAATCTTGATATCCACACACGATGCCTCATGCTGGTCAGGTGTAAATAGGTATGACGGTATTATTCCGTGTAGCAAAATTATTCTTAATACATTAAGATACCTACACAGTTTTCATATTTCAAATTACTTACCGCGTTTTACCTTACTTACCTTTACCTAGAGGCAGGTTCGGGCATTGGTACATTTCTCTACACTTTTCTAATACACACTATATTGGCGAGGAGAATTGTAAACAAAATTGAGACGTTATTTTCACCTAATCTATTAGACTTCGAGAGATTTTCCTCGTTTTTTAGAACACCCTATATGTAAATTGATTTCAATAAGCATTGTTTCAGTATTATTTTATTAATATATTAATATAACATAATTTCCTAAATCATACAGTACTTTCAAATAGACACAATTAAAAATCAGAAAAATCCACTGGATTCTCGTTACAGAAAATTTCATTTCATATACCTATAGATCAAAAGCTAATCTGTGGGTTAATAGTCTTGAGGAGAACACATGACTAAACAATTTTCCGTTCACAAATAACAAATTCAATTTGTGAAAGTTGTTTAAATTTAAATAAAAGTTAACAATTTTCTCTCACAAATAGCAAATCTAAATGCTATTTAAATTTACCAGGAAACCAGGCCATAAGCTCTATTTGCAATACCACACGTATCATACCTCCTGAGGGAAAACATTTAGTTCCACCATGATAAATTTGATTTGGTTTCTCCACATGTTCGACTTAACATTCGTGATTATTAGTATAAAATATTTTCTGTAAACTGCATTGGACAATGAATTAAATACAGCATATAATTCATTGTTGTGATCTAACATTCATTATGATCAATTGATCATTAGACCTGCCCACTTGGATGTCTGGCTGGTGAGTGTCTCGGCTTCATATCTAAACTGACTGCAACTACATCGAATCAAGTATGGATGTAACTTTAATTGTAACTAAATTATTTATGCTGCTTCCACAATTGAAATAAATGTTGAAAAAATATATTTTACACACATTCATCATTGATTTCTAATCTATTAAATCTAATTTTCCTGTTGTCACAAAACGTAGCGATTTAAAAGGTTACAAGGTTAGAATTTATCATAATGTGGTATATTGAAACGATTTTACTTATGTGTAAACAAACTAACTTACACAAATTTATTTTGATAATTTAATATAATTAATTACCACGGTTTTTGACAAAGGCTGTTCGAAACGAAATTTTACCAGCAAATGCTTAGCACTTATGGATTAATTGATTATGGGTATTAGTAAAATCAAAATTAATTGTGTTCCTAAAAAATATATACACATGTACATAAATAATGTATAACTCATAATTCAATTAGTCCATATTCTAGTGTCTTTGTCCAAATTAATGTATGGAAAATATACATAAAAGTAATCACAAAAAAAAAGGTAATGAACTTCGTTCTCAACTTGTTGAAATGGAATATTATCCTTCAGGCCACATCCATATTTTCAAATTTCAAATGACTGGCAAGTTATTCACCTCCAAAGTTCATATGTTAACTTTCTACATTCAATAGATTGATCTATGAATTTATTAGTTGAAGTACGATTTAGAAGGTTTAAAACATTTTATTTCATACTTGATTTTTATTTATCATATCTTTTCCATTACTCATATCTTACTTACCGCTAAATATTCTTTCCTCTCAAATTTCCTGTAGACCAGCAGGCATATATTTGTTTTATAATTGTTAATTAGTTGTATCATGCTCATCATAAGTGTGATGAAACCTACACTACTGTCCATTAAAATCAAGAGCGAATGTAAATTTTATAAAAAATCCAGATGTGTATTTTCAATTACTAAACGAATAATAAATCATTATGCTATGAAACAATTTGGAAAACTGGTTAATAGTAGGTGTAATATTTTACTTAATAATATGGTAACAATTTTAATAACAGGTGTAACCACCTTATCTTGAAAGCATCGATTTAAAATTTCGGATACTGGTTTGAGATATATCTCCTTTTCTAGGTAGAAAGTATACGATCCCACATTGGTTCACGTTTTCACGAGGATTCCGGTTTTTCTTATTTAATCATCATTAAATTATGTAATTTAATTATATACCCAAGTATTTTCTACGTAGAATAAATCAGAAGATCTGGCAGGGTACGGTAACGATAATAAACTTACGTTATTTTCTCTTAAGTACTCTATATAAGTCTCAGATACGAGTGGTATAAAATTGTCTTGTTGAAAGATAGCTAAAATTCGTAGGTAAGACTTCACTATGTTACCATAGGTAACTTATTAGCTTAAAGACTTCGCTAATGAAGGTAGTATTATTAATATTGCGACTATTGCTTAATGGAGACTTTTTATTAACTCTATACCATAATATATGAAGACTAAACCACAAGAATAGGGGCCTGATTAATAAAAAAGCGGAGACAGAGATTCCATCAGATTGAGTTTGTGCGTTTAGGGAAGCTAGAATAAAACCTTCGTCATCGCTAGTTATAGAATCTATAAATCGAACTACTATAGTCGTATTACCCACCATTAGATTTTTAATTGCAAGAGAAATTACTATATTGAAAAAGGAGAGTGCCTCTCCTGAAATATAGAAATTTGTAAAAACTGAAACGATTTTGTGGGTCTGAAGCGCAAAACTACTTCAGCAACCTTCCACGAGGCGAAAACAATAAACACAATGATGACAAATTTTAGAACAAATACGTGGACCATACCCCTTCTTGCCAAAAAAAAAAAAAATATTTTTAAGTTTATCATTTTCGTTTGTTCTTTTTAGGGTTAGTTTCTTACTATAGTTCTTTAGACATGTGCAGTAATATAGTCAAATAATAAAATGTACCATGTGTTGCTCATTAAAATGAATAAAGTATGATATGAGAAAGGTTTATATTCTTAAAATGCATTTTTCTTACAACTCTGGATTTGTGACATTCACCTTTTTTGCAGTGTAGTCTTCATACGTTTCTGCAATATCTTCTTCTTATACACATAGTGCATCTCCTGTCGGAGGTTCGTTATCATCACAGCTACCTGAACTTTATTGGACAGCAGCTTGAAACAGTCTGTTGTTACTACAAAACTAGTCCCTTAGATTTTTGAGCCAGGACGCATGGCGTCCTCTTTCCCCGAATATTTTTATTAACTATCAGTTGGAGAAGTGTGTACGAGTATTCGAGGCCTCTTATTATGTGATCTAGATAACAAAGTAACTTTTTGTATTTTATTTAGACCAGTATTAGTGATTCTATCTGTCCAGGGTATAAGCGACAGTCTGCGGAAGCACCACATTTCGAAGGCTTGCAATTTGCTCCTGTGATTTTGACCCGATTTTTCTATCCAGGTTCCTAGGTCTGTACATTTTCTATGGCGGTGTTCGCTGGTTTTGATTCTGTAGGGATTTCGTAATGACCATTAGCCTAGGTTTATCAAAACTTATTTTTAGACGGTATTCGTTACATCGATCATTTAGTTTTCCCAGAAAGTATCTCTAAGGGTGTCCGTTAACAGGACGGTGCCATCGGCATACCTCATGTTATTAACCACCTCTCTATTTATAAATATTCCTGGTGATTCTTCTTTCAGGGTTTCGTTAGAAATAGATTCCCTATATAGGTTGAATAGGAGTGACGATAGAAGGCATCGTTGCCTTACGCCACGGAGAATCTCAATTTCATCCGCTAGTTGGGTTTTATCGTTTGTATTATCTGTTTGGCCCCAGTATAAATTACTGATTATTTTCACATCGTCTATGTCAATATTTTTGCTTAGGAGTAGTTCCACATCCTGATTCATGTCTAGGCAAAGTTGTTCTGGTTTTTGTGAATAATCGCAAAAGTATACAATAGTCACTTTTTAGGGGTTTCCCCCTTTTTCGTATATGATATGGAAGAGGTCCAGAAGAGTATCAATTACATCGTCGTCACAGAATTTGTTAAGATCTACAGGTTGTACAGTATATCTCGTCCTAATGCCCTCCACTTCTTCTTGCGTTTACATTTAACAATAACATTTGTTACAATAATTCATTCATTATTTTCACCTAGTCAATATCTGAGCTCACTGTAAAATATCACCGGTTGCTATTCCACGCACAAACAACGCATTTCGTCATTCCAAAGTAACTATCCACCTTGTACTGTGGAATCTGATAATGATAACAGTATGGATCTGGAATGATAACAGTAACAGTTTGAAATTAATTGGCACTTAATTGAATTTTCGTATGTCAATATTATATTTATCACTGTTATCACTAGATAGCTTATTACAATCCCCAGTTGTTAGAGCCCTGTTACGTTAAGGACATCAAAATGGTAGTAAAAATAAATAAACCTATGACTACTATGGCAAAGTCATAGTAGTTACAGCAGCAGTAGTATGATCAATAAGACATACTCTCTAAAAATGACAATAATCCCGTTGATTCACCTAGAACGTGAGCGTCTGCTTTATTCGAATTATCCTATACAAATTCTGCATACACGCCTTCACTCGACTTATCCTTTCAAAAATTAGGCACTTATGTGAAATGTTTATGTACTTTTGAAGTAGTACTAACTACTAGAACATCACTATATAAGGTCCAACCAAGATCATACATATACGAAGATGTTACACTGAGAGATAAAGTTATTGAAACATTAAACAAAGACTACCGCATGTCTTTTGATATTCTAATTATTCTAATCACATCATTTTACTAAAATACAATGTACATCGAACAGCAAGCTATTAGGCGAGTCTTTGGATATCTATGATGCATTTCCATATCAAAATGGAGGTTTACGTATATACTATTCGCACACGGCGGGATCCGAGATTGACATTGTACTGACGGGTACATTGATCTGCATTGCAATATTAAATATTTATTATTTTGATCGATACGCCATTATTTCTGTTTTCTAACGTCTAACAGAACATTCCAAGAGCACAATAAATAGCGTCAATCATAGTATAAAGGACAAAATGGCTGCCAATAGCCAATTGTGATCATAGAAAGAGAACTTTTTGTTCTTGCGAGCCCATGACTGGAGTTAAAGTTATTAACACAAATGAAAAGTTATTTCATGAAAAAATATATTTTCATTTGTTACATAAGTAATATTTAATAATGCACTTCAAGGTTGCTAACATTACTTGTAAAAAAACTGATTTGACAACTGCAATTAAGACCCTAAGGGCCGACGCCGACGTTTCACTGTATAGAGATGATCGAGTACTAGTTTAGTAATATGCCGAAACCGAAGTAAGTTGCTTGGTAACAATTGGTCTGTATGTAATTAAGATTACTGACGATATGAAATCAAAAGTTTCTTGTATAAAATTATTACTGGCCGAATGAATCAGCCATAAGCAGTATTATTATAAGAATGCACCTTAACACGATATAATCATGAATATTTGAAGTCATATATTCAAATATTCAAATTGGCAAAATAAATTTTAAGCAAAATGATGGATTATTGTAACAAAGGTGAAAGTTGTAGCGTTGAAAGATGTTTAGATGTTTAGCTCGTCAAGAATCGGAGTCTAAAATCTATGATATCGGACGTCCACGAGGTGCGCAGTAAATAGCCTTATCTTTACCCAGTCGCATTGAGACCATGGCAGAGTAAATATCGATGAATATATATGTACACAGATCTGGCCACACGTAAAGTGTATCCTTTTCCCTCCGAATGCTGCCTCACTCTTTCTTTTATGCACACCTAGAGAGTCTCATACTTTTTCCTATTCTTGACGAGAAGTACCTAGTTAAAAATACCTTTAAATTCGCATATTAATTAACATACTACTATACCACTTAATTATTTATACCTTTTGGTCAGCCCCGTAAATATCAATTTTTCTTTTGTTATCGAGGATGTATGATATTTAAGATACACTGACAAACTTATAATACACTTGTATATTCAAAATAAATTAAAATGACTTATTTTATTCTTCTCCGTCCCACTATCCTAGATTTCCAACACTCTCAGGCCGTCCATTTTGTGTTTATTTGGTGAAGTCACTCGTTAATTCGCCTTGACTCAGTAACCCACCTAGTAGTCCGCCGCTTTCTGTATATTTTCAAGCTAAATCAATTTCACTGAATAATAGCGTATAAAATATTTTCTTCCAGCTTGTTGGAAACTACAATACAAACCGTCATAATATAACGACGATAATTAAACTTCGCAATTTGATCAACAACACCAACGTCATTGACGCACCCGTCCATCTAAACTTAACTAACATCAATGATATATTAGCAAACAGTACTGGAGAATTAGGCCACGGTAGAGGTTCTAGACAACGGCAAAGTTGTTGTTCTATTATTCATCCACAAGAATGTCATACGGTAATCGATTTACCCCACAAGATATGTTTTACCAGGAGACATAGAGAATGTTCTAGTCTTTGTACCATCTCCAAAAATCTTCTAATAAGGAAGGATCCCAGTGGAGTCAAGAAGTGTATTGTTATAGCAGCGCATCCGTATTATTATTGCGGTTTCTATACAACAGAAGGTTAGTATAATTAGTGTTTCTATTACAATTAATGTCATTTTATCTATATTACATGTATAGTTTTTGACAACTATCTTGATTTTATGAACTAATTCTCCGATTTAAAGACGATCAATAAGTTATCCTCAAATCGAAGAACTAATTTATAAAATGTATTTTTAGAATATTATAACATTCATTTTCGTTGACAAACTGATTGACGAAGAAATGTTATTATTTTCAGATTTCGTTTGAGTTGTAACATCATCACAGTATATATTAAATTGCAATCCACTCTTTCTTTAACAAAAGTAAATTTCATATTGCTTTTTTTTTGCAAAAATAGTATTCTATATTACGAATTTCCAATTTACCTTTGTCAAATACTGTTCCACAAAAAAATCAAAATATGTGTAGACTACAGAGGTATTTCATATTAGGGATCTGGTGGATTACTTGCGTACCATATACTAATTTTATTTTCAAGACTGAAAACCTAAGTAAAATCAGTTTATGTTTTAAAAAATGTAAATTAATATGCAACAACACAGTTTTTGCTGGCAACAGTCAATATTTTGCTTTGATTTGCTAACTCAATTGGATATGATGACAAATTGATCTCACGAGGAGGCTTGTCAGTTATGTAATCAATAACATCTTAATATATTATCTATTTCAAAATCAACCGTAGGTAGACTTATTCAAGAATTTCAGTAAATTAGTATTATAAAAATTTACTTCGACAAGGTACGGGACAACTTCAAGAATATTCTCACACTTCCACCAAGCAACTGGGTTTAAACAATCATCGGTAAGCATTCCACAATTAGATAATTGTAAAGAAAAAGAAAAATGCCATTTATAAAGTACATTTAGTACAAAGATTAAATGAGGATGATCCAAATCGTCACACTTAGAATTTGGCTTCAGTAAGGCGAACGATCCTTTACATTTTAGTGTTGATGTGCAAACATTTCCTTTGGCTTCATTCTTGGAGTTACTTAAAATAGAGTTACTTAAAAAAATGTATATATTTTAATAGGGCAAGTAGTTTAGAGGATTTGAAGCAGTAATCCCGAATCAAAATAGAACATAACAGCCTATAAATGGTTGATAGTGGATTATTAGTGGATATTTCAACATCGATATTAATTGCAGTAACGTCTTCCGCGTTATACTGTGGTCACTATAAGAGATCAATATCGCAAATATATAAAAATACAAATAGATTCTCATCATCGGAGCTAGACAGCTCATCATTTTAATAATATTCGGCAAGGTATTGTAGCGACGCATTAAACTGGCGCATTAGCAAGGATAACGAGTGTGCCTCGATAGCTCAGTCAGGACAACCAACCGGCAATTGGGAGAGCCGGGTTCGATTCCCGGTCAAGGCAAAATGCACTTTTATCTTTGCTATCGCCAAAGTGGTGACTCCGACGTGATTCGTCGTTCCAGTACATCCAAGCTCCCTTACATCTCAAATTCGCGGATTCGATTCCCGTCCTATCCATCGCCCTACAGTCCGGGGGTTACCGAATAACGGTTCGTAAGAATGGCGAACGCGGTCACATTCTGTTAATTGTATCGAGACAAACCATGTCTCTAGGGGGGGAGTACTGTAGCGACGCGTTAAACTGGCACATTAGCAGGGATAATGAGTGTGCCTCGATAGCTCAGCGGTCAGAGCAACCAACCGGAAATTGGGAGAGCCGGGTTCGATTCCCGGTCAAGGCATAGGCACTCTTTATCCTTGCTATCGCCAAAGTATAATACCTAATTCAAGAACATTCTGGTCGTGTACGCCAATAAAATATTAGAAGTCTAGGGTGCTTGACAAAATGGGTTATGTGAGTAAAACTAGACTGTTCTCACGATATTGTTCATACACATTATCCTTGCACTTCGAATTAAGAGTATGTTCTATTAAGTAGCTCCAAATAGCTTTCATATGTTAGTACACCTTCAGTACGTATTTTTAAACGAAATTTTAAATATTCAATATAATGCATATAAGTTTAGAATAGTGACAGTGTTTTTCTTTATGGAAACTCCTCAAAACGGTTGTAATATTGAGTTTATGGTCTAGGAGAATTTGGTGAGAACTTTATGTTTGTTTATCTTAAATAATTAATAAAAAGTCTATATACTTTTATATTATATATATATATATATATATATATATATATATATATATATATATATATATATATATATATAAGATTATATTATATTTATAAGATAAATATCAGATTATATATTTTAAGCACAAAATGATTTCTCAAAAGACAATTTACCAAAATCTCACTATCTTTGTGAACATATATTTATTGATTTATTTTTCTATTGTTTGTAACTCATTATGGTGTTTTATTTGAGGGCAAATAGTTTTTTTAAACTAGATGATAAACGCTGTAGATTCAATTTAATATTGGTATGTACTTATATAGCACGACGAATACAGTGGAAATAAATTCTTATTTATTGATTTTAACCATAAGTATTCTGTGTATATCTGGAATTATATAGAAGAATCCCATAATGCAGTGCCTTCATGAAGTAATAAATAAATTTGTTAAAAATTACCTTAGCGTAAATATAGGTTATATTCAAAAAAATGAGAGAAAACAATTGTGCATTTTCAAAATTCTAAATTTAATGGCAATGATTATTTAACTTTATTATTTTATTATATATCATTTATTTAATTACTAATATTGATATTATTTAAATTTATTAATAAAAAATTAATATTAAATTTTCAAATAATGCACTATAATTTGGTTTCTGGGGATTTTGAATATTATACTCACTTGAGTGTTATACTACTGTTGAGTGAACCCAATTCTCAATAGCCCAATAACGGCAGTTTTGCTTATTGACATGTTTAAAATAAAGGTAACCTCCACAGAAAACATTTACTTTTTTGCGAAATTATTATTATTATTATTGCACAGCTGTTTCATTTGCTCGCAAAAATAATTTTACCTATCAAAATCCTCTTCAGACAACTCATGAACAATGCATACCTTAGGTGGTGCTTTGCCTTTTCAGAATTTTCTGTACTGTAAACGCTGTCATATTGAAATCAAAAGGAAATTGGTTAAGGCTTGAGTGATGATTTTTTAGAATTGCTGCCAAAATATTAAACTAATCATCATCTAATGGTTCGGTCAACCACATGTGAGAAGATCAAGAACATGCCCAAATTTACGGTATTTAGACTCAATATTGCTTACCTACCATGCTTTGACTAAGGGGTTGTCAGTCAGTATGAGTTGCACAGACAATTCAACTACTTCTCTTTAGATGCGCATCCTGTCTCCAAATCCGATCACGCACAGAATTTTAATTCTTTCTCGTTCAGTATATATAAACATTTTTTTACAAATTTACTACATCGAACACACTGCTGGTGAAAAATAAAACTAATACATGTATTCTTTAAATTAAATAACTCCAATAATTTGTCAGATAAAAGTTTTAATCTCACAGCAATAAAAAAACATTATCGATCGCTAAGACTATTTTCAGGCAGTTAACGGAGCACAATTTAGACATATAATTTAGTTAGATTTTTTAAATAATCATCGTCATTAAATTTAGTATCGTGAAATTTTATAATAGTTTTTTTTAATGTTTTTTATCTAACCTATGCTCACATTAATGTAATTATTACCGTAAAGTATGTAAAAATGTACTCTTTCACATTATATAATAAAAAAGGGAGGTTACAATAAAAAAATATCGATGACGTCATACCTCGTACATGAATCACCTTGTATGTATTAAATATATGTTAAAAGATGTGTAACTAAAAATAAAATCTGACGGGTGCGAATTTTTCCCAAAAGTTATTCCTTGATTTGTTAACTAATCATATTAGTATTCATTACATTACAAAAGCGCTTTGTAGAAGTATAATATACCATGCTGGTCTAAGGACTTTAAGGAATTCATTTTTATAAAAGAAACAATAAGAGGTTACAATATAAAAACACTAAAATGACATCCCAGCTCAAATAAAATATAAATCAACGTCTTTTAAAAATAAAGTTGACATGTTTCTGAGTTTTTCAAAAAATCGTTTTAAAAAATAGTTATGAATATTGTGCGAAACTTTATCACCACGTTCTGTATCTACTTATTTATCAACATTCATGAATTTTTGAACCCAAAGTAATTTGTTGACTTGCGTAGTAGTACCAAATGCTTAAAGTGATAAATGATTAGTTGGTATAAAAACAAGAATATAATTATTTATTCTAAACTGTGTATATACATATTCACAATGTACTGATACATACATATATTACATAAAAAATAATGGTTTACGGACGAGTAAGTGATAAGATAAAACATCAATGAAAATGCCAACATAACTCACAAATAGTTTATATTATTACATACCATTATTTTGATATTAATTTAATAAATTAATATTAAAATGTTAATGTTATCTTCTTGATAAAAGTGATACACTATGTACCATTGAGAAAGAATGCAATGTGACACTTTCAATACATTTCGCAGATATATAGGATGGAATAGAATAGAAAGAATTTATTGACAATCATAATACATACGTACATCTGTAGTCACAATATATAAAAAAACACAAAGTCAATATAAATAACCACAAACAAGAGTGGTCAAAAAATATAAACATTAAACCAAACATACATTGTATAAAAATTCGTCAATGTTGTAAAAGCAATTGGCGAGTAAAATATTTTTTAAATATAGGTGGAAAGCTTTACAAGGACACATTCTTAATCTTATCACATTTACTGTGTCGATCAAATTCATTGAAGAGCCGTACTTCTAGACTGTTTTGTAATATGAATTCTCGATAGCGGTTCTTTTAAATTACCAGCATGTCTTGTATTATGCTATACGTTTGCATTCATTAGCAGCTTGTGTAAGTTTTTGTATACTAAAAAAAATTAATATTTGACTCCAGCAAATACAAGCATGCCAGGGGTAGAACCTTATATTTCTTAAATAGTTATCTGCTATAACTACGGATCGCTGCGCCCTCAATGAGACGAACCACAGAATTGTGCAAAATAAAGACCGTTTAAGCTGTTACAGTTTCCCCATAATACTACTCCATACACCAAACGACTTTGGAACAAGGCAAAATAAATTGTTCTCATGACGTTATTATTCACAGATGGCCGCAGTTATCTCATGACAAATGTCTCTGTGCTTAATTTCGAACATAGGCTATCGAGATGAGAAGACCAATATAAGTCAAGTATGGTCAAGTATGATCAAGGTCAAATGTGATCCCTAGCAGTTTTGCCGGTTATGGTTTTGGTCCCTTTTTATTGGAAGTAAATGTTATGTTTTTTGTTTTACCCACCTTAAGTTTTAATTCATTAACTAAGAACCAGGTATTTGCCGAAGCCAAACTTTTCCTGCTCATCTCCTCATTTCCTTGACATAGTAAAGTAGTGTCATCTGCAAAAAGTATACAAGAGCTGTGCTCAATTGTAACTGGTAAGTGAGTGATATATAAGATATACTACTGGACCTAAAACAGATCCTTGCGATATACATCCTCATTTATGCTTTCTGTCTCAAAATAGTCGCCCTTTCTATCGATCACGAGTATAATTAAAATGCAATAATGAATTGAAATTAATTCATTACCAACCATATCTTCGTTAACGTTGGTCGTGGATTTTTCAATAATTGTCGGAACTAGTGTCATACATTTATGTCATTATGTCGGGGAGGTATGTAAACTAATGACTGAACGTTATTTTCGACCTGTAGGCTAGTTATTTAAAGTTGGAAATAGTTTGCCTTTATGTTTGGACCATTTTCGAGGGTACTTCATAAATTTTGCAACAATACCAAATGATTTTTATGAACGCCCTAAGAATTGTGTTGGCATATTCCACGAGACTGAGGTTGTTAATGTTGTCAACACATAAAACAGCAGTTTACAATACCTTTCATACGTCTGTCCAAAAATGTTTGGACATGCACCTACATAAAATGCAATCATATCAAGCCCTTTTGCCAATCTCAGACACCTTGTGTACTGCCAATCGTTCGCTCTAATGAATATAACGCTCGGTTCCAAACGGCATGCATAGAGGCAGAGATTCTTTAGTGGATGAAAATCCCACTCATCACAAAGAGTATTGTATTTGAAGGATTTATTTTCTGACTATAAAGAAAAAAGGAATAATAACAACATATAATAATGATAGTTGTATCGATACACTTCGTCACGTGTAAAGATATTATTTCTTTTAAAAAACTGCTTATTTGAAGATTAACTTTATTATTTGAGGTCTTTTCTGTCTTTTTATTAAAAAACCTATCCATTTTAAGTAACATGGTGAGAATATGATAGGCATTCAATTCATTTGCCAGACGCGAAACTAAAAAAGTAAAGCACTATGCTCCACGCTCAAAACATGTCTAGGTAACCTATCGTATTCTCCTATAGAGAACGCGATAATGTCATTCATATTGTGGTCCGAAGTGCGTGAACTGCACCCAGCATTGGAGGTGTTATATATGCTTGAGTTCAAGTCCCAATGGTAGAAACTTGACAGCTCTTTCTGACCATCAGCTGTTTGTCCTCGTCTCCACGTGTAACCTTCCCCTTCCCTTGAAGCTTTAAGGAAAGAAAGTGGGGTTCTCTGTGTTAAAATAAAAATAATAAGGATCATTTCTTATGAATAACAAACTTCATAATTTGACCTACAAAGGAATATACATCTATAATTTTTGCAAATCAAGAAATTTATAAAATGACTTCTTCTTATAAAATAAATAATAAATAAATTCTTTTATGTTGTAAAAGTATATATTTACATATTTAGGAATTCAGGAGGTAAGACTGATATCGGGGTTACTGGTCAGATTTTACCCTTATGTTACTAAGTTTACTTGATTCCTAGTATCATCTTCAATCATACATTGTCGCTGTCGTTGTCGTTATTACCTTCACATATTCCACACTTTTCCTTTTATTTTTCCATGTTATGCCTTATTACAATTATAAATACATACATTTTGTATTCGTTGTACTATTTTACTAATATAATGCATATTTCTCTCGAAAAGACTATCTATTACCTAATATACCTACATTCTTCCCGGCGAAGACAAACTAATAATACTTCTGCTAAAATATAGCCCATGTACATACTGTATACTCAAGTGACAGAACTTATCCCAAATAAAATGTAGTATTCTACATAAACATAGTATGATATATAGTGCATAGTAATATATTAAAAATACCAACTTTTATCAATTTTACTTACATGTTAATTACTCAATGAATTTAATCTCTTGCAATATGTTATTGTATACATTTTATTTTTAGATTGCAGTTCTTGCTATAATTGCAAAAGCGAAAGAAAAATTGATTGCCTGTGGAAATCATCTTGTTCGGAGACATGTAGATCAGCAGTGTTGCCCAGGAAATTTTATAATGTTCCATACTTTATAAGAACGGCAGTAACAGAAGTGGAACCAGATACACATCCAGCACAAAACGTAACAAATGCTGATAGAAATGTTTAATCTAATAATTTAAAAGTATTCAATAGCTTTTATTTCTCCTTTCGAACTTATCGTTAATAAAACTGTAATCAAAGCGTACATTATTTATATTTTATTTTGTAATAATTGACTAGAATAAAACTGTATGACGTAAGTCCGCCTGAAAGAAGCTGTAATAGAAAAGTGTCTATGATATAAAGATATGCATAACACAAGCTAAACAGAAAGAACTGTTACAGTTCATATATAAAACGATAGTACAGGATCCGGGTCCGTCAGGGATGTATGGTCTTTTTGAAAACAAGCTTATTTTTGAACGGATTTTATAATTTATTGTTTTTATATATTAGCTGTGTATTGCCATAGAAGAATACATAACATAAGTCAGCTGTGAAAAAGTCCCATCAGTTAGGTGGCGTCCATTTCTTGTTATATTTATTATATTTAATTTTCCATAGTATCGAAAATTCTGTTTGTTTACCATCCCTTATAGATGAAAATGGGCCTCGTCACTTATGAATAAAACGATGTTGTCGGCCAACAATTCCAATATCCTCTTTGCGAACCTATGTCGTCTCACAAAGTCATTTTGCTGCAATTTTTGGACAACCATAATTTTATATGGATAAAAACGAAGGTCCAGGTCTAAAATTCTGCATACTGAGCTATCTAATATTGCAAGAGCGCGAGCGTGGTTTACCGCTAAACGACGAGGGCTGTCTTGCATCGCTTAACGCACCCTTTCAGTGTTTTCCGGGGTTCGTACAGTTCGATCTCCTCCCCGTGCAGTCCCAGGTCTCAAGGTTGTTTGAAATTTCTTCACCCACTTCATAATGACATCCCGTCTTGGAACGCGACCATGCCGACCAACATTAAAATGGTTTCGAAATCGTCGCTGTGTGAACACCACAGAACGACCAGTTTCAATAGTAAGTGTGTTGTAAACAAACACACGATGTGCCACAGACCACGGCTCCATGGCTACTGGAATGATATCACGCAAAGAGTAGATAACAACCATCCTGAAAACATTCGCTCCACGCAGGCGCGCATAAAAGTCGTCTCAAAAACATTATACCTCTCTGGCGGACCCTGTATTAATAGTTTTAAATTTCCCCTATAAGAAAAACACTCCACATAAATTAGACAATTCTCTAAATCCAAAGCCGAAGTTGTTTCATCTGTGGAAACACTTTGAATAAACGAGGGCAACAATCATTCCCACAGATATTGCCAGTACCGGTGTTTAGATTCGAATGATGGCTATAATACAATCCTGGACAAAATTAACGCAAGACTTTTCCTTATTCCTTATAATTTTTCGAAGATTTAAATCCTTAAACATTTTATGTAGGTAGTCTAGGATATCCTCTGTCACTACTGATAGACAATTGCAATTGTTTGACAGATTTAAAGTAACGTTTTGTCATTGTTTTTTAATAATAGATTGAACGCTGTTTAAAGTGATTTGTAAAGGCGATAAATTCAGTTACGCTAGAGATTTTTTTTTTAATTTGATGTCATCATGTGAATGAAACACTTGGGCCAGTACACTTACAGTAGAAGAACTGAATCGTCTATGCGACTTAAGAAAGATGAAGTAGTCAAAGCTATAACTCTAGTTAACGAGGGACGTAGCCAGCTATATGTGGCTAATTTGTAAGGAGTTATATAAGTAGGCTTAAGAAATAGGCATTCTACTAGTTTAAAGCTAAACAGAGCCCTTGCAGTAGCTAGAAATATAGCAATTTCTGGGTGAATGACCAGGAGAAGGCTTAATAAAAGAGGAATGGACAGTAGAAGATGATCTACTGAACCAGTGCTCATCAAAGTATATAGAGTTACTAGATTGCATTTTACAAGAGAGCACGTAAATTGGACAACTCATAACTGGAAGCCAGTTTTATTTTCAGACGGAACAATAGTCTTACAATTAATTTGGCAGACGGGCGTCAACGAATTTGCCGGAGGCCGGGAGAGAGGTTTGCTGGTTGCAATATCTCTCCGAGGATCACAGTTTTTGGTTGATCAATAATGTTCTGAGGAGAAATTTGGATCGTTGGTTGCACAGATTTGGTTTCTATACAGGGGAGATCCATGAATACACATTTCTACGTAAAAAACGTCATAAAAAGCATGTGATGCCATTTTCCCCATTTGCCGAGGACAATCTTATGTTTACGCATGATATCGATCGGCCCCACGTTGCTAGAGAAGTACTGGGCTACTTTCGTTTTGTGAATGTTCCACCTATGGACTAGCCACCGAGAAGCCTATATATAAACCTCATAGAGCATTTATGGGATGTACTATACTAATCGGTTAGGTGCCACTTACCTGCACCTATGACTCTCAGGGAACTCGAATAAGTCGTTCTTATCGAATAGAAATATATTCCTCCTTTTGTTCTAAATTTTTTCATGAACACCATTTTCATTGCATTTGACATTATTATTCTTTTCTGTTATTTATTCATGTGTTTTCCAGTAATACTATTCTACTTTATTAAACATTAGTTGATATCATCTAATTATAATATAACGTAGGTACTATGAAAAATAAAAGTAATAATATGTGAAGTTTCACCGATGCATCGGCTGATAACTAATTTTGTCCAAGAGTTTAGTTAGTAGCTAGCCGCGTTTTCTATGTAACACCCTCTAACCAACTGAACTACCGTAATAATTTATATGTATATTAAAAAAGCATTTATTTTTATAAATAAATAATTTAATTTTCATATACACAGATACAAGAGCATTCAAATTATATGTGATTGTGTGAGGAAAAATGTCACAAGAGTGTAAAAATTTTAATACAGTAAGACCTTGATAATCCGGCACTCGATCATCCGGCAGACCCGATGGTCCGGCACCTCCGTGTAAATATGTATGTAATTCATTCGGAAGCGTTCGAGAACAAGTCGGAAACAGTCTGAACAGCTCTGGCGTCAGTTTACTGAGTTCTTCAGTCTACTGTCAGTCTACTGTCTTCGCTACCCGAGACATTGTTGTGTGGCACATTACTTAAGCGGTTATTTTATTCTGTACCGTCTGTATGTGAACTTGTGTTTTAATCTGAATTTATGCGTTTTGTAAAAAAGTTTGTTTACTCTGTTTCAACATGTCTTCAAAACCTGTTTCTAGTGCACCTAAAACAGCAAAACGTAAGCACGTGACATTGACAATTAAACAAAAATTACTTTCTGAATCTGGATCTAATAAAACTCTAGACATTAGACAAACTTGAAAGCAACCTAAGTTAGACACACTGGATAGTGTATTGTTTAAGTGGTTTAGTGCTAATAGGTCAGAAGGAAAGCCACTAACTCTGCCAACGATTATTCTTTCATAAAGAGTTAGATTTGCCTGCAGATACAATGTTGTCATTTTCAAAAGGATGGCTTCAGAATTTCAAAACTCGTCATGGCATACGAAAACTAGATATAAGTGGTGAAATAAAATCAGCTGACGAGGCTGCTGCTAATGAGTACAGAATAACATTTCAACAGCTCATTGATGATAATGATTTATCTGCATCCCAAGTTTACAATGCCGATGAGACAGGCCTACTAT
The DNA here is from genome assembly GCA_037954035.1 of Rosalia funebris. NCBI lineage: Eukaryota > Metazoa > Arthropoda > Insecta > Coleoptera > Cerambycidae > Rosalia > Rosalia funebris. The sequence goes on along the minus strand of JAZFAV010000026.1, from coordinate 20,629,919 downwards.
GGCGATGTTTGCCAAACTCAACATTAGCAGGAGCCGAGGAGAAAAGTCCAAAGGGGTTTAAAAAAATAAAGACCGATTAACAGTTTTAGTGTGTGGAAATGCTTTAGGAGATCATCATTTACCTTTATTAGTTATCGGTAAATATAAAAAGCATAGGCCTTTCAAAAATGTAATAAACCTGCCTGTTATTTATTCTGCTCAATCGAATGCTTGGATGATATCAGAGTTGTTTAAAAATTGGTTTTTCTATCATTTTGTTCCTGCCGTAAGAGACAATTTTGAAAAACTTGGAGCTCACCCTAACGAATCTGAGCTTAAATCAGGCAATATATTTTGTACTTATCTACCTCCCAATGTAACACCATTAATTCAGCCAATGGATCAAGGCGTGATACAAAATTTCAAATGTAAATATAGAGGCATTTTTATTCAACGTTTACTAAGCTCTGACTGCAACGTAAAAGACTTTCAACGCTAATTCAACATTAAGGATGCAATTTTTGCCGCTGCAGTCGCTTGGAGTGGTGTAAAAAATACAACGTTGAACAAGGCATGGCATAAATTGTGGCCAAACCTTTTTCCTAAAAATCAGTTCTTTGAGCATGGAAGTGACATTTTAACTTAACATTCAGAAGTTGTTAATTCAATAACAAGTGATTCTAGTCATACAATAAGTCATATTTCCAAAGAATAAATCATTGAATGGATGGAGGTTGACAAGGATTCACCAATTGAAGAAGAGCTGACTGATGATGTGATCATACAAAGTGTGTTAAACCTCCAACAGCCACAAGAGACTGATAGTGATGAAGAAGAATTGGGTGCACATCATGTAACTTGGGCTGAAGCTTCAGCGGCCCTAAACACATTTATAGAATTTGCCGAAAGTAGTAGGTCGTACAACATTTCAGAAATAATGAATCTGCACATTGTAAGGAATATTTTTTGTCAAAAGAGGGCCAACACTGTAAAGCAGGTTGACTTAGTTACAATGTCTAGAAGAGCACAGAGCAAGATGCAATCTACATCGTCATCTGACAATACTCGCCCATCCTGTTCTACTTCCACCACTTCATCAGCCTTCTGCACTAACCCTATAGACATTGATTCTGATTGAACTTTATAAGACTCTATCTCTCAAAAACTGTTGTAATACATACATGTTTACAAGGAAAACACCATTGTTTATTACTTTTCCTTCCATAAACCATGTTTTTAAAAAAACCCTTGATAATCCGTTTTGATAATCCAGCATAACCAAATCCCCAAGCATGCCGGATTATCAAGGGCTTACTGTAGTAGGTATTAGGGAACGAAAGAAAAACACTTATCAAAATTAACTAAATATTTACTTATTTTAAATAAAGTAATATATTTTTTGAATTATTGCCATCTAATTAATTTCAGTTACACAGTTCAGAATATCGCGATTTCATCCTTATTAGGAATCATCAGTGCAAGTATACCGAACTATGTCTGACGCTCTAAGGACATTAGACGGATATTATGCCAAACCTACATGAGCAATATATGTAGAAATTTGACGCAAATCATTTCGTCTAACGGCAAACTTTCACTTGAAACCATGTGAGTAGGCAACTAAAGAATTATTGCCTCATAGAAGGAAGATTTTGTCATTTTAGCTTGGACAGCATTTGTCAAATTTTAACTTGATACAAGACAGCCTGGTGCAGACAGCCTTGGTGCAGTTCCAGGACAGCCTGGTGCAACCGAGAATAATAATATGGCAATAATTCTTTAATTCCTCCTCACGGGCGGTCAAGTGAAAGCCTGACTTAGACGAAGTAATCTGCGTTAGAAATGAGAAGTAGTATATCTTTCCATAGGTGACACTTTGTCGTGTAGCAGACCGATAGTACTTACCAAATTTCTAGATACTTTCTGATAAATAATAATGTTTAATCAAAATTTGATTTATTATTCAAACATGCATTTTCTCTATACTTTTACTTTTTGAATTGTGCAAATGTTCTTCCAAAGTAGTATATAGTATAAAATATATATCAAAGTAGTATACTCGTACATATTCGATCAGTAGTATAGTTTATTTCATCGCTATTTGCCAAATAAAAAATCCCAAACGGCTCTTGTCTCATAACGTGGCTTGTTTTTATGGCTAGGCTCAAGTAGACTGTTCCGTTTATTGGAAAGCTTTATATTTGGCAAATAGCAATGAAACGAATAATATATATATATATATATATATATATATATATATATATATATATATATATATATATATAATTGATTTTGGTGTAATTTCTAATTTAATGAGATTATATCAATAGACATTTGGTAAATAGGACCGAATAATAAGTTTGTTTGAACTCAAACCTTGATCTAGCTACTATGCGTGCCAGAATATTAGCGGTGAAGTACATGAAATGAGTCTTCCATTTCTTAGATGAATAACATAGGAGTCACATCCAGTGAACATCATAGGAGTGATGGGAAATAGATATTATGTATACCAATTAAGCAAATCAAATGAATTATGAATGCCAATAGTGGTGAAATATGATGAAAGTAATAGTTAGAATGTTAATCATAGGCGTAAACGTGTTCATCCCTTTCTACCTCATTACGATTTAGAATTCCCTAATTATTTCGATTGCTGGTTTCTCCCAGTCTATGGTTGAAGAAAAAATGTATATAATGAACGTCTAAAACTAAAATATCTAATAATCTAATAACCTTTGCCCTGGCCTTAAGTTACGCTCGTGACCTTCTAATTTTGTTTTAAGGATCAATTAAGATAAAAGAATATATTTCATGGTTAACAAAAAATGCAATTAAACCATAGTAGGGTATTGGTGAGTGCGTGTGGTATGAACTGGTATATATCTAAATATAGTAGTAAGTATATTTTGAATTAGTTAAACACTGTTTTAAGATTGTTACTTTTTATATATTATTTTAAAGATTTTACATAAATAATTAATTTAATTATTGGCAAGTAAACAGATAAATCTTTATATATGTCAGTTAAAGATCATTTTAACAAAATTAACATTTCCAACATTTTGTATTGACAATTTGTACTGCATGTTGCCTATGTTCAAACCAATATAAATGTTTATAAATACATATAAATGAGGATTTCTTGCAGTTTATAGCTTATATTATTATTATGTATGTTATAACAATACTTAACATAAATTATAGTTTTCTAAAATGTATACTTTGTAAATAAATAGCGCCTCTCTTTTATGTTGTTTCAGATATACCATAATCATCACATATAATAACACTTCTATAAAGAATTAAATATTTTTATCTGTTTTTTCTAAATGATTTTATTTAAAATTAACAAGTATAAAAAACATTAGCTTAAGCGAAACCGCAATAAATTATAAAGAGAAATAAAGCATCGAAAAATATCTACCCGATATAAGGTATTGTCAACAAGAATATGTAACACATAGGTAACTTTTCTTTAAAGTATATAAGCCATATCATTACCACATCAATATCACATTTTCAAATAATATCGTTGCTAAAATTCTACATTAATCACAATATTCCTGTTGTTATTTAATACTCATTATTTTAACAAAATAATTAGACAATTTGAGGGAATGCTGGTATTGTCAAATGGAGGCTGTATATGTAGAAGGTAAAATATATCTTACAAAACTAAAGCAACCACGAATTTTTGCTGATCAACCATAGAAAGTAAGTATCTCAATTATCATGTTTATCAAAATTTAGTTATGAGAGTTATACTTTTCTGTAATAAACATAGAGAAGTATTACATTTAACTGTCTATACATTTAACTCAAAATAAATTAGGAGAAACTCATCCATTGCCACATATTACCTCTGTGTCCATTACCTATAGTAGACAGTTAAAAAATTATCAATGACGTCGTGAGGAATTCACGTAATCTGATACTTTTTTCTTATACGTATGGTATTTAATACTCATAATGATTTTAATTAAATTATACTTACATTAAAAGTTTTCTCAGATTTGCGTCACTTGTATGAAAATGTTTTTTATGTATTAATGATCAAGCTGAACTCGAAAATGTTGCATAACGTTAAATTTAGAGAAAGAAAAACATTTAAATATAGAAATAATAAAAATTTTAATTTCTTTATTAAGCGAAACTTCAGTTCTTATGAATTGAAGTTTAAAAATAAAAACAATCTTTTAAGTTTAAATTTCCTTAGGTTTTTAACTTAAACTAGTTAGTGATGCAATATTAGAGAAAATCTTAATCTTTGGAACCCTACAACAGAAAACTTATAAGATAAAATATTCTGATCTAAAACTCAGTTACATGGATGGTCAAGGGTTACCTAGGGAACACTTAAAAGGGAAAATAACTATCACTTAACAGCGTTTTACTGGAGTATGTAATCAATATTTATCTGATGAATTCCTCTTAAAATGCATTAACAGAAATTTAATTTATCCGTTAAGATTACAATCGATTAAGATTGTTCATTAGCAATGCGATTACTTTTTTCAGTTTTCGTATTTAATTATTTTACTGTTCTATTTACATAATCAAAGAAGTGTAAAAATCACAATATGTAGTTAAAACCTATTATATTTTGTAACACAAAAACACTACGTATTTTCGTTTTGGGATACGGACTTCGACTGCAAAAGTCATTAGGCCACACTTTTTATAGATCGAAACTGTTAAATACAAAACATATCATGTATACAACTCAACTAAAGAAATCATAGACATATCAATTTTTATATCCTTAGCGTATGCAACAAAGCTTAGTATTGGCTAACAATTGAAAGAGGATAGCCTCCAGGTTATTTCGTGTTCTCGTTTCTCTAAAACGTGGATAATCCTCAAAAAGTATTTCACAGAAAGACACCTCATCACAAATGTTACACTGTGGGTATTCCTCGCTTTGTAAACTTGAGGATATTAGAAACGTATGACCTATATTATATATGACCTATTCATAGCTAAGGATAATACGCTCTCTTTTAATCACCACGGTAGGGGCTACCGAAAGAATTACAGAAGGTTTAATAAAGGAACCCGTACATTTCTTATGTCAAGTAGCCCCCAATACATTGTTTTTCAAATCTCAGTATGTTGTAGTTCTGAGGCACTGATCAAAAAGTCTCAATGACTCACATGAATCAAGCATCCCAAGCGGACCAGATCTTCTCCACGTCCACGTCGCGCGTCGTTGGTTGTGTTTAGTTATCTCTAAAAGAGGTAACTAAAAAGATAAATGCTACGAGCACTTATAATATAAGACAAGGCCTGATAATAGTTGCAGTTAAACGAGTTTATGCCCCAGTCATTCTTTATTACTATACCGGGAGGAAGACTTAAACGTATAAATGACACAAAATAATGAAAACTTTTCATATCTACTCATAAATATAGTATTCCAGACTCAAATATTTCGATTTAATACGAAAAAGTCGACATACTGATAATGGTCATTTAAACTGCTCTAGATGAAAAAATAATGATTTTTAAACTTCCTAGCCCGAAACAATTTTGGTCAGGGTCCTCAAAACTACAACATACTGAAATTTTAACGAAATTTACCGAGGGCCACTTCCCATAAGTTATGCTATATTATCTCCAATGTTACGGGGTTTCCAAGGAACGACAAAATTTTGTAATTGTACAATTATTAAGGATTATCCACTTTTGATCCTATGCTAGATAGATAATTTAAATTTGTTGACTAGTTTAATTACTATTAAGTTGTACAAGTAGATATCTACAAATCTTCGGAAAGTATTAAGCAGAAATAGTTTACGCTATATTTTTAATGCTAATTTGTAGTTGAAAGGATTCTATTTATATCTTACACATATATCTCAAATGTTCAATATCTTAACATTAGTTCTTATTTTTAAACTATCAGGATTATTCATTAAATCGGAGTTCAGATATTCAGTAATATTCTTTGCTATGTATTTTAAAAGATAAAGTAAAGGAGTACATATTACATAATTGTAATATCACAATTTTTAAAAAACGTTGCTTATCTTCTGTTTATATGTGTTAACGATACAATTTTCTTGAATTATCACATTGAAAAATTAGGTCCAAAAATGTTTTAATGTAGACTGTAAACAAAAACATCGATAGTTTGATGGTTATTGAATATAGTCGATGATAAACTGATTTAGATTGTTTCAAAACCACAAGCATCTTCCTTGTGGTTTTGGAACAATCTAAATCACTGTATTTTGGTGCTAACTCTGTTAGACAGAATACGGCAAACTTTGTCATGTAATTCAGCGCTCGGCGTTTTGACATTGCGCCAGGAGAATAGCTGTTTTGACCTAATTTGTTTAGTACTTACTATATAAGGCATTTGTAGATGGGTTGGAGTATAATCTCCTTATTTCTGTAGACTGAAACTATTTATATGAAATGATAATTAAAAACCAGCTTTTAATTTATATTTAATAACAATTATTTAGTAAATACTAGAAAAGAAAATATAAAACAAAAGAATTAAGATCAACGACAACTAATAATTAGATATGACATAACAGAAAAATGTATTGTGTTTGACAAAAATTTAACCATTTTTGTATGCTATATAAACTTAGTTATTTTTTATGGAAATGATCCACGCATATTACCTTTAATTACAAAAAATATAAAATTAATTTTTATTTATTAGTTTGAAGAAAATTGTAATTAATTATAAAATATCGATACTGTCATATTTACCTGTTTTTCCAAATACTATTGTCTGTTGAATAAAGTAACCCAGACATATTTCCACGGGGGGCAATAAAATTTAAAATTTTTTAAATTGTTTAAATAAAAATCAAAAATCGCCATAACATTTTCTTGTAAATGATGACTGTGACTACAAATACACTGCCTGAAAAACCAATTTTTGAAGAAAAATAAATATTTACCAGATTAAATTATATATCAGATCGCAAAGATTAATGGATTGTTCATGGGAATCAGCAATAGTTAAGAAATTTACATCTTCGTTTTAGTATGAATCTATGTATATAGATTGGAACTCTAACACTGAATGTGATACAGCTAATGTGTCTAATGAATAATGAAATACTTTAATTTACAACATGACTTTTAAATACTACAAAGTAATCACTTACATACTTGCAGTATTTGTATACTATAAAGTATACAAGCTTGACAACCAGACCATCACTAATACGTAACATTTCTATATCCATAATACAAGACATATTAAATAATATATCATATCATAAAAATATATCCGATGGTGTAGTAATTAATCGATGATGATGACTGCAGAAATACATTTTTCGAAAAAAAAGTTCCTTTTTGTATACTCAAAAGTTAATATTATGAGGCTTGACAGCACAATTGATAATTGTATGACTCGATATCAACATTATTTATTAATATTATAAAATATTTGCTGAATTATTTAATAATTAATAAAACAATACATTCTAGTTTTAAAAAGACTGTATATTTTTCTGTTCTCATAGCAATTTTGAGAAATATTGCTAGGGGAAGAGCAGGTGTCTGCTGAGGTAAAAGATAAAATCTCGGAAGCCTATGAGAGTTCACACAATTCATGAGTAAAATCGAGACATGTCTATGTAGGCAAACCAGATAAGAACAAGGTTTTTATACAAAAACATTGTGGAAATATTCACACACTTAAGAAACAGATCCATCATAACTGGATATATGTGTATATTCCCTACCTACACCCTATCAACTGATTATGTGACAGGCGTCATCTATTGACACTTGGAGATGAACAAAATTAAGGAAATACCAATACCTGGTAATAAATTGTAATTTCAGTTGATTTAGTGCTAATAATATTCAAGAATTATAAGTGAAATGCGCTAAAAATGGTTGCACTTTTAGAATAAAGGCTAATATCAGACGGAAATACCATTAAATACTGATGATTAGCAGTGAAATATTGATGTCCTACTGCTATTGAAACCAAGTGTATTATTATAAATTTCTAATTTACTTTCATAAGAAAATGGCTGTAAAAGAAATTTAAAAATTCCAAATTTATACCAGTTATGGTGAACATTATTTAAAAAAATTATAAACTGCATAGAGCAACAAGCAATTGGTATTTTAAAATTAATGTTATAATAAATATGTAATATTTGTACATATTTGCAGTGGTTTTATTATTTAACATTTGATATTGCATCATTTGGTGGTATTCTCGTATTTACAACTCAGTAGATATAATGTTTTCCTTTTTGAATAAGTAAATTTGTAAAACATAAAATAATCACTTGATTTAAACACGAAATTTGTTTTTATTTAATTGAACAAAATTTTATGTATCCTCGTAAACCTGTATATTTCAAATAAAATTAATAATATTTATAATTATTATTTTACATGCATTTGTACTGAAGGCCCTATTCTTATGATAGTTGAGATTAGTTATAATTTTCTATGTGGATCATTTACACAGAAATACATATTCTCAAAAAAACAATATTTCTAATAATCTGGAAGAAAGGGAATCCGTATAAATATTTTGTTGATAATACTAATGAGTGATTGCTTATGTTAACATGATAAAGGGGTATTTATAATTATTGGTAAGTCCAGGCGTTTCGCGTTTAGTTCGTAAGTCATTGGCTATCGTCTTAAAAATTTGAAGTGATAATTTTTTATTAATATTTATTATGTAACACGTGACATGAATAGTAATAAATCACGTTTATTATATGTACTTTCTCTATGGTGAAGTTTATCTACATTGTTCTAACAAGATTTCAACAAAGAGTGAAATAAAATCGGAATACTGTACTTGCAGTATTCCGATACGTTTAGTATTACTTTTTTATTATTTTCATGTGACTACTCAACAGGCAATTCCATTTAAGAGCTGAGAAGTTTGACAATAATACATAACACATTAAGTAATTATTACAGAGATTAATAGTGCGACAATATTATAACAAAGAATTGATTAATGGAATGTATTTTCCTAACTATAATAATAATAGGTACTTAGTAAGATACTTACAGAACTACATGACCTGCAGTTACAAATATTTTAATGCATTAATTCGTGATGTAGATATACATATAAAAGGTTATTTATTATATTATATATAATATTATGCAAGTACTTACTCTGAATATGAAAAAATCAAGTTTCTCAACTCACTGTGTAATTTGATAACACAAATTTTCAGTATATTTTTATCATTACATAACATCGTCTTATTCTTGGTACTGTGTCCTATCACCAATACCACCAAGCTACCTCATTCTTGTAATGGGATAGTGGCCGCTTACTTCTACCATAGACAACAGAACTATTCAAACAATGGTTTTACATGCTATCCGAGGGATGGTATGTCTTCTACATAATAGTTGCCTGAATTTATGTAACTTCTACGAATTCACTCACATAAAATCTGTTAGAAGACAGGCGCGCTGGTCGATCATCCATTCAAAAGGCAATTTCAGAAGTACTTGGTTCACAACGAATATCGATGATATATATGTGCTCTAGTTAGTTTAGGCAACCACCCGGCGAAATGTTTCGTATAGAATTCGGCAAAACCGTCCAACGAGAAACAACCAAACATTCCAGGTTGGGATGAAATTTCTTTGAATTATTAAACACAGATAAGCAGTTCTCGTATAAGATATTTTGAAGTTAATTTTGAAAGTCTGTAGTGGAACGCATACTTTGGTTATTTTTGTCTATGCAATGATATATATATATACATTTCAACAACTACCCTTTTATTAAAAATATCACATCATCGGTAGTTTTTTTTTTTATATATAAAGATGACCATACATATATATATTTTTACATTTTCAGAAATACATTTTTTCAACAATTACAATGATATATCATTAAAGAATTATAGAAGAAGAGATTAGAAAAACATCTATGCGTATTAAGGAAACATTGGCGCATTCGCCATTTTTTAAAACTTACTAGTTAATAGTATAAATTGAAAATTTCAACGAAACATTCATTACTAATGGAATTAAACTACACTGGAATGGAATTAAACTAAATGACTTCGCGCACTTTATATGAAAGTATAACCGCAGTCAAATTAGTAGGGGTTGTAGAGTTTCAAAATTTTCCGATAAGAAATCCTCATAGACACAGGCCTGAAAATCAAAAGATTCTCAGCTAGGGTATATTTAAAGTTAATAGAGTGGATACTTTTTACCGTCTTTTTGAATCCATTGAGAGCGCTAAAAGCGCTGCTCAATACACCTAATAAAGACAATATAACAGATGAATGCTGGCAATAGAGAAATTATTTATAACAGAATGTTTCCAGATGGTAAGTTTTATAAACTACCGTGAGATGGAGCTTTGTTTATACTTCAATCCATCTGTAAATTTCTTAAACATTAAGAATAAAACAAATTAAATTCTACAGTAGTAGAACTGTGGAACGTAAATCTCTCGGTGGTTCTACTACTGTAGAACGTGACGGTGTTTCTGAGATGTGAAGCCTCGTATATCAAAGGCATACTCGCTTATACTACACTGACGAGACCCAAGATAAAGTCGAAGCCGGTCTGTACTTAGCGGTATCCGGAGATAGAGGACGCTTTGCATCTTCCTTGTGATTTCCGAGCAATCCAAATCATTGTATTTTCAGTTCTATGTTAGAACAAAAATACGACAAATTTCGCCATGTAATCCAGTGCCCGTCGACGACATATAGCTGGGGGAATAGCTGTTTTGACTTAATTTGTTTTATCCTTAATGTTTAAGGAATTTACAGATGGATTGGAGTTTAAACAAAACTCCATCTCACGATAGTTTATAATGTAGAAATTGTTCAAAATTACCAATACAGGCAAGACACTTGACTTAAGTTAGTCCAAATCAAATTAGGATAAGACTAGATAACATTCCAATTAACGATGACAAAATACTTTAACAGTGAAGCTAATTAGGACAAGACAAGATCAGTCAAACCAACAAAGGTAGTGCTCTTTACCTTGCAACTGGTTCAACTCTAGTACTCTTAGACATATTAAGATAGAGAGGTTATATCATTAGATATGATAACAATCCTATAGATGAACCGATAGATATGTGGAGCCGAGGAACATCAAAATTGAGATGAAAGGATTAACGTGGATTAGAAAACTAGAAAATTTATTTCAACGAAATAAATACTGACTGGAATAAATTTAGTTTTGACAACTACATTTTTCTTACAATGTTTATTAAAACATATATCAAAATTTCATGTATCAAGTAAAAATATTATTAGATACGCTAACCCATAACTCATGTTATGAGTTTTATCACAGGTACACCACGTCACGCCATGTACAGCACCAATGTTCGATATTTTAAATATTTCGAACTGACATAATTTTGTTTGTATAAATTGTGTGTATAAATGCGCCACTTCATAGATATAGTATATAAGGTAATTTGGAAGGTAAAATAGAAACCCTGATTATTCTGTCTTCCACTAACACTAAAATAAAGAAAAACTTGTTTTTTCAATTTTTCTTTACACGATTATATTACTTTTCCGCGTATAGTGGAGTACGGACCGGGCGCCATCATGGGGGGGCGCCGAAATCAACCGAAACTTGAGACAAACGACAATCGGTCAAATCGGCGCGCGAATCACGGGGAAATTGCTGAGGAGCGGGCCGCGGGGTGAAGTTTCGTCCGTCACTTGCTTCGCTGTCTGCTGAATTGTCAAGTCGTTCAAACGCGCGCGACTATGTATCTGTGTACAGTGTGGTTACCGGCTCCGATCTTGAAATTTTGTCTATAGAAAATGCTATTGCCCAAAAGTTAAATTATTCCGACTTGATAAAAAAATTTTCAAGCGCTAAAGCTATAAAAGTGCTTATCTAGGTGATTTTTAATATTTTTTACTACTTATTTAATTTGATTAACATGTGCATGTAATACAGAATAAATAAAAGTTGTTAAACACAATATTTATTGTCATTATTTCTCATCTATAATTTATCACATCACATATACTCGGCCAAATGAACTTTTTCACGATTTGACATTTTTTAACAGCAGTAATTCGGCTTAGTGTATGGTAATAGCGACTAAAGCCGTGTGTGACAAGTGTCAAATCATAAATAAGTTCAATTGATCGCATTGTATGTACCTATAAATATTTAGGCGGTCTGATATTTTTAATTGTGAAAATATTCTCTTTCGTCTGAATGTAAATTGTATAGAGAATAATGCTGCTTTTCCTCTGGAGATGTGGAAAAAAGATGAACTGTGCGCGAGGAAAAAATACAGTATTACTTCATTTTAGCAGGCTAGAAAAATGAAGTCATGCTATTGGTGGACTTCTTCCTCGCGGACCGCTCATCTTCCTTGCACTTCTCTGGTGGAAAAGCAGCCTAATCAAATCAAGAGTAAACAACTTCTTTAACAATAAAGTTTTGTATTTGGAGAAGCGCCACTTTTAGATCTCGCACCATCTAAAAATGTAGATAGGACCGCCACTGATGCTGTCAAGATATGTAGCTCTTTAACAAAAGCGTAACTAGTATATATTGAGTAATTCAATACGACAATAAAAGAAAAAACGCAAAAAAGTGAAAAAAGGGAATTTAGTAATTTCTATAAGAAAATATATTATCTAGATTTCTAGATGAAAGATGGACCAACGTAGGATGAAAGAAGATAAGAATAATATCGCATACAGGAAATAGATTAGACTATTTATAATATTAAATGTATCCAGATTGTGACGAATGGGACATTATCAAGAGTATACATGCCTTGAGATTCTTGAAATATGGTTTGCCTCTATATTGTCCTACATAGAACGTGGTGGTCAATGAAATACCTAAAGTTCATGGTATAATAATATTTATCTTACCACAAGACCAGTGCGAGGTAAACCACATACAACTAATCTGTGTGCTAATGAAAATAGATGCAACACAAAGCAACACCACGTTTAAATTGGGAACTGTAAAGTTATTGCCAAATGAAGAAATTAATCGGGCAGTACTTAGTGAAAACGGCAACTTTCAATAAATAACTTATGATATAAAACTGTTATGAAATAATTTAAATCCTTGTAAAAAAATATATTAAAACTATTTTTATATTTGACGTCTTCTGATATGATACACCTATAGTATAGCGCCCCCTTCACACCTAACCAGCTTAACCCATCCACATGTTGTCGATAAATCATTTCATATTATTTTACCAGCGTAAATACATATAATGCTATCTGTGACTTATTTTAGATATGCCATATGTATATAACATGTTTTCCTTTTTAGATGAAGTGCTTAATTATTCTTTTCGTAATATGCATACTACATGAAGTCGTCATCGCAAGAACGATAAACAAACGAAACTGTAACTCCGGTTGTTGCAGCTCTAACAATAATTGCTATAGTTCCAATTGTCAGTCAAACAACTGTAATTCAAACAACCCCCAACCGAACAACTGTAACTCAAATAGCTGTCAATCAAACAACTGCAACTCAAACAATTGTCGGGACTATGAGGATGATATACCCGCCCCGAATCCTGTTTTGGTTCCCTTCGCCCCGGAGCAGCCTTCTTCCTCTGTGGTTAATTCAACAAACGTTAACAATTACAATTTTACAGCAGACATAACGCTTACCAATGTAATAAATACTATTAATAATGTATCCATTCCAATTGTCTTAAATAACACGAACATCAATCGTATCACATTACAACCGGGGGAGTCCAACAGCACTGTTGAAGAAGAAGAAGACGGATGTTGTATTGTGGTCCACCCAAGAACGTGCGATCAGAATAATAGATGCCATGTTAGGGCGGAAAGGGAATGTTCATCCATATGTACTGGAGATGTAGTAACAGTAACAGGTGAGTAAATCGATCACTAAGAAACTGTTATTTTTTTATTTAATTATTTGTTTATTAAAATAAAGTTTTATTTAAAAAAATAATTTTAATAAACAAAAATAGAAATGGTTGCAAAAAGTATATTATTAAATACATGTTAAATCACTTTCTGTGAAGTTAACTTTTTAAATTAAAAAAACTATTTTTATTTTTAATGTACACGAACAAGTTTTTATTTAAATTTGAATTTAATATGGATATAATACTACTACCGGATGCCTGATAGCTCTACTTCGATTTCATAGGCTCTGTTGTGCCGACATGTAAGTCTGCAAAAGGCTAATTTGGAAATAACAATATACAAATTCAGCAAGCCATCATAAACATGACTTTAGTTAAATTATGTATCCACGATAAGTCACCTAGCTATATCAGTTTACAATTATCCTTCAGATAACATATTAAGATTTTATGTTACCTGGAAATGAAAGGTTATACAATACAAAACTATTCATAAGTCTTAAATGCAATACAATAGATTTTTATATAACATACATATTAGGGTAGTCCTTAGTTCTAAGATTTTTTTTAATTCAGTCAATCTCACGCTTTAATTTTTTTATCTGTGAAAATTAATAGTTCTGCAAAATTTGAGCTCGTGCTTCAAGTGCGTGAGTCGAGTTGATGTCGTTAAGTCGTGCCTCAATAGCCTTGTTTTGGAAAATAAGGTAGAAAACTAACAAAAAAATTATATGTACCGATAACTATATTAAATATTGAGTAAGGATTTAAAAAAACACACTACATAAATATTCCTAAGAACTAAAATAGATACACTGTGATTTTTGTTGTGTCACACTGTTGTGTGACAACAGTGATTCTTTGCTACTGTCTCAGTACCTCCTACGATAGTAGGAGTAGCAGTAAAAACTGTTTCTGGTCTTCTTTCTTGGTTAACATACTATTAAACTCCTCCAATAGTTTGATGCCTCATTCAGTTGTATCATTTACTACTTTAAGGTTGCGAAAAATCAAAAGCCCCTTTTGAAACTCCTCTATAGAGGCCCAAGTAGATGGACCGTTTTCAAGCACTCGCATGGAATTTGATACCTTGTAAAAAAGGCTGCAGTATATTTTGAGGCAAAATATTCCAGTAGCTGATTGACGAAGGAGGCTATATATGTTTCTTGAACTGCTACACGTTTTATAGGATAAGAAGGTTCGTGAATGTCATTTCTCTATATCGCTTTAAAAAGTTCAATTTTTGCACCTGAACACACAGTTTCATCAAAAAACGCCAAAGTAATTGACTCCTCTGATAAATACAAAAGGTGGCCACAAAACTTTTTTAAAGCTTTCTTCGATAATTCCACATTAACATTTCTATGAGCGTACAAATCCTTCACGAAGTTAAAATCTTGGAGGGAAGCTTTAGCTGCAATCGAATAGCAAACCCAAAGCCTTTATGTATCTACGGATGAGAAAAATACAAACATCCTTAATTCCATTTACATCATAGGCCGTCAACTTGAATTGACTCCTAAGGATAAATATCTTCAATCAATATATGTTAAATGACCTCCATCTCGCATGATGGAAGGCGCCTGGAACCCGAAATTTCTTTTGTTGGTTGACCCCCCAGAAATATCACTGTGAGCTCTAATAATTCCTTATAGTCTCCCCTAGGATGATGTAGTATGCAGTGTTATCTGCTTTAGAGAGAACTGCAAAATATTATCACGGTCAGCTTCGAGCATGCTATAAACAGACGGATCTTGAATTCTCAGCTCATATTGATTTAAATCAATTTGATTATTAAGCTCGCTGAAAACGTTATAACTGGCCCAGATGATGTAGTAAAACAAACTTCAAACGCACACTTTAACACCAGTTTATAGATAGGATGACGGCATGGTAAGTAAAACAAGTCCCTTTATAATGTTTAATCAAGAAAAACACATGTTCCATTTATTCGCCCAGTATTTGATGCGGTGGTATTGTAAGAAATTCGCTGAACACGGTGCTTTAGTTGGTACGCTTAAAGTAATAAGTAAGTAATTGGCAAGTAGTAAGACATTAATAGAAAGTTTGTGGTGAACATTAAATGTTAGTTTAGAATTATATAGGACACCAAGTTTTCAATGTAAACAGAAAATATTAGTTTAGGATTAAATAGGATACCTAAGTCCTGAAAAGTCCCAGGTCTGATTGAAATATTAAATTGTATATTCAATATTAAATTTGCACACAAGTGACAATATTACATTTATTGACGTTTAATGATCGATTATTTTCTAGATACAAAAGTGATAGTATGTTCATATCATATTGTAACAGATAATAATCTTCTATACACTCTATCTCCGTAAATATTTCCAAGTCATCTCCATATAATAAATAGCTACATCTAAGTATCTGTTATGTCATTAAAAAATGTAATGAATAACAAAATCCCTAAAGCAGAACCGTGGGGTACTCCAGAGGAAATATAAAACTGGCCAAACTTATTAATCATTATATGTAACGTAGTCGTCTAGTACTCAATCGGAAAGATTTCCTATATCCACGATCTGTGCCAGGTATCTCTTTTGCTTAATACTGTTGCAGTTGTTAAGTTATTCAGTTGTCTAAATTCTTCATAGTATCAACAGGGTTTTGTTTCATTTCTGAAGTTATCCACTGAGACCTTCTTAATATGGAAGACATTAACTGCCGCCATGTCGAAGAGAATGAGTAATGGAAATTTCCCCCTTTTTAAACACTTTCTAGAGTGGCAATCATAAATTTGCATATTGTAGCCTCATTCTACGGCGAATTTTACTATATTTCAATGGGCATTATGTGTGTTCCTCTCTGACGCATTTATCGAAGTATACATTTTGAAACTTATTATTTTAAGATATTGGCAGAGAAATCTACAAGATTTTATATCTTAAAAATACTATTTTACTACCAGCTTAAGGCAGAATTCCTTATAAGGCATTTGCCGAAATTTTAGGCTAATATTTTTATGACTATATTGATGGTATCGATCAAATTAAAAGTTTCTCATTATTTCGTTTACTTACCAGTTTATAGTAGAAACATGATTATTATAAATTCTTACTGTCTCACGTTATCCTTAAATTATTTCGGCTATTTAATTATTACAACGTGTAACTAGTTTCATATTAGATTTGAAATTTTAAAAAAGTGTAAAGGAATAATCACAGGGTTGAGATACAGCCAACGTAGTGATAAAAACCATAAATATTTATTCATGTATCAAGTATCAACGAGATTACGTTTCAACCCGCCATAAGAAAATTTAAAATTAAAAATTCACGTATGATACTCATGTATACATAAATAAAATACCCTATATACTAGTATATACTCTAACATACTCCAATTCTGCATGATATTTGCTTACAATGAATCTAAGTTTTAAATATTTCATTTGTTTATAAATATCGAAATTACTGAAAGTTTTGCTTTGGAAAATTTTCCAATTAGGCACTGGAAATTATAATAATGGTTCATTTTGTTAATTTTCTATACGAAATACTTATTTTTTTAATCTTCTCTTTATTTTTTTTTTATTTTACAGGTCTTAATTTGTATTATTTTTATATTTTCCTACCCAAAATTCAAATAAAATTAGATTTTAATAAATATCGGAAATTCTATATTAAATTAATAATATACGAAAACAAAATTATATTTTCCAAGCTATTTTTGTGGAATTATGGCGACTTATTAGACTAGTACATATAAATTAAAACTAGAAAACTTCTCATCAAAAATCATGTTTAACGTTTCCCATTTATGTTAGTCTTCACAGGCAACAAAGTTGCAGTTCGATCTAATATTTTCACATGATTATTTGTTACACTAAAAGCATGAACAACTATTTTTTTTTATTTTTATACCAATGATTCGAAGTCAAGGTAAATAATATTTTTTTCATTTCAGATCCAACAACTACTAGACCGATCTGGCCAAGTATTCCGCCACCCCCGCCATGTTATAATAATCCAACATATCCATTTGTTCCACAGCTTCCACAACAACCATGTCCTCTGCAAGGTAACTTTTATACTTTACGAGTATATACTGTGGTGATAAAGATTCACATAATAGTTTGTTATTAAATTATATATTATATTATATTCACAATATAATTTTGTTATTAAATTATTTTTTGAAATACTTTGAAATACATCAACCTATTTAAAAAAAACATTAAAGACGAAGAAATTTTTTTATATATGACTTTTTTAAATTTCAACCCCTATTTCTTTAACAAACACGAATTTCTTGTATATTTTCTCCTTTGCCAGAAAAGTTTAGGAACACCAAGTAAACACTCTATGCTATTCGAAGTAACAACTAAGGGCAGACGATCAACTTTTCTTTTCCAAGGAAAGCAGGAGATAATTTCCCGTTCCAGTGAACTATTATTGCCGATATTATTTTGTTTTAAGGTTATCAATTTTCCTTTTCACTCTGCAGCACTCTCTGACCTTAAGCGTTCCTGACAATGATGAATTGAAGATCTGCTAATGATCAAATCATCAACACAGTAACCAAGCGCTTCTGTGACTACTACCAAAATATGAACAGAATTCTTGTCACTAATTTTACGTCTGTCCAAAGCAGCTATAAGTTGAGGTGCCATAAAAGTTCAGTTTCATCAGGTTCAGTTTCAAAATTTTATGAAAATATTGCAGTTGTTACCTCTACATCAGAGTCAACTGGGGTTTCTGTTCCTGCAATAAATGAAGTAAATTTAAAATTAATGTAACGTTTGTTAAATTAAAAAAACTTACCTTCAGTTTCGTAAATTCCATGCTGATTAACTCTTGCTCTTGTTTTCCTTTCATATTCTTTCTGTAATCTTTCCAATTGTTTATTTTACTTTTCTGTATTGTATATTTTATATATTATTATAATTATTTATTTTATTTTATTTTCTTATCTATTCCTGCTAAATAGCATGGCATACCTTTCTATCTTTGGGCTATTTAGGAATCCTCTATCTTCTGATATTTTAGTCATAGATAGATCATCGACGTGTGCAATATCGAAAAGATCATCTACTCTTTCAGCAAAATCATTTTCTCTTTTCCTCTAAATATCACTGTTTCTACTAGCGTCTTTTTGAAAATTTCTCTATTATTTATACATTACTTCTAATTTGGCAATACAATGCTGCGAATTTTACCTTTTTGTCAGAAAATAAGTGTTTCTTCTATTGCCAAGCGTTCAAGGTAAAATTCCTTACAACTTTGTCCAGTGATTTTTTATGGTCTCTACAGAAGTTAGTATTCTAAAATATTAATTCAGTAATTACTTTAGTAGTACTCACCTCGTTTGTAAATATCAATAAGCTCAATGAATTCACCTTACTGTTAACGAGTAATTAAAAAATAATAATATTTTTTCATTTCAGAACCAACAACTACTAGACCGATCTGGCCAAATATTCCACCATCTCCTCCATGTTATAATAATCCAACATATCCATATGTGCCAGAGTTTCCACAACAACCATGTGCCCAGCAAGGTAACTTTTATGCTTATATACTTATATACTTATATACTTATACAAGTATATACCGTGATGATAAAGATTCACACAATATTTTGTTATTAAATTATAAATAGTATTCACAATATTATATCGTTCGTTTTGTTTACTTTATATACGAAATACTCATTTCTTTTATCTTCTTTTTATGTTTTTACTTTACGCGTCATAATTTGAATTAGTTTTATATTTTCCTACTCAAAATTCAGTTAAAAGTATATTTGAATACATTTGGGTAGCTATACTCTAAATGATTACGAAAAAAATATATTTTTCAAGCCATTTTTGTGGTATGGAGACTAGTATACATAAATTAAAACTATAAAACTTCTTATCAAAAAATTATATTTAACGTTTCTCATTTATATTAGTCTCCACAGACAACAAAGTTGCAGTTGAATATAATATTTTCACATTATTATATGGTACACTATAAAGATGAAAGACTGAATTTGTGTTGTTATAAAAATGATTCCAAGTCAAAGTAAAACTCCTTACAACTTTGCCTACCGATTCTTTTACGGTTTCTACAGAAGTTAGTATTCTAAAATATTAATTCAGTAATTACTTTCGTAGTATTCATCTCGTTTGCAAATATCAGCTCCATGAATTCAGTTTAGTGATAATGAGTAATTAAAAAAACAATATATTTTCATTTCAGCACCGACAACTGCTAGACCGATCTGGCCAAGTATTCCGCCACCCCCGCCATGTTATAATAATCCAACATATCCATATGTTCCACAGTTTCCACAACAACCATGTGCCCAGCAAGGTAAATTTTATACTTTTTATACGATGGTGATAAAGATTCACACAATATTTTGTTATTAAATTATATATTATATTATATCCATAATATAAATTTGTTATTAAATTATTTTTTAAATACTTTGAAATACATCAACCGTATTTAAAAAGAATACGAAAGATTAAAGACGAAAAAATATTTTTTTACATAATATGCCCCTTTTTTTAATTTCAACTCCCCTATTCTTTAACAAACACTAATTTCTTCCGAAGTTTTCCGAATAATATAATACTTCGTATTAGGGGCTTCCTATTTACCGTTTCTAAGAGGGTTTTTTGTTTTGGAATAATACAAATTAAACAAATTAGAATAAAACAAAAAACAAGGCTTTATATTTTATAGAAATTTTAGACTTGTTCAAATGCGTGTATACACTTTGTATTCAATTTTCAATAAGTTCTATGCTGATATTTTCTATTTCGAATCGAATGCGTTACTAAAATGGTCTAAATTATTTAGCCTATTAAAATAAAACCGCGATTTTAAATAAACCCACAACAAGAAATCCACAAGTGTCGAATTAAGTGAACGTTGTGGCCATGTAGTTAGTAGTACTCCTCACCTTATCCATCCACCACAAAAAATATCGTTAAAAAATGGCCGAACATCAACACCAAAATAAGGAGCTTCATATTGTTGAAACCCTTTTTTAGGGATATTATCATCATCATTGTTTTCATAAAGATCTGCTAAAGCAGGCATTATTTAGTAATTAATAATACATTTTAACTAAAGTAGTGTTTAGGTTTATTTGGTTTTACTTACATTGATATATTAGAACGAACGATAATTAAAATAACTTAAATCCGCTTGTTTCATTTATCAACCTACTTTTATTCCGCTAACGGTTGCAACCCTCAATGCAGCAACAAAAACAGAAGACTATAATTAGCATCATGATAAAAATTGCTTAAAATTTTAATCATCTCTCCTAATGATACCAACTTGGTAGGTGAAACACATGTCGAGAACGTGTAATATTTCAGTTATCGTGGAGAACTGTTCCCCTGTGTTTGTAACCAACTTGAAAATAAGTAATAAACTAAATTATATGAATCTAGTTCTAATTTATTTTAATCTCATATATCCTTAAGCTTATATTAGTCATATAAAAAAATTGAGAAAATATATATCAGTTATTGTGTACAAAAAATAATATTGTATCCTAACGTACAAAAAATATGGGGTAACATAAAGGATGACTACTCCAAAATTATCCCATCATAAATTTTAATTATTTATACTTTAAAATATTAGTTTAGTAGCACTAAACTTGCACTGGCTTAAAAAAATTTGAAAATTATTTACATTTTTTTAATTTTAACTTTTAAGTTATAACTTTTTAGGAATACATTTTATTATATACGTAAATTAGGTCAACTTAGACCTCCAGTTGCTGCTGTATCATTTTGGCTACATAATTTAGAACTAACACACATGTTATCATTTTATTTCAAGTCTTCTGCTATAATAATTTTTAGTAATGAAAGACAGTAGATCAGTTTCCAAAAGAATTGAAAAATTATACATCACCCAATGCTGGTTGTGCCACCCAAGTTGGTAATTAAATCAACCAGTAGATAATTAAATTATAATTTTGATCATATTCTCGTAATGCCTACATTGTTGGTAGAAGGGGTGTGGAATTACATATAATTTTTTGCATTATTTTGTTTAAATTTAGCTTCCAGGCGAGTAAAAAGTTTTGTATTTTTTTCATATAGATTTGTAGTAATATATGGTCTTACTCGTCTCATACGACGTTTGAATTTCAGCAATACCAACAAATTTTATTAGTCCGTGTGACTCTACAGGATGCAATCCCCCGGCAATACCATCGTTACCTCCGCCACCGCAATTACCTCCACAAATACCATCGTCACCATATCCGTTACAGCAACAACCTGGTAAGTCTATGTATAGTTTTATTTGATTGTATATGAAGTGAACTGCTCATAAATGGTTGAACAATAATCGTTTATCGTGGCACAAACTAGTTTAAAATTGTAGTATATTCAATATTACAAATGGTAGGGGACTTTTAGTAGGGAAAGGGGTAGGGAATATATTGATTTCCTGATAAAAATAAATTACATTTTTATAATAAAGAAATGTCGGTATATTTCAAAATATTTTTATTATTCAAGCAGTGAAATTGCGCCAAGACACGTTGTTTAGCAAATAATGAAACTCGGTGTTCCTTAAAGTTTGTAACAATAATTCTTAATTTTTTCCAAAAATTTATTGTAAGATATTATTTGATGAATTTGATCTCGTGAGGAAGTAGAGCATGTTCTGCAATTATATCAGGAAAGTCGAGAGAACGGTACGGAAAAACTTTTGAGCACTTAAATGATTAATGGATCGAGAAAAATTACGAAAACATCACGACAATACTTCCTCTCTGCTCTCCAACATATGTTATTATGTTTTGTTACTCGGCAACAAAACATAAGCCTCTGTTAAAAGAAACGGAAATCTTAAATATCCAGGCAGTTTATAGGTTTTGTGAAATAATCGGTTTTAACTATGTATGTTGGGTGATAATTCAAGCGTTGTCATTTGAATATTTGCTGTATCAATATAGGCTTTTTTGCTAATTTCTGCTATATCGATATAGGCGAAAGACCACCTGCATAGCAGGAAGATAAGGATTGGTACATGGACTTACTTGGAATAATGTTATCCTGGAATACTGTATACTGTTTTGTTTCGTATGTGATGTGATAACGTCGGTCACCAGCACCTTGTTCTGCACGTGTACGATATGTTATTATTCTGGTCTCTCAATGTCTATACCACACACTTCCGCTGCGCTGCTACCGGTTCGGGCAAAGTCGTGGGGTAAACGAACGCAGCACTGACACAAGGACATAGAACTCGGACAGGGATTTGAATTGCTGGCGGGAAAAGGGACAATTCCGTTAGGTACGGAATAAACTGAATATGCATATCGTCGACAAATTTGCCCTGAATTCTTTTAATTTTATTATATACTTAAAAGTCATTTTTTACTATTTCAACTATTTCAGTTGAAATAGTAAAAACGTCAAAATTCTATCTCCAAAACATTTTCTAAAACGTCAAAAATTTCTTCGAAATTTATCATTCGGTTATTTTTTATCATGTCATTATTTGCCTCATATTTTAATTTTCTTCGATTAAAATATTCACCAGGTTTTAAGCATAAAATATAAGCCAGGTTTTCTGCATATTACTACGTATTTATTTATTTGTTCCGCTATTCTACCGGTCCTAAAACCTAATTACAAAATAGGAAGCAAAATACTTAAAAATATCACCATTGTATATATATATATATATATATATATATATATATATATATATATATATATATATATATATATATATATATATATAGGGTACTTTTTTAAGCTTGATAGACCTTTAAACTTGAATACACACCACAAAAATTAACTTTTCTACATAAACAATCTGTTTTTATTTGAAATATCAATGGCATTAATATTTAAAAATAATTTGAGGCATATGACGACCGCGACTGTTCCTGACGAAGCGCATTCTGTCAGATCAATTTTGGGTCACGTTTTCGAGCAGTGTCGAGGCCGTATGTCATGAATCACACGAACAATATTGGCTTCCAAAGCGTCCAGTGTTAATGGTTTATTAGTATAAGCCAATGACTTCACGTAGCCCCATAGGAAATAATCATGAGGCGTCAAATCGCAGGACCTGGGTGGCCAGTTGACAGGTCCATTTCTTGAAATCAACTTATTACCAAATCTTGTTTACAATGAGTCGATAGTTTCGATCGCCGTATGACACGTAGCTCCATGCTATTGCATCCACATCTCATGCGGATCAATGACATTCATATTTTGAAAACGATATTCATTAATTATGGTGCGGTAACGTTCCCCATTGACCGTAACGTTAGCTCCAGCCTAATTTTTAAAGAAATAAAGTCCATTGATGCCACCAGCGTATAAATTTCACCAAACTGTACATTTTTCTGATATAATGGGGCCTGTAGGATCTCTTCTGGATTTATATCACTCCATATCTAGAAGTTCTGCTTATTAACAAATCCGTTAAACCAATCGTGACCCTCATCGCGGAACACAACTTTACGATAAAGCAATGGGTCGGCTTGCATCTGCTCTGAAGCCCAATCAGTGAAAGAACGATGCAAACGTTGGTCTTGTGGCTTTAATTCCTGCACCAGCTGAATTTTATATGGATGTCGGCCAAGATCTTTGTGCAAAATTATCCACGTAGTGGACGGACAAAGCTTCAACTGCTGCGACCGACGACAAATCGATAATTTTGGATTTTCTTGCACACTTTCGTTTACAGCGTCAATATTTTCTTGAGTACGCACATTCCTTCGACGTGTTGATGTTCTTAACATCCTTTAGAGAGTGTGTGGTATGAAATCTATTTACAGTAAAATTCACGAAGTTGCCTATGCGTTTCCCGAATCGACGATTGACTTTCAAAGTAAATTTGAACAATTTGATAGCGTTGTTCAGGCATGAGTCTACTCATGATGATTTGCCGCACTATACTACTTAATACAAATGTCACTAATTGGACGCAAACTGACCGCTGATTTCACAGTCATCGATATCGGAAGTTATATCATGCTAAAATATACCCGTTATATATTCGTTCGTTATAAATTAAACATGTAATAAAGGGTATTTCAATAAAAGCGCAAGATTTGAATTGCTCACCAATTTGGCTCTCATGATTCTATAGGTCAATAATTATGATAGGTCGATAGGAGACAGATAGAACATGGAGCGCTACATGGTATGGCAACGCATCATTATTATCAAACATTACTGTAGAAATGGTGAAAGTTGGGTTACCACGATGCGCAAAGTGCATGCAATTTTCGGTAGAAATAATGTTCCAAATTTATCAACTGCGAAAAGAATAATCAAAAAAATCGCAAGTACTGGTTCAGTTATTGATGTGAAACACAGGACACGAGCTCGCAGTGGTCGTTCAGAACAAAACATAAATTTCCCCAGAGTGTGGTCGAGAGTCCAGGGACTCGTTATCGTGCACAAGAATTAGACATTTCAGCAGCCACTCTTCACTGTATTCTCACTAAATATTTGCATCTCCATGCTTACAAAGTCCAATTTACTCAACAACTTCTGCCAACAGACCATGCACAGAGGAGAGAGTTCACCAATTGGATCATTGAACAACAAGAAGTGAATGCCGATTTTATGGACAAAATCATATTCAGTGACGAGGCCCATTTTCACCTTAATGGTTTAGTTACTAGGAAAAATTGCCTCATTTGGGGATCCGAAAATCCACGCATGATCCATGAGAAATAAATGCATTCCCAACGTGTCACTGTTTGGTGTGCAGTGTGGTTTAACGGAATCATTGGACAATTTACTCAACAACTTCTGCCAACAGACCATGCACAGAGGAGAGAGTTCACCAATTGGATCATTGAACAACAAGAAGTGAATGCCGATTTTATGGACAAAATCATATTCAGTGACGAGGCCCATTTTCACCTTAATGGTTTAGTTACTAGGAAAAATTGCCTCATTTGGGGATCCGAAAATCCACGCATGATCCATGAGAAATAAATGCATTCCCAACGTGTCACTGTTTGGTGTGCAGTGTGGTTTAACGGAATCATTGGACCATTTCTCTTTGAAAACAAGGCAGGTAGCGATAAATGGCGAACATTGTCGTGACATGATAATCCAGTTCTTTGTGCCTCAACGGGAATATGTTGCTCTTCAAGCATGTGGTTTCGACAGGACTGTGCTAGTTACCATACCACATGTGAAACATTGACGGTCTTGCACGATTCTTTTCCTGGTCGTATAATCTCCCGTTTTGGTGATCATTATTGGTCGACATGATCTTGCGATTTAACACCGATGCGATGTTATTTCTGTAGTGTATTCTGAAATCTCAGATTTATGACAATAAGGCCACGACCACCCAAGCATTGAAGGTTGAAGTTAAACGTTGTATCAACGTTTACTGACCTGGCTAAAGAAATAGAGATCTTAAACTCAAAAATAAACTTAACCAATACGTACAAAGCTATACATGTATTAAACCAAATGATAGGCGATATAACTGACCCGTTTGCACTATTAGCGGTTACGCAAAAATTTATTACCAATGAACTACCAAAATATAAAATCACAGGTATTCATTCAAATTCAAACTAATTAACTGGAATTGTAACGGATTAACTACTAAAGTTAATGAATTAAAACACTTTCTAGTAAAACATAAAATAGATGTCATGGCCATTACGGAGACAAAACTTAAAAATAATAACAAAATAAATATTCAGGGATATACGATATATAAGAATGACCGAGCTCTAAATAGGGGAGGAGGGGTAGGATTATTAGTTAAAGAAGCGGTGCCTCACCAGCAATTAAATAAATTAAACATTAGGCAGGAAAATATTGCAATAAAATTAAAAGATAATACTACGGTGAGAGTTGTTTACAACTCCCCAAGATTAAGCATGACAAGAAAGGAGAATGAAAAGATAACGGCAGAGTCTCCTCTAATAGTGTTGGGTGATTTAAACGCCAGGCATAAGAGCTGGAGGAACCATATCACTAACAAAAATGGTAATCTATTAAATAAAATCGCAATAAACGCTGGAATAGCGATAATGGTCCCGAACTACCCGACGCATTACCCGACTAATAACATGACTCCGACGTACATAGACATTACTATAGTAAAAGACTACTTACACGACATTAAACGAACTATACTGACCGAACTAAGTAGCGACCATAATCCCGTACTTCAGACAATTAAATCAACCGTAGAACGAGACATAATAAAACATATATATGACTATAAAACAACGGACTGGAAAAGATACAGAGAACACATAAACAAAAACCTAACAATAAATAACGTCATACATACTAGAAGAGACATAGACGACGAATTAGATAAATTATCCTCGGCAATAAAATCTGCACAAAACAAAACTACGAGAATTAGAAAGCAAATGCCACAAGTAGACCAAATACCTGAGGAGATTCAACGACTAATAACCTTCAAAAATAACATCAGAAGGAGATATCAAAAATACAATAGACAAATAGACAAGAGAAGATTGACGGACTTACAAGTCAACATAAAACAAAAACTGACGGACTATATATCATCGAAATAGGAAACTAGAAGAATTATACACGACTCCAGACGAACTTATGGAAACAATAAGACACTTACCAAATAACAAAGCACCCGGACCAGACAATATACCAAATATCTTAATTAAAAACCTACCAAAAAAGGCAATAATCCAACTTATGTGTATAATAAACGCCATTATTAAGCATCAATATTTCCCAGATAAGTGGAAAAGAGCTATTATATATACCAATAGCTAACCCAGGTAAAAACCCAGCGGAGTCCAATAGCTACAGACCCATAGCGCTGACTAATGCGATGTCCAAAGTTGGGGAGAAAATAGGAAGGGTGCTCGACGAGAAACAATTACTACCGGACTCACAATTAGGGTTTAGAAAGCGACATAGGCCCACTCATGCTTTAGTAAGAATTATTCAAGACGCTATAATAGCGAATAATAAAATACAATCAACTACAGCTCTTATGCTCGACGTGGAAAAGGCATTTGACACCGTCTGGCATGACGGTTTGCTCGTCAAACTGGGGAAATTCGGAATCCCTAAATATTGGATATTACTGATAAAGTATTATTTGGAGAACAGATGCATAGCTACCAAAGTCGAGGGAAAACATTTAGCTATCGACATATAACGGCAGGAGTCCCTCAAGGCACAGTCTTGTCTCCGGTTTTATACACCATATATGTGGCCGATCTTCCGATTCACCCAAATACCTCAACCATACAGTACGCAGACGATACTATGATTTACAGCAACTCACATCACGTACAGACTTCACTGCAAAAAATAAAACAACACTTAACGATACTAGAACCGTACTTTGACTTGTGGAAGATAAAAATAAACGCCGACAAAACACAACAACTTACTTTGACTAGGAGATTTACAGAGACACGTATAACTAGCAACCTAAAAATAAAAAATAATATAATCAGAGAAAGTAGGAAGGTTAAATACTTAGGTATGATACTGGACCGACAGCTAAAATTTAACTCACATGTTACTGACACACTGCAAAAATATTATATTAGCCTTAATAAATTATATCCACTGATCAACAGACGTAGTAAACTATCGATTAAAAACAAACTGTTACTACATAAAACAATACTCAGACCAATATTGACATATGCTAGCCCAGCGTGGCATAACATCACAAAGACGCAATACCAAAGACTGCAAACGACACAAAATAAAACGTTACGCTTGTTAACAAACTAACAGATACATTAACATTCAATAGTTGCATGGCATTACAAAAATACAGTACATACGAAACGTAATAAAGGAAGCAGCAAACAAATTTTACGCCATGAATATCCAAACTGCAAAAATAACTAGGGATGTTACCGATATCGATATAAATCAACCACATATACATAAATAACTACATGAGAATTTGAATGTGGGATAACAGTATTAACAATACGGATAAACGCGGAAATATGTGAATTAAATATAAAACACAGCTAAATGTCAACAGTAGCGGCTATATTGTTTAACCCAAAGAATTATTAGCACAGAAATAAAGCAAACAGCGACAAGGCTAAGAATAGGCAACGCAATAAACATTTGACGAACATAAAGTAAAAATTAGAAGGAAAGTGTTGGTTATATTAAACAAAACAAATACTTAAAGCAGGTTTTTATCAACTTTCCTGCAACAACAAAAGAAAATAAACACACTAGTAAAAAGCAATCGAGTATATAGAAATTATTGGAATAACATATGTTAAGAAGAAAACAAAACACCCTATAATACTATCTACCCTATAATATATAGAATAGGGACAATATAATACTAAAATACCCTATAATATATAGAATGGGGACAATAACACATAACAATAAAAAGCTTATAACAGGCCAGGTCAGAACATCGACTGGACGGTTCCTTCTCGTCCCCATCCCTGTTGTAGGGAACGGAATTGTCCAAAAATGACCTGTGAAAGCTTTAAAATTGTAAATCTAGTCAATAGAAATAAAGATATTTTAATGTAAAACGTAAAATATTGTATCAACGAAATATCGCAACATTTATGCTACACCGTTATTGAAAATTTCGCCAGAAAAGTACTCATGTACCATCAAAGCTCTGGGGTTCATTTACCGCGGCCAGTTATATGTATTGTTCCATACATAATTCCCAAATATCTACATTATAAATCAATAAATATTCCAATACTTTACTACAGGAGACCATGTTCACATGTTTCATGTCATGTTCAAATGTCCACATAGTGGACATTTATTTTACATTTGTTCTACCTGTAGACAGTTTAAATAAATGAGTTCCTCACGATACTATTTACGATTAATGCTCTACGAAAGGGAGGAATTAAGTATTTAGAGTTTTATAAGAAGTACTTGAAATTATATTATAACCAAAAAATTCTACACCAAGTCATTATTCTACACCATATGCAACTGCAAAGTCACCAAGCAAGGCGTGGACAAGAATACAATAGGAAATTGGCCCTATAAGATTGCAGAATGTACTATTCATTTCATTGCTATTTGCCAAATAAAAAAATCTCTTATCTTGCCGATAAACGGAACAGTCTACCTGAGCCTAGCTATAAAAATAAGCCACGGTATGAGATAAGAGCCGTTTGGGATTTTTTATTTGGCAAATAGCGATGAAATAAACTATATAAATGTGCCAGATTCACATTCCTATATCGGATATGCATTCCGAAGTTCTGTCACCATTCTAGCAGACAAAAGCGTTAATATTTTGTGCCTTCAAAGAAATGGTGGATGCGACCTTGCTTGTTGCTTTTACAACAAAACATTAAAATGGACAAGATAATTCTACCTATCCTGCAGGTAACGCCACTAGTGCTATATTAAATGAGGTTAACATTATACCCACATATTCTATTAATTATTTAATGATGGGTACATTATTTACAACATTAATTTATTATTATTACATAGAACTGAAGACAGACTCTATATTAGGAATACCAACGGACGCAACTGTCCCAATCTATAACTTTCACAAAAATGAAAACCTGACAAAGAAATCTGGAAAAATAGTTTCCTTAAAGTTATAATAAGGCAGAGAACTAATCAGTCGATAGTCACTGTCTCTGATGGCCAATAGGCGCTAAAAGCAATCAGTTCTTCCAAGATACCTGAAAACTAGCATATACGCAGTCAGAATAAAGTGAAGACATACCAGGACATGAGGGACATACAGGTACCGAAAAATCCGATGAATTAATCAGGAAAGGGTTTTAATGGGACCCAAATCCTTTTGTAACATGGCCAAATCACACATTAGGATATCCATAAACTCCTGATAGACGACAAATCTTGTGGAATTCTTGTGGAGGTTCGCGCAACAGATACAGGCAAAACAGATCATAAAAGAATGAACTCCTGAAATTACGAAAGACTTACTACTATTTATTACAACAAAATGGTCATCAGAACAATAGTGGACTTTATAACTGTCGGATTAATAGACATACGAGTCTAATAATGCTGACAGATAAGATAACATGTAGATTTTGTCAAGAAGAAGAGAACATTACGTAGTACGCGTGCCAGAGTGAGATCGTAATATGTTTGAAGTTGCAACTATCTGACTGATGAAGAAAAACCAATGCCTAACAGGTATATGAAGTATTCTCATCAAAGCTATAGAGTTCAATATAAAAAACAAAGCTATACAAGATGTTCTAGTAAGAGACATTAAGAGTGTCATGTAGAACTTGAGGGGATAGTGGGGGTTCAAACCCACATGCCAATTCAATATACAGGGTGCGGCATAACTGTCTCCCTATTTTCAATGCGGTCTCGTGAAGCCGGGCGGCGTTGTAGAAAAGTGGGAGTAGCGTTAGTGCACGCGCCAAGACAAACAGTTTTTATTTGAAACCGGTTTTAGTCTGAAACACCATGTGAACCAACTCACAGCGCACTTTCGCCGTGGAAGTGTACATCCGCGAATATGGATCCGTCATCGCTGCACAACGAGCGTTCCGCATCCAATTTAAAATTTCTCGTAATCGAGTAATCCCAGATTGAAAATCAATTGTTTTTTGGTTAAAAAACTTTCATCCGCCTTCATCTCTCTCATCGCAGTGTGCCAAGAATTCTTCACCAGGATCTTCACTTTCATCTATACAAGTTGATTCTTACACAGGAATTGTCAGAACGTGATTGGAATAGTCGAATGGCTGCATGTGAAAACATGCTTGAAAATTTTCCTCAGGAAGTGGTTTTTGCAGTGATTAGGCACATTTCTACTTGTCTGGCTGCATAAGCAAGCAAAACTTCCGGTACTGGTGCGACGATAACCCGAGAAAGATACACGAAAGGCCTCTGTATAGTGAGAAAGTTACAGTTTGATGCGCTATGTCACAAATGGGAATAGGCTTTACTTTTTTGAAGAAAGGAATAGGGCTGTTACCGTCAATTCAGAACGCTACATACTGATGATTCAGATTTTTTTGCCGCAGCCCTTGCAGAATTTAATGTGCAGAATGTCTGGTTTCAACAGGATGAGGTGACAGGATGAGATGATATCCCGTCACTGCAACATTTGAGAGAAATGTTCCCCGGGCGCTTGATCTCTCAAAGAGGCCAATATTCCATGGCCTGCGCGCTCGCCGGATTTGACGCCTTGTGACTTCCTTCTATGGGGTTACCTTAAATCTGAAGTCTTCAAACATCGTCCAAGGACCCTAATACAACTGAAGGAGGCAGTCCGTATGAAAATTCGAAGAATACCGCAAGAAATGCTAGCAAGAGTTATGATAAATTTCAGATATCGCTTGCAGCAGTGTTGCAATAATAGTGGACAGCACTTGGCCGATATTCTTTTTAAAACCACATAAAATAAAACGGTTTTAGTTATGCTCTTAAGATATAAAAATAAATTTATTGCATTTCAAATAATAGTTGTTTTATTACATTTTAAAAATAGGGCCAGTCATGCCACACCCTGTACTTGCAAAGCTATAATCGGTAATATGTAACATGATTTATAAGTATTCCTATTTTTTCTCATAACTTAAAAAGTAAATTTTAGTTTCTTATCTCACAAAAAATATATTTTAGGCTCATTATTTTTCAGTTTTGCAAAATGCACAATTGAGGATCAATATGTCATATTCGTATAATAAATTGCTACATTATTGTCGTAAAATAACCGTTTCAAATTGAATTAGAAGTTCTCTAAAATTTGTTTATATTATTTCGTAATTTAAAATGTATCCTAAATTTCAGAATTCATTTTAATTTTTAAAATTAATTTTAATAATTTAGACTGGCTGTGAATTCCTCCGCGCTCTAGTACCTAAAAAATCACTATTTACTATAACCTCGATTTTAATTGGATTTTTTTGTATGAATATGAGCATTAATAATATTTCTAATTAAAAAAACAATGACAAGGTGTGTAAAAATATTCTTTAAAATTTGGCAATTTTAAGTTCCAGAAATTCCCTCCTGTACTTTCAATGGGAATTATTTACAATGTGGAAATAACTTCTATCGACCTCCAAGCGAAGGTAAGCATAATTTAACAAGATTCAAACATCATGCTTAGAATCATAAGAATTTATTATCAGTAATTCAGAATATACTTGCAGTGTTATCTAATAGTTTGAATGTGTGGCAATATGTACATTATTTTCGTAAAAATATTATTTGATATATGATTTGATAAACTGATGTCAGGTCGAATTTTCAAAGGAATAATTCGAGAAATTCATATGCATTCTCCTGAAAGGACAAGTAAACTCTTTGATAAAAGCCACATGCTTCAATTTTGCATAACTATTTTCCAAACCTCAATTAGTTATAAAACCAAATGGAGTTTATAATACTTACTTTCTGTAACAAATTTATAGTGTATTAACGGTCAAAAATAATATTTACATTTATATCCTAATTTTAAAATATTTGTTTTCATGTATCTATTGCTCCTTTACATACAGTTTTATGAAAACATATAGTAGTAGCTTTTAATACGTTGCTAAATAAATGTTAACATACTTATAATGATTAACAATACAGATGTCTTACCGTCATATTAGCATTAATAACCTTAATTAAAACTTAAGTTTAAAGTAAACCCAAATTTCATTACAAGTTTATAGGAACCATACTGATCTTAGCTTATTGATGAATGGGAATTAGCCGTTGATAAATATGGGGCTGCATTCCTTACAGTTACTCCTGCCATAATCTAGTAAATTTTACTTGAAGGTCTTTCAAAAAAACATAATCCGCCATGAATTACCATTTTAAGAATAATATTAAAGATTAACATTATAACAACCGACTTATTTTATATTATAATCATTGTACAAAGAATGAAGTATTTAATTCGCCAGTAATAGATATATTGTTGTTTATCATCCACAATGTTCGCATCTGTAGATATCATAATTTAATATTATAATGGTTATAGAAACTTGACTGGGATTACAAGGGTCTACATGATTAACATTGAAATAATTTAATGAGCATCCTCTAAGAATGCAAACCTAAAAGGTCCTAAGTAAATTTGTCTGGTAATAAATTATTATCCTATATGATTGGTATTCGCAGATAATTTTTTCGATCGTAGATTTTTTTTCACATTATTTCTGCAAATGTCTTTTATAGAGTCACAAAACATATATGTGATGCTTCGTTCACGTTACTTCAGAAAGACGTACGTAGGGGTAGCCTAAAGAAAAACGATTTTTTTTTTAATTTATCTATTTAATTTTTAAACAAAAAACCTTCAATCTCCTTCAAAGTACTCTCGACCGGAACTAGTACACTTGTCCAATCCTTTACTCAATTGTTCAAAACATTTTTGAAATGCGTCTTCTCTGATACCCGATAGCATTTCGTCGATTTTTTCTTCGCCTTGTTAACGTGGGCAAAACGCTTTCTTTTTTATGCCTCTTTTCATTGGGGGAAAAAGGGGGTTGCAGGGGATAAGGTCGGGTGAATAGGAAGGCTTAGGGCAGAAAGCCTAAGAGAGTTATGCCGTTTTTGGTTAAAAATTTGGTGCACAGGAAGGACAGTCAAAACACGAATTTGGTAGCCATCATTTTCATCCCCAAACCTTCCGTTAGAATTCGCTGAACTAAACTCTAGCTCACTCCAAATAGCTCCATAACTTCGTCAATGGTCCGTCTTCGATCTTCCAGGATGATTTCGCGAATTTTTCCACATTACGACATTTTCATTGGTTCGAACCGTGAATGGGCGTCCAGAGCGAGGTTTGTCATCAATTGATATTTCACCTATTTTGAAACGGGAAAACCACTCAAACACTAGCGTTTTTCCAATAGCATTATCTTTGTAAGCCGCTTTTAACATTTCAATAGTTTCTGTGGCATTTTTTTGAAGTAAGAAGCGAAACTGTCAGAATCAACCATTGCAAAAACGCCGAGCACACAAAACAACTTTTATTAAAACATTCACACAAGCCGAACAGAATTTAGCGACGACGCTTAGCTTACTGACTCATGAATGGTAGCTCTATATAGTCCCTTGAAATTAGGAAAATTGAGGGAAATTTTTCCTACAGTTAAGCGACCTATTCAGAAAGTTGTGTTGGGGTTGTGTCAACATATTTTTCACCTAGCGCATGATAAAAAAGGGTTGTTTTTTAGATATATATTTATATAAGCGTTTTTGGCCGTTTTTTCGGTTTCTTGCGTTTTTCTGAAAAACTATGGATTTTTGGAAAAACAGGTCATCTTTTCCCAAAATCTAAAAAAACTAACTTTTTTTTTATCATGCGCTAGGTGAAAAATATGTCGACACAATCCTAACAGAACTTTCTGTATAGGTCGCTCAGCTGTAAGAAAACTTTCCCAAAATCAGTGATTTTTTGTCTAATTTGAAGGAAGTAGTACGCTTCTAAAGTTGAAACGCGGTACTAGAAAAACTCCACCCACCACGACACCAGTTTGGTTTCTTTTGGGTACCTCCTCGTATATTACGAGTACACAACAGATCACAAATTTAGAAGGTTTAAATGGCGAAACAGCCTAGATAACTATATATAGTTAGAATTAATTCCACAACTACTATTCCTTGACTTTAAATTAATTGTAGAATTATTTCCAGGGCAATTTAATTACTTCAAATTTAAAGGGACTACTGCATACCAGTTATGAATAAGTATAAAACATATAAAGTAGATAGAGCGTCTGAAATGTATTTTATTTGTCTTCTAGAATACAAAAAACGATAATATATTCTTATAAAGTTTTACACTAGTATGGTATAGACAGCTTTTATCCATCTAAATGAAGTTTATATAAAATATACAGGGTTTCAAAATAGTTTTTGCAATAACTTAAAGGTATTAAAATAAGAGTGCAAGATGTGCATTTTAAATAACACATGGTTCTCTGTAGCAAAGTATTGAAATATTTATTAATTTATAATATACTTAGATATTTGGAAATTATGTATGGAGCAACACATCCGGTAAATGGCTACCACAGCTTTGCTGGCACAAGAATATTCTTCTGTCGAAATTTTCAATAATGTTTTTGCATAAATGTGACGGTATTTCATCGATACAGCGTTCAATTTCGACTTTCTATGCTGGGGTGGTCGTTGGATTGTTGGTATAAACCTGAGATTTCATAAAACAGAAAACACCACAGAAAAAAAATTCGTAAGTGTTAAATCGCAAAATCGTAGCGGCCAATTTTGTTCACCAAAACGGGAGATGACATGACCAGGAAAAGACTCGTACAAGACCATTAATGTTTCACGGGTGGTATGGTAAGTGGCACCGTCCTACCGAAACCACATGTCTTCAAGGCAATACCTTCCAATTGGGGCACAAGGAACTTGGTTATAATGTTACCGTAATGCATTACTTGCCTCGTTTTCAAAGAATAATGGTCCAATGATTCCTTCAGACCATAATACACACGAAACAGTGACACGTTGGGGGATGAGTTTATTTCTCATTAATCATTCATGGATTCTCTGAGCCCCATTTTATTTATTATCGAACCCATCAAGGTGAAAATGCGCTTCGTCGCTGAAGATGATTTTGTCCGCAAAATCGGCATTAATTTCTTGTTGTTCAGTGATCCAATTGGTGAACTCTTTTCACTGTGCGTGGTCTGTTGGCAGAAGTTGTTGAGTAAATTG
This sequence comes from Rosalia funebris, assembly GCA_037954035.1. Lineage (NCBI taxonomy): Eukaryota > Metazoa > Arthropoda > Insecta > Coleoptera > Cerambycidae > Rosalia > Rosalia funebris. Next base: position 20,593,416 of record JAZFAV010000026.1, on the reverse strand, counting down.
GACTTTGTAAGCATGGAAATGCAAATTTTTAGTGAGAATACGGTAAAGAGTGGCTGTTTAAGTGTCGAATTCTTGTGCATGATGACGAATCGAGGTCCCTGAACTCTCGACTAAAATACACTCTCTTAAGTTGCTGTGATGTTTTGTTCTGGATGATCGCTACAAGTTCGTATCGTGTTCGTCCGTTTCACATCGATAATTGAACCAGAACTTTCGAATTTTTCTATTATTCCTTTCACAATTGATAAATTTTGAACCGAAAAATTTATTTCTACCGAAATAAATTTGGAAGAATTTGGTGCGGAAGTTGGACGCACTTTCCGAATCGTAGCACCATTCTTTCACCATTTTATAGTAATGTTTAACAAAAAGGACGCCTTGTTGTATCGTGTAACGCTCCATGTTACTAGCTCCTATCTGTCTCCTATCGACCTGTCACAATTATTGAACTGTCAAATTATAACAGCCAAAGTAGCGCGCAATCTTGCAATCTTACAATCTTGCAATGTTGCAATCTTATTGTAACAAACTTTATATATACTCGTACATACCTCAGACACTAATCAATAAAAAAAATAATTAAATCTCCCCATGGAGTAAAAAAGTTGTAATTAACATTCTTCTGCCTCTCCTCTACCCTATTGGTAACATTCATAGTAATATATTGAACATTACATATGGTAAATTCGTCATAGTAGGTCATCGCATGTTTATAACAGTAAATTTAATCCATTGCCTGTTCACGTGGTATACATTATTAATGTCATATGAAGCTGTGTAGTATCGTACCCATCCCGATTTCCCGATCATAAACCTAGTTTAGTATTGTAAATTTTAATGTAAAGGGAAGAGCTTTCTTTTTTACAAAAAAAAATACTGCGAAAATAACAAATGTACACTTCATTCTCGTATGACTGCTGTAATTGGTTAAGTACTATCAATAAAACACTATTAAAATTATATTTTCCACATGCCAAAAAAAACTGTCGCGATTAGTGAAAGAGAGAGGTCAGTGTAAAGAAAGATTCAACAGGACATAGAATATCAACATCAAAATAAATGTGCTAGCTGCATTCGCTCTGAATCTGACTATTTATCGATCCGAACCAGTGGTGTTCTGTCGTAGGGGACATGAGGTTTGTATTTTTTTATTGGATTGTCTTACAATTTAAGTTTTAGGTCTCTGGTAGTGAAATCACTACCTGGCCTTACTAAAGCGATGCCAGAAACTATCCTGGAACTATATATATTATATATGAGCATCAATCCTAGAGGCAAAAAAAAATGTTGTTTAAATTCATTTTAAATGAATATTATTGAATCATTATCAAGTTTAAAATGATATTTCATATGTAACATTAGCGTCTATGACCTGTTGAATATTATCATAGTAAATTCCCAAAAATTATCCAGTATAGGTGCATTCCAACCATGTTGATAATACTTTTCGATCGTGTCTATGTCTTAATAGAGCACACAAGAACTTATTCCCTATTCATCGATAAAGAACCAATGTTTATGAAATTGGAATCAAAATGAAAATATAGAAAATATGTTTAGTGGCATTTTGCCATTATTGATAACGCACTCGTTATTAATTTACCAAAACACCGACATATGATTACCTAGTATTACCTATACAAATGATTAACTAATATACTTATTCGTTCTTTTATAGTTAATTTACCTACGTGGAGGACAGGAACATTTACACAAGAAAATCAGGAGCCCCCCATCGATGCGCTAAGAAAGACACGGCAACCTCAAGAAAGCTGTCAATTAGTTGGATCGTATCCCTATAGTTACTGTAGTAATTATAATACATTAAGTAAGTAATTACACCTCACTAGATATTTACAATGTGTTATAAATGTAAAATCCACCTAAGGTAGGTGCATACATATTAAAAGTTTATCTGCCATCGTCACCCTGTTTGCGATTTGCGGTGAATATCTGTCTTGATAAACTGTAGCTTCATATATTAGGGTCGCAAAACAATATGCACAATTTATTTATTTTTGTTTCTGTAAGATTATACCAGTTTTTTAAAACTATCTTTTTTCCATATGGCCATTTTTGTAAAATTAGTTTTTGATAAATTAGTATTAGTTTGGTATGAAGTTGGAGGAAGGTTGTTTTACCAGTGTCAGTGAGACAGACATATCATTTGCAAATATAATTAGATCGAGAAAGGATTCGGCTGTTTAGAACTTTTCTGTTTTTCTAAGCGTGTGCCAACATTATATAGAGTTTCAAGCATTTCTGTGAAAGACAGGTTAATATCAGTTTTCGACGGATTAATCAGTTGAATCATATAGATCACAAAATCACTTGTAAAGGTCTCCTCATCATCACTTTGTTTTTCAGATGAATATTCTAGAGATGATTCATTGGAATTAGAAAAAAAAAATGTATTCTTTGGACTTATTGCATTTCTTGCTTGACCTCTGGGATACTTTAACTTTATAAGAACAACCAAGCTGTTATGGTGATAGTGATTGATTTTTTAATCAATGCTACTATTGGTGATTCGTAAATACTTTTTTCGCAATTCGTTTTCTCAAAGCTATTAAATCTTGATGATTTTATGCTTCGATAATGTCTCCAAAATTAGGAGATGGGGAGGTCTAATAGATTATATATATATATATATATATATATATATATATATATATATATATATATATATGTATATATATATATATATATATATATATATATATATATATATATATATATATATATATATCGGTTAATAAACTTGGAGTAAATACTGCTTCTGAATATTTCTGTTGCAAGATATTCAAACTTCATATTCGTAGACATAATAGCTTTATCCCAAACCACAAAAATATATTACCAAATATGTGATAAACTATGGTTTTACTATATTTTATATTTTCAAGGTAAATTCTTAGATTTCTAAAAATTTACTTTGCAATTTCACCTTTCTAATAAGGAAATAATTCATAACAATATTATATATTATAAATAAATGATATTAAATTGTAATAATAATCTCGATTCTTTAAAATGCCCTAGATTCACATTATTTATAAAAATATTTAACAACCAAACATATAACTTAACAGAGAACCGTTTTATATTATAAAAAGTACCAGACTGGAATTCTAATGTAATATTTACAAAGCTAGGAAAAAATTTTTGTCACAAATCGCGACACAGCACCTAAAATATTATATAATCTGGGAATTTGTTCTTTCTTTCTTTTAGATTGCCAGGGATGTTACTATTGTAATGGAAGATTCAATCCTCAAGGATGTGCATTTAGTTCCGAGTGTCCACTTCCATGTCGTGTAAGGTACCACTACTATGGATAATATCTAATGATCTCAATAATGTTAATTGTTATTGTGCTACTATTATTTTTTATATTTATAACAACACACCCATTGAATATAGCACGTTGTTATATTTTATATTTTTCGACAGAATAAATTATTATTTGTTCAGAAATTATTTATTAGTTATCTTTTTCTTTCAAAATTAATTAACTAGAAAATGAATTAAGATAATCACCGCAATACTAAATATCACTGCAATCTTCTTGTAAATCGACGTGTGAATACTGGTATAAAAATAAAGATATCTAAAAATAAAGATAAGAAAATAAGGATAACTACAAAACTAGCTCTTAGTGGAATATGAAATAAGTATGATAACAAATTTCAAAATAAATACGCACTTAGTCAATTTGATTATAACTGTTTAAATTATGTCATCTAATAAAGCTTCACTTTTAAAAGCACTTGGATTAGGCAAATTTTAGACCAAACCACGCCTTCTTAAACTTATATTGTCCTTTGAAGAGGATACCCGATTATTTTTAATCAATAAAGTAAAAATACCTCGTTATAAATAGTGTGTGAGGAGTTAGCTACTAGGGAAGAAATGGAGAAATAAATATTACCATAAAATATGTAAAAATTCACCTACGATAGTTAAAGTTTTACAACATACCAAAACTCATCGAAAAATAAACGTAAAATCGATATTCTATTTCCCCAATCTTTGTAATCTATCAGAATCCAACAATTTTCTAAATCACCCTTGGCAACTCATCACATGCATAATGTTCTTATCTTAATTTCATACACTTATCCAGACTTTCTGTAATATTCAAGAATAGGTACATCTTTTAACTTCTATGAAGGTGTGAAATTTGAATGTGAAATGTGGTTGGAAAATTAATTTGTCATAGTCCTACTTGTCTGACTATAATGTGTACTTCTTGAACGTAATGAGGGAGAATTATGGTATCATATAGAATTATGGGAGTGGTGGTATAATACCGTGTGTGAAAAAGTCCTGCGTTTTCTGTCACGACTTTAAATATATCTTAGTAACTGTATATTTTAAACCATCTTCTGACTTAATGTAGTCTGTGTAATTTGTTCGAGCCTAAAGACGAAGAGCATATATTCCTTAGATATTGATTGTATCGATGAAATCCTTCCCCTAGAAATGAGAAATGTTATAATCTTTAAGCATATTGTGTCCTTATCATAAGGTTCAGAGATACGACATTTGAACTATTGTCAAATTTCATCATGGGGTTTCTGAAAATTTAGTCATTTATTTTTAATGAGTAACCAATGTAATTACAACTTCCCTTCATTTTGTTACTGAAATTCTGTTCATTTTTCAATTTTTATAAAGGGATATGTAGCATCACCATACGTGTGTAACACGATACATTCCGTAACGAAATTTTACATTACAACTAATATTTTGTTTTATTTTTCTTTTTGTTAATTACTACCAAATTCTTGCTATACGATTTTTGTTGTATCATAAGCTATAAAGTTATTACCGTTATTATATTATCATTATTAACATGTTTTTCCAAATTGTGATAAAAATATTCGCCGCTTTTCGATTTTCAAAAGATATGGTTGTAAAGTTAATATTGTAGATCTAATAACAGTGGCAAATCGCTATCTAACAAAAATATATTGTTTTGTATCATATGCCTTATATTTTCATGATATTAAAAAATTATTAGGTTCATGTTTTGTACATCATTCAACACCAACCATGGAATCCTCTTATATCCATCTCTTCTGGTACATAATTTAAGTATTTTCTTTTTTAACAAATATATGTTAGGTTCATTTTCTACGTGTTTTTTAAATAAAATATTAGATTAAGTGGTTCATATGGTTGGTAATAATTAATCTTGAGTAATAGAAGCGATTAATAAAATGTAAATAGAAAAATTCCATTTTGCGTGAAAAACTTGGATTTAATTTGAATGGTAGTAATAATGTGTAAAATAAAATACGAAAAATGTTACTCTATGCAGAAAACATAACACCATAAACTGAGCTGAAAAATCATAGGAGAGGTGTGTCATAGGCAGGGGGATTAGCAAATTATTTAATGTGGGTAGTAGTTTTTCTTTAGATAACCTGTATGCTGTAAAGGCTTAATTGTCACACATTTTTTATACATAAAAGGAATAATCGATAGCAATTATTTAATAAAAATTAACATACATGTTTACAAAAATGACGCATGGAAGTAAAAATGTAGTAATACAAATGATATGTGGTATTACTACAATATTAGTATTAATATTACTACAACATATGTAAAAATACTACATTATTTTTCAATAAGATTATCTTCATTTATATTCTCAATTCGATATAAATATTTAACTCCTCAACAATAACGTAATTTCATTGTTTTATAAACTTTACTTTAAATCCAAGATAATTTATGAAGTTAAGTGCTTCTTAATTTATCACTATTCTCGTGGTTGATCACATAGATATTCTGTTTTGTTCTGAATTTTGCAAAAAAAGAATCCTGTTAATACGTAAAATATTAGAAGATTTAAAAATATTAGAACAAGGTAGATGAATCTGAATCTAATAGATGCAATCTTTTTTATATAATATTTCCTAACAAAACTTATTCTATATCGACTTATCGATCTTATCAACATCGACAATTTGTTAAAAACTATTAAAACTAAATCTAATCAAAGTAAGACTAAGTCTTTACATAATCATAAATAACAATGAATAAATCTTACTAAATCAATGGGCCCCAACATATATCTGTCCCATACAACCCAAATCTCTTAAATGTAGAAGAAAAAGTAAAATGTCTAGCGCTAAGGTTGGTCGTTCCTAAAAAAAAATTGGACTGCTGGTTAGAATGGTCGGGTCGTGCAACACTTTAGACCAAAGAGCATTTTTCGACTGGCCGAATTAGGACAGAACCCTTCCATATTCCTTTCCAAAATGGGAGGGTGTGAGGTAATTGTGTGAGTGTAGCAGATTCGATTCTAATAGTTAAAAGGATGTTATGAAAATATTGTTCATTAATTCTTACAAAATTTCGGAAATCGTCTGAATACTGAAGTAGTAAATTCTTTTCTATCCTTTAACCACTTCTTTGATCACAATATCCGTTTTGGGAGAGAATCCTGGAACAACGTTATAAAGGCCCCTACACACGCTTCGATTTTCACTCCGGCTTGCCTGCGTGAGCAAATACGCTCGAATTTGCCTGACCTCTGAGTTGTCTCCACACAGCACAGACGTTTTTCAGTTGAGGTTTCAGTTTTTTGTTGTGAATAACAAACTCAACACCGCATCTCTTATTACTTATATTGTTGCATACAAATTTTATCTCCAAGATCATAAGAATCGGACAAAACACACAAGTTCTCTTCTTAAGCATTTTGGCTATTCATTGTATTAAAATAAGCAAAAAAAACCAAAAAAGAAACAAATGGCTTAAAGGTTGGCTTTTAAAGAGACAACATTCTTCTCATATCAATTTGCTAGCTGGATTAAATACAAAGGCTGATTGGATTAACTACCTTCGTATGGATTAAGAAACATACATATACAAGGATAGCTCCGGTACAACTCTATAAATCTTCTTGAGAAAATCTCTTGAATAATTTCTGGTGTCCATATTTTTACTTTAAATGCAACAGGTATGAACTGAACGCAATGACAACTCATCTAAAACTGTGGTATTGGACTGGCGTGTCAACACACATGCCGGCTTGCCTGCACAGACATGTTAGTTCAGTCCAAAATATTAGAACCGAAAAGACATTGCACAGGCCGGGTTTATCGCCCGTGCAGGCCGCCTGAATGACCCATACACACTCAGGCTTAACTGCACAAACCGAGCCCGCGCAGGTACGCCGGAGTGAAAACCGGAGCGTGTGTAGAGGCCTTAAGAGCAGGGGCGGCTGGTGTATAGGTGCTGTAGAGCTGCAGAACTGCCAAAAAAATTAGATATTTGTATATTTTCGCGACATAATAATTACTAAAATTTATTAAGAAAATAATTTGGTTAGTTGGTGCAGCTAACCAAATTATTGCGTTAAAGTCGCATTCTGTCCGCCGTCCTCTATTGAGTAGTAGACCAGATGAATTATCTGGGTCTCTACGCGAGCGGTTCGCGATACATTGAACTGGGCCACACGAGGTAGTTCTCAGCACGGCTCGGCACACCCGTCCTCCCCCTCAACTCCCACAACAATCCACACTTGGCGCTCGTAAATGCGCGAATTTACACGGTCAGTGAGCTGTATTTTTTCCAGCTAAGGCAACATCAGTGAATGTTTACTACTTCCTACTCGGGCGGGCGTAAATCGTACCTATTTCGTATTTCGTGTTAATTTGAGATTTTAAATACTGTTTTGTGAATTTGTGTAGTGATTTATTGTACTAATTATTAATATTTATATACTGTGATAGTGACAATGGATTTAGTTTATAATTTAGTTCCTGTGCAGCGATTTTTTAAATACATTATGAAGAAAAAATTGATTTAAAAAACAATGGTAGGCTATTGCCCGATATTGTTATTGAATCTGCAGGTGTTAGCCGCGGAAAAGCATATAAACGTCAATTTAATAGAGACATTTATTCGAAGAACAATTGGATTTGTAGGTGCAACAAAAAAAAATGCGTTATTTTGTTTTCCTTGTTTACTTTTTGACGGTGATAAAGCATGGACGGAGGTAGGGGTGACAGATTTGGTGCACTTAACTGAAAAAATAAAAAAGCACAACAACTCCAAAATCCATCTACATAATACAATGGAATTAGCTTTATTAGGAACAACTAATATTAAAGCGCAGCTAGATTCAGCTTATTGGATAAATGTGCAAAAGCATAATGATAATGTGACAAAAAAGAGATACGTTTTGTCAAAAATTATAAACTGCATAAAGTTTTGTGGGGCCTTTGAACTGGTCCTGCGAGCACATTACGAAGCTGAAACCTCTCAAAACCCGGGGATATTTCGTGGTTTGATAAATTTTTCTGCTGAGCTTGATGTAACTTTAAGCGAGCATCTACAAAATGCTTCAGTGTTTAAAGGAACCTCTAAAGAAATACAAAATGATCCTTTAGACTGTATATTAAAAGTATGTCATGAAGAAATAATTAAAGAAATTAACAAACCTTCATTTTTGGCAGTTATGGCAGACGAAACAACTGATGTATCTGCAAAAACTCAGTTAGTGGTAGTTTTAAGATATATTCTCGATGGTGAACCGATTGAACGTTTTTGGACATGCCTGAAACCTACAAAATGTGACGCTGAAACTCTTTCGGAAAATATTTTAAGTATTATAGACCCTCTAGTAGAAAATTCACCTTACAACCCTTTTCTCTTAACCAAAGAATATGACGACAAACATGAATGTTCTTCAAAAAGATATTAAATTCCAAAAATTTTTCTTGTGAAAGTCTATATTTTTGTATAAACGGATTTTACATAAAAATTCTGAAGTATCAGGAAAACGCGTGACCTTGAAAATTTTAAAAATTTTCAAAGTCACGCGGCAATAGCCTACCATTGTTTTTTAAATCAATTTTTTCTTCATAAGAGTATTTAAAAAATCGCTGCACAGGAACTAAATTATAAACTAAATCCATTGTCACTATCACAGTATATAAATATTAATAATTAGTACAATAAATCACTACACAAATTCACAAAACAGTATTTAAAATCTCAAATTAACACGAAATACGAAATAGGTACGATTTACGCCCGCCCGAGTAGGAAGTAGTAAACATTCACTGATGTTGCCTTAGCTGGAAAAAATACAGCTCACTGACCGTGTAAATTCGCGCATTTACGAGCGCCAAGTGTGGATTGTTGTGGGAGTTGAGGGGGAGGACGGGTGTGCCGAGCCGTGCTGAGAACTACCTCGTGTGGCCCAGTTCAATGTATCGCGAACCGCTCGCGTAGAGACCCAGATAATTCATCTGGTCTACTACTCAATAGAGGACGGCGGGCAGAATGCGACTTTAACGCAATAATTTGGTTAGCTGCACCAACTAACCAAATTATTTTATTAATAAATTTTAGTAATTATTATGTCGCGAAAATATACAAATATCTAATTTTTTGGCAGTTCTGCAGCTCTACAGCACCTATACACCAGCCGCCCCTGCCCTTAAGGCCTCTACACACACTCCGGTTTTCATTCCGGCGTACCTGCGTGGGCTGGGTTTGTGCAGTTAAGCCTGAGTGTGTATGGGTCATTCAGGCGGCCTGCACGGGCGATAAACCCGGCCTGTGCAATGTCTTTTCGGTTCTAATATTTTGGACTGATCCAACATGTCTATGCAGGCAAGCCGGCATGTGTGTTGACACGCCAGTCCAATACCACAGCTTTAGATGAGTTGTCATTGCGTTCAGTTCATACCCGTTGCATTTAAAGTAAAAATATGGACACCAGAAATTATTCAAGAGATTTTCTCAAGAAGATTTATAGAGTTGTACCGGAGCTAACCTTGTATATGTATGTTTCTTAATCCATACGAAGGTAGTTAATCCAATCAGCCTTTGTATCTAATCCAGCTAGCAAATTGATATGAGAAAAATGTTGTCTCTTTAAAAGCCAACCTTTAAGCCATTTGTTTCTTTTTTGGTTTTTTTTTGCTTATTTTAATACAATGAATAGCCAAAATGCTTAAGAAGAGAACTTGTGTGTTTTGTCCGATTCTTATGATGTTGGAGATAAAATTTGTATGCAACAATATAAGTAATAAGAGATGCGGTGTTGAGTTTGTTATTCACAACAAAAAACTGAAACCTCAACTGAAAAACGTCTGTGCAGTGTGGAGACAACTCAGAGGTCAGGCAAATCCGAGCGTATTTGCTCACGCAGGCAAGCCGGAGTGAAAATCGAAGCGTGTGTAGAGGCCTTTATAACGTTATTCCAGGATTCTCTCCCAAAACGGATATTGTGATCAAAGAAGTGGTTAAAGGATAGAAAGGAAAACGCGTGACCTTGAAAATTTTAAAAATTTTCCCCTACGGCGCAATTTTTTTGCGGCCCCTACGGCGCCAGTAGTTTGGATACGTTTGAAATTTGCACGCGGGCAACCAATTCCCTAGGATCGGCCCTGTGCAGAACACCCGTTTCATTTCATCACAAGCCGCCACTGCTTAAGGGCTATTATATTTCTAGTTGTACCGTTAGGATCGTGAAAAGAAATCAAAGAGTGCGATTAGCAACCCCGTTTCTTAAATCTTATCAAACCGACTTGAAATATGTAAATGCGTTGAAAGAGATCCAAGAAAATCGAACGAGTTCAGAGTTTATTCTCAGAGCCCTATGTAATGAGTAAAGATATTAGATTGTTGGCGATGCGCGTCAAGCAGCATTCCTCTTTGGGTTTATCATGTCAAGAGCATGCATATAATTGTACCAGCTAATAGTTTATAGTCTCATACTATTGATATTGAAGCGCTGCTTTGTTACACGATGATCTGTATTAGTTCTAGCCCTAGAAGCGCACAAATATTTTTTTGTAACACATCTGGCACACCGGGGTCTATGGAACCCCATAAAGAATTAATTTTTATTAATTATTCTAAAATATTTTTTTATCCGCCAAGAGTGTCAAGTGAACCGTGAGTGTTCCAATAATTTCAGAAAAAAATTTTTTTACAAAAATTATTTTCATTAGTCACAGTTAAAATTTTTTGGGAACACTGAGATTTTTTAATAAAAAAATGTATTTTTTTAAAACAATTTTATTAAACATACAATAACGATATAATATATTTTAATATTTCTTAAATGTTTAGGAACAGGCCTTACATTAAATACAAAAAGTTTCATAAAGATCACATTAAAGGAACCTACTTCTTTTTAAGCGCAAATGTAGGCCCCATGATCATTGCACATGGGCCTTTTACACTCCTTGCATATTGATTTTGTCTTTCTTGTCTTTGTCCTATATTTTTTTCTGTCGCAGTATGCACATCTTTATTTCATTGGTAACTGGTAATTGTAATTGGCTAGGAGTTGCAGTGTCATCGTTATCGGCTTCTGAAAAGTATTTCCCAAAATTTCCATAATATTAATTTTTATATATGTATCTTCGGAGAGTAGAATCTTTGACTCTTTGCTTTAGCAATGGCGTGACAAGAGAATCCTAGATCATATAAATAATTCTCCCTTGTTTGTTTAGTTCACAATTTCCGGCAGCAAAAATGACCACGGAGTTAACTCCCGCTTGGTCTAACATTAAAAAAAGTACAGAGGCCATCAGTTTTTCGGGCAGTTGTATAAGTGTAACACAACTGATCAAATGTATCTGTTTCACCTTTAGTTTTCATTATAACTGATTATCATTTCCGGTTTTTTAATTTCTATGTCCAGGGCGTCATCGTAATGTAGGGAAGAAAGTAGGTTTTTTTTTTGTTAAAAACGACGGCGGAATCTCTCGTTTATTTTTGTGAATTGTACCAATCATCGTGAGCCCATGTTATGTCAACATTTTTTCGAATAATCTTACTGAGGTGGACCAGTTGTCTACAGTCACATTTTGATGTAAATCGTGGATCGGTTTTGATAATTCTTCAACATGGTATTCAGGAGCAGATTGATTAAAGTTAAATTAAAGAAAGTAAATTTACTTTCCCAACGTATAGCATAGCATTGATCATGTAATACGTTTTTGAATCATTCATATTAAGTATTTTTATCCCGCATTTGCCGGGTTTCGACGGAATATAAATTTTGAATGGACATCGTCCTCTATGTATAACCGAGAAGCTGTTCATCAATTGTTGCGTATTCGAATGGAGAGTACAGTTTTTGGCATTACTCAATAAATATATCCCAATTACGCCTGATTGGTGCCAGTTTTTATCTAATTTGCGACGTTCGGGTCTCGTATTTTTGTCATCAAACCGCAATGCGCTCAATAGAAATTCAAATCGTCTAAGAGGAAAAATGACCCTATAAAGAGAATTTCCTTTTCTAGGACACCAAAGATCTTCGAGATTTACTTTACCAGATTTGGCCTTAGAAACGGCGTCACCTTTAGAGCCTGGAAGATGCGTGATAATATTTTTCTTCTGACTTCTTCCTTTATAAGATGGAACTTCTGCATTCCATTTGTAGTCATTTTTTCCTTTCAGTATCGTTTATATTTTCTTTTTTTACTCGTCGATTGGCCGTCCTTCTCTTCTTCTGCACCTGAATTGGTGCAGAAGAAGAGAGGATCAAAATGTCCTCTGATTTGGTATAACGTTCCTCCACTGTTATTCAACCAAGTAGCGATCTTAATCAAGGCGATAATAGAGATAAATACCTAATACAAAATAAATACAAGCCAAAAAAATAAGAACTACCTACTTACAAGAGATTTGTGGAAATGTAGCGTAAACCTCACACTGGGGTCTAGGAGACCCAAAGCCAGGTAGGAGAAAGGCGGGCAGCAAGGATCACTTTAGTTTGAGGTCGCTTGCTGAAGCCAATTTTTGGAATTTATATAAATAACAAAGACTATGATATCTATCAACAATCTAAGTATAATATCAAAAATACTTTTTGAATAATTTCGCAATAAAGAAAAAGATATTTTAATGAAAATCGAAGGCATTCTTCCAGAATGCCTTCGATTCCTTTTGCCCGACCCATATGGGTAAAACGGATCACCAAGTCGGGCAAAAAGAATCATATATATATGAAGGCGCAAATAAGAATAATAAACGAAAAAACTTTTTATATTTTTTTTTATTATGAACAGCCTATAAAAGTATCATATTAAAAAATAAAAAACAGCTTCTGCCTACCTATTCTAATGTAAATAAACATCATTTAGAATAATATAAGGTAGGTAAGTGGGTATTAAAACATATTTTTAAAATACAAATCTACTTATTTTCTCTTACTTAGTACATCAGCCTTGCAATAGTCGCAAATATAAGCTCCCGCTTTATAGTCCGAACAGAAAGCATGTGCCCATCCGCTGCAGAAATTGCACTGAACCCAATTCTCGCCAGATTGGGAGTTACCAAAAGTATCTCCACATAAAACACACTCTACTGACTGCTCCTCAGGACAAGTTTTTGCAGTGGATGGTGGTCTAGGCATTTTAGGGGGTTGCAGGTCTTTTTCAACTTTTCGTTTTCCTCTACCAATATTTTTGATTTCTGAGTTTTTCTTTTGCATTGCGAAGAACCGCGATCACATTTCGGTAAAATATGTATATCGATAATTTTTATTTTCTTTGCAGAACTCATAGGTTGGCATATTTGTGTATTGGAGGTTCTTAAAGAAACAATTTCTTGAGTACTATCGTGTTTTGTATTATGTCCTTCAGACAAACAAATGTTTTCAGTGGGTACGGAAGGAGATGTTCTTTGCTCTGGTCGATTTATGGAATAATCAGAAGAAGTTCCCAGTGAATTTATATCAATGCTTGTTCTAGTGGTCACATCTTCACTAATGGAATTATCAGTCACCATGGAGGGTAAAAATTCAACTTCATCAAGCACATCAATGTTGCAGCTAGAAAGGCCTGTTATCTCGAAGCCCTTAATGGTGTTGTTTGGTGTAGCTGACTTTAAATATGCTTCGTAAAAGATTGAACCTTTATCATAAAATGTAACATGCAATCCTGGATGAGTCTCTTGCCATTTATCGATAGAGGACTGAAAATAAGCACCAAAAAGTCCGTACACGGAGACATGCAGGGGTTGTAATTTATATGTAGTATGAGGTGGTACTGACAAAATTACGATATGATTGCTACTGGCATATTCCAACACATTCAGACTTCGGTGTGAAGTATGATTGTCTAGAATTAATAAGCATTTTTGCTCCTCACTAGGTCGAACACTTGCTACGAAAAATTGCAACCACTCCAAGAAAGTCTCTGCGGTGATTCAGCCGCTGTCAGTCACCAACTGTAATGTACCCGGAGGAGTCCCTTGCAAATATCTAGGGTTCTTCTTTTTTCTTGGGAATACTAAGGCAGGGGGAATAAATTTGCCAGTAGCCGAGCAACAAAATAAAGCGGTTATTAGTGTTCCCCTTTCGCTGGAAGAAACAGATCCTACTTGCTTTTTTCCTAACAGTGACAGCACTTTTGGAGGCCTTTTACTTGAGGTCTGTATACCAGTTTCATCTACGTTGTAGATGTTATCTATAGAAATATTGTGTTTTTTTTTGTACTGCCTTCAAATTATCAAAAAATCTGCTTGCGCAATGCTTGTCGGTTCAGGTGTGCGCAAACTCAAATCCGGGTGTCTCTGCATACAATTCCTGTACCATTGGCAGCCTGCAGAGCCATTTCTGAACGGATGAGTAATATTATTCTTTTCCGCGTACTGGTATGCTAACTCACAGAGCCCTCTCTTTGTTAAGCCATAAAATCTAGCATCCAAGTCCTTAATGTGGTTAAAGAATTCCATTTCTTCCTCCTCTGTAAATACTTGTCTAAACCTTCCCAATTTTTGTTCTGTTTTGCCAGATTTACTGTGACGTTGTAAGGTCGTAAATGGTATGTTAAAAGTTGTGCTAGCTTGGCTAGCTAATTTCTTTGTTTTCTATTGCTCTCAAAGCGGATGACATTTTTTCTTCGTCCCATCCAAGAGCCCTTTGCGTCGTTCTTTTATAATTGAACACCATCTGTTAAAGAAACAGTTCTAGAAACTTTCTATCGGGCAAAACGGATCATATAAATCGGGCAAAAAGGATCTTGATTCCTTTTGCCCGATCCGTTTTGCCCGGAATGGAACTTATTTATATTTAAAATTCGCGGTTTACTTTAAGTTTACATAACCTAACTTTTTTTAGTGTCTAAATTATAGCTGAAATCCTAGTGAAACCAAGCGTGTATCTATTAACAGTATCATGCAATTATAAAACCTACTACAACTACTTCACCTATAGCCTATTTTAGTATTTTAAATTAGTTAAAACACAAGATATTTATTATGTTTACCTTTAATTGATGCTGGCCCTCAAATCAACATGAATTATGTCGACAAATGGCGCTGAATACCCTGACAATGTTGCCAATAGTGACAAATTATCCTCTAAAAATATTTTGTAATGATCTTTTATGCCTCGTATATCCGTTTTGCCCGCCCTTCCCCTATAGAAGCTTCCACGCCCAAATCACGTGAACAACTGAACCTAGACCACCTCCCACCACGTAAAGAAACGTGTTGTTATTATTTAGAAGAAGAGGGGGAACCCGTCCTTGCAGTTGATTTTTTACAGCTAATGGCTCCTCTACACGTTGACCAATGCGTTGGCCAACATGCTGGCCAACACGTTGACAAGGAAATTTGAATACCTGTCCACACGTTGGAAGAACGTTCAGTTTGTTTCGACGCAGGCCAATATGAACAACAACATGGACGTCATGAGAGTAGCAGCTGCTGCAGTTTATTCGTTAAATACTACCTTTATTTTTAATATTTAATAATAATAGTGCTAATTGAATAATAGTTTATTTATTAAATAATTAAAATATCTCCCTACTATTCCTACGGCAGCTGTTCACATACTAGACCAGTGCCGCCAACGTGTGGACGTGACTACCAACGTCCGCCAGCGCCAAGCCAACGTCCTTTGATGTGTCTTGAAAAACCGACACCACAAATAGTCCCCTCTACACGCTGACCAACAAGCATTGGCCAGCGTGTTGGCCAACGTGTAGAGGAGCTTTAAGAGAAATATTTGTAATGGGGTCCAGCAGACACCAGTGTGACCTTCTAGTATATCGTGTTCTATTGCACCCCCAAAGTTAGTCATTCAGCTAATTACTATTTAGTTTGTTCCGACTATGTGCTGGATGATTTATTATTTTTAAGACTTTGTGATTAGTGAGATACTTTTACCTAAAATTAGTAATTAGTTTTCCACCGGCAAACTGTATTGGGAAAATTGTTACTATTCTTCTGCGTTTATTGCCGCATGCAATCGGACCTGCATTTTACATCGGCATTTTGCCGTTATCCGGGAGATAACTGATATTAGAATAACAAGATCACTGCAGTAGCTACTTATCTTCCCGTATCTTGTCCGCTTATTGTGACTGTGATGGTATCTCATATGACGACAACTTCCGAGGACATCATTATTAATCCCGATGTTCCGCCATATATATATATATATATATATATATATATATATATATATATATATATATATATATATATATATATATATATATATATATATATATATATATATATATATATATATATATATATATATATATATATATATATATATATATATATATATATATATATATATATATATATATATAATCCCTAGCTAATGATATTCCTGAAGATCTCGCCTCATTTCTGTTATCTACGCTGATTGGTTATTGTAATTAAATTTTGCTAACCAGTACACAAAAGAACAAAAATAAAATGAGATCCTCGGGTAAAATGCAATACTAATTATTGGAAACGTGAGAAAGGGGGAGAGATAAGTATATAATCTAGATTCCGCATACTACACCATTCAAAAATCCCACTCTTGAGGTGCGATTCTTAATATGTATGTATGTGGAATAGATTATTTTTTTCCTTTCTTACTGTTTCAATAAATTTTTGTCTATATCTCTTTGAGTATAATTTGTATAATTGATGAATCGTAGTACTGCGATGTCTTCCTTACTAACACTACAAATGTTTAACTGGTTCTCTAAGATAAACGAAGAAGGAATCTTCTAACCGTGTATAACCACGGAATAAATATACTCGTAATCATTGATATACGCGTGAATTCTGTAATATGCCCAAGATCTAAGAAGAAGAAGAAGAAGAAGAAATAATTTAAAAAGTTTAAAACATTATTTTCTGAAGTTTTTTGCACTTTACCTTTGCAAGTACAAATCCCAAAAATAATCAAATTATAGGACCACGTATTGCCAGTATTTATTTATACTCAAATAATTAAATTATCTTAAATCTAAATACATACATAAATAAGACACTATTTTTTATAACCTTACAAATGTGTGATGTGAATAAAACCCCTCGAAGAGACAGTAGTGAAGATGAATCAGAAGATAATTCAGATGATAATTTAAAAATCGTTGAATTCCCAAGCCCCAAAAGAAAAACGCCAATAAAACCTAGTAAAACAGAGAAATTGATAATTGAAAGTATTGAAGATGAACTCGAAAGGAGACTTGAAGAGAAAGCAGCTAAAACAAATTTGAATTCTAAACATGTTAAAAATATAATTAGGCACGTTGTGACAAATGAACATGTTCTAGCTTTAGTCAGAAAAGCAGAAAATCCTAAGGAATGTGAAGACACAATACCTTATGAACCTAAGCTTACTCGGGCCAAAGCTAAGTAAGTTAATCTTTCTGAATAGTCATATATACTATATTTTGCATTTTAGTTATTTTGTCAGCATATTATGATAAAATATTGTATCTTTGTATGTAGAAAAAATAGTAATTCTATAAAAAAATAGTCATCAATTTGTATCCTAAATTTATACAAATATTTTATATAAAAAAATTTATAAGATTCCAAAACTATAAATACTATCTAGTTCAGGCAGTGTCATTCCCCTGTCAACATGTCATTTTCCATTTACAGCTATATTTTAAAAATAATGTCATGTTAGTCTTTCTACCTTTTTGTTTCTATTATCCTCATATTAAGTAGAACATTTATCTATAAAATTAAGATGTATTGTATTTAAAATGTCTGTATTGCCCTCTTTCATTTCTATTCATATAACGACAATGCTTCAAACAAAACTGACTATAATTGACTATTAGTATGTTTTCTTAAATTTTCTTACTAGTGCCTAAAAGATCCTCACGTATAACTCATCTATTCTGTTTAGAGAATTGTTATCAAATGTGCCTGTTCAACCAGTTCCATGGTCAACCCCAAGCCACATTTCTGAGGTACAAGCATTATTTAGTGAAGATTTACAAGAGGATTCTTCAGGAGATGAATACTTTCCCTGTGAAGAAGAGGTAATTTGTTGTGTATACTTCATACTAACTGTTGCATTTTAAATATGCCTTTGTCAATCTTTTTAAATTATTACGCCAAAAGAAAGCCTTAAGTAATAATTATCCTAGGATAGTTTTTTATTAATGTTATTTTGTTTTGTTGCTTTTACACTTTATTTTGTACATTGTGTAAGTAGATTATTAGTATGTAGTTGATAGGATGAATTGCTAAACCAAAAAGAATAAGACATATTTATTAGGAGTTTTACAAAATCATGTTGGTTACCCTAAGACATACATTTCAGAGTGAAGATGACCCTGATAGCTCAGTCATCAGCGATCCTCCGTCTGTACCTCCTGCTATACCTCCTACACCTCCTCCAAGTAATGAGTTATCTACTCACACAAACTGGACAGATGATGGTATTTTTAAAGTTCCACCTAAACCTAGGGAAGATAATGAAGAAGATGCTAACATAGCTCGAAGGACACGATCAAAATTATGTCTGAGCTCAACGCCTCTGGAAGTTATAGAAGAAGCATTTATACCACCTGATATTACAACTGATATGTATGACATGGATTGTGATAATGATGACTGGATGGATTTTCTAAAAAAATTCACAAGACCATTAGATGAAATTGCAAAAGCCACAGAAGATGAAGAACAGGATCCTGAGTATAATATTTTAGCAGATGAGGAAATAGATAAGGTGGACAAAGAGGAACTAAGAGTCGACAAAGCAGTTAAAGTAACTAGAAAGGAACTTAATAATCTGATAGCAGAACTGTTTGAAATTTGTACTCCTAATGGACTATATGAAACAGAAGCAGAGACTATGCAAAATACGAAGAATATGAATACTGAACAAAATATATCCAAAAGCAAACAAATTGACAGTGTAGATGAAGGTGACATATCGAATAATGTTCAGAATTCAGAAAGTATGATGGTACGTATTTAATAACTTCTATAGTTGTATAGTTTCTACTAACAATTTCAATGAAAGTAAATATTGACATGCAAATTTAGAATTGTGAAGAAAATTTTGGTTATTCGGGATTATTTTTTAATAACCAACATGTACTGTCGGTTAACTATAAACTCGAACACACCACTAAAATTATTTGAACAGTTTAAACAATTTGTTACATATGTATTTAACATATGACTAATTGCCCTTGAACCACCATAACACCCAGGTCTTAGGATAAATTTAAAAATGAAAAAAACAAAATAAAACTAGCTTTGGTGTTACGACTCTAGTACAACATGTCCATGCCCGCATATGTTTGGTGGGTCCTGCAAACGTGTCACAGATACTAAACAAAAGTAGCATAGATACAGCAAGCACATGCTGTATGTTGGTTCAGTTTGCAGTTGGATTAGAGAAATGTATATTTTATTGAAAATTATAGAGAGAATATATTAAGAGGGTAAACCAATGAATGTTTACCCTAATGACAAAACACTTCATAGTAAGGACAAATCCTTAAGTAATACTAAATAAATAATTAATATAAGCCATTTTATAGTGCTAGTTCTAATCTAGAAGATACTGTTACAAAAATATGAAGAGAAATTAAGTCTGCAAAAATATTTTTGGAGAAGACTTATGGAAAGTGATCATCGGTGGACCATAAGAAAAGTAAAAAAAAAAACATGATAAGTACAAAACTACATTAGAGTCAAAAGTAGAGCAACACTTTGCACACATCCAAGTAATGCTGAATATGTATAGCAATATTGTGCAGAGACAAGTTAATATAGGAACAGTTTGACACATTTTCAGGCTGGTTGTAAATTTCTTTCTCTAAGATTCTCTATGTTCTTTTCTCCACACTTAACACTTTCTGATATGCATAAACATGCCAAATTTGCTTTTGTTTATCAATATAACTTTTTTCCAGATCTCAGTATCATTATTTTCATATTTTTGGCATATTTCAATAAATTTCTCTAATGTTCTTTAAGAATATTTAGTTTGTTCTAGTAACATGATTCCTGATTCTCGATTTTCTCAAAATGCCACATAGATTACTTGTTTCGTAAAATACTTCCGATGCTAATGTAACTGTATTTATTATGCATTCTTTCTTTACTGTTCTTACTTATAGTTTACTTTTCTTATAATTTAATTTATGATGATCTATTATAATTTGTTCACGGATTTGTCCTGTGTATTGTGATATATTAGTTTCATCGATCGATACTTCTTTTGCATACCTATGATTATAAAAACACATACATTTTTTTTTTATTTGTAACATTATATTGTGAACTTTCCTGTTCTACAAGTTATAGGACAATTAATCTAGTACATAATAAATTGTTTAAATTACTATAATATGATAAACTTCAAATATTTGTTGATGCTGTGTATAGATTTGGATTTGACTGACTGTATATAGAATATGAAAATCGAAGTTTCTCTACTGACACATTGACGATGTCAAATGTTTAGAGTTGTTTTAGGAATGCTTGAAAAATACATTCTGAATTTGTAAAACATATTGCACTAAGATTAAAATACTCTATTAACATGATTTTTCTTCACATTCATTATCATATTAAGCCATATAAATTTCCTCAAAAATTTGTCTAAACGGTTATAAAATTTTTAACAATGTTGTAACTTCTTTATTGCAAATACTACTTTGTTTAACTATTAGCTATTACAGTAATTTTGACTAACAATAGACTTTTTACAATTTATTGCAATAACCTATTTATTGTAATAAGTTAAATAAGAATAATTTCTCATAAAAACATAATTTTAAAAATTCATGTTCATTCTGAAAACATTTTATATAAGTAATTTGAAAAAAAATAGTAACATCAAGTTCTTGTAGTTATTTAAGTTAAATTAAAAAAACAAGCAAATTAATTAGTTGAATAATCTACGAGTATGTATCCTACTATTTTTAGCACTCATATTTATAAAATTTTGGTAATACTATGAATTGATCTAAAAACTTTTGTTATTTTGTGCAGTATGAATGAGAAAAAACTGTATAACTTTAGCATATTACTGTAATTCTTATTTGTGATTTAAGTTCATAAAAATAAAAGATCACTATAATTTATTTTAATCTTGCTGCTAGGTCGTTACTAATAGTTCTAGCATTATTGAGGAAGAAAGCTGTAAGGACATTTACATGAAAAGGAGTCAAATACCGTTGTTAGAACAACAAATGAGGCAACATGTTCAATTATTAACACAGAACTTTATATTGACATATAAACATCCAGAATTACATCATCATTCTGATCAGATGAAAGAGTATTTGGTAAACAAATATGTTTGTTGATGACAAGTGTTTTTAAGTAGTTTAATTTCAGTTAAACCTACGGTACTTGTGTGAAGGAAAGGAAAGGTCTATGTTTTATACAGTAAATTTGTTACCAGCTTTAAAATTGATAGTTGATTGGCAACACCTTTGTGACTCAGATTCCGAGGAAGTTAAACAGATGGAATTGTAAGTGATTTCAATATTTATATAAACATTAAATGTGTTTTTTATGTTTATGGCTATTCCTAGTAAACAGTTGCCAATATTAAAAGAGAGAGAACAGTTTTTATTCACATTATATGGCTGTTTATACTAACGGATGTGTATAATATCAAACTTGTATTATAGAGTAGCCCAAAAGTATGAAAACTTTAAAATATCTCAATGATGACACGAAGGATTAAAACTAATTTTAAAATATTTAAACAGTAAATGAGAGAGTTTATTAAAATTGTCTGTCAATGGTGTTACCAAGATTTTAGTTTTTTCACATATTTTATCAAGTTTTAAATTTTAAATGGGATACCTCGTATCGTTTTAATTCTGTCAGTAATTTTACACATATTTGTGTAACATTCCATATACCTACATTCTACTATTTTCGCGGTATTTAAAAACTTTGATGTCATTAATTGCAAAAATGAAGAAATTATTGAAAAGAGAAGGAATAGAAAGAAAGAGAGATTGTTTAATAAATAATAAAAACTAAAATCTTGGCAATACTCTCGACATCAGTTTTCAATCCATAACAGTACGAATAACATTATTTAGTTTAATTAAAAGGTCTACAGGTAAACTCCACAACAGAATATATAGCAGCGTAACATCCAGAGGCTCTGCTATAGAGGGCTTGTATTTTTTATTTATGATGTTTAAAAATGCAAGATCTTGTAATGATATATATAACTTTAAATTAAATACCTTTCAACAATGGGGACATAGAAGTGAATTTTATAAAAGTTTTATATGCTTGCTGTCATATTTTTAATCAATTTTAGAACAATTGCTTTTATAATTATTCTATTTAACTTAAATATTAATACACTTAATTTTATTATCTTTTCTATATGTTGCTGACTTTTTATAATATGGTAGAAACTTAAGAAACTATACTGGATCAACTGTCAAAATTAAAATTTTAACATAAAATCTCAAAAAAATAGTGTATTCATAAGATATTATAATGCTCATGGAAAATTACCTTAAACACACACTTAAATTATATAAACTTATACCATTCTAGCATTATACTAGAATAGTATAAGTTTATATACCATTATAAATTATTCATAGATTATACACTTTGTTATACATCAATTGTAAAAGTACTGAAAAAATAAGCCCATTACTTAATTATACAACGAATTATAATGAATGTAAAGTTAGAATATGCGATAATATATATATATATGATTTTTTTTCAGACATGTAAAGGAAAATATTGCCAAATCGTAAGGATCTCTAATTAATCTCAATTTATGTAAATAATTTTAAAATGCATTTTTTTAGAATTCAAAGGAGAGAAACAGCCAATTATTATAAAGTCACTTTTCCTACGTTAATATTGAAAACTATATCAAATAGTGAAGTTTTTTTATACCCATTTCTTTTGCCAAAAATACCTTTTAAATCACCTCAACTATTTTCTGAAACCATAGATACTTATACTAATTCAGAAAACAAGTAAGTATTTATATATAAAAACTCACTAGAATACAAATCTTGAATATTTTGTAGCCTGATAGCCCTGGGTTTAGAACAGTTTGTACCATTTCTTCAGCAAGACAAGAAAAATCTAACTAGTACTGGCAATGTACAACGGATAATCCTTTGTTCTTATATACAGGAGTACATTATGCCCCACAAAACTGCTAATAAATTACTACACCATATAGAACGTTATAGGCAACCTCGATGTGCAAATAACCCAATTAAATATTATTTTCAATATAAAAGAGCTCCATCAGTTGTTCACTCTGTGTATCCTTTAGATCAGTTACAAATATTACCCCCTAAGAAGAGATTACCCGATGTGTTACCTGACCAGTGGAAAATGTACAATTATCCAGTTGTGGTAAGTAGAACAATTAAATTAATTAACTATTCCTTATATAGATAGCCACAAAAGTATCCGGCCATCTGTTAGTTTCAAAATTGAAATTAAAAAAGACAAGTATAGTAGTAGATTTTTATAAAACGGGCCTGAAACAGGTGTGTACAGAATCTCATGGTCCCGAGATACCGATAAGCGCAGCCGTAGAAGCAAACACTTGGGGAAGTACCCAACCAATATGTTACAACTCATAAAATATGCCGCACAAAAGTATCCAGCCAGTTAATCACGTAGCCTCTTGCTGCGTTCACACTTGAACAAAACGTTATATTCTTTGACTGTCATCACTGCACTATCATAGCACAGCATAAATTGAATTTTTATTTTTCATAATGCCTAAAATACGCGAACCTACAGTACCAGAGTGACAACATGTTATTTACTTGGCCAAGAAAGGGCATTCAGAGCGGCAAATTAGAAAAGCCAGTGGAATACCGTGAAGTACAGTGCATGACGTAATAAATAAGTATACTGCAGAAAAAACAGTAGCGAACAAAACACGTATAGAATGCTGCAAAATATTAACGGACAGGGAAGAAAGGCAAATAGTGAAACAAATAAAACAAAATCCAACCACTTGCGTGAAAAAAATATGTGCCGAGATTTTTGAAACCAGTGGGAAAAATGTTAGTATCGAAACAATTCATCAAACGTTAAGGACGAGTAACTATCACGGTTGGGTTGCAAGAAAGAGGCCATGGATCTGTACAGTCAGCAAAATGAAATGACTAGAATTCGCTCAAGAATACGTACACGAGCCTGCAACCATTTGGGAGAGAGTAATTTTTAGTGACAAGTGTAAATTTATAAGACAATGGTATGGAGAAAACGCAGGACATTCTCTAACAAAGAAAACCTGAAAGTGACTGTAAAATATAGAGGTGAGTCTCTGATGGTCTGGGGCTGTATGGCGGCTGCGGCGGCAGGTGATACTCATTTTATCAAGAAAGTCAATGGATCAATACCTATCTATCAATATCTATCATCAAAATTAATGCGCTCCTTACAAAATCACAGAATTATGAATAAAGAGGAGTTGAAATATCATCTTACGGAAGAATGACGCAATATTAAGCCAACTTTAACGCGTAAGCTAGTGTTTTGAATGCTGAATAGACTTAGGGTAATTATAAAATCTATTGGATACCCAACTAAGTATTAGTATCTCATTTTTAGTTTTTTTGTGCAGTGATCGGATATTTTTGTGTTGAATATCTGAAATACTGCAACATTTATACCTACTTTTTTAGAGATGTATTTCCTTTTTTTTATTCTGTATACATCAGATAGTAAACACTAATAAGAACATTTCATATTATTTCTTTTTTGTCCGTCCAAAATTCGTGGCCATCATATTTTTATAGCTTATCAGTAAACATTAAAATGGCCGGATACTTTTGTAATTATCCATATATTTATTTTTTGATGTTTTTAATTTGCATTAAAGACAGACAAAGATATTCTAAAGATAGAATAGCTACAAAATTTACAGCTTTGCGTTAACATTCCATTATCATAAGCAACTGGCATTTGGATTTTGGATGAGCTTTTATCCATATTGGATAAATAGTACATGAGCAGTTAAATATCTCGTAGAATGCCATAAATTATTTATTCCTAATGAGTTTATGTTCTACCACTGAATCATGTCGGTTCTGCCATCATTTAATCTTTTCAACCAATTCTGCACTGTTCTGATCTTTCTAATACCATCAGTAAATCTGTGAATATCGAATGCACTCTTAAAAGTAGCATGTCAAAGTTTATATAAATGCGTTGATCATTATTACTAACGGAATTTTGCAGTACTTGTCGATTTATATTTAACAATATCAAAATAATCATATACTGTATACACTAGTAAAGTATCTTTGGCGGGCAGCCTTTACACCATCTTGTGTTATTTTTTAAAGTTTGAGTAAGTTGAAGCCTCAATGTGATATGTTATAAATGGATTTTAATAAGGATTTGGTACTAAATAAAACGAAAAAGAAACAATCAAGACGTAAGTGTTATGTTGTTAATCGTGAAAATATAGAGAGTCAAAATTCAGAATTATAATTACCGTTTTCCTGGATAATCTTAAGAATTAGAGAGGAAAATAAAATGGATTATAACAGTGTTTGGTCAAGGGTAATCCTTTTTTAGGTCTCAAGTCATTATTAAATATATAAAACATATAATAATTGCCCTTTTGTTAAAAAGAAATACAAATTTTTTAGGCTTTGTGCATATAACGACAGACGAAATGATGAAGAAATTTACTGGAATAGACTGTTTTTTTCCAAATTTTACTCAAATTTATTGTTCCTGGAAAAGATAGTCAACCTGCATTTTTTAAAATAGTTTCTGCTGAGAACTAGACTTAAAACTAGATTTGTAAGTTGAATACATCAAAATTCTCTGTTTAACTGTTGGTGGTGTGTCAGTACGAAGTTCAGTGCAATCAATTATTGCTCGACAGTTCGGGTAGTTTAAAAAACTTTGAGGCTTTTTGAAACTTTGAATGTTTTTCTAATAGCCTCTTTTGATAGCCAAAATATCCATGTTTTTGTTTAGCAATTATCGTTTTCAAAATACTTAAAATGTTTAAAACAGAAGTAGAGGATACTGTAAACAAACAGCCAATTAGAGTGAAAGGTAATCCAAGTTTCATCTTTATAAGAAATATCAGAAGTCTGTTCTCAGCAGAAACTTTTTTAAAGTGCAGATTGATTATCTTTTCCAGGAACAATAAATGAGTAAAATTTGGAAAAAAATATTCCGGTAAATGTCTTCATCATTTCATCTGTCGTTATATGTGCAAAGCCTAAAAACCCCGGTATTTTTTTTTCAAAACGGCAATTATATGTTTTATGTATTTAATAACGATTTAAGATCTAAAAAAATAATAATTACCTTTGACAACACACTGCTACAATCCATTTTCTTTTCCTCTCTAATTCGTAAAATTGTCCAGGAAAACGGTAAAATGGTAACTCCGGATTTTGTACCTCTATATTTTCACAATTAACAACACAACGCTCACGTTTTGATTGTTTCTCTTTCATTTTATTTAGTAACAAAACCTTATTAAAATCCATTTATAACATGACACTGACGCTTCGACCTACTCAAGGTTTAAAAGAACCAACATGAGATGGCGCAAAGGCTGTCCGCCAAAGTTACTTTACTAGCGTATTCTACTGTAATGCAGAAAATTTGCACCCGTAGTAATGTCGATAGTAAATATTACAAAGACAAATATCTATAAAACAAACATATACGTGCGTATTTGTCACTTTTATGTTTGCATAAGAGATGAACTGCTAATGAAGAGATTTGCGCATGTTTGAAGAGATGTACTTTTAAATCGGTAGTTCTAATACACAATTCTTTGCATTAGTTCTAATATCGCATGAAAGTAAAATGGTTGTGCATTGTGCCGTTTGATTGCATTGATGTTAAAACGGATTTATTAAATAAGAGGTTCTTATATTAAATATTTAAATTGCCGTTTATTCGTCAATTTCTTTGTTAGTAGTAGTGGAAAATAATATCCTATTTTTACATTCATTTTCAGAAGAATCAAGTACCACCAGTTTCATTTTATGGTTATAACAACATATTAACACTTCATATACACAATAGGTCAAGCGCAGAAAAAAGTACAATACCGGCAGTTCCAATAATCTCAATTCCCATTACAATAGTTCTACAGAAAACGGAAACAAAGCAAAAGAAAAACTTTCAAACGAAAGTAAAAATTCCGCAACATAGAGCTGATCCAATATCAAAATTTGTAGAATGTTTGTGTCGACCATCTCAAATACATAAATTATTTACTCTCTACTCTTGTGACATGGATACAGGTATTAAAACTGAAGGAAAAAAGAATACAAACCCCATAAGTAATATATTACCTAATATGCCAAATCTTATTATTCCAACAAAAAAGTACATGAGGAATAATATATCATCATCTACTACTAACTTTAACACAAGTAAAATGCAAGATAAAGGTATTACATCTGCAGTTAATGTAGGTACCCCAAGAGGTGATGGCAGAAAGGGTATTTTTCATGAGTTTTCAACTATAAGTAGTACTAGTTTCCAACAACCAGATACCAGTACCGAAATAGAATTTTGCAATCCAACTGATAGCGCACAGACTATTGCCACAACTTGTACAAATTCTCAAGATACACCTGTGATAACCAGCCAAAAAACATTGTTTGGTACTACCAATAGAGATATTCAAAATGAAGTACAAGAAGTAAGAGAAAAACATTTCGAAAAGGTAAGTATTGATATAGATTTTTATTTCATCTTTATTTGGAACTGTGGAAAGTATACAAAGCTAAGTAAAACAAAATAAAAGTAACCACAAAGTAGTTGTTTCATCAGCTTAAATATTTGTGTAATATTAAACAACATAATGCACTAAAAGGATGATACTGTATAGAACAATTAAGTAGAAATATGGATAAACTATCGATATTGAAATCGCAATGAATACAGTTACATCAATGATTGTTGTTTGTTGTAAAGTATTTCTTAATTACTTGATGAGAATTGTATTCAGTCATATATTTATATGAAATATAAATGATATAAAACATATTTATTATATTTAAAGTAGAGTTTACTAATTATGTTGTGTTTGGCATATCTTTATATGCCAAACACTTGTTTTAGGATAATCCAGACGATATAAATGCCTTAATGATCGCTAGTTCTACAGTAAAACCATCAGTTCGAAAGGAACCTTCTGGTGCTGAAAAGAAAAGAGCAAAACTTAGACGAGAATTTCTTGCAAATCTTTCAGTGTCAACTCCCGAAGCTCCTGAAGTTGAAAAACAAAAACATGAAAGTATGTGTTACACACTAAAGTTCAGTTACATTTATAGAAAGTATGATTGTTATATTACATATGATATTTAACATTTCTACATTTTGTAAAACACTGAATAAGCTTTAGAATTATTTATAATTTCATTAAAATTGATATTTGTTTTTCAGTGTTTGCATTAGCTTACTATGATAAAATGAGAGAAACATTAGAATTAGAAGATTACCATAAAATTATGCAAATATTAAATGATCACGAAGAAGGAGATGGAGTAGAGTTGTATAAGAAGGTCAAAGTGGTACTCAGTCCAAAATACCAAGAGTTGGCAGATGAATTTCTATTATTTTTAAGAGAAAAAGAAGCTATTGCTGCTGGCCAATTAATTCCATTTATTAGAACGAATAATAGATCGAAGTTTCTTAGAAAATTAGAAATCTACTTTAAAGATCAACCAGCGCAGTTGAGAAAAATATATAAATGTTTGACAGAATTGTCTCAAAGTGCAGGAGTGTCTATGGAAAAGATAAAAAATACCTTATTACCAATGTTCAAAGGTAATGCCGTGTTGAGTGATTTGTTTTTGCAGAATTTCTTAGATGAACGACCTCCACCAAGGTAAATTACTTTTTTTTTATTTTGGTTCTGAATGTTTTCACTATTAGGTTAATAACTCGAGTAATATAATTGTATGATATATCCCAGTTTATAACACAAAGGATTTTAAAGGGTACATAATTGTGCATTTATCAGTTTTCTTTTATAATAATTCTCAATATAATTTATAGCTTGTTGGAAGGCCCATATGAGACTATAGATATTAGCAAAGAAATGTCTAGACCTGATGATGAAGAAATATATGAAACCATTGCAGTACCAGATGTTGAAGACAAATATGGATGTCCTTCTTGTATTTGTAGCTGTCACCAAATAGAAGATCACGAATTTAAATCTAGATATAGGCACTGCATTCGTTGTGGAACAAAGGTAATTATTTATTTAAGTTGAAGCATATTGTGCCTCTTAAGTTTTTTAAGTTTTTCATGTTAATATGGCATAATAAAAAACAAAGTTTATTTATATAAATAATGTTAATATAGTGAGAAATATTCATAATATTCAAGTAATAGACACAATTGGAATATTTTTGCAACTAAAAATGTAGAAAAAACTTCAAATAACAGGTTTGCTATGATAAAGAACTATTATTATATCAGTATTTTGTATATTTGAAGAAGGTTGGAGGTCACAAGAAGAAGCAATGTATAAAATAATTCTATGCTGGTTAAAGACAGTAATAAAAATGGGACATTTAACAGTTCTTTTTCTTTAAGGAAATTTTACTTTTTTTATTGTTACTAGAAGCTCTCCACCATAAGTACTGATCAGTAGTATTACACTTACGTAACTCTGCAGTAGATGCCGTCACAGTGGTGGAAATATCTGAATCAATGTATGTAACAGCAATTCAGTTTAGCTTTGCTGTCACGTTTAACCATCTGCTGTTTTGTTTGTTGTACATATTATATATATATATATATATATATATATATATATATATATATATATATATATATATATATATATATATATATATAACCCATCCAAGTGGGCAGCTCTAGTCATTATGAGTAGCTTTATTCATTACCTTTTTCAGGAATTTCTTGAATGCATGGAATTTGGAGGTAGATAATTTGCAAGATACTGTAATATTTTTCAGATTCACTTGGATGCTACCATACCCTCATTTTTTCCATAAGGGAAAAGGTCGAACTGGGGCATAGTCAGAAAAATTCGTAAAAAGAATACATGACTAGAATTCAACTGATCAAATACTTTGTCCACATTGTTCTAATTGTCCAAGTAATACAAAACTTACATCTGTGCGTAGTCACAATATAGCCAAAATATTTTTTGTCAGTTTTTTTTTTATGTGACTATATTATAGTATATTTACTTTGGGGTAATACCTAAACCAACTGATGGTTTCTCATTTGGTTAAAATGGAGTTATAATGGATTAAGGACCTCTAATTTTGTATATCATAGCTATTTTAAACTCCAGCTGAGGGATGGTATATGTTCTACTAAAAATATTGTGTAGTAACAAAAATTAAGTTTTCTGAGTACTACTGTATGTCATATTACGGGTCATCTTATTTATTATTTATAAAATCAGGATTTTAAACTATTGTAAAATAGGTTTTCAACTACAGAGATGTCTTATATTTGATTATGTTGTGGCAAAAATACATGTGGCTACATTTGTTTCTTGAATGGAATAGTACATTGTCAACTATAAATATTTCGACAATGATTCTCTTTCAAGAGAATCATTGTCATCAATAATCATGACTATAATATAATGTCATCTTTTAGAGCCTTGCTAATGAATATTTGTCTGTTGTTAGATATTAGAGATTTGGCTTGAATCCCAGAATAAAACGCCCCACTCCACAAAAAAGTTGGTATTAAAATAAACTTAAAATTAATTCTGCTCTGGAAAAAACTGTTATCGCATCACGGAGCTCTAATAATGATGAAGTTTTTGTATTTAACATGTGTTCTCCAGCTTTACCAGTTTCAATTAGGATGATGATATTCGTCACCAAAGAATGTGGTTAAAAACGTGGAACTCCTCAATTTGGTGTCGATGTTCGATCGTATCTTGGTGATACTTTCCCTAGCGGATGGATAGGGTGAAGAGAACCAATCCATAATCCTCTTCCATTTTTTCTTATCAAGTTACTTGAAATCACAAGTATTTTAATAGTCCTATTAATCTAGAGAATCTAAAGCAGCAAATAAATACGAATCAAAATCAGAATTATTAAATGTTCAATACAGTGTTTACACGTATGCCGGCTAATGTGAGATTGCTAATGGAGAACTCTTGAACAACTTCAAAATTTCTATCAAGGATAGTCATATTTGCTCCATTTGTATTTTTCACAAAAATAAAACATTTCTCTTGTATTGATTGTACCGAAGAACAGTAAATAGGAAATCTCTAACATGAGGTACTGTTTGTTGTACTTGGAAAACTATAAGGAATTTATTTTTGTTAAAAAAAGAAGAGGGTGGATTCAGATTTAAAAGAGATTATGATGTCAACTCAAACACAAAATCTGAACAAAATTAAATTTTTACATCAATCTTTTTAACAAATAAGTTTGACATGTTTCAGTTTTTCAAAATGTTGTGTGAAACTTCGCCACTTATAAATGTAAAAGTGGATTTGGGTACTGGCAAATACATTTATATAATTATGCACCTTAGCTTCATCCAGTTAGTAGGATATATGTTCCTTCCTTTATTTATAGTCTATTAATTTGACGATATTTTCAGTTTATTAATGGTAAAGTGTATGTACAAACAGGAAGAGGTTTAAGACCTGCAACAGTATCATTCCTTACTAGTCCAAATACAGATCACAATATAAGATTGTTAGGTAAGACTCCAACCACTGCAAATCAGAGAAAGAAGAGGTCAGACTCTAGCCCTTCAAAACATGTTTCATTGTCACCTACTAAAGAAAATCTGGACGAGGTAAGTTATTTTTTCCCCTGTTTTTTTTTTTACTATTTATTTACTTGTAATTAAAGTATTGCTTCTATTATTAGCATATAGACGGGAATAAAAATAATTGTTTTATTTATAGGAAAGCGAAGATGATGTAGATAGAAAAAAGAAGTCGAAAAAGAGAGTATCCAAAAGAAAGATAAAATCTGAGAAATCTTCAAAGCAATCCAAGAGTTCTCGAAAGAGCACTTTAACGAAAAAGAATACTACTAGCAAATGTGATAGCACAAAGTTTCGTAGTAGTAGTCCAGTACAAAAAGAATTTAAATCAAGCAGTAGAAAAAGAACTTATTCTGTGAGGAAACCAAAAGGCAAAAATAATAAAAAAAACCAAATATCTGAAACAGATGAACAATTTGACAATAAGCCAAATGAAGTTCGACTTCAACAAAAAGGATCGATTGAAGAACCTATGGAATGGGAAGATGGTACCGTGGTTGGTGAATCTGTTGCGGAAATTAAACCTAATAGTCCAGATCCTCAAACTGCTGAATCAGAAAGTGGTATGTCATGCATTAAAAATAAATACTATTTCAATATAATAAAGTTTTCAAAAAAATTAGTGCAATGTTTGTTAATATATTTTCAAAAAAACTATTTCTTCATGCATCTTCAAATATATATATATATATATATATATATATATATATATATATATATATATATATATATATATATATATATATATATATATATAGAATTATATCTACACATTCTGTACAGCTAAAATATATTATGACAACAATTAGAAATATGTAGAATCATTTGATATGTAAAAATAAAACTGGATACTTATTAATTAGCAAAGAAAGCTTATAAATAGAAATCTATTTTGCATTATTTCTAAGCGAATTTCTCAATTAATATAAATAGTTTTTACTGCAAATAGTTTCCTTTTGTTAGCACCAATTCTCTAATGTTTGTGTAACTGATTCTTTAATGTTCAAGATAATTTATAATAGAAACTGGTGCTTCACTGTTATAGAAAACGGAATGCATGTTTAGAAATATTAGATTCTCCCAATTAAACAAATATACGATATTTGCAATTTGAGATAGTCAAACACCCTAATGATGTAAGAAATTGTGATTAATAGGAAACTAAATGTAATGTATATAATTGAGTACCTTTTTTAATTATGAATACATAATTTCTGAAACGGTTGCTAATAATTATAAAAAATGTTTTTGTTATAAACAATTTCAAAACTCTTCAATTATACTAATTCAATTAATTGCAGCTGACAAAAATGTAATGGGAATTTTTAATTTAAAATGAAATGACTCCTATATTGCTTACAATAATAATGAATGGAAGACTTTTTCTTACATAAATATTTTTCGAAGTATAAAGACCTGATATTGATTTTTTTGGTATGTTTTTATCATAAGCAGAATTATACGTTTATATATGCAGGTGTTATTAAAAGATACCATAAAATTATAGACATTTAATAAATAATATTAAGTAATAATACTAGTAAAGTAGGAAAAATATTCCTATTTTATTAACAATGCCCTAAAATAGTAATTTTGTCTCATTTGATTAATATGATTATAATTAGCCATATAGTAACAATTCTAGCCCGTATTTTTGTTTTCTCTTGTGCATTGGTCTACAAGTCTAAAATCAGATTTTTTTGTTAACTATGTCCTGTTATACCCCATCTATATTAGTAAGTATATGTGTTATATATAAATTTTAAGTATATAAATGTTATTTTTATTCAAGATTTCCTAACAAGATAAATGAGTTTATTAAAGAAAAAAGCTAGATGAGAAAGTTAATTTATGAAAAAAAATGGTATAACATATCGGGGAACTTTGTGCACTTTTTGAATTGTAGAATTCAAGTAATTTTAAGCTAATGCCAATATTGTATAACTATAATTGTCATAATAAAAAGTGACTTATAGAATATTATGTAGTGTTATATACAATTATGTTACTGTTTATAGAATTCTGTGAAGAGTCTTCTCAAGATAATTGTGAATCCGATAGCAACTCTAGTGTATCGTCAAGTAACAACCATTCTCAAAGTGACAGTAACGTTGGCGAAGAATCTTCTTGGAAAAGAGAAGAAGATAAAATTATCCTTGAAACATTCCAGAAGGAAAATGATAAAGAACATGCTTTTAAAATAATTTCCAGTCAGCTAAAAAATAGAACTGTACCTCAAATTAGTAATCGTTTCCAAACTTTGATGACATTATTATTAGAAACTTTAGGATCTTCATAAAATGTTAACTGTTTTCTTTGATCTTTCTTTGAAAGCTTCGTTTTGTTTGTTCTTAGGTTGTGGATGTAATCAAATGCATGCAACCTTACGTATACAAAGTGTTTATTTTAAGTTAAATTATTAAAATTTTATTTTTTATTTAAAATGTACTGTGTACATGAAAGGAAAAACTTAATTTCAAGTAGTTCTGTCGAATAATACTGAACTACTCATTTAAACTAATGTATAGCTGTTGATAGGTTTTAGAATTAAGATAAGAAGACCATTTATATAGTTTTATTAATAAATTATCTCTAGTTATAAAAACAATTCTAGATTTTCATCCTAAATACTCAAAACCCTGGATCCCAGTCTGTTTCTTGTGAAACCATTTTTTTCTCAAAGCAAATTATAGTATCGCCTTGTTCAAAAGTAACTGATTTGTCAGACAACTGAAGACCACATTCTGTGTCCGTCTTAATAACGTCTACTTCATTTTTTAAATGTCTCATGGAAGACAGAGCACCTAAAATAATTATAATAAAGAAATAAATTAAAAATATAATCCACTCAAAAGATTTTTATGTGGATTAATTATTATTTCAGTCATGTTGAAATTTATAAATAGGATATTTCACGATATATTTCCCGTCGATATGCCAAATATAAAAAAAATTGCAAAAAAAAAGCCAACATCAAAAAATTTCTCTAAGAGAAGGGTGAATAGGGTACAAGTAATTTGAAATATAAACAGTGTGTCAGTACCTTTATTTCACTGAGAAATATCACAGGATAACCATATAGGTTAAAAAATTATTGCAATGTCATTTCTGTGGTGCAAAATATGTGAAGAATTCTTGTTCCAATTTATATCACAACAATGCCCTTGTGCCTATTTAGTACATGCTCGACAGTACAATTGTTTGATATTTTATTATTTCTAAACGTAGAAATAAATGGGGATCGCTGAAGATTATTTGTCCAAATGGCTGAGCCATTCCCCATGGATATTAGTCCATTATTACATAATTTTAATAAATGCTGTTAGTATTATCCTTTATTAGTTCATTCTTGTGTTTTGTTGAGTGTATTTTTTGAATAATAAGAATGTTCAGAGATATGCAGTTCAGACTTGAGGTTCCACACACTCCGCAAATACAAAAGTAGATGATTAAAGATTTTGAAAGCAAACATTCCCCAAACAATTAAATAGAAAATATTTGTATGAAAAAGCATAAGAAATGGTTCTCAATGTTTATATATAAATAATGAATGAAGGGCAAGTCAGAAAACAACCTACTTGACACTGGCATGGGTATAACTTAGAACTTGTTGAAAAGAGGGGCAAGAAAAAGAAAAATATGACAAGACAATGGAGTGCTAAAGGAGATGGATCGAGTAACTACTAAGGTAATTAAAAATATGATTTCTGACAAATACAAAAAAAAATAAGCAATGGAATCAGTATATAACAAATTATAGAAAATAATCAGATTATTATTAACCTGAAACCATTAAAAGGATGTATTTTAAAAGTTAGTTTTAAATTTTAAGGGAATAAAAAGCAAGAAAGCATAATGGATATTCCATAACAGTTGTGAAATGACTTGAATTATTGAGATGACAAAAACAGATTTATGAATTTATTATTTGCATAAGACCTCATCACCATGATATTTCTAAGGGTGAACAGATGGATAAAAAAATACTTAATAAAAATCGTTGAATAAAATAAGCCAATTCGTTTTGCATTATAAATGGATGAGTGGATAATTGTCTGAAATTATGGGAAAAAGTAATAGAAAAGTGAATTATCACCAAATTACATACATGTGGTTATACAAGATTGTGGTCAACTGTTTTCCTATTCTCCATATATTTTTGTTGAACAGCCAAGTAAACTGACAAAACTATCAACAATAATTTGAAAATCTTATGTGAATGTAGAAGTACCATAACACAAACACAATGTTAACATTTGAGTACAATAAGCATAATAGAATAATCAAATACGACGATAATTAATTATGGACAATATTCTAAATTAAGCAAGGAATTTTTTTGTATAGAACATCAAAATATGTATAATAAATTTTCTAATATATTTAATGCATATTGATAAAAAAAATTAATATGAATTTGTTGCCAACATCAATCACATTAAAAAAACTAAAGGAAAGTAATATGTGAAAATTAAATTATCTAATTTTGAGGAAGTAATGCTTATTAAATATTTTAATGGTATTTAATAGAAGAATAATGATTTGTGTCTATACAGCCTGCATTATTTTTTTCATTTTGTTCAAGAAGAAAAGTGATATGATTGAAGATATAGGGAATATTTTTTCAATGAACATAAAAAAAAATATTCAACAATATATAAAACAGTTTTCCCCACATTATTTCTAGCTTATGTGTCATCTTATGTGTCAGCTTATCTTCATTAGCTAATTTTCTCATTGCCGGAAGATAAAACCTATGTAAAAAGATATCGTTTGTCTAATTGTTCTAACAATTAGACGTTGCTTCATTATAATTGTAGCCACTAATTTGGAACCTCAAGACAAAATAAAATTGGATAATTGGATATTTAGCAAACGCTGTTTATAAGACAAATTAATACCTGTGTGAATAGTTTCCCCGTTTCTTAGAACTTTATACAAGGCAGTTCTTTTTAAACTACCCTTAATACATCTACATCCTGCAACTGGAACTTTATTTTTGCCCAAGGAAATTTCAAACTGTTGTAATACTGTTGCTTCTCCTAAAATTTCCTCTACTTCCTTTGGAGGTAATCTACTATTTATTTCCTTCTTGACGTCATCTATTAACTTATAAATAACGTTGTGTTGTCTGATTTCCACATTAACATTTTTTATTATTTCTTTTAAATCATGAGGCACGTCTACGTTAAATGCATATATAACACCTTTAAATATTTCGGCTAGCTCTATATCATTTTGTGTTATAGCCCCAACACCATATTGAACTAAATCTAGTTTACACTGTTCCGATTTGTAGGTGTCTAAAGCATTTAAAAGAGCTTCTAAGGTGCCATCTACATCAGCTTTTAATATTATATTCAATGAAGGTGTCCCATCGCTATCTAAAAGTAAAAAACATGCCATAGAAAACTCCAACATATTTAACTCCTTAACAATAGGTAAGCTTCTAAAATGATAGAAATTATAATTTTTACAATACTATATCAACTACTATAACCATATTATATACATTAATTTTCATATAGACCTCTATAACCTTATAGATAAAATGTGCTTGGAATAATGAAATTAAAACAAAATGCACCTTTTGCAATTTCAGGCTGTCTTGGACCCTCCCTCTTCAGTTTATACCTTCCTAATTTTCTCTTTGTTTCAAGCATCTCCCTATATACCCTTTCATGTTGTTCCATTTTTTGTTCTATAACTACTGCATCCTGTTCTAATTTTTCCTGTTCCCTTTGTTCAGTACGTATTTTTATAACTTCTTTAGCTCTTCTTTCTGACTCAACTTGTAACACTTGTTCCCCAGCAGATGGCAAATCTTTCCACCCTTCAATCTCGGCACAGTAACCTGGACCTACCTCTTGAAGTTGCCTGCCTTCTGCATCTCGTAGTGCTCTTACCTTGGCCATGGCGACTCCAGCAACCAATATATCTCCCCTCTTCAAGGTTCCTTAAAAATACTACTCTTTATTGAGAACTTGGTTGTTTTATTAAAGTTTATAGTCATAAGTGTCATTAATTGATACTCTCAACTGACTGTCACTAAAATCCCCTCTTTTTTAATTGGGAGTAGAATACAAACATTGTTACAATGACTCACCTAGTATATCGGAACATAGTTTTATTAACTCAGAAGCCTTCGCGGGCATGCGTCCAACCATTCCCCAAAGTTTCATCGCAATCAGATGATATGTTTAGGAAGGCATAAGAGACATACAGACAAACATTCATTTATATATATATATATATATATATATATATATATATATATATATATATATATATATATATATATATATATATCAAATATCTTTGGATACCTTGTGGTTATATATAGAGTATCTCAGCCTCACTCCCCACAATAGGTATTCTAAATTCCATGAGATCAGATGATAGTTAAAAGATAACATTTACAATTTGACAGACTTCTGACTAAAACCTAAAAATGCATATTCCTAATTTTAAATGGAAGTGGTGGGTGATTCAACCAGGACCCGTGGTTAAAAACTTTGACGAGGTGTATTAATAAGGAAGTTGGACAACCAAAAATATTTTATGCTGAGAAATCCGCACGGATTATATTTGACTGTTGAATTTACAACATAATTTACATTTCATCCTAGAGAGACAGGATGTTATCAAGGAAAGTCAAGTGATATTTCAAGATCCTCAAGATAAAGCATATTTACAAACTATTCATAACAGTTACAAGGGACTACAGGAGGCAATAGAAAAATTACAAAATTGTTCCTTGTCATTAGTGGACATTACTTAAAATAGTGAATGCTCATACAGATACATGGTTTAAGAAGTGAAAAAAAGTAAAGTTATAGCAAAGATTGAGTTTAAAAGATTAAAACAAATGTATAGGTTTCTGTATCTACAGATCTGTTACATAATTACAATGAATATTTTAATTATGTTAATATTATGTCACTGTATCTTGAATGGTTATTCTATTCATATAATAACATTGAATCACCATTGAACATATTTATTAACAAATATTAGTACCTGACAAACAGTAAAAATGAAAACAAACCTCTTTGCACTACAACAGTACACAGTTTTCCTCTTTTCATGTGTGCTTTACTTTCAACCACAACTGCCTCTACTGGGCCTGAAGGATCCCCCTTAATATCCAGAAGTTCTGCTTGCAATATGATTGCTTCAACAAGTTGTTGCATGTTTGTCTTCTTTAATGCAGATATAGGAATGGCTTGAACATCACCTCCAAGTCTTTCTACTTGTATACCAATATCCAATAACATGTTTTCTGTTCTCGCTATATCAGCTTTTGGTGAATCAATTTTATTAATAGCCACAACGATTGGAACTGTAAATATGATTATCTATTTAAATTTATTTAAAGTAAAAACTGTTAGTCATTTGTTAAAAATGAAAATATGTTAAATGGGTATCATTAAGTCCCTGTCTATAGCCAGTACTCAACTTTGTAGTGAAAATGTTCTTATCCAAGTATTGCTCATATCATTGTTAAATATACATATTTTAGCATATAGTTTGTACTTTGGCAATGCTCATTAAAACTAATAGTCTAGTATTTTTAAGGCTCTTGGGTTGTATTATTGTCAGAATGACAATAATAACAGACATTTGTGATCAGTTGCCCAATGCAATTTTTTATTACAATGTAAATGTTCAAATTGTTTTCTATTTATGTAGTTAAATATAAATATTACTATTAAATATAAATATTCTAATAAACACAATGTATTGAAGTAATTTCTCTTTATAGAATTATTAAATAAAATATCAAAAATAAATAAAATAAAACTGTTCTGTATATAGCAAACAAAAAGGTTATTAATAGAGGTAAAAATATATGCAAGACATCTTAGTTTTGTCTAGAATGCTAACACAATTCATTATCCTTAAAAAATTCAAGCAGATTCTGTACATTACGAATATAATGTTTTGGTATCCGTCTATGAACTACCTCTTTGTCTGTGTCAATAAATTAAAAAATTCCAGATTATCTTCTCGATCCATCACAAAATAACCTTAACCAAAACACAATTCAAACAATATTTACTGTTATTCATATTTACTATAATTTACAGAACAAAATTGTGACTTTACTAACATTGATGAACCTACAAGCATTGAGCAAGTATAAGTTAGAGGATGCTTCACAAGGAAGTCAACTATCAGATAACCGACTTCGAAGTGACTGTCGAACATAGAGGCAAAAAAAAAGTAACGGCTATAGGTACGGAGCTTAAGATGAAATCAGCATATATCTCAAATGTTATACAAACTTTGTGCAAAATCCAGAAATATTCAACTTTGTTACCCATAAAGCTATTTTTTTTGTCATTTTATGACGTTACATATCTATAATCAAAAATAAACCTATATTGTTAAAAGAAAATACATCTAATCTTATCCTATCAGTATGTTATTATCGCTATCCATCAAAAATAATGGAAATTACTTCCATTTTGATAGCTCTGCACCCATGAGCAGTATGTGAAAATTAAAAGTCTGAATTTTCTATTAGTGGGAAGACATTTCACACATATCTTCAATTCACAGTACATTTGAATATATTCACAGTATTTGTAAAAATTTACCCTGAATATTCTTAAACTTAGAGAATGAAACTGTTGGAAATATGTCAAATTTAATATAACTGAAGATAATGGAAATGGCATATTGCTCTTTATAGAGTATTAAAAAATCACTAATTACATGTAAAAATTTTGTATTTTCAGAATCTATTGAAATTTCTGAATACATTTTTTTTGTTCTATAATTTTAAGTGTGAATATTTGAAAGTATCAAATATGCATGCTAAATTAAAGAAAGTATTTTGAACATAACACGATAATCAACAAGAATTTAATAGACTGTTCCATAACATTATCCTAACTATAAAACATTTGTGAATTTGACAGTATTTGTATCAGTAACATATAAGTCGGAAATCGAGAAAGGAACCACGAAGCCGCCAAACGGCTATCAAAGTAGTTCCCGAATAGCCAAGCTATTACATAATCGCTC
The DNA here is from genome assembly GCA_037954035.1 of Rosalia funebris. Taxonomy (NCBI): domain Eukaryota; kingdom Metazoa; phylum Arthropoda; class Insecta; order Coleoptera; family Cerambycidae; genus Rosalia; species Rosalia funebris. Next base: position 20,552,358 of record JAZFAV010000026.1, on the reverse strand, counting down.
TAGGAAACAACTACTCCTCGGGCTAAAGCCCCGCCAGGCATTGAATTATACCCAGAAGCGATCCTCGACCCCTTCCTCGTGTTTCTGCACGATCAGATAAGGTTTCAAAAAATAAAATCCGCCACAGGTAGGATTCGACATTTGTCCTGGATCGGAACCGAACGACATACAGCTGTTGCTGTCCTGAATCGGCGTACCGTGTACGGCACTGATGAGAACTAACAAGTTCGAAACAGCTGTATGTCGTTCGGTTCCGATCCGGGACAAATGTCGAATCCTACCTGTGGCAGGTTTTATTTTTTGAAACCTTATCTGATCGTGCAGAAACAAGAGAAAGGGGTCGAGGATCGCTTCTGGGTATAATTCAATGCCTGGCGGGGCATTAGCCCGAGGAGTAGTTGTTTCCTAGAGCGATTATGTAATAGCTTTGCTATTCGGGAACTACTTTGATAGCCGCTTGGCGGCTTCGTGGTTCCTTTCTCGATTTCCGACTTATATGTTACTGATAGAGATCGTATCGATAAAGATGTATACGCCATAAAGTTCATTCGGCATTTGTCCTGAATCGGCGTACCATGTACGGCACTGATGAGAACTAACAAGTTCAAAACAGCTGTATGTCGTTCGGTTCCGATCCGGGACAAATGTCGAATCCTACCTGTGGCGGGTTTTAGTATTTGTATTACAAAAAAAAAAGAAAATAGTAGTAAATAAATGAATCCAAAAGATATTTTTTTAATAAGAGGTTTAGGTCATTCAATGATATATTCAAATATTCATATTACCCAGTATCAATAAATTTTTAAATTTCATCGATTTATAAAATAAATGCTCTCTTAATATGTACTTTTTTAATGCGCTATTCAATGTGCTTTCATGAAACACTAATTTTAATTATACAAGAATCAATATCAATCCCTTAAATTATTGGAATACACTATAGATCAAGTATATAAGCAGAGAATTAATTTATTCCATTGCCTATATGTACTTATGTCTAAAAAATGTGTTCTCAGACTCTCAACTTATATATTTTTTATTCTTCTTATAATTTTACAAGATAGTTATCTGGACAATTGCTCGATAAATAATTCTCACCCCAAATGTAATGTCTAGAGAATTGCTCTTAAAAAGCTACCTGCAGGAGCTTATAGATCATGAAACATTGGTACCAAGCTTTGATTTGATGCAAGATCCATCCAGAAAGCAACAATTTATTGAACTAGCCTACAAAATTTTCCAAAACATTTTTTTTCTTAAAACCCTTAAAATACGGTGATAATGGTGAATACCTTACCACAGTGTCTATTCAGTATAAATATTTATCACCATCCACAACTTGCTGCTTCATTTTATAATTTTTATGTATAATGTATGCCTATCTAACATTTAGTATATCAAATTTTAATATGCACATTCATTGATCTGATACACACAGTATAGAAATCTATTTTCCATATATATTTATTATTGATTCATACCTCCAGCTCGACGTGCCATTTTAACAGATTCTATGGTTTGTTCCATAACACCATCGTCAGCAGCAACTACTAATACAACAATATCAGTCAAATGGGCGCCTCTTGCACGCATAGCTGTGAAAGCGGCATGTCCAGGCGTGTCTAGGAAAGTTACTTGTGCACCGGATTCTAGTGTTACAGAAAATGCACCAATATGTTGAGTTATACCTCCAAATTCTTGGTCTACAATATGGGAATGCCGCAACGCATCTAATAATGTAGTTTTACCATGATCTACATGACCCATAACCGTAACAACAGGGGGTCGATATCTTAATTGCTCCTTTCTAGGAGGCGGTAAGGGGCAAGCATCTTTCTTTTCTTCTTTCTCTTTCTCTTTCGCCTTATTTTTAGGATTTCCTTAAATTAAAATAATTTCAGTATCATATAACCCCGAATTATTTTTATGATAATACCAATAGTCTTCATTCTATGTCCACTTCTATGAATAGCTTGTTGAAGAACTTTAATATCAGTAATCGGTGTATTTGGGTTATTAAATTGATTTAAAAATAATTCATATATATACTGTACATCTTTATTTAACACCTTCGCTAATTCAGATATGGTGATATCTCTCCATACATCGATAATTGGCATATTTGCCTTTGGAGGGTATTGTATTATATTTTTAGATTTCTAAAACATATTTTTTTGTATTTATTACTATGTCACATGCATATATATGAATCTTACACGTTCTTCAGCAGTTTTTCTGCGTTTTCTTAATTGACAACTTGTATGGAATTTTGTGCACTGAATACCAAAAATTAAATTAACAGCACATTCATTATGAACTATTACAGATAACCTGAAAGCATTGAAAAGACAAATGTGTATATAACGTAAAGAATCAAATATTATTTATTGAAATGTATACTTTTAATAATAATAATTTTGTGTATTACACCAGTACGTTTTTATATAGAAAAAAAATTAATGAATGGTTATGGCACGAATTTTTATAATCAAATATTATAGATTTTGAGAATTTCTATTTTTATTCTAATCCATCACAGTGCCTATATTATAAAAAGAAATTAAACAGTTATTAACATGTAGCCTTTTATAAGGGAAATTTTTATGGCGCTAACACAAACATGGTCACTCTTATTTCATATAAATTCTATTATGAATAAAATGGTTGTTCAGTTTTTTGATTCTTCCAAATCTATCTGAAATTCCTCCAAAAATCATATATATAATCACAACTTTTAAGGTATTAATAATTGAAAAATAAATATGCTCAATTCAAATAATATTTTAAACATCCTGAGAAATAAATCTTGTTTATATTTTGATGGACACGAGTGAAAAACAAAATAAGTAATTTTACACAAATTTTACCTTTTATGAAGATTTAAACTTATGCCTGAATAGTTTAGATTAGAAATTAAACATTGTTGTAATTTAAAACACCTTATATATACTGACATGGCTAAGAGTATAATATACGCTCTTTATACTAAACTGTATGTATTATATTTATATTTCATATAAATTATACAAATATATCAAAATACGTTATAAATAAGTTATAATTTATAATAATCTTAATAAAGTTAGGTTAAGTGCACAGATCATAAACGTTAAATGTTGAATAACCCAAAAATCTAAACTCACAGATTACAAATAGATAAGGTGTCTATCATAGAATAATGAGACTATAACACGGGGTTTACACAGGCAAGTATTACTGACACTGACACCGTCGTGACAGTCAGCTGTGCTGTGTAAACGCCTACTCTCCTTCAACAATCGCTGGCGCGACAGTTGTCACGTCGACTGTCGTGAAAATTTTCATGACAACGTTTAAGACAGTTTGTTGGCTTGTTATGAAAATAAAGATGGCGGAAATTAAATTTTGTGGGCAATAGCTTGTTGCTTTTATTAAAAAATACCGAGAATGTGAGTGTTCATGGAACATAAAAAGTAATCTTTACAAAAGACTCGATTTAATGCAAAACATTTATGTTTTTCGCTCTTCAAGTTCCAAAAAATGTATGGCTAATATGGGAGCGATAGCTTTAACTTGTTTTCCAGTTAACGCCATTTTAAAATTCTTTAGGCGGACAGTTGCAGTAAACACAATACAAAATATTGTCCTGATGCTGTCATTGTCATGACTGTCAGTAATAGTAATACTTTCCTATGTAATCGCCGTGTAATATACGGCGAATATGGCTTAAGGCTCCGCTACACGTTGGCCAATGCTTATTAGCCAGCGTTTAGAGGGAACTATTTGTCGTATTGGCGGCATTGGCAGAGCTGGTCCAAGCGTTGGCGACTGATCTGCAGTTATGTCGGTTATTCAAGACACATCAAAGGGCGCCAGCCTTGGCACTGAAGGACGTTGGTAGTCACGTCCACACGTTGACTGCACTGGCCTAGTATGTGAACGGCTGCCGCAGGGATGGTGGATACGACTGGGTAGATATTTTATGCTGTGCATTGTTTATTTGTGTATTTGGTGGTATATAATGGCGGCAATGAGTAACGAAGAAATAAACTGCATAATAAACTGCAGCAGCTGCTACTCTCATGACGTCCATGTGTTGTTCATATTGGCCTGTGTCGAAACAAACTGAACGTCCTTCCAACGTGTGAACAGATATTCCTATTTCCTTGCCAGCGTGTTAGCCAACTCATTGGCCAGTGTATAGAGGACCCATTATAAGAACGCAATAAATATGTACATCACCGAATGATAGTAGGGATAATAAAAGGTATTTTTAAATTCAGCGGATGATGGAATGTTTTCTATTTCAATTATAATCCATTACTTGAAGTGAAATTGCATCACATTCGATGGATTCAGTGCTGAATTTAAAAACTTTATACAACGTATTTATATTATGGAACAACCTTGTGCTACTATATTATTTTGACAGTATGAAATGAATGACTTGTTATCTTATTATGTAAAAGAATGTTATTAATCTATTTTAATAAAAATTATTTGATAATGTGCATTGGGATTTTTGTTTTTGAAATAATCTACGAGCAAAGAGCTCTTTGCTCGTAGGAAATAATAGTTGATGATTTACTTCTGACAAATATGACAAATAATGTCTACTCTATTTCTGCGTTGTGTGTTCTACGAGTCACTTTGACAATTTTGACATTGATTTTGACAACGTGCTGTGTTGATAGCTGGCGAAAAATCGTAAATAAGAGATTGGCTGAGTAATCATTTCCTTCTATATATTTTTTTATTTTTTTCTAGCTCTGAAGACAATGTCTGATCAAGAAGAAAAATTAGTGCAATTCATTGCTATAACAGGCGCAAGTGAGGATCGAGCAAAATTTTATTTAGATTCTTCAGCTGGTCAAGTAGAGGTTAATAAAATTTATGTTTGATAATGTATAGTCTTGCACAGAATATAGATTAAGTAAAGATAATTAATTATGCTACAAAAATTTTATTTTAGGTTGCTATAGCGAGGTATTATGAAAATGATGGGGATGATGCAGAATTAATTGAAGAATCTCCCCGGGACACCCCAGAACAACAAAACTCGCCTGTTTTGAACAAATCGAAGCCTAAACCTAAGTCTTCTAATTTTGCTACACTTAATACCATCACAACTTCAAGTGACGAAGAGGAAGAAGGTCAAGCATACTATGCTGGTGGCTCAGAGCACAGTGGGCAACAAGTTTTAGGTCCTCCCAAAAAACGTGATATTGTTGCTGACATGTTTAAATCTGTACACGAGTATGTATTCTTATACTATTTTTATACTTGGTAATTGCATTTCTAAGTATACATATATATTTTTGTATATTTGAAACTAGTAATTCAATACCTCTTTTTAAACAAAAGTATTAATGAAAATTAATTACCCAAGTAATTAATGTTTTTTTTTTAATTCTTACATTCCTACATTACAAGGAATGCTAGGAACTAGTTAATGTATATATCTACCAAAAATTGTAGGTTATTGAAATTTTAATAATGCTTTTAATTGCCATTAACTTAATTCTGTAACAAATTTGCATATAAACCACTAGAATATTTAATATATATAATATTGATGTATACAAACGCTATAACCAACAGGTTATATTTGGTTTGTATTTTGTTCATTAATGAAAAAGCCAATAAAGGTAGAACTAGTTTTTCTTGAAACTTATACAGATAAAATATTTATTGATTTAAATAAAACCATCAAAAGAGTAATATTGGTTATTAATTGCATATTCTTTAAAGCATGTCTAAGAAATTTGTTGTTAACTCTTGACGTTTTGTAAATTTTTACTTAAATTTGTAGTTAAGACTTTTACTATACAAGTTATATGTGCTAGGTTTAATAGATTATCATGACTTATGAAAAAAATTATAGTAAACAATATTAAGAGCAGCTAAATAATATTTGAAATAATAACAAAAATGTAACAAGATATTCAATTGGAAATTTTATGAGAAGTCAGTGTATAGCTGTTTTATATGTTATAATGTTTATTAACTTAACAAAACTGCAAATTTTATTCTTGAAAGTTTATTATATGTTAACACGTAAATTACCTTATAAATAACACAATAACTGTAACTACGAAGACCCCGAACCACCCACTATTAATTAAAGACTGTAGAGCAGTCCCTGATAGATGAAAAGTCTTTTAACTAATTGAAATTTGAATTCTTAGGCATGGAGTAGAAATTCTTGAACCAAGTACGAGTAGCTCGAGAGCATTCCGAGGTACTGGTTACAAGCTGGGTCAAGACAGTAATGACACAGAGGTTATTCCTGGAGCACCAAACTCTCCACCTCCTACAGAAGTAACTTTGAGATTATGGCAAAATGGATTTAGTGTCAATGATGGAGAACTCAGATCATATACTGATCCCTCGAATAAGGAATTTCTAGACAGTATTCGTAGGGGAGAAATACCACAAGAGTTAAGACAAGGAGCCTCAGAGGTAAAGTTAATAATATCATTTCTAATTGCTAATCTGTGCGGGATATTAGTAATTAGTATAGTCATTACAAATATTAACCATCATTAGATTGGATATTTGTATCTAATTTTAAAGATTCATTTTATTTACGATTTTGACAGGTACATTTGGCAATGGAGGATCATCGTATGGAAGTTTTTAAACCTTCACAGAAGAAAAAAGGTACTAAAGCCTTTCAAGGTCATGGTTATACACTTGGCAGTCCTGCACCTGTAGTCGTAGGTGCTTGTTCTGAGGATGATAAGCCTGCTAATGAGGCACGTGCCAAGGATCTTTTGAAATTAGATAGTTCAAAACCTGTAACTAAGTAAGTAATTTTTATGAAAAAAAATGCACCAATGTAAAATTTTAATGGTATATGAATTAATACAAAACCAAATAGTGTCATGTGAATTAGATTTTCTAATATATGTATTTGTTTACACATGTCACAAAAACATTTATTGGTTGATTTAAATTTATAAATTAAATGTAACAAATATAAATTATAAAAGTAATAAATGAAACACTCTGCTGTAACATGTAAATGTTTATAATTAATATTTTACTTTTCAGTTTACAAATTCGATTAGCAGATGGATCAAGATTAGTTGGTCAGTTTAATCATGAACATACAGTAGGAGAAGTAAGAAGTTACATTCAAGCTGCACGTCCACAGTATCAGATGCAGCCTTTTAATCTTCTTTCTACGTATCCCTCTAAAATTTTAGATGATAAACAAACATTACAGGCAGCAGGATTATTAAATGCAGCCATAATGCAAAAATTGGTATAATATTTTAAATAAACACTTAACTTTTGTTAGATATAGGCTTGTTTAAATTAAATTTACTTCATATGGCCTTTTATTTATTTTTCTGCTGAATATATCACCAACCATGTAAATGTAGATGAATTAGTATAAGAGAAGTAATGACATGGATTTTTTTTCCTAAAAACGCCTATATTTTGGCATATTTAAAAAGAGCTAATTTTATGAACAAATTTTGTAAAGAAAAAAATTGCTATCTTTTTCTGTTAAAAAATAAGGAAATTTGTAAAAAAAAAAAGTATTTTCAAAAATTCGCAATCGTCACGATTTAAACAAGTAGCCTTTGGAAACAAATAGCAAAGTCACATCTATCAATAATTAAACATTAATTAGTATTATTTATTAATTTAACATTACAAAACACATATGTTAAAACTATTACCACAAAAAGAAACAAAGTATGTAAACAATCACTACAACAAATTTTCAATGTGACCACCTCTCCTACTTCTAAATACTTCTCCAATCTCCACCTTACTTCTCTCACTGAAGTCTTTCGTAACTAAATTTATGTCAATTTTTTGCATAAATTGAAGGTGGCTTACAAATTTGGTTTATTTTAAAAACAATAATTGCTTTGTTTTTTTTTTCTGATTAAAGCTCGTCACCTTATTCGAAGTATCCAGTTGTATTTTTCTCCTTCCTAAAGTTTCAATTTTGCAAATATGTATGTGTAAGCAATTGACAATAAAATCATTGTTTTCATTTTATTTTGGGTAATTGTATACAAGAAGTGTTCCTGGGCAAATGCTTACGAAACTTTTCCTACCCCCCTATTTTCGAGGCTGCTGGAGACAAACTGGCTTCAGTTTTATCCGCTCGGACACGGTTTTCGAGAAAATGAATTTTCCGCATGAGGCCATTTTTTCTATCAAATATCTTTCACTTCACACTACATAGATAGCTAATATTAATATCAACAGATGCTACAATACCTCCTTTACACATATCATATATTAAACTGTCATAAAACCTATTAAAAACTTTCGATGTTTAGTTATTTCAAATGTATACAATGACTTGCAGTTGGCGTCCATTGTAATCGTACGCCCTCCGTGTCGTTCGATGAAACTACATACATACAGAGAGGCTCCAAAAGCTAACTATGAATCTTAACAACTAAATACGCTGTTAAGTTAGCTTTTGGAGCCTCTCTGTATGTATGTAGTTTCATCGAACGACACGGAGGGCGTACGATTACAATGGACGACGGCAACGGCAAGTCATTATATACATTTGAAGTAACTAAACATCGAAAGTTTCTAATAGGTTTTATGACGGTTTAATATAGATATGTATAAGGGAAGTGTTGTAGCATCTATTGGTATTAATATTAGCTATCTATATGGTGTGAAGTGAAAGTTATTTGATAGAAAAAATGGCCTCATGCGGAAAAGTGGAAAATTCATTTTCTCGAAAACCGTGTCCGAGCGGATAAAACTGAAACCAGATTCGTCTCCAGCACCCTCGAAAATAGGGGGGTTTGAAAAGTTTCGTAAGGATTTGCCCAGGCACACTTCTTGTATACAATTACCCTCGATTAAATCCGTTTTCATCTCATTTGAGTTAAAAGAATTTTTCACTAGTTCTGTGTTCAGTTCAGCAGAGAATAGCTAACCATACACGAGCGGATTTTTTGACGGGCCACGGATTTTTTCGAAGGAGAAAACCTGCAGGCCCGGACTTCGTTAGTGGCGGAAGAAATCTGCGAGCCAGATTGCCGGCATGGCGCGTAGGAAAATCCATAAGCTCCACCCGTGCGTGAGTGGAGGGAACCGCAAAGGCGAGATCGACAGATTTCGATCTGTCAGTAAATTTGGCGGATTGTACTATTCACGAGCGGATCTAATCAGACGTCACTTTTATGCGTCCTAGTTTCTTTCAGATAGTTATTAAATATTTATTATTAGTTTACTTATTATTAGTTTATTACCTATTAGATATTTATTAAATTATTTATTATTAGTTCGTGAAAAGTGCGGAAAAATGGTAAAAGAGTGGAGCAACGAAAATGTGGAAAAGTTGATTGAATTATATCGTGAGAGACCGTATCTTTGGGGGTTAAATCATTAACATTATACTAATAAAAACATTAAAAATAAAATGAGATACCGAATTAGCCCCATATGGCTAAATTGCTCTCTTACTCCTATCCACGATTTCACCCATTTCGTTCTTTTTTTTTTCTTGCTGGAGAGGTACTGAGCAACTGCTACAATTTTCTTATTATTATCCATAGTCAATTTAAACTAATAGTAAAACACAACAGTTAGTGAAGAACAACGAAAATACTGCGTTGATGCGCATGACAGCTTAGTCCGTTCCGTCGTCTAGCCTGTGGCGTGTCCGACGTGTTGAACAGTCCTGGACCCGCAGATAAATTAACAGACTTCCGCCGGTTTTTCCCACTAACGAACGGATCACAACTGCCAACGGATTTCATGAAGGAATTTCAACGGGCCCTGTCCGTACGTTAGTGGGCTACGACAGGCCTGAGATCGGCGGATAAGGCCCGTGGGAAAATCGGCAGATCGATCCGCGGATCTGGCATGTCAAAATTTATCCGCTCGTGTATGACTTGCTATTATGCTAGCCGCACACTGACAACTTTAGTCAAGCAACTTTTTAATCACAAAAATAGAACACATTATTTCTTATGAGAACCCACACATAGGCGAATATTTAGTTGCGGCAACTAAAAAATTCCAACACGTTCTATTTTCCTCGCGACTTAATTGTTGCCGGCAAAATAGAACGCACATATTCATATTGTCTCCGCACACTAGCGATTAAATAGTTGCTCTTGATCTTTCAGCTGCAATTTTGTCGTGCCTGAATTAACGTGCAGCTAGACATCGAAATATTTATTGAAGCTGTTAAATTACGCCCCGCATTGTATGACACAAAAATAAAAAAACATACAGATAAAATAAAAAAAAATAAACTGTCAAACAATTTATAAAATTGTTCATCTACAAGCCTTGTGTCAATCAATGAATGGACCCAAAATTTTCTGTATTTTTTTCTCTTCCTTAAAACAAAAGCACAAACGCATGCAGTCTCGACGAAATCCATTTTGAAACTGATGTTAAACAACTATTCAGTTGCCAGTGGGCGCTTGGAACAACAGCGGGCAACTTTCAACCGACTAAATATTTTAATAACGAGACTAAAAAGTTGCCAGTGTGCGGCTAGCCTTAAGACCTAAGACCACAGATTACTAAGACCAACCAGTACATCACAGAGACACAGTTACCACAGACCAACACCATTAAAGTAACAATGGATGCGTTCAGCATATTCAACAGCTGAGTGTTCAGCATACAAACCTGAACCGATCCTTGAACACCGTTTGTTAAGTTTGGTTAGTTGCAACTGTTGGCTGAATGTGGATTAACATTCACATAAGAAAAATTATGCGATGATATAAAAACGCGTATAGTTAAATTACTTCGTTCAGATGCTTTCACCATATCTACTTCCGAACACACTGGAAATATTTTTATGGTTTATATCTACGAGCAAAGAGAAATTTTATTCCTTTATCTTCTATTGCGTCTATATTTATTATTATTTTACCGAATTGACATTTAAAAGATAACCGTTAACCAATTTTATGGTGTTTGTTATTTAAATGTTCATTAAAGGAAAAATGAAAAGTATATTTTATATTAAAACATTTTTGTGGAACAAGTTTTACACTTTTCGTAAACACAAATAAGAAATATATTGTTGTAACATTTTTACTCAATTGAATGCAGTTACCAAATTTCATGAAATAGGCTATTATTGTTTTTAAATGATAACAAATCATAGTTGAGAAATCAGAATCATCCATATGACCCTCAAAATTGGGAAATAAAATGGACATGTCGATTTATGCACCTAATTCTGTTTGAAATGTTCCAAAAAAATTTGTGTAACTTTTGAAAATAAATTTTATTTCTCATTGTTATCGAATAACACAAAACACATTTTCAAATACCAAAATTAATTGATTTTTCTTCGCAGTTACCCTCTTCTTCGACTGCTTGTCTTCCATCTGAAACATTTTGGAAAGCTTCTCGAAAAAAAAAAAATAAGGACATCTTCGTTTTCCCATTCCTTTCCATAGTGTTTCTCTAATAGTTTTGCTATACTTTTTTTTCTTGTCTTCATTAATCAGTACACCAATTTTCAATTCCTTTGGTCCCATTTGCGAGATGTTTTTTCCTCTCTTACATAAGATTTTAAATGTACTCATAATATTTTCTGTTAGAGACAATTCTGTTCTATAGTTACTGAACGCACTCCTGACCGAGTCCATGTCTGTCTCTTTGCTCGTAGGTGGTCGGTCTGTATGAGGAGATAATACGGTTTTATGATCTATGGTCAATTTTGTACGTTTTTGTAAGTATGTGTAACTAACTGTCTGTAGGTTGTAAAATAAACTAGTAAAACTTGTAGATTGCTTTATTTATAAACGCTGATCACCACTGTGCTACACTCTACAAAATTTTCATTCCTGTAAAATGCTTCGCCGCTTACAAGAGGTGTGTTATTATTATTATTTTTTTAACAATGATTATCCTTTTTGAAGGTTGAAATTTAGTGTGATAATATCCTGGTTGTTTTAAAACATTTTGAGTTTCATGTCTCCAATCCCTGATTACAAAGTCTTCTCCAATTTCGTGAACAGTAGTAAATTTTTGATCATTTTGATGTACTCTTGATGAACAACATCCATTTTCTTCTTAGAGATTTTTTCAATTTTTTCAAAAACGCGATCGGGAGTAATATAAGAACAACCGGAAAGAGCAACTTTATTTTCTCTACATGTGGGGGAGTTTGAAATTGTAACCAATAATTCAACATATTAATGATGGTATGTAGAATTTTTGTTTTGTGCCCCACATCCATCACGCACATATTATTAAACTGACAAAATCTACAAATTAAACTGTATCACGTGATGAAATATTTAGCTCTTATTGGTTCATTGGAAATGTCTGCCTTTGCATCTAAGACGGCAAGGGATATGTCGGGTTTTGTATCTGAGATGAAATTTTAAACTCAAATTACTTTTGAATTGTCTGTATTTGTTGTAAAAATTCCCTTGGACTATGTCGGCATTTACATTTTTAATCTATTACCATAACAATCTCATTTTTGAGGAAAGGGTGACTTGTCGGGTTTTGCATCTAGGCGACTGATATATAGTTAATAACAAGAAAATATACTCTAAAGACACGGTTCGAGGAGTATTTTTTGGTTTCCACATACAAAATGTGTTACCGTTATTTCGTCATACATTGCTGGTGATTTCCCAACTAATTTTTTAGATAACTGCTGGCCACATTGTAAATATTTATTGCTAGTGTAAATACTACTAATATACATATTTAAGTTTAAGTATAATTCAAATTTTCTATAATATTATTATAAACCACTTTTAGTATTTATTAAACATAAAAAAATTGTACCATGTACAACAAAGCACAAGGTATATTACTTGTATTCATAATTCATATACAGTATAAACAAATTAATTGCTGTTCTATTAATTACGGTTTTAAATTAATTCTCCTGGTACTGAAGAAAGAATAATGGAAGAAAATTGAAAACAGACTTTTTAGAATAAAAATAGCATTCTACATCATAGGTTCTCAACCCAACTGTTGGCGTTTACAACTCAAACGATAAAAACATTTGTGGAAAAGCTGGAAACAGAAAATTTGTTCAGTAGACGTGCACAAAATAAATTTGTTACCCGCAGATAACCACTATCCAGTGAAAGAAATTTTGTCGAAATATTTTTATTTTACGACAAGGGTAGTATGGAACAATTAAATGAAGTTTCTTACCTTAATAGCTTATGATCATCTATGAAACGAACGCAACTGTTGTGAAAAAAATTGCATGATAGTTTTTTTGTGATTAATTATCATTATCATATTATTAAGTTTATTTTCGATTTTAAACGCGACATCATAATGCCAGTAAAAAACTTGGAGAATATTGAAAAAGGCCCAAAAAATTCTGAAATTCAGCAAGAACAGCCAGAAGTTTGTCGTGACATTACGCTTACAGATAAGCTAAATAAACGTCTTTTAGAATCCTTTCTAAATAGAGTTAGTAACGTGGAACACAGTTTCAATCAAATAAATAACTCTCCTGGACATGGTAATGATCAGGATCAAATAAATGAGTTCGTTTAAAAATATATTGTAGCCGAACATAACCTAAAATATACAAGAGTGCGCGGCAAAAACAGTAAGAGTTAAGAGTTAGAGACACATATGGACTCTCAAGAGGAATATATCGATGAAGTTGAAGAAAATGATTTAGATATAATTGATCGTGGGGACGACGTTGAAGATATTGAAAATCTAACAGATGTAAATAATAGAGAGGTTACAGAACCCACTTCTGCAAATCAAGAAGATACTGATAAGAAAGTAAAACCAAAAAGAGTGATACAAAATCCTCAACCTAAACTGAATGAACAAACATTGCAAGGACCAAAAGGCCTTTCTGCTATCCGAGGCTATTTTGATCAAGTGAAATTCAAAGGTAAAGGTCATGTAGAGCAGGATTTAGAACTACTCCTGAGAACATATGAACACTGGTGTCATCGTTTAGTACCTAAATTTTCCTTTGATGATTGCATTGCAAGGTTGGAAACTTTAGGGTCAAAAAAAGCGACTCAGGTAAGTCATCTTCTTGAAGTACTTTTACAGTTTCATATTTCTAATCTTATATTTGTGAAATTACTGGATATATATATATATATATATATATATATATATATATATATATATATATATATATATATATATATATATATATATATATATATATATATATATATATATACACTATATTTTTGTAAAATATATCTTCTACATGAAACCATTTTATTGTCACAACTATTATATACAATATACATCACTTATTTACAATACTGATTAATACTGACTATAATTCGCTATCTTCCTCGCTTTATATATTTAATTTAGTATTCTCGGCCAATCGTGGCTATCTCTAAAAGCAAATAGTATATTAACAGTAGTCTTCAAATAAAAAACTAATAATGATAACATCACAAATTATACAAATGTTTTCTAAATGTCACTTTTGCTACATCGCCCCCTTTCTAAAGATGATTTTCTGACCAGCTACTATTCCTCTTCATTAATCCCCTATAGTTTTTGCTTGCAGTTTTTGGACTCTCTTGTAGATCCATTTGTACCAATCCATGTATGTGTAGGCCTTCAACCAAAACATTAGGCTGACTGATATTCTCATCTCTTGTTTTGGTGGAACACTCTCTAGCTGGAATCTATTGTTTGTCATTAATCCTAACCCAATTAAAATCTTGTCTACTATTTCTACAACAAATACTTCATACCAAAAACTTTTCTTTTTAATTGAAACTCTGCTACATGGATTCCAGTGATTTAATATGAATTGAATTAATTATCAATGAAGATAACTATTTGACAATCTTGACCACCATACTTTTTTATTAAGTATCAAGCTAATAACATCATAAAGCAGCTGCCATCTTTGATTTTTGATGATTCTTGAAGATGGGGTTGGTAGGTCTTGGCCAAGTTGTATCCCTGACAACTCGCTGATGAGAGTTTTTCTGCTTGCCAACTTCTGCCAGATTATAATTTTCTTTTTTCTCCAATTTTGGATAGCGGATTCTTACATGCCCTTCTTCACAGTTTTAGCATTCTAGGAATCTAGTGCTTTTGCATTCTTATAAACTGAATGGGCTTATTAACATGTTGCGAACATTTAACTTTGTTGAGCACATTCACTTTTTATCAATATATTTTGATCTCTACTTTTCAATTGTGCCTTACTTAATGTAACTAACTCATCAAAGTTTTTATGTTTATCTTCATTTAGAACTTCTAAAACTTCACCATGTAGAGCTACTAGTAATGCTATTGCTTTTTCGGTATTACTCCAGTTAACATTGCAGCAATCCATTTCAATCCGCTTCTGACACCAAATGTTATGCGCTTTTCTTGAACCACCAATTCACACTATGTAACTTGATAACTTTTATTCAAAGCATTTCTAATGTTCTTCAACGGTGGTGGCTATCTCTAGAATCAAAATCCGGAACAAATATTTAGCAACATATCGAACATTCAGTCATACGGAAAAAGTAAGTAGATAAAATAACTAAAAACCAATAATAGCCATACAAATAGTAGTGTTAAAGCAACAAAGAATAATAACAACTTCAGAAATTATCTAAATGTCTCATAAATGTCATTTTCACTATAATATATTGGTTTTTTTATTTGTTACAGACTCAGATTAAAAGGATTAGGATGGGTATAGACTTTGACAATGATGATAATCAATTGCTAAATGAAGATGAAGGTCATACGGCCAGTTTTGTGGATACTACCCAGGATGTGCTGAACAATCAATTTGATCAACTTTTAACAAATGGTAATGATTTTGTACCTGCATGTGCTCCTTCTTTGTCTGAGGAACAGATGGAGAGAATACGTCAAAATAAAGAGAGAGCGCAAAAGTTGAGACAAGAACGACTCAGTAGTATTAAAGAAAAAGCACAAGAAAGACTACAGTCATCAAAGAAGTTAATTCCACAAACTAGCATATGTGAAAAATATAAAAACAAAGCACTAGTAGAAGAAATACGATATGAAAACGAAATGGAAGATCAGCACATGGAAGTAGAAGATATTTTGATTGAAATTAATTCAGACAATAACACTGTTAATAAATAAATACCATATATGCATTTATGATATAATGAGCTACTACACAAAAGTAAAGAAAAGCGTAATTCAGAAAAATATGGCAAACTCGTCATTGCTGATAATAGGAACAATATTAATTTGGAAAATAATTTAAATAGGGTAAAAAATCAAGTATGAGGCATTATCGTGTTAGTTTTTTTGTAGATATTAATATTTATATTTAGGAGTCTTTTTTTCCTTGATTTGTGTTTATAAGGTTATCTGTATTATAATTTTTTATATACATATTAATTTAAAGTGTAGTTTTTATAGTTTTTTTTTTGACTGACATCTATATATATATATATATATATATATATATATATATATATATATATATATATATATATATATATATATATATATATAAGGTAGCAAAAAGTGATATAAGCCATGTTTTCAGAAACCTTGTCACAAACAATATTTTAACTTTGTACTCATAGAACATTGCTACTCTGGAAGAACAATGATGCAACTGCAAAATTGTGTAAATATGAAATTAGTATTCTATTGTTATTAGCAGTAGGTAGTGCATGTGGGGAAACGATGGTAACTGTAGATGGGTTCATGGCCACAAAAACGTACTCGAAGACTGCAGTAGCCACTAATAATAATAAGATTGCTATATCAAAAAATAAAATTGGTGATTTGAATAGTTTGATTCAAACATTATTCCTTATTTTTATAAATGTGTCTAAGAAACTTTACAAAAACTATTTTTTTTTATTGTGCAGTACTTTTGAAGTACACTTATTTTCAATGTTAGTACTTTGTTCAACAGTGCCATTGTTCTATATTTCGTGTGGTATCCACCAAAATTAATAAAAAATGTTTGAGAAGGTAAGTTGAAATTTTTTTCCGTTATCTATTTGAAGATAAAATTTTGAATCATAATTGTGGAAGGACAATGACGTATTTATCAGAAATAGGGATGAATTGGGGTGGCAAATGAAGTTAACCAGACAAAAATCGTGAACTTTATGGCGAATATTTATTGTAACGATATGCTGGAGCTCCAATGCCATAGGCCCTGTATTCATGCATCAAAACGTTTTTGGTGAAAGTGATAGTTTTTTTTTGCGTTTCCTGTAAAATTTCCTATTTTTCAGTTTAGTCATTGTTCCACCGAGGCAGCGACATGTTGAATAATTCATATTTCACTCCGTTCACTATAAAAGGATTTTAAATAAATAATTGTGTTTCTGTATGTACATATCATTTGTAATTATTTCCATTTTGTAGCTTATTAAATTTATAACATTTTTGAAATCAATGTGTTCAAAATAGTTGTTTGAAAATCTATTTTTAGTACCATTAAAAGCTGCTGTTATGATAAACACATATAGTAATACAGTTGTCATGATGAACATATTAATAATTTTAGTCAAATGCTAAAAATCAGGGTCTGGCAGAAATATATGACGTTTTTTAAATGAGTAACAGTTCGGAGGGGTGGCTAATGTTTTTGGATTGGTTGGTATGTGAAGGTCAGGAGATGCCGTTTTAGTCGCCATCGAGTCACTACGCAATACAGGTTCTGAAATCATTTCAATGTTGGAAGGCATGGCTGTGTCCCTACTTGGGACACGATTTTGAAGTGAGATATTACAACATAGGGTGTAATAACAAGGAAAATTTTAGTCCAGCCGATGGGGTATAGTGATGCATGGACAATTTTTCTACTCGTTTACGGAAGAGCTTTCAAAAAAATTCTCGCCACTTAGATGACATTGTTATGCTCTTAATTATTAATAATAATTTGATAACAAAATGGCATCTTGTAGCGAATGTTTTGAAAAAATAAAAATTACTCTCGTTAAAAAATAAGTTATTGATTTTTGAAAATCACCATACATCCCTGCCGGACCCACTTATATGCGATGGCGATATATTATTAAAACATTCAGTTAATTAACATTTACCTTGGATTGGATGCACCAATATCCACTGTAAAATTATTTATAATAGTGAATATTAGACAAATGGCTGCAATAATGCTCCTATAAATTTATCGATATAAACTATTTTAATTCAAATATTTTACAACAGATATTTGTAATCATTAATCTTTATTAATTAATTGTCAACATCTTCCAAATGAAAGTTTTTTTTATTGATTTTTTTTTAGTAGAGAACACTAATTTGAGAATTTGGGACTAGACAGGTTACAATACCACAAATATTATTAACACGATTTTGTGGCTGTTTTTAAATATTTATTTTTAATAAAATATCACACTTGTATACACGTAATGTAAATATTGTTCTCGTGTAAACTCCTCTTGCTTATATTTTAGGTTATGTTACATTGAATGAAATAAAATGCTTAAATATATTTATATACTTATTATTTAAATCACATCTTTTTTTTTTTCTAAAGCTAAATGAATATGTACATTTTAAGCTCTATACGTAAATACACATTAAAAAACTGGTAATGATTTTTACATTTACATGCCGCCTAACAGATCTGTGGTATAAAACTAGAAAAGTCATCACTTTTTGCTTCTTTACAGAGTTGAAGTGACATGAGTATAGAAAAATCTAATTAAACATTGACAAAAACTTTATTATTACATTCCAAGTCAACGATTTTACAACAATGTAGCCAGTTAAAGTGGACCTGTCAGACAGAAATTTGTATGAAAATTTTGTCAGGTACCATTTTTTAAAAATATTTTTATTGAAATAATTAAAAAATATTTTGCCACAATGTAAAAAGTAAACTAATGTACTTGTTAATTTGTCATAAGAATTTCTGTCAAAAATAGAAAATAACTAGACAGCATTAGGAATTTCTGGTATCAAAGAAGCAAAAAATGTTGCGAAAAATGTCCAAACCACCATAAGCCGTGAAGGTGCCTGCACTTCCTGGGGTACAGGGTCTGGTGGACCATTATTGTTGTTGTTATTGTTATTATTAATATTTCTGAAGAATCCAATTTGATACATATATAAGCCCAATCCTAACAATAAAACAAATACAAATCTGACCGGGCTGGAATAGAAATAAACGACGCTAAACAGCACCATTACTCTGGTCAGCATATAGAAAACATCCAGCCAATCTCTTTCTGGATTCTCTGGATCTCTCGGTACTGGAGGAGCTTCTGGAGCTGGGTCTGGCTGTTCAGCCACATTTGGTTGAGGTTGTACAACTGGCTCTCCATTATTGGGTACTGTAGTTATTAGAGGAGTTCCAGTTCCATATGAGTTTGCAGCTCTGAAAGAACAACGGTCTCTAAGTTGTCTCATCATACAGGTATTCATGGTAAATCTTTAAATCTTCAGCAGTATAATAATATATACTTTATTTTTAATGGTATAAGTAGTTTTTAATCAAAAGTAGATTTTGAAAAAAAAAAATTATTGAATATATTAATGAACATTAAAATGTTACTACATGACATTTCCAGAAGCTGTTACGTATGAACATGAGTTTCATACGTAGATAATCATGCGAGTTTTCAATATGTCGGTGTGTTTTTGTTACAGTCAAGTTCTTATATTTCTTTTCAGATTATTTTTGTTTTGTTTCCATGCTTATTTTCTAAAGATGTGTTACCATTAAAAATAAATTTTCATATGGCATTCCATACAAATTTCATTTATAATAACTTTGTAATTTACAATATAAATGCATTTGTATGTTATTATTAAAATTATTGTAATAAAAAAAGACATTCTTAATTAAGTCAATGAATTTTAAGTTACTGTTTGATGTTTTCTAATTTTAGTTAAAATTATATTTAAACTTATTTATTGTTACTACTGTAAGGTTTTTAAACTTCTTTTTTTTAATTAACCTTTTCCTTTTTTTTACTCAAAACGAACCAATAAACAATATATTTAATCCTGTTTCATAAATAATTTTATTTAATTACATATGTACCATCATGTCTGTCTGTTGATAAATATACGTAATTTAAAAATATATCTTGGCATTAAAATATATACAGGATAGAAACTATTAATAATGAAAACTAACAAAGCAGATGTATACTTTCCATGATGGTATTGCTGTTTATTATTAATTAGTTGTTAAAACTTGAACTTATCAATTGGATATAAAAAATATTTATCAGCAATCATGGCATGTAAAAAAATTTATATTTAGTACTGCATTACAATTAATAGTATGTATGGTCCAATATTAACAGTAAATAATGTATATTTTTCACAAACGACTGATAATATAGATTGTAGTGGATGGAAAAACATAATTTTTTTTATAACTGCAAATAGACGAAATGACATGATAACGAAAACAATTGAGCTGGTATAACCTTGAAATCTCGGTATGTATACACTTCATTTTAACTGTTATATGTATACAACTAATTGTAGATAAATAAAAAAATTATATTATGTTTATGTAAACAAATTACAGTTCAAATGTAGCAGGAATAATACTTAAAAACATTAATTTTCATTACTGATTAAAATTATATATTAGGATCAAGGTGTTCATAACATAATTACTATTAACAGATTGTATTACATCAAGCCATATACATGTTGGCCAAAATTCAAATTAAAAGGTCACACTTATAAATTTATTTTAATACGTACTCTAAATATTTGAAAAAACCTTAAATATTTATATAAGTTAAATAAATAATACTTTAATTTTATTTATGAGTAGTATTATTTTTTTATATACTTTTTGACTTGACTGGGTGTGATACAATGGTAAATTGTAATGCAAGGATACAATTTTTCAAGAGTATTTGTGTTTTAAATATGATTATTATTAATTGTTAGAGCTGATTAATATGGTAATTTTATTATCAGTTGTTAAATAAATTGTTTGACAAAGTACATGAATGATAAAACTTTTTGCATAAACCATATAAATTCTAGAATGTTACATCAGTGAATGGGCATAATCTAAACATGTGTATATATGTGTAAATAAACATTCAGGTCTATGTCTATATCCTTAATCCAAATAAATTAGTGTCAAACCAGACAATATATATTGATAATTTGTTGTGCTTCAGATGTCTTTATTGTATAGGTTATCATATAGAATTTGATCAGGCATATAATTGGATTATATCCATTGTCGGAATGTTAGGAAACACACTTAAATTTATTTCAACGGTGTTTAATGAATCTGAAAAGTTCATTACATTCATTCATAGTATAGAATTATATTTTATATTCTTTAGAAATATCAATAGAATGGTGGAAAGTAAAAGGATAGGGTGCATTGCATATATTTAGATATGTATCAATTCTTATATATGAATCTTGGACATTCTAATTCCATTAGAATACTAATGGTACTGTATATACTTGGTTCATTCCAATAAAATTAAATTTGACTTTGGCGATGTATTTAAGAAATTAGTAGTTTAAATATGTCTACTTACAACTGCATGTATTGCATCATATACTGTAAATAGGCTTGCTGCATCCATGCTAATTGCATAGCGTACTGATTTGCATCTATTGGTGTTACTGGCGGCCCATTAGTATTGTATGCCCAAGGCATATTTGGCTGTATATTTGGAATTCCCTCCTCAGTTGTGATATTAGGTGGTAACATCTGAGCTTGTGGTTGGGTATTAATATTTGTATTATTTGGCATACTAGTAGAAGGCGGTACCTGTGATGTTGGTTGAGTTTGGTTCATATATTTAGAAGTGCATACTAAATGCACTGTGTGAGTTTCCTGCCCGTCATATTGTCGCAGCACATCTTTCAAAGTAACTGAATCGTTTAAAAGTTGTCCGGAATATATAAGTTTTTGCTCATGTTTCGGCTAAAATAAAAAATTATTAGCAATAGTTATTATCAGTTTTAGATTAAAATCTTACAGGTTTACTGGGATAAACCTCTGACAAATGTTGTTTTAATTTCTGAATAGTCCATGAAAGTTCACATTTAATTGTCTGATCTTCTATTTGTTGATTAGGCGCTTTCACTATTAGCGTAACTGGTAATGTTTCCATGTTCTCTCTTGTATCCACTTTGTCACAATTGATTTACACACACACTTTAAAGAATTTATTATTAACTGGCACTTTAACTGTATTATTTCTAGTTATTTCTGTTCTACTTGTATGTCACATTATCACTTATCAACATCCATAATGTTTTTGTCGCTTGTCTGTCGAATTTTGATTGGTTGACTCGTAACAGTTCACATATCACGTGACTTGATTCAACATAGGCGGCGCGAAATCGCCGTTAGTGGGATATTAATTCGCAATTTGTGTGTTTTAATTTTCACTGTAAGGAGCTAGCTGCCAAAGAGTTAGCTGTTGAAAAATAAAAAACTTGGATTTTGTGCAGTTTAGAATACTAGTAAATAATTACAAAAAAAAAACTCATGCAACTGTACATCCTTTACCATCTAGAATTTTTATAACATGTTCATATTTTTATCAGAGCTATATATGTACTGATGACACCTCATGATTTAAAACTACTTATGTTTCTTGCATAGCTTTAGCGGGATATTCATATAAGATATGTTAATGTTATTTGCATTACTAACGTTATTTTTATGGTTTATGTTGATGCATCATTTTAGGTATTTGTTTCATAGAAATGAATTTTTATATTAGAATCTGTAGATTCATAACATTGTGCATAATATTTATTATGAAATATTATAAATATATAATAATGAAAAATATTTATTATGAATTTAATATGAATAAAAATGAATGCAATGAGATACTTACGAGATACGTAAAATATAGGCAATACTGAATACATTTTTGAGTTACCTATGTAAAAGGTATGAGTAATTAATTACTATGTGATTAAGTAATAAAGCAACATAATTACAAGGTTTTGCACCTCTATGTTAGAAAACATACAGGAATATTTTCTAGGATGTTAATGAAAATAATCATAGTTATCGTATATTTTAAGGACACAAATATAGACATAAATTTTATTGTTGAGATATTTACATAATAGAAAATAGACATACAAGTATTAATACTGGAAACCTGATTTTCATAAATACCCAAACATTATAAGTTGCTCGATGCACATTTCACCAATTAACTTGATATAATAAGATGATTAAAACTAGTCAATTAGTTTTAATCGTTTCCTCATGATGCTAAATTGGTTGGCGAAATACCCGTTGAGCAATGTATAATAATTTGATCTTCTTCTTTCTTCTAAACTAGGTCTATGACCTATTCCTTCTTCGATGAATATCATCGGTACTATGAGCTGGTTTTATCTATTTTTACAGAGGGTAGGCAGATAACCTGGCCCTCTAAACCTCCTCTTTCGTCCGGGCTTGGGATCAGCAACAGTATTTCTGGATTACTCAATCCACCCAGCAGCATTGCAGGCTGAAAACTAATATTTTGATATTTGTGGATGTCTGCTTTCCTGTTCTTGTTGCTGCATCGAAGGTTTTAACCCTCTTCCAGAGTTCAAAATCGAAGTCAATATTGGCAACCGTATATAATAAATGTTTTCAATTTTTTTTTTATAATTAATTAGTCGCCTACCTGACAATCGAAGAAGACGCTACTGACTAAGAAATTTAGCAAAATATTAGTGCATGTCTCTAAATTAAATAACTTGTCTATTTTAAGAATATTTTAGTTTGCGGTTTTAATAGGTACCTGCATATATTAGAGAACAACAAAAAATAATTTAGATGTGAGATGTCGGCGATATTAACTATCTTACCTGTTTTCTTATCTATATGAAAATATTAATACTTAATTATTTATTACACTGATACAATTAAATAAAAGGTTACATCACATTTGTCATCCTTATAATCATTTATTTAGATCCAGTGTGTTATATTCCAGTATACATATTATATCTTTTTTTCAGTGCAAAATATAAATATGATTTATTTCGTACATCTTGTAGGTACATTATAATCTCTAATAATTTTCATGTGGTGATGCTTCATGAATTCTTATAATTTGAAAATTCTGAAAAGAAAATTAAAGGTAAAATTGGAGCAAAATGGAAAAGTAACTTCGATAGAACGAGCCTCTACATTTTAATCGATGAACATCGGCAATCAATTTGATGAGATTAAAACTGATGACTTGAGCTTTAATCCTACTTCAATATTATTTTACAATTAGTATATTGTGTTATTAAATTAGATTACTGTTTTGATCGAAATTTACAAAACTCACCGAAACTGTAAATAAATAACATTTTAAAAAGTATATTACTTCACATGGGTGAATATTAAATGTATTCATTTACTGAGGGCCATATGGTATCTACATACATATTCTACCACAAATATTCTCCGTCACTGTGTCAAATCACAATAATTAAAATAAATTTGATAATACGTACATAAAATATTTATATACCCCCTACTCCGTTAGGTACAAATCTTACCTCCTCTTCCTATGCAAGACTTACGTTTCTATTGCGTTCAGTTATCTTACACAAAAACAAACACCTGTAACTTTCACTTTCCTTTTTATTATATAAACCATCAGTGTCAGTACATATAATATTCCTACGATAATCATTAAATACGTCAATGAAACTATCGCAATTGTTGTGGTCATTGAGAATATGGTCATACCATTTACGACTTTTATGCCGTTAATAACAATTAATATTTGTTTCTTATAGCTCGCAGATGATATCCTGTCCTTATAAAAAAATGAAATAACGAAAAATATAAAAACAATGGGATTTTTTTTATGTTCCTTTTGCAAGTACCTTTAAATAAGTATAAATGATGATATGAACGTGAATTCTATTAAAGTTAAATTGTAAGTTAAATTATGAATAAATTTTAAGTATAAAAATAAACTAAAATACATATACTGTATGTTCATTGTAGATATAAATGATAATAAGTTTTAAATAAGCAATTTTTCAAATTTAATCCCATTTACCTATTTCTGATTCATATGTATGTAATATGAATAAGTATATTGTACGCTTTTTGTGGGATTTTTAAAATAATTAAAATAAATAAAAATCAGTTACATTAATAAGGATTATATCCAAATGTGATAGAAATGTGATATCCAAGTTAGCAAATGTTCAAGAATTACTCTGGAAAAGCAATTTTTAAACATTTTAATTCTCTGGGACCTTTTTATGGATAGATAAATATACAAATTAGTCAAATAATTGTTAAATTTTTATTATGAAAATTAATGTAGGATACATTTGCATACCTGTTATAAAATTATGAATTGTCGAAAAAAAATTATAATTTCTGTCGATACAAAACATCTTTTGTATAGACAAATGTTTAAATGTTTAAATATTTAAATGAAATGTGTGTAGAAGTTATAATCTATATTGTGAATTAGAGGTTAAGAATTAAATTGGTATCAGAAATATTATACAAATGTGTTCAAAATACACTCACACGTTGCATGAAAAAGGATTGAACACTGCGTTAAATTTCATGTCAAGAAATTGCATAACCTTCAAGCAATAACATGTATCTGAAGTTAATATTTTCTAATATTATTACTTTTCTATTTTCGTTTGTTATAAAATTAAGTTTATAATAGATAATCCGTGAAAGTGATGAGTAATTGGGGATCGTGGTCCTGTTTATGTTATGATTATATTTTCTAAGGATAAGGGAAATGAAGGTTAAAGAAGAGGTATATAAAAACTTCTCCACAGATTGTATCTTTTTTATTTGTAATAAATGTTTGTACTAGTAAATCGTAAACTATTATAAAAAGGGAGCGATAAAAATTATTGTCAAAGCCAAGTACTCTAGTAAATATACATATAACGTGTTTTGTTTACAGTAATTTCTCTTCATAAGAACATCACATAGTAGTACCATAGTCCGGCTATGGCCTTGTCTACTTATATATAATATTGTCTCATAAGTATTTTAGTAAGTAGGTACCTAAATACTGCAGTACCAACAAATAAAAATATATATTGTATGTGTTATATATAGTGTTATATAATTATATAACACTGTATTTCTGTATAATAAATAATAGTATAATAAAACTTTAGCAATTGATAGCACGATAAAAAATTCATCATTTTAAAATACACATATATGAAAATTAATATAAATTATCTATTGTAGCAATTATTTAATAATATACATGGATTTGTTATATATTTGTATTAACAAGGGTATAATAAATAATCAGGTAGGCAATCTGATTGATAAATACATTTTGTTGTTGGTTTGCTAAATTGGTTGATTGGCTAACATTTTTTCATAAATTATGTACAGGTATCTATATGTATACTGTCATCAGGCATTACAACATCAGACAGAGGTACTATTCATTTCATCGCTATATTCCAAATAAAAAACTCTGCCGATATCTTATCTTGCCGATAAATGGAACAGTCTACCTGAGCCTAGCCATAAAAACAAGCCACGGTATGAGATAAGAGCCGTTTGGGATTTTTTATTTGGTAAATAGAGATGAAGGAAACTATAGATACATATTCAACAAAGACAGGTAAAAGTTACAATATAGATAAATTATTATATACAATATTTAAATTTTATAAATTTCTTATAGATATTAACAGGTTAACAGGTTTCATTTCATACATTTTATTAATATCGTAATTATAATTTTTATACTGATATTAAGAAATTAGGAAATTTCCTAGGGAAAATGTTACTTTGAAATTTTCTTAATTATTATTAACTCAAATCGAGGAGGTTAAAATAAGCTGCTCGATATATTATTAGCCCAAGTGTTCATGAAGGAGCATACAAAAACAAAAAAAATGTGTTTGATATAATTGAAAAACTAAGCATGCAAATAAATGAATTAAATAGAATTGAGAAATTAAAGTTAATCAAGGATATTAATAATAAATAAATAAATAAATTATTCGCGTACCTAAGTTAAAAAATATTTTCGTTTAATATTATTCTATCAATTATATCGATGTTTGTGACAATTTTCTTAAATTATGAGTGAGTCAGCTCTGATCTTAATAATAAAACGGAACAATTTAAACTAAATGAATGAGGTATAAAAATATTTTTATACCAATTGTAAAATTATGCCAATTGTAAAATTTATAATTGGCATAATCAAGAATTTAGTTTGTCGAATATACATTTCTTCGTAATTGTATTCGTTACAATAATTAATATTGTGCTTTTCTTCCTATCACTTGGTTCAGTACTGGATTTGTGACTGGTTGTACAAAATGTTGTAAATTGTATATAGCGTAGTGATTAAGTTTCGCACAATATTTATAATTGTGCGAGAAAAAAATCTTTGTAAATTTTTAGAAAAACTCTGAAATACGTTAATCTGATTTTTTAAAAGACGGCGATTGGCTTACAAATTTAATTCCTTTTCAAATTCTCTGTTGTGACATTATCAGCAGTTTGTAAATCGCAACCCTCTTGTTTTTAACAAAAATGATTTCCTTACCGTTTTCTGAGTACTCAATGTTAGGGATTTCTTTTTTGCTGTTTATAAAATGGAAGGTATTAAACTTGGGATTTGGTAGATATTTTTACTTTCAAGAATCGCATAGCAAGTGTCAAGGTAAAGTAATGTATCGGATGGAATAATAGGAAGTCATTTCCTTGGGCCTTACTCACTTTTACTAAAGAAAGTTTAACTGTTGCTAGACATTTGCAATTTCTCTATTTCGACTTAATTCTGGCTTTCGCAATTTTTTATCCAAACAATAGTGATGTGCCCCACTAAAGAATCAGTTTTCAACAAGATGGCGCTCTTGATGTTTATGTTCGGTTATTTCATATGACGATATTTTCCCTGGCACTTCGATAGGGCAACGAGAATCAACTGAATACTCACCATATTCGTCTGTTTTGATTTCCTTTGATTTCTTTTGTGGGGTTACTTGAAATTACAGGTCTATTTTAATAGGCCAAATAGTTTAGAGGACCTGCAGCAATGAATTCGAATCTGCAAGGAAAACAGCAATCGGGAAATTATTGAACGTTCAATAAGAAATGTTACACTCGTGGCGGTCAATTTCAAATTGTTAATGGAGAACATTTTGAATAATTAAAAAAATCTTTGAAAAAATGTCGTTTTTGCTTTATTTATATCTTTTCACAAAATATAAATAAAATTTTAAACAGTATAAATCTTACAAACAGTATAGTTTACTCCAACACTTACTTTAAACATGTCGCAGCTCAAACACAAAATCTGAAAAAACATGTTTTTACGTGAGCCAATGGTATTTTAAAGAATGATGTTCACCTGTTTCAGAGTTTTCCAAAAAATCATTTAATACCAAAATTATGAATATTGTGTGAACCTCTATTACCATGCTGTATATAAATATAATTAAAGTATTGACAGTATTTGTGGTTTCCTTGTAAATGATGATTCTTCTAGGCGACATCTATTCAAGATCTTCTAAATATTCTCCATTGTTTTTTGTTTCATAAATCAGTGAAAGGCTTTATTACTCGTTGCTGTATCGTTTGTAAAGTAAATATCTATATCTACATTTAAAATCAATATGACTATACTTCATAATACACATGTTTTTCATTACATATTTTTTGTAAACGTGGCAGATGCAGAAGTTCATTTTAACAATCCTAGAGATAGGCAATAAAGCTTATAAGACATGATATTCCCAATGTAATCAATACTAAAGAAATGCACCCATTCTAATGAAAGGTATTACTTGAGTACTTATACAGAGTGATTCTTTAATATTGCGAAAAATTCAAGGAGAGATTATTTGAATAAAAATAACAAAAAGTTAATATCAACATGTGTCCAGAAATCCTTCATTTCTGAAATACAGGGCGTTATTATTTTTTAATTAACTTTTAATAATTCTTATTTTAAAAGTTCTTTATTCGATTTAATTGAAAATTGATAGGTTTATTTCTGATAACAGGAGCAATTTTTGTATTATTATATTTCAGTTATTTATTCCAGAGAGGAAGTTAATTTAATATTAACGAAGAGAAAAAGTAGGGTATGTCACTGCTTTTCTTAAGTCTGAGTAGGCAATAAAACTGTCCCACGAGGAAGTTAATTTATTTGGTTCAGGAAGGGTATATAGCTTGCTTTGAGGCCTCAATCTATTTACTCCTCGGTTAAGCGTATCGCACACGGTGACAGTGCTGGCCTGGCTCGGTCGCTGTCACCGTGTGCAATACGCTTTAGAATTGTGTTACAGTTCGAACCCAGGAGTAGACAGATTGAGGCCTCGGCAAGAACTAGTAACGAACCCTGGGGAATAGGCAGATTGAGACCCCGGTGGCAAGTTACATTCCCTTCCTGAACCAAATTCCCTCGTAAGTTCGAACCGAGGAGTAGGCAGATTGAGGTCTCGGTAAGAGTACTTCCTTAACCTTTATTCTTGAAAATGGCTACAAAATGGGAGCCGAACCGTCGAAATAATAATAATAGACGCGATTTAAACTGGACTTTAGATTCTTTTGTTCATTATATATATATATATATTCAATATTCAATTATATACTAAATTTTTTATCATCTGAATGTTTGTCGTGTCTCGCTTTGCTAAGAAAACCTTGTATTTATTTATTCTAGATATTAAATCACAAAGAGTCAGTAAATACAATTATTAGAATACATTAATGAAATTGGTGAAATTAATGACAACTTAAATCAGATTTAAAAAAAGCAGTGAGGTACTCCATTTTTTGTCACTAATATTAAATAAATTTCTTCGTGAGACGTCCCTGGAATAAATAACTGAATTATAAACATAAAAAAAATGGTTGAAACATAGACAAAAGAAAAATTAGACATAAAATTGCCAATAAATCAGATAAAGGACTTTTGAAATATTAATTATTAAAAGTAAATAAAAGAAAAAAGCGCTTTGTATTTCGTGAACGAAGTTTCTTGACATATGCTTATAGGAAATTTCTCTTATTTTTATCCAAATAATCTGTGAAATTTCTCGCAATATTAAAGAATCACCATGTATATTCAAGTGCTTACATTAGTATGCACACACACAAAAAATCATATACTGATACAAAAATATCAGTATATGTTTTTTCGGGTTGCCGATAATTGCTATTAATGTACTACTAATAATTAACTATTTAACCACACATGATGGTTATGTATTTAGCGTTCAGCGAGTCCAAAAGCGTTACTAAATCGAATACATCAATAGATACAATCAATATGCGTCTCATACACTGTATATCAAGTAAAGTAATTAATGGGCGAATTAGATAGTGATGGAGCTTCAGATATTGAAGATATCACTCGGTGTACGTTGTTTACTCCGTGCATTCGTCTATGGCTGCTGATTTTGATCCACTAAATAAATATCCTAGTAAGCTACCTACTAAACAAATACTGGATTTCGAAAGTTGGATTAAAGTAAATATTTGAAAATAGGCTAAAACTAAGAGGTGGCAAAACCGTTAAGTCAATATTACTGGTAATCTGAATGTCATTATACTGTGGGATATGTAGTAGATATCTATACGATATCTATGTACAATATTTATTTCCTTTTGTTAATACTGCAGTTCACAATATCTTAAACAGTACTTACTTAGGTACTTATATCTATATGTATAATCTAATTACACAAAATATTAACATGAAAAACTAGGCTATGTTAAGATTGAGCTTGAAAATATTTCTACGGTGAATTGAAATGTAATAACTTACAAGCTAAATTGAATCAACAAATTAAGAAGATCAACTTTATCATTGGTAACTTCCTCATTGGACGTTTTGAGTTAATTGATTTAAATTGCGCCATGCAGACAGCTGTAATTTATACGATTTTAATTACCGATTGAAACCTTTTTTATGTTTTCTGCTAAATGTCCATTTGTAACGGAAGCAGAATTCAATTTAGAGAAGCATTTAATTTAAGTTTAATTTGTAGGAAGTCATTAATTTATCTACAGGGTGGTAAATAAATATTGCTCATGCTTTTATATGTAGTAGACACATTTATGCTAACACCAAGATTCGATACTGGCAATACGAGAGGACATTTCCGCTTAAAAATCAACAGTTTTTTTAAGTGTAACATCTTCGGTTTTGTTGTCCAATTTATGCACTATATTTTTAGGAGTTGTCCTAGTACTTCAATTAAAAGTATGAGAGTGCCTCAAAGAACATTTTTATGAATACATCTTTGATCTTTCAAGGTTTACAAACTATTTTATTATTGACAATAGTACTATATAAATATTTGAAATAAAAAATATAGAAAACTATTTATAATGTTTATAGGCTGATATAGCATTTCATAAATTTAATTTCGAGATAGGGAGAGGAGTTTGATTACTTTCAATTAGAATAGTTAGATTCTCATATCGTTCATCTGCATTTTGTTAAAGAAGCTTTTTGTGGAATTCATTAATTGTGATTATCGTTTGCTTAATTTGTTCTTGCTCCTGACTATTATATTTAAGTTTTCTAATTTTTTGATTACATCTATTAATTAGCTTTTCACTGTAAGACTTTTTACTTCAAGATAAGAATGTTATTTTCATAAATTACTTAACATATTCAGTGTTGGATATGAAAAATATAAGCAAAAAGTGTAGTAATAAGAAAGTTATATTCAGTAAGAACAGGTATAAAAAACCGTGGTGTTACGTTTGATTATTTTATAGAGAATATTGCGGAAAACAAAATTTCTAAACGAATATATCTCAAGCTAAAAAGTATACATTTCATTTTGGAGATGAAGGTTTAGTAATTCAAATAAGGTAATATATTGTCATATATATTCTTTAAATATTCTAAATGGATTTGTATATCCATCAAGAAAGAATGGAAATAGATTGAAACACTTCCAATGCATTTCTTTGAAATATAGGTAATAATGAATTAATTTTGATATAACTTATCTTATTGAATAGATACCATTTTGGGACCAAGAGCATAATTAACATTATAATTAAATATTTATTATTCCTTATATTGCAGGGGAACGTATAAAAGTATGTTATTACATACTTTTTCTACAGTATCGATACTAGATCAAATACTACAATTAAGTTTAATTGAAAATTTTGGATAGTCGAACTATGACTAATTAACCCTCTATTGCATAGTGTCCCCAAATGGGAACACCACATTTTAAACATGTGTAGTGGCGTCATCACACATTTTGTAATGGAATTTATATGGAATACCTTATTTCCTGATATAATTTTCTAATTTTTTCGATATATTTTTCGCACAGATGGCTTTTTATGTATTTGTGAATCATTTTCCAGCATACTGTCAAAACGGCGACTCGTGATTTATTATTATAGCAGTTTTAGTGTTCGAAATAATAGTTCTCTAGTAGTTTTTGGTAAGATTAAATTTTTTATACAAAGCCTTAACTGTTAGGAGAAAACTTGCGTAAAATATATTTAATTTCATTTATTCCTGTTAACACAAAATGGCACAACCTCCATGTTCCCGATTGGGAACAGCGTGCATACAAAGTTTAATGGTGTTTTTTGTAATTCCTTGTGTTTAAATTTTTTGTAGAAGCTGTATTAAATTATTTTGTAGCTCAACGATGGATTTTACAGAAATAAGACCAAATGCATTTTATGGGAGAAAAAGGTACGAAGTTATACGTGATATTCAGCAGACAGTGACGACTCCGAACTATTGGATGATGAAAATTAAAGTTATTGTTATTGAGAATAAGCATACTTATTGTTCGTTTTCTTTTTTTTTTTTTTAGTTACAGTGGAAGTACAAGTTTTTAATAATTTTGAAATACAGCAACCAAGGAATAATGACGATCCAGACGATATACCAGATGATGTCCGTCTTACTGACTTATTTGGTCTTCCTGTACATACAAGATTCTGTTTTTCGGATAGTAGTGAAAATATAACTTGAGACGCCTCAACAACTAAAAGAAATCTAGAGCAAAACCTATTCTTAAGCGAATGTAATCTTCCAGAAAATATTTTACAGATGGAGGATCCCTACAGTCTATTCAAATTTTCTATATCTGACAATTTTATTTCCGAAATCGTCGAGCAAACGTGCTTGTACAGTACGCAGACCTAAGTACTAATTCTCAGGAAATA
Source organism: Rosalia funebris (assembly GCA_037954035.1). Lineage (NCBI taxonomy): Eukaryota > Metazoa > Arthropoda > Insecta > Coleoptera > Cerambycidae > Rosalia > Rosalia funebris. The sequence goes on along the minus strand of JAZFAV010000026.1, from coordinate 20,519,300 downwards.
GAACAGAATACCACAAATTGCTGACATAATGCCTCTTAGCAAATTTGCAGAACTTGCAAAGAGCTCAAGCGATTTCTTCATTTTTCTGATAATTCTGAAGCTAATAAAAATACAGATAAAATTATGCCAGTTGGCTACTTTCATGATGGATTAACAGGCAACTAAATAAAAATAATAGTTTGTCTCTTTTGGAGTTCAAAACAGCAATAGCGCAGAATTTATGTTTGAATGGAAAGTCATTGGAAAATAAAAGGGGACGGCCTAGTTCCAGAACGCCGACTAATTCGCCTATACTCTTTACGCCTAAAAAAAGATGTTTAGAGCTACGTCCAACAAACACCATCATATCCGACAATACTGGGCATTGGACTCCGCATACTGACAACAGAGAAATATGTAAAAATCATAACTGCAAGGAAAATCTAGGATAATATGTGAAAAATGTAAAGAACATCTGTGTCTCTATAAACATAATAATTGTTTTAAACAATTTCGTGGTAATTAAATTGTATAAATATTAAAAAAAAATGTGAATTCAAAAAATTGTTCTTTGTGTTCATAATGTTCCCATTTGGGAACAATAAAACATTTTTTGTTTAAAAAATAAATTTTGCAAAATTGCATATAGGTGACTTATTTATAATACCATTTGATAAGAAAAAGTACAAAACAAATTTCTTTTAACCACAAAATAAATCATGCAATAGAGGGTAGAGGTGAGTATACTCGTACTCACGCTATGGAAAAGTATTACTGAAAAACCATCATTTTATTCACAGAAAATAATTGGGATAATCAACATAATTTTTACAAGTTTGAATAAAATGGAGACAAAATTTGCACTCTCTAGCTATTGTGAAGAGATGCCATTCTTTTCCCAATGGTCTTTTAGTTCTAAATCAAATGATACATTTTATAGAATCATGGGAGATTCATTCTATTGAAGATGTAAAATATGGTTCTACACTCAACATTATATATTTCGATTATATGGATAATGTATTCAGTAGCTCTACGTAGTCAGTTTTACCATTTATTTTTGCAAAACTAAATATCTCTACTTAAAAACATGTCTTTATCTGACCTCAAAAATTGTATTTATCTGTTAATGTACAAAATATTATACGTACCTAATAAATAATATAAAAAAATAATAGTTGTGTTATTGAAACAGAAACGATGGCATTGAAAATGTATGGCAGCAGGTGTAGAATACCGGAGCTCAGAGCAGTGGACTGCAAGATTGAGCGTCATCTTATCATTCACTTCTTACGACTCATTCAAATTTACATATTTTGCCTTAGAATTACACTGGTTGATTAAAAAAATGTCGACCAAATCATCATTATATATTGACTACTTTTACTATAATAACAGTATAATTTAATTTAAAATCAATAATAATATTCACGGGTGATCTTATAATGGTCCTTTCGTGGTTAAATCAATTTATATGTATATATTTTTTTCAAGATTTTCTTCTTTCAAGGTGCCTATTGAATAGTAATTCCACCGAACAGAAACTAACACCATCATAGTTTCTGTTCGGTGGTAATGCCATGTAGATTCGAGACGTTGTGTTTATGTACTTTTAGTTTTGTGATAAGGATAGTCAAAATATTTGTTAATATACAGGGTGGTATTTTTAAACTTACACGGATCTAAGGGCATCGTACTTCCAGGGTGGTCTTTCTAAACTTAAGCTGTAATTGATTTACATTTAAACGATTAAATGCCTATTTTTTTAATAGGTGTCTAGTATTAGGATGATATATCTGATGCGGGTATGGTATGGGAAACTGCAAAAATTATTCTTATAGAAGTCACAACCCACATCTTACGTTGGTTGCTATTAAATATAAGTTGTACTTTTTTCATATTCATACTCTTCATATATTACTCAAATTGACAAAAATTATATGGATTACTACAGCTGTAGTAGTTTTTCTATGTAATTCTCCTTTCTATAATTGTAATTCTTTCCCAATCAAGAGAACCTTGTAATCGAAATACTCCTTCAATGTATTAATCGTTGTAGCGTATAGAAATATTAGGAAAATATAAATATTGTTGTTTTATGTTCCAGAAAATTAGTTACGGAGGAAATTAGTTTTTTATCATCTATGATTAATTCACTAGCTTCCTTTTTCCATGGTTTGCGAAATACGATTCTGGTGCAATATATAAATTGATGATTTATCGAACATTGGTTTTGTGCATCGTTTTCTTTAGAAAATTCAAGTATTAGTACATTCCAAGTATATGGTGCATATAATAGTACATTCAAACCATCGAAGGGTCTAACAAGTTTTTTATGATCGCAAAGGATTGGTATGAAATATTTTGGAACACAATTAACATAAAGAAAAACATTAACGATGGATGGCATGATGGATGGAAAGAGTAATTATTATAGAAACATTTTCTGCAAAATTGAACTGTTATCGTCAAAAATAAGTCAATAGTTCTCATTATTGTCTTATAATTTATAATTTCCCGATTCCAAAACCCAGTGACTTCTAAAATGTTTAGTTACGGCAAGAAAATACGATGAATATATATTTTAATTACTTCCTCCGTGAGGGCATCAGTTGTACTTTTTTTCCCGTCATATACTCGTATATGCCGCACTTAAAAAAAGGAACTCCAAATTATTTTACCATAATTCGAGTAGGTATATTGAAAGCCCCACGGCAACCGATAACAGTTTATTAAGATCTTCCGTCATCCCTTTTTATATAAGGCATGAAAAAGATATCACTTCATGTTATTTTATTTGTACAAAAAAAACTGTACACTAAGATTTGCCTCTCGTTTTATTGAATAGTCGTTAACAGATGAGAGTGAAGTGCAGTAATGATTTTTCTTTGTTCAATTCGATCGAAGCTGTTTTAATTAAATCGAAAATATGTGCAGTGTGCAGTGTATATAGTGGGTGTGCATAAACAATTTTCTGGACATATGTATTTTGTGATTTGTGTGTGATGAAAACTGGTCTAGACGACTGGAATTAGGGAAGGAGTTAAATAGGTAAGTTAAGTAGTTCAGTACTTTAGTTTTAATAATAATACAAAATAGTTTTTGAAGAAAGAATTAGCAGTCGAACAGCTAGAATTTGAAAAAGAATAATTCTTTCAAATTGGGAATAATACATATATAGTTTATTTCATCGCTATTTGCCAAATAAAAAGTCCTAAATGGCTCTTATCTCATCTTACCGTGGCTTGTTTTTATGGCTAAGCTCAAGTAGACTGTTCCGTTTATCGGTAGATAAGAGAGTTTTTCATTTGGCAAATAGCGATTAAATGAATAGTTTATCCATATATATCTTATGTTTAAAATTTCAAATAACTTGAAAAATATAATAACTTTCTTTGTTAATAAAAGGTCATGACTGACTTTGTTGTAAGTAAAAAAAAAACGTTGATTTAGTTAGAAATAATACATATACCTATATTAATAAAACAAGCCAACAATCAAAACAATAAATTGTATTGATTTTTGTATTATTATATTGTCTATGAAGTAATTACGTACAGATGTATGTATAATTGTTAATTAAGTAAAAATATGTTTCTTTGCAGGTAGGTTCCGAACGAGCTGGACACCGTTTTTGGTACAAGGTAAGATTTTTTTTCTGTAGTAGGTAGTGTAGCAGAGTCGATAATAAAGAATTACATAAAAAAACTAATATAGCTGTAGTAATCGATGTAATTTTTGTCAATTAAGTTAGTGTCTGCAGGGCATGAAAAAAATACAGCTCATATTTAATGGACACCAACGTAAGATGTGGGTTGTGACCATTCTAAGAATATTTTTCGCGGTTTCCTCTATTACGTTAAAACGTCATTCAACGATCTTAAATCCAACGTTAAAAAGTCAATCCAACGATTCCATGATGAGCCTGTAAAAAATGTATGAATAAATATGAAAAACACAAGAAAAATAAAATTTATGTACATGTTATTAATATGACAAATCTATCTAGTTCTAGTCTAGTCTGATGTATTGCAACTGACTTTGTTATTGCTATAAAGGACATATATATGAGCGAAAGTTATAAATTTTCATATCCACAGGTATACATATATAATAGAATAAGATCAAACCTTCCTAACCAAAATATATAGTATTTTGGTTAGGGAGGTTATTTATTGTCGATCGCCCAAAAGAGGTAGAAATGTAGAATCATAGATAATAACAATAGACTCTCGAGGATCCAATCATTATTAGCAACAATAGTAGTAATGATATACTATTTTAAAGGCAGATTTTTTTAAATAGGAAATTATTTTATTTAAAGAAATAATTAAAATATTTGTTAACTATGAAGTACTATAGAACATTTCTTCACTATGGAATCAATTGGCAACCTTGAAAATATACAGTAGTATGGCATCAATAGTAGTTAAATAATATTTCAGGACATTTAACTTTAATAGCAGATAATATTCCAGATATCTATAATAACAGATGGATAATCATGTGTCTTACATAATATATGTACATACATATAAGTATATTTATTTCTGTGAGTACAGTCCCCGTACAATTTACCGGAGAATACTTTCATTCGGGACTCCTCAGCATTAATTATCTTATTACATACAAACACTTTAATACATTTATTTATGTTTTATGAAGACAATCAGTAAATGTCTTTCAGAAATATTATAATAAATAATAAACGTCACTGTTCGTCTTAAATTCGAATAACTGGAGGTACATATATGCATTATTGTTGATCAAGATAATTGATACACCTTCGATCACACATATTTGTTAATAACAATAAAGGCAGTCATATAATTACATCGGTGCCGATCTTTGGCTCTTACGACGACGTTGTTATTAAATCAATGAATATATGTATTGTAAAGTCTTTACGTTATACCCTATAATTACTGACAGATGACAATGCATGAAAAAATGTGAAAATTTAGATTGTTTTAAATTTTGTAAAAGAACATAAAATTTTCTTATTATTTGGATTTCCCGAACCATGGTACGAATGATATTATTATATTTATACAGTGGGTCAAAAAAAGTATTGGCACACCCCACTTTCTTCTTAAATCTCAAAAATATAAAGGTGAATTGTTTGATACTAAATTTATTTAAAAACTAACATTGAACTATTAACTTTTGGTGGCAATACAATGAGTGAATTAAAAATGAGATAAGAATAATAAATAACAATATGAATTTCAGGAGTCAAAAAAGTATTAGCACAGTAGAAATATTTAATTAAACAAGTTCTTAAAAAACTTATTTACACTTTAATATTTTGTTACCATACCATTAGCATGAATTATTGCCTAAAGTATTCGTGGCATCGAGGATATAATATTCTGGGTCATTTTAAGTCCAATTTGGTCCTACTCTTGCAATATAACAGTTTGTAGCTGCTGTTTTGAAGAAATTTTATTTTTTCGGACCTTCAAGTCCAGTAAATACTACAAATACTCTATGTGATTTATATCCGGGGACTAGGGTGCAGTTTTGTTTTATCTATGAACATTATAAAGTAACCATTCCTTTGTTTTATTGGCGCTGTGCTTCGAATCATTATCCTGCTGAAAGATAGTTGTCTAATTTATTTGATGTGTTTCATCACTTGGACAAATGAGGGTACGCTTAAATATTGTTTCAATATATTTTTAGGTTAAAATAAATACCTTATTTTATCGAACTTATACTACTAATAACTTCAATCCACATATTTTTTTTTCTGAATATCAATTGTTGGTAATATTATATTAGCAAATATTATTAAAAGTATATATAATAAGTATTATCCTGATATATCATATTATTGAATCGTTTCCACTTTTTCTATATATCTGTTTTCTTCTATATATTTCATTTTCTTCAAAAGACTATTGATCCATAAAATACCAATATTAATCTAATACCATACATCTTAAAATACCATACACACATCAAGATATCCCATCCTAATAAAAACACCTATTAAAAAAAAGGCATTTAATCATTTAAATGTAAATCAATTACAATTTAAGTTTAAAAAGATGTAAGTACGACGCCCCAAGCTCTGTGCAAGCTTAAACATACCATCTTGTACTTTAGCAAATATTTTAACTATTGTTATTATAAAATTAAAAGATTACGTACATGTCTCGTATCTACTTGGCGTTATCATTTATAAGGAAATCTTGAAAAAAGAAAATTTTCCAAAAAATATATGTATGTACATGTAAATTAATTTAACCACAAAAGGTCCATTATAACGTCATTCATGAGGAATATTATGAATTTTAAATAATGTTAAAATATTATAAAAATAAAAGTAGACAATCAATATATAATTATAATTTGGTCAAATTTTTTTTAATCAACCGGTATAATCGAATGCAAAATATGTAGACTTGAATGAGTCATAAAAAAGGAATGTTGAGATGATGCTCGATCTTGCAGTGCACCGCAACAAAAGAATTCCATGGACGTGCCACCAAAGGGTGAGTGGTGGGGGGAGGCTTAGCTCTGGTATTCTATACCTACTCATGGCAATGGAAATGGTATGGCAAAATAATATAAGCCATAATATTTAATATAAATATAGACTATACAAATACATTTTTTCTAACTAGAGTAGGCACAGTTAGTACTTTTGTAATTTCATTTGAAATATTATGCAAATTAAAAGAAGTAGGTTTAATTTCGAGCACACTTTCTTTAGACTATAACAGAATCCAATTTAAATTTACAAATCTACTCTTTTGGGAGTTTTGAAGCTGATGTTGGATTTGTAGAGAATTTAATTAATTTCAAAATATAACAAAAACAAATATTTTAGAGTATATCGGAGTGAGTGAAATAAATGAGATGAGATGAAAATTAGAACTAAATAAAGAAACCAAATGAAATTAGGAAATAAATGCATAGATGTCGCATGGAATTATGTCAAATCAATCAATAACTCTGTAAAAGTACAACCAATAAGCCAATAACATTTCTATTTGAATCCCAATGTATTCTTTTGATTGCGTAAGGCTATAGAACTGTGAAATTTTCTGTATTAATCATCAGTTCTGTAGTTCATGAGATCAATATGTGATTTAGAGCCATTATGAAGGGATACATTTAACAGTTATATTGTCTTTTTATTTTGTTAGCTTAATTCATTTTTTTTATGTTTAATTGGTAATATTGAGATATGGGACTACCACGCAGAATTGCTTACGATTAGTATAAATAATACAGCTTCGTTAAATATCTAGATTTAAATTAAACATTAAGATTTGTTGGTTAGAAAAATAAATTAATGGATCTCTGGATTGTACAGAGAATATATACGAATATAGTATTAAACCAGTGTTGAATTAATAAAAATAAAAAACTCCTCAAATCCTAAATATAAATTAAATTAAAATGTAATTTGTTTTTCGTTTGATGTGATATCATAACTATTCAGTGGAATGATATAAAATATAGAGACCGTGATTCTACTCATGAAGGATCAAGGGGAAAAGGAAGCATAAACATTGATTATACTTAATATAATTTTATGACAGCTTTCACGATAAAGTAATTTTCCAGTCGGGAAACAACGAACAAAAAATACTTTGAAAACAGTCACTGACACGTTATTTGGAGTCGTAGGAGAGTTTCTTTTTGACTTCATGCAAGTACATAGAGCACATAATTTATTCTAAAAGGACACCGATAATACCTGTCATTTTTTAAATATTCAAGTTGAAATTTCAAGTCGTAGATATCAATCGTACCAAAATTAGTTTGGAAGGCTTTCTGTAATTTTTAAATTCAGTAAAGCATTTAAAGATATATGTACAAGATTTAAACTATGATTTTTGTTTCATTCATTCATTTAAAATATTGTATTCACTAATCTTTGGTACATTATTTCTGTTGCTTTACATTCTATCCCGAAGCGGTAATAGGGGTCGTTCGGTCAATGTTCCTAACCTTCGGTGTGTATGTGGTTTAGTATTTACGCGGTTGGTTCCGTTATCCCTGATATATCACAGAATGATTCCTTAACTGTGTTTTTCGCTTTAAAGAATGCATGTTGTTATTGATTATGTACGGGTGAAATATGCTGCTGTACTTATATTATTTTGATTAGTGTTAGGCGACTTTTATTTCGCATGTTTTTTGTTGATGTATGATCTTCATATATTTATCTATTCTGTTTGTGAGTGTAGGGGAATGGGTATGTGGGTGGGGTGGGGGGTATAGGGTGGAGTGAGGTCGGGGTTAGGGTGGGTTATTGCAGGGTTGAGGACCTACGGTAGAGTAGAAAGTTCGTAGTCCGTCTTGTTGCTTTTTGTAGATGTTTCATGTAAATATTTGTTTATGTGTGGTGAGAGCTTTAAATTTTGTATACTTGGTGAATGATTATGTGTATGATTAATGATTATGATTATTAGGATTTCTGTGCTATCTCTTTGATATAGTGTATTATTGGTATTATGTGCATGTTGGAGTGTAGTGTATATTTTGATATATCTGCTCGTATTCGTTAGTAGTCATAGTAATTTATTTTGGGTCGTTCTCAGTCTTTTATACTGGCGTATATAGTGGGCTAATATATTGTCTGATTTTTTGTATAACAGTTTGAGCATAATAGGATTCTACATAGGTTAAGGTGTCATCGGCATATACTCGTACATATATGTAGGTATGCTTAAGTGATCGGGTCTTGAGGAATATCTTCTAAGGCGTAAAGGGTTGGTGACCAGTCTTTGCGGAACTCCAGTGGATATGCGTTTTTCTCGCGAAATGGTGTTATTAACACCAATTAATGGTCTTTCAAGTAGCTCTGACAAGGGCCACTATGTACGGTGGCATACTACACTTGTGTTTTAAATTAAGTAATAAACCTTCAAAAGCTTCATCGACGTCTAGGAACAAAGCTACTGTTGATTGCTTACGGTTAAATATCAATATCATATCTTTTGTACGCTTCCTGGTTGCATGGACAGTACACTCATCTGCTCTGTATCCGCATTGTATGCTGAATGATGCTATCTTTTGTTATGATAGCATTTAGCCTGTTTAATATTACCTTTCCGTTTATCTTCGATAGTGCATACAGTCCTGTCAGTTGCTATCGACATATTGCGACTGCTGGATTTTTGTTTTAAAATCTGCGCGGTATGCCAAAAAAGATCTATTTATAATAGAATGTTAATATAAGCATCTTAACAAAAAATGTTATATAACAATTTGTTTCATATTATTTTCTTAAGAAATCCCAAAATCCCAAGAATGGATTAGAGCAAAAATATGTCGTGTTATTTAAGATAAGGAAGTAGTTGATTTAACTTCCTAAAAAGCGTTTCATACGTTATTTTCATCACTTAGGAAAACTCCTATGATAAATTTTCACTTTCGTATTACTTATAGCTTCTCAAAAACGTTCTAACATGCCATTGACCGTGATATACCTTGTAGATTATTAATGAACCTTTTTAATTAATTAACAAAATGATAACTTACATTGCTTGCATGGCAGTATTATAGTGTGAGTTCGAAAAGTAATATATAAATTCGATAAAATTGTTAAGTGCTTTTTTTTAAATTACTCGAATATGTCAAAAGATGATATTTATAATGTCACTTCATGAACTACCCTTTTATTTTGTTCAAGTTGTATTTTTGAAGGTTATGTTAATCACATTTTTTTATGCAGTCTCATTTTTGAATGCGCCATTTGAAATAACTTTCTTTTTGTGTACAGCAAAGTAAAATAAGATATTGATTGGATAATATTTTTTTCAAGTAATAATTCAACAAAGCAAATAAGAACGTAATGATTATTGAAATTTAAAACAAAAAAATTAATAATAGTTTCTTATTAAAATTAAGAAAATTAATAGTTCGTTTACTAATGCTGCCAAATATGAGGAATTTTATTTTATTTCAATGACTTTGTTATAACGTTTTGTATTTTCTGCTTTTCTATATTAAAAAAACATCGATGCCGTTATAACTTTAAAAATACGGCTCGAGAAATGTAAAGCGTAGCCCTCAAAGTAACATTTCAAATACATCTTCTTACATGTTTGAGTGATCCTCAAAAGAAACACAAACAAAAAGAACCTACCGATTTTATCGAATATATAATTTTCGGACTCACTGTATACATACGTATAACTTGCGTTCCATGTACTCGTACAACGTATAATTTGAATGATCTATTTGTTACCCACGTGTAAATGGAAAATTAAGCAAAAACACAAAGAAAGCGTTCAGGAGGTTAAACAACAATATTTCATGTCTGTTGTTCATTTTCACTACCAAAAAGTACTCTAAATAAACATCGCATTAACACGTATATGAACGTTCTTAAAAGATAGAAAGGCGCTAATCAATTCACCATAGAAACTGGTAGAGGATTGACATCGGACATGGCTGTTATCTAAATCTAATTAGGTACATTCAGTGATTACTGATTATCATTGCTAAAGCTTCTAGGTAGCACCTAAATGTCGAAATATACTTTAAGTAATCACTCTAGTTTATTATAAGTATTGTCTAAATATTGTCGAATTTTTATATATCGTATAATACTCAGTGGTATTATGAAAAGTGGACCACATTCTTTTAATAGCTAATTTTTGTTAAGTAACATTTTCAGCTATATTCATTATGTCTAATTTAAAGCCAATAATCAGTTTATCGATATAACTCTCTATATAAAATATAATGTTTGACTTCTATGTTTTAATGATTGTTTACATATTTTTGAAGCATTATAATTTTCATTATATAAACATTTTGTGATATGACGCATTTTCAAGAAACACTACATTATTTGGACTTGATAAAATCACAGGCAATAAAATAAAGTAAATTATTTTTTAATATATGTACGACTACATTTTGAACACTAGAATTATTTTATTGTATGTTTAATACAAACGTCTTTATCACGATTTTTTGAAGTGTCTAGTTCATTTTTATAATTCGAATTTTAATTATAATTGGAAAATTACAGTAAATATAATTTAAAAGCAAACTTAGTCAACTAGTAGTGGATATGAATGATTTCCTTGATATGTTGAGAAAGCTGACCCGAATTATTATTCATTTCAAGCTGTATTAAATTGTACTTTAAGGTATTTCTATGCCAAAATTAGCTTTTTTCCATCTACCCCTTCCTTTACCATTACTTATAAACAAATGTTACTCATTTTACACAACACTATTATTTATTACAGATACAATGATGCATTTAATATATGAATTATAAATTTATAACTCGTTGGCCTATAAAATATAATTTTTTAATTATTTATCCACTATAGCTCTGTTATTTTCAAATGAATTTAATATACTTTCAATAGTTGTATAATGTTCACGTAAGGTAAAAATTGTACAGATAAAAATGAATCGAAATCAGTAAAACTAGAAAATCTTTTTAACATAATGGTGAAAATTAATTTAAAATCATTACGGGAAGAAAAAAAATTGGCCCAGAAATAAAACAATGAATTTTTTTAATTTAAAAATTGTGTTCTTAACGATGGCATTTCTCGTTTCACGTTTGGGTAAAGGTTTTCTAAAATTTACAGAATTTTCAAATTCTAATTGAAAACATATTTCAAATGATGAATGAAGATTACTTCCAAATAGGTTGGACGTGAAATCGGAATACTTATTAAATCGTTATTCAGTACATTTTCTTCAGATATGTTTGTATCTTTCACCAGATATGTTTGTATTTAAAATAAAATTTTGAATATGTACTTGTTGCAAAATATCAACCTTTCTAAATTATAGGATATGATGTTACGTTTTGAAAACAATCCGTACGTTGGCATTCGATGCAAATTCTTGAGAGAATAGGACCGATATATTTTATTTGTCATATTTTAATTACTACAAGCTTTAATGTTATGTTTTATAATTTGTAAATTTTTCATTGGAAGAACTTTATTGATAGCTTTGAAAATGAACTGTAGAAATTACTACTTAAATGATGCGAAGGGAAATATGAGATAAAACAATTTTTGTTATAAAAAATACTTATTCAATAGTAAATGAAGATACACTATTAGGATGTCGTATGTCGAGGAAATGTGATGGGTAGATGAAAAGCTTAATTAGAACATTTAATAATACACCTTTCTTTGTATATATAATAGACAACTGTGTACGTTTACAAATCCTGTTATTTCTTCTGCTATTATGTGATTAAAACCATTGAAAAATAATCAACAGTGTTAAAAAATGTTCTATATTTTCCAAAAAAAAAAGCTGAATTTGGTAAATATTTTAAATGTTAATAATAAATCCATCTGTGTTTTATGGGATATTTAATTTTCATTCGCCCATTTATTTTTTATTTCAATTTATCTTCGCCCATTTATGAGAGTAAACTATTAATTAATTACTTAAATGTGAAGATAGGCATATAGGGCTGGAAAAATAACTTTTCGAGATAATTTTCTGTCAAAATCATACACTTATTCTCATTTTTTCTAATTATATTTTTTTAATTAAAAACAAATAATATTGCTTGTAAACCTTTTTTACATTACTACTAGAAAGCTAATACTTCGTTACGTATAAATAGTCTTCTCTTTGAGTTTTATTCTGTAGTTTTAGGAATAAATAAAACGGAGTTTTCATTTTTCTTTTTATTTTTACTTTTCTGTGAGTAATTTCAAAATCCATTTCCAATTTTATCACGCTCATAACATACTCAAACTAGTGAAAACACAATTGTTTTCATTTGTTTTCTTAAATTAATATTACCAATAAAAATACTTATGTTAAGTAATTTCAGTAATTTTTGACAAGATTTTAATGATAATAAATGATTGTGGCTTATAAATGATACAGATGTCTGCTGAAAATGAATCGAATGTAAATTTCTTAGCCATGTATTTTATAACGTGGTATCGATTTATTTCTATAGTGGTCACAAAATCATTTAAATAAGGGTAATAAATGGCAGCTAGCCAAATAAATGCCCTCATATGTTCTTTTTGTTGGTATCGAAAATCAGGAATTGTGAAGAAACTGAAGATATAGAGGTTTCCTAACACACACCACAGCAAGTTTTATGAACAAATATTTATTCTTTTGTCGTCTTTATATAGGAAATATTAAAGTACTTTATTCAGTAACTAAATTAATGTTACTATGAATTATGAGCAATTCTAATAATAACATTTCATGATTATTGTTTCTATTGATGTCATCCACATTATATAAAAAACCGAGGAAAGAAAAAGTAAATAGTGATATAATTCTTGTAGCTCTACGAAAATTTAAAATAATTTATTTCAAATAAGTAAAAATCAAAGGATTAATAAAAAATATTACGAATTGGCAGTAAATTAGTACAAATTAATAAAAGAACTTACCAATTTAAAACAAAACTATTTTTATATACAGAAACACAATTAAAGTATTCAACTCTTAATCTCAGGAAAATGGTTGACTTTAATTTTTACCCTGTATAGTTATCAATTTTACTACAATATCTTTTGCGACGTTCTATTACTGGATAATATAAGCCCAAATAATATAGTTTATTATAAATGCTATATTTATGTATATGCGCGTCAATCAATATTGATTACGTACTAGTATATTTCACACGATTTAAAACATCATTTCATTAAACGATATAGGCCGTGATTTCTAGCATTACGACAGATAATTAATATGAACTGAAGTAAATAAATATATCACAAGTATCGAAATACTTTCATTAGTAACACACAGCGTTAATAAAACAAACCATTAATATCTCATGGGGACGAGTAAAGCATAAATAAAGGGCGTGGAAGAGAATCACTAACAATACCTCTCCACAACACTGATGGAAACTTTAGGCATTTGTTTTATGGCGTTTGATCACCTGGCGGTGTCAATCTCAGTAAGATCTCGTCCTTTGGTCTCCGGTACGCAACAGACAATGAAACAAAGCCCGCATATAGATATAAATGCATACAACCAGAAAGCTCCATGTAAACCTAATAATTCTTGAAAATCCACGAAAGTTTTGACTCCAATAAAAGCGCACAAGTAGCTAAAGCTGGTGGCGAGAGCAGTACCTAAACCCCTGTGTTCTAAAGAGAATAGTTCGCTGACCAGCAACCATGAAATCGGACTTATTCCCAGAGAGAAAGCCACAGTAAACACAAGAACGCATAAAAGTGGTATCCAGTCTAAATTAGGAACAGTTTTGGGATTGGCTTCTTCGTAATAGGCGAATGAGCCGAAGGAAGCCAAGGCTAAGGTCATTAATACACTGGAGGCTACTAACAGGGGTAGCCTGCCTGCAGAATCTACAAGCAGGCCTGATAATAAAGCTGAAAGAAGTTGGACCACAGCTACAGCTACAGCGGCGCTGTGTGGATTAGTGCCACCGAAGGTTTCCTTAAAAACGCTTACTACATAAAAATTAAAGGCATTAGCCCCAGAGAATCGTTGAAAAAACATTAATGCACATGCGATTAAAGCTGGCGTTCGTAAAGTTTGAAACAGTTTCGAATTTGTGTTTATAGGCCTAGTAATTACGTGAGCTTGAAGAATAGCTAGTTCTAGTTGCAAATCCGCGGTATTACCTCTAAACCAGCGTAGAGCCTTTTCTGCTTCTTGATCTTGTCCACGAAGAACTAACCACCCTGGACTCTCGGGTATCTTCCATAAAGCAATGCACATCGCTGCTGGAGCCAGCGATATGAGACCTGCCAGCTGTCTCCAGTCTAAGAAGGCGCCGGCGGCAAAGGCAACGAGCACGCCCGTGTGGCCCGCTACTTTTAGTAGTGCACTCAAACCGCCTCTTATGGAGGGAGCTGCAATTTCACTTACGTATACTTGAGCAGAAAGTTGCACGATCGCTACCAGAAATCCGCTGAAAAAGGCGGCGAACCACATTATCTCCACACTTGCTGCAAATACCGTTACTATCCAGCAGATTGATAGAGGAGCACCTGCCATTACTAACGTGCGGCGTCTTCCCCAACGGACAGCGATACCACCTAGGGGCGCTCCAAATAGAGCTCCGAGTAACGAAAGTGATGCGAGCCAAGAAGCCTGCTGGCCACTTACGGGGAAGGCGTCGGCGTCTCTCTGTTGCAGCGAATCTATAGCCGGGGAACTATATCCTTTTCCTAGGCCAGCTGCTAAAGGCCCCAGTGACACAGCTAGCGATGCAAGTACTTGACCAAAATAATCTGGTTTGCCGGTTACGAAGAGTTGTCCTCCGGGCCCCGCCACCTACAAATTAATCGTTAAGAAACACGTGGATATTATTAGAAAGTAAAAAGATTCCTTGCTTACCGTGTGGGTGTACAAGTCACGAGTCATATCTTTATTGCACGTGCACCGCGCTACATTGCGCCGCAGTCTTCTTTTATTTCTGTCTCATTCCCAAGTGTCATTCAGGTCTGTAGTCTGCAGGCAAAGTGCTGGACGCAAGTGTTTCGTGCCATGACCGCGATTTGCTCGATTCCCACAGCACTGCGAACGGGGGTTCGACGCTGCTGTGCGCACAGTGTGTTTAGGGGTGGAGCGGGGAGTGTTCATATCGACCCACCATCCCCGATGCGGTCCAGACCGCGCCAACAAATTCATTATTGTGTTGCTCTTGCGTATCAACTATATCAAATTTGTATGCAGTCACGTATTTTATTATCTGTATATCTCAGATTATGGGGTGAAATGCTCAGCGAATTTATAATTTCAAGAGAGCGATACACGTTATATATTTTTTTTCAGCTACACGTCTAGCGCTCCTTATCTGCAGGAGGCAAAGTTTGCAACACTTAGAAAGTTCTGCTTTATCTCTGTGTCAAGTTCAGTCAGTCATTTATTACTCTTTCAGAATGGCTCGAAGTTTTCATGCACTTGAGTAGAATAATCTTTCTTAACAAGAAATGATAGAAATTGTTACATTAAATATAAAATCCAAACTACTTAAGGATTTATTTGAAATTAAACAGTTTCATTAGGTTTACTAAAGAAACTGTTTAATTTCAAATAAATCCTGAAGTAGTTTTTAATGAAATTTATTTTTGTTAATCCAATAAAGAATTTGGAAATGATCCTGTGAAAACATTTTGATAATGGTTATTGTGTGGATATACCACATTCGTACTCAACCAGATATACCAAGAGAATGACGAGGGAAAAAAGTGAAGGGAACGAGTAGAAGAGGAGGGAGGGGAGATGACATGGTGGAGGGGAGAAGAGAGGGAGGGAAAGGGTAGAGGAGAGGTGAGCGTAATATTTACATAAGTAAGGTATGTAAATCATACCCATTATCCTATAAGCTTCTTCAGAAGAATTCCAAAGACTGATGTTGCTTTTTTCCACTCCTCGTATATATTATGGATCTGCTCAGCCTTCATCGTTATGTGGTATGACATTAGTCGTGTTCAATTAACCATGACTTTTTTCTTCAGTCGTGTTTGTCAAACCTAATCTTCTAAATATCCCCTAACTAACGTATTGCTATGGCGACATATGCCATCTCTGTTCAAATTGTTCTTATTCTTCATAATTCCGAGTGGCCTTCTGATAATACGTGAATAACAATGAGCATTTATATTTACATGGTATTTGCTCTTATGCACGTGTTCTGCTAATTCCTTGTAACCTTTTATATTCATATACCTTTTATATTCCATAGTTCTACACTAGATGCTTATATCTGTTTGGTCAATGTAGCTATTTCGACAAGAAAGACTTTCTGTAGGTATATCTTTTGGTAATAAAACTAAATTTTCGTTAGAAGGAATTGTCCGTTGTGTAATTTTAACTGCTTGGGAATGTACATCTATTTTTTCTTGTACTTGCGAGGTAATAGACAGGCTACTATTACTTCGGTAATATAAAGTAGACATGCATAACTCATTAGCCCTTCTTGTCTTTAGTTGTCATGTACTCAGTGGCGGTTCGTGACAATTGTTATTGGGTGTGCTGCATGAATCACGACCAATATATAAAATAATAGAAATAGAATAATAGAGGAAAATCAAAAACAATTAAATTAGCTCTAATAGTAATTATTAATAATGGCATAATATAAAAATCTGAGTAACTTACATTATTGCATTTTCCTAAATTGGAGATTAATACGCCGGTCTTTTTTTGCCGCAAACCTTTCGATTACTTTGTTGTTAAAGTTCGGTATTGAAGCGATGAACTCTTTTTCTATCGAGAGCATGGAAAGCTGTTAATCTGTCTTCGCACATTGAATTTCTTAAAAATGTTTTTATCCGTTTTAACGTTGAATAACTACGCTCAGCTTCTGCTGTGGTCATTGGCGTAGTCACCAGAATTTGTATCAATTTTTTGGTTTCTGCTAATGTATTCTCTAAATTATTAGAAATTATAAATTTTAATAAATGCACTGCACCTTTTAATGCTCTGCACTCGATATTGGAATACAAAACTGATAGCTCTGTTCGCAAACGCTGTTTATCAAAAAAGTTATAAGCTGTACAAGTTAAGTCCAATTCATTTTCAGGAAACTTATTATTATATTTTTCGAAATGTTCTGAATATAAAAGCGCTGCTGCAACTAGGTGATTTGTATATACAAACCGTTCTTTTGCATTGTTTTTAATAACATCACAAACTTCTATACAGGCAATACGATGATCCTGTGGGCTGTTATTTGGTCGTTTTTTTTTTTGGACACTAGGCCGTACTTAAATTTGAAGCTTGATGTACGATAGGGTCTATGTTATTTCGGACATTGTTAATACTTTGCTCGAAAACATGTATAGCTTTCTGTGCTTCGGTTAGGGCCATGTTCTTTTTTTGAAGTTTATTATACAAAACGTCAACATGTGGCATAATATAATGGAAAACAGTCAGCCAGAAGGTAAAATTTTGATCTTCCAGAATACGTCGAAGCCCTCTTGCTTCCTTGGAAGTAACATCATTTGACTCTTCTTTCAGTTGCTCCATACACTCAATAATAGACTCTCTATATTCGTAAACAACATTTACTGTACGAATATTGAAATTTCAACGTGTAGGAATTGAACGTGGAATATTTTTCCCAACTATTTGGGTCAAGACAACTATTCGTTGAGGTGAATGACTAAAAAATCCGGGTATATCATGTAAATCTCCAAAAAATACGCGTACTTGGGAATTAATAGAACATACTCTTGACATTATTAGATTCAATTGATGGGCGTAATAGTGCACAAAATGAGCATTTTCATATGTTCTCTTAATTATTGTTTGCACTCCGCCATGTATTCCACTCATGACCGCTGCTCCGTCGTAACTTTATGCAATGAGCTTATTTTTGTTATTCTTTAATATTGGGTCTATAACATTCAAAATAGTATTAGCTAAGGTTTGAGCATAGTGTTTCTGCGAAAGCAAAAAAGTCCAGAACCTTTCAACTGGGCTACCGTTTGTTACATAACGAAAAACAATGACCATTTGAAATTTCATAGAAACATCTGTTGTCTCATCAGCTATCACTACTAAAAATGGGGCTTCATCGATTTCGTGTAATATCTCCTCAGCGTATACTTGCATGCAATCTAAAATATCATTTTCTATTGTTTTTGAGGTACCTTTGACAATTGATGCATTTGTAAGGTGTTCACTAAGAGTTTTATCAAGTTCTGCAGAAAAATTCACTAAACTACGAAAAATTCCAGGGTTATCTGATGTTTCAGATTCATCGTGTCCTCGTAATGCGAGCTCAAAAGCCCCACAGAATTTTATACAGTCAATTATTTTTGACAAAACATACCTGTTTTTTGTCACCTTTTCATTGTGTTTTTGTATATTTACCCAATAAGCAGAATCAAGTTGGGCCTGTATATTAAGTTTCCCAAATAATGCAAATCGCATTTGATTGTCGATATGGGTTTGCGTGTTTTCGTGCTTCTTTATTTTTTCACTTAAATGCACTAGATCCCGCACTCCCGTTTCCCGCCACAATTTTTCTTCTTTATCTGTGCCGAATAATGCACACGGAAAACAGAAAAAAGCATCTTTTTCGGAACATCCACAAATCCACTGATTTCGTAAATATATCTCTTTATTAAATTTTCACGTATTTCACGTATAACACTACAATCATCTCATATGCACCGGCCAACAGCCACCCACGATGCTAATTGCCGAATATCTGTAATCCACTGCAGCTCGAAGAGATGTTTCCGACGCCGTTAATAAACAGTGCACCCGAAGCATATCGGCTAAGTTCGCCGTTTGCCTAGTAAACGCATTTTAGAGCTGCCAGTGTTTCGCTTGTACTCAACGTAATCTATCGTGCTTGTAGTAGAAAAGCAATACGTAGATAAATTTACATGCCGATATGAGAAGCAAATGCCTAATAAAAAATAATATTAATCATCGTTGTTGTGAAATTATTAGCAGTTAATGTTTAATATGGCAGATTTAAAATAAAAGTATATTAATATTAATTATTATTTAATAATTAAGATTTACTGTGGTGGTTTGGTAGTTCTGCAGCTCAGCAGCACATAAGGAAAAGCCGCCACTGCATGTACTTGATGTTCAACGAGAACATCTCATATTGGACAGAAGTTCCTATCCTTACCGACGCGTTCTTAAAAAGAAACTGAAGATAATGAAAAATAAAAACTATTTTAACAGATGGGAAGGATATTATCTAAACAATACTCGAAGACTACTTTTGTCAAACATCGGTATCTATATTTACTAAACGGCTGTTTTCGTGTGTGTGTCACGAAATTTTTTGGTCGATGTACGAAATGCTTTTCGTTCGAATTTCGGCATTTTGACAAAATCAATATAGTAAATCGACCTTTTCAAACAACGTGGTAACTTTTGTTTTTTGATTTGAAGCCTCTAGAGGCATGCTGCAGAGGTGCCTTCGATATGGGCGAGGGGGCGGCGTAATACTATTGTGATTTGCTTACTCGTCTATATTTACTAAACGGCTGTTTCCGTGTGTGTCACGAAAATTTCGACGTTTCGACAAAATCAATATAGTAAATCGACCCTTGCAAATAACGTGGTAACTTTTTTTTTATTGGAAGCCTCTAGAGGCATGCTCCGCAGGTGCCTTCATCATATGAGCAAGGGGGCGGTGCAATATTATTGCGATTTGTTTACTCGTCATATAACAATTAAAGCGAAGCAGGATTACGATATATAAAGAGAAACAAAAGACATCAATATCAATCTTTGGATTTCTTC
Source organism: Rosalia funebris (assembly GCA_037954035.1). NCBI lineage: Eukaryota > Metazoa > Arthropoda > Insecta > Coleoptera > Cerambycidae > Rosalia > Rosalia funebris. The sequence continues at coordinate 20,499,128 of JAZFAV010000026.1, read as the reverse complement.
TGAATAAGTTGATTTTTCATGGTTGATAACTTGGAAGAATTTACTGCATATATTTGTACTAACCTAAAATAAAGAATAGATTTGTATGGTAGTGAGAAAGGTCAATATTCGCAATGTCTTTAATGGTTACGACTTTACATCTCAGTCAAATACATGTATGTTAGGTTATAATGTTCTCGTACGTTTGTTTCTAGCAGATGGAACAGTCAATCTGTTCTTTGTAGAAAAATGCACATACAGTCAATTCGAGAATATATTTTCTGTTTGTGCTTATGAAGCTAACAAGTATATTAACTTAATCACAAAGAATTGTTTACGCTAAACAGTAAATATAGTATCACTTTACTCATTATTTATGCAAAATGATGTAAACTATGTAAATAGTTTGCATTACTTACATTATGTATACATTATTTAGATCTTTTACGTTAGAAGTAAACAAATTATACCTTGTCATAACTGCCTTGCAAATTATGCTTTGACGTGTAATCACACATCATCGCGTATACGTTACTCTGGACAAAACTGATACAAAAGATACATATTCTTGTACATTTTAACCTCTTGTACTTTAAGCCGCGCTAAATACTATAGTCAAAATTACAGCTAATGTGGCAAGAAGTACTTTGTAAATGCTTTTGAATAATTATCAATTAACTGAAATGAGGAGTGTCGAAAAATTATTAGTAACTTGATCTACTACTGCTTCTTAAATTTTCCGCCAGCCTTCGCGCCCACCTCACTAGTAATTTTCTGCACGTTACTAGTATCCGTATCCTATCAAGGCCAGTGCTTGGTGGTACGCAGCACTACCTCATTGAGTGTGTGATGGACACGTCTTAGCGATCCGACGTAATTTTGGCGTAAAAGGTCTACTGGTCGCCATATAATCCATCACACATTAGATACGGGACACCTCTTGTCTCGCCGACTGGATCTTGGCCGCTCTTCCGTACACGCCGTTCCGCTCTCTCTCTCTCTCTCTCTCGTGGGGAGATAGAGAGTTGTTCTCCATCTCCAATTGGGACAAGCCTTCGGAAGCAGTGTATGGCACAGTTTATGTACCAGATGTCGGTCCCTTCTGGAAGCGCTGCTTGAATTTCAGCGTCCACAGTAGCCAGGTCTTGTGGTACTGAGCCTTCTACTATTGACGGAGCGGTGAAGACTACACCTTCAAGTGGTTCATTAGGTAGCCTTTTGGCTACCTCATTCACCAACCGGGGCGCAGTCCTCACATAACCTTTTCTGCGAAGATAGGATACATAATCACGCAGATTCTGTGGCGTGAAGGTATCATACTATGGGTGTAATTCACACCACAGGGCATTCATACATGCCATTTATCCTCTCCGTACGGATTCTCTGCTTTCGTAACATTGCAGTAGGTCGTCTCTCATTTCGTCGGTCCACTTAAAGCGGTCATGTGCGTCGCGTCTGTCGTCCTCAGGCAATCCGTCCAGTTGGGCTCCACCACCTTGCTCATGACCCCTATCCGAATGGGGTCGATAGCGGGTGCCTCTCCTTCTGTTATTTAGAACAAGAAGTAGGGGATTACCGGGGAGTTAGCCCAGTAAGCTCACGGTCGACACCAGAGTGAGTGGTGTCGCTACTCACCAAAGGCCAGATCGATGTTGTGCGACTCCTACTGCTTATTAAATTTTATTAGTATTGTATTCAGCTATTTTATTTATTATTGTATTAATTTTTGTTAAGTTTAAGCCAATTGTCGTTGTAGATCCAAATAGTTAACATATACGGCATTATAAAACACTTTGCCGTCCTGTTTTAAGATAACTTTATTTGCCCCTAGCAATTTAGAAGATCTACAAACTTACCTTCCTAAGAGTGACGATTAGATTAATGACTGGTTCGGTACTATTACTGCCCCTGTGTAATTGAATACCGGGCAGTGACAGCAACTACTTACAACCCGTATAATGCATGGAGGAAGAATTGAGAGTCTTTCATGACAATTAAATTTGTTACATACCATCTGAGTATTTACATTACAAATTTATAACAATGTTAACCGAAATTCAGATTCTTTTGCACTTGATGCCGATGTCTTTCTATCGAATAATACTAACAATTTGAATTGTTTTACCTAGTCGTTTCTTGGTTGATAAATAATAGACAGTTGATTATTATCTGATGAATTTATATGATTCATATTATTTAAATCATCTGACAGAGCTAAAGTCTATGACTCATTTGACATCCACAGTATCGTTACACTTAGGTCAAATGGCAAGCGTTAGTAATTCTTCCAATTCAGATTACACATAGATGTCTTTGGTTTGGATCTTCCGACGGTAGATCATCGTTAACTATTTTGCAGAAGGCCTACAAGTTATATGTATTTATATTACTATTACTGTCCAGAGATTAGGGAGAAATATAGCCGAAGCTCAACCCGAAAAAATATAAGAAAAAACTAAAAACAAGTGAAATTATAAGTATGTAAATGAAGGGGTGCGGCGGTGCAAGAGGGGTGGTTACCGTTTCTTGTCGTCGCAGAATGTTAACGTCTTCACTACTTGTTGATTGTGGGGTTTGTGTAATCACACGAATCACTGTAGGAATCAAAGTAACGACAGTTACTAGGGCCCCACGTTGGGCGCCAATGTAAACTGAAGGTTTATTAGTTCACTGAAAAGTTTAATTATCGGCCACACGTTGGGACGCCAGTGTAAATGAAGGTTTATTAGTTCACTGAAAAGTTTAATTATTGGCCCCACGTTGGGCGCCACCGTAAATGAAGGGGTGCGGCGGTGCAAGAGGGGTGGTTACCGTTTCTTGTCGTCGCAGGATGTTAACGTCCTCACTACTTGTTGATTGTGGGGTTTGACAATTAATACGTTACCAGTTACTACTAATATTTCTATATTACATATAAACACTGAACTTAACACAATTAATTGAATATATATTGGTAAAATATATAATAGATTGCATGCAGCGTATCGTACAACAGCTCGATGTGAGAACAATTTATAGAATGACATATGACATGTGTTCTGTGGGATGACCACAGGCTACTGTATGTAAACGAGCACACTCCATGCATAGTTCTAGCTTCCAAAAATATAGATGTCGCGCTACAAGTATCATATAAGTTTCTTGATAATTATTTTAACTATTGTATTTGGTCTACTTTAGAAAATTTTATTTTCCTAATTCTCTAAAATATTCAAATATTATTTTATTTAGAAATCACGAGAAAAATATTAAGTTCTAAAGGCGCTTTACGCAAAATTATAAACAATTATATTATAAATTTTGCAAAATTCTTATGAATCGAATAGTCTGGACCGCTAAATCTGTAAAGTTATATAATCTAATTGTACATTATGATATTGACGATATCGGTGGTAGCAAGAAGATTGGTCAAATTTTGATAAAGTAATATAGTTTAATTTACATAAATAATCATATAACATAAATGTTACTTTGGAATGCATGATTATTTAACAAAGGATTCCTGTTTATGTGACTCCTATGTATATTAAATTTGTACTCTCACAAGAGGTAGAAACCTTACATAAAAATATTAAGTTTATCTTGAGATTCATATACTTTTGCAATTCACCCTTCTATTACATTAAATTAATAACGCCTAAGTATGGTTCTGATATAACAGAAAAATGCTCCATTGTAGGCATTTTTTTATCTACTGTTCATTTTAATGTTCAAAATATTTTTTATTTTAACCTCTATTATGTTATTAAATCTTATTAATTTATATCAATAATTTTTTCAAAACATTTTTGTGTTCTTTTTTTATTAATGTTTTATTAAGTTACTAAAAAATATAGCAAAATTATCTATTACCAAGAAAAGTTGTCCAGCTCTCACATTTTTGTAGTACCTCAGAGATTATTGAAACCACAATATTCGCTAACCACCATAATCTTAAAACTACACCGCAAACAAATTAAAACTTATGAATATGCACTTAAGAATATTATTGGGAAATACTCAAGAACAAGATGGAGAAAGTTTCCTGGTTACTATAATCTCTATTTACTAAATGGCTGTTTTCGAGTACGTCACGAAATTTTCAGGTCGATGCGATGTACGAAATCCTTCTCGTTCGAATTTCGTCATTTTGACAAAATCAATACACTAAATCGACCCTTGCGAACAACGTGGTAACTTTTGTTCTTTGATCCGAAGTGTCTAGAGTCTAGAGGCATGCTCCAAAGGTGCCTCCGATATAAATGAGGAAGCGGCGCAATATTATTGCTATTTGCTTACTCGTTTTTATTATTGCTAGATCCTTTCTTAATTTTCGTAATTAATGTCCAAAGTTGTATAGAATAAAGAATAATAATAAATAAAATATACGGACTAGGCCATCCCGATTGCTGTTACAAATAAGAGGCTCAATAAAATTTTTCCATTAATTATCACACCTACAAAAGAGTCTTGCTAACTTCTCAATACCTATATATATATATATATATATATATATATATATATATATATATATATATATATATATATATATATAGTATAAGACCTTTATTTAGATAAAGTGTTGCAAGTCCTTTAGTCCTTGTCATACAAAAATGTACCATAATCTCCAAAGTGGTTGAAGGTCGACATACCAACTTATGAGTAAAGAACATACATATACCAAATGCTCGTTTTAATACACGTATTTTGTAAACCGACTGTAGGTTCCTGACATATGGTATATTTATTCTGTGTTCAGTATTCAACAAAAAACTTCCCTGACGTGTACCGGGACTTCCTGATGTACAATATCTTGGCGTGTTTGATATAATACTGTACGATACTTAAGTTCAGAGCAATAATCCTTTTAGTCAATTCTAGTCAATTAATATTAAATTTATTTTTCCAAGCGAACAATGTGCCATACGACATTCACAATTTGAAAGTCCCACTAAAATTTAATGACACTGATAAATAATGTCCACCTAAGAATACTAATTAAGACATTGGCCAGGCATGCATACAGGGTATCAGTTATCCATACTTACGAGGTAATGAATGACCTTTACTTGTCTATACTCCGGAGGGATTTAACTGGCTTCAACTGTCTTTTCAAGGAAGGGTATGTCGATTGACACATCATTTGAAAGGTACACATATTGTATACCTACAGATTCTTCCTTCTTGGCGTTTATGACCGGTATGGATTTTCCATATCCACTGAGGGTTCTTGTCAGCCAAATAACGACAATTAATTCGATTAACTTTACCATTATAAAATATTATACCAGAATTAATTCAATTGACTTTACCATTTAGAGTAAATGCATTTTCATCACAAAATATTATCCATTCTAAAGATATGTGATTATGGACAATAGACTCCGTAATTAGCTCAGAAAATTTATTTCTGCTATTTGGATCATCTTCAGTAAGTTCCTGTGTCGTTTGTATTTTGTTAGGGTACATTGAAACTCTTATCAATAATTTCAGAATTGTGGTATGACCAACATTAAAATCATGAGTAACTTGTTGAGCTGGAATTACGGGGACCTCTCGAGCAGCTCATAATACATTTAATTTGGGTAAGCTAAACCATTGTCAACAATGGTTTAGTTCTTCTTAGATATATTTCTCATATGATCAAATTCTGGGTAACGATATATAATTTTACTGATTGTATTTTGGCTAATGGGTGGTAGATATTGGGATAATAGATCTTGGGCCCTAAATACTTGAACAACTTCTGTTTGAGTTTGGCACTTTTCGTCATACCCACTCATCATTAGAATTTCAAGAATGTTCGTTACGAAAAGTGTTCGTTAGATAAGATATCTTGCAATGAAGTATTCAGATGTAAAATTCACAAATGGCATGTAAAAAGCAGCACTAACTAATACAATGATAAAATGAGGTAAGATGACACTTACAGATTTCTTTAAACTGAGTTTAAATAAATCAAAGACTAAGCACTAAACCTAAAGTTGCAGTAAACGAATTGCAGCAAACTAAATTAGCAGTAAACGAATCATTTCTCTTGGTGTATAGATCTTTACTTTTATATTACTATGCAAAATAAGTTTTTGAACACAATGACGTTTAGTTGAAGTTTAGTTTATTTTCCAAATTTATTGAGACTCATTAAGGGGTAAAATTTTACAATTAAATTAAAATGAAACAAAAACGTATATAAAAAAGTATATATTTTGTATAACTAAGTTAATATGTACAAGAATAAATAACAATTTATACTAAATCAACAAGCGCCGAAACACTAACAAATAAAATCCGGTGTATTTTATAAAAACACACCCATTGTTCCTAGGGTGAAAATTATAATATCAGGTCGCTCTAAATTATTATACTGCAGCGTCTTTATTTTTTACATCTAATAAAGTCGTAGTCGACGTCGATATCCGTGGAGGTGTCTCAATATCATTTATTTTTCTATGAATGAGCTTTAGAGTGTAAAGCGTGCCCAGCGCACCGAGTGTCATGCCAGCCATTACGTCCCACCAGTGGTGTCTTCTGTCTGTTATCCTTGACAAGGAACACAAGAGGCTCCATGTAATGCACACTAAGATGAGGAACGGCTTCAGCAGCCTGCCCGTTCTGGCGGTTGGGAGTCGTGTTTGTATTATATACTGAAAACAAAAGAAACATTTCATTAGAATTTTCGAAGTGAAGCTTCTATAGCGAGGCCGAAAAACTTGAAACGGAATTCAAAGTGGAATACTTTGGTGGAGGGGATACAAGCAGTGCATGCGAATGAACGAGAGTGGAGACGCGTGAGGAGTGTAGAGGGGATACGAATAAGCTTGTGCGTCCGTAGTGTAAGGAATGAGTGGCCGTGCAGAAGTGTGCATCAGTCTCTGTGTAAATTGTGATTTATATCGCTATAAGTTTCGAGATATAATTTTGCCGCAGAATCATCAGCACGTCTTATAACTTTTTTGAGAGAAAAATTTGATCTGATAATGTCGAGTGATCTTGTGACATTAACAACGAAACATGGAACAACAATAGACGTTATTTTTAGTCGATATTTACATACACTAGAAACGCGAACATTTGTATCACATTTTAGTTATCATGAGCCACTTGTGACATTTGTAAAAGAAAATGATCCAATAAATCAATAACATTATAAAACACAACTCTAATAATTACTTTGATACTCAATTCCTAATACCGTCTTCAGAAGTTTCACTTCAGTTGTGAGCTTATTACATTATCTTTTTTAAGTTTTGCAAACTACAATAACATGGTTTGCAATAGTGAATAGTGAAATAAGCCATCACCGTAAATTTTATACAAATTTATGTATGATCCAATCTAGCATTTATTAAAAAGGTCTTTTCAGAACTCATTCGATTTACTTACATCGCGTCACGATATCTAGTTGAACGCAGATGTAGTGACCTTAATACGATTTTAAATAGGAACGTAATAAGTTTAAGTTTAAAGTTTGGACACACGGAAACTAGACAGCCTTCCCCAGAAAGCCTACAGACAGGCTTGTGTACGGGAAGGTTACACATATAAACGCGGACAAACACTCAGCCCTGAGGGAAGTGCCAAGTTCCCTTTGGCGAGAATCGAACTCACGCAGCAATATGCCCAGTATTTGGCCCAGTTGCCACCCTGTTACCAAATACCAAGTCAGAACTACCACGGCACCATGAGAATGAGACCATGCGTCACCCATCCAAGTCGCAATCGTGCAATTCGTTGATTCACTTTGAACAGCGCAGGTCTGGCAATGAACGGAGTACGCTGCCTCATCCTCTATTTCCTTCCAATTTATATATATATATATATATATATATATATATATATATATATATATATATATATATATATATATATATATATATATATATATATATTATATATATATATATATATATATATATATATATATATGTATATATATATATATATATATATATATATATATATATATATATATATATATATATATATATATATATATATATATATATATATATATATATTCACTACGGTATGATTTGTATAATGATTCTTTGCGTGTGCGTCACAGGTAACAATCGTATGAATCAATCAACTGACATTATTGAAAGTGTCATGCTGAAAACACATAACACATATTTAGGATAACAGTTAGTACAATACAAATCCGTCAACCTATGACAGAGTAATGAAAAGGTTCTCCACAAAAACATTCAATGGAAGTCCATCAAAATAAATGAAACAAAAAATAAAATAAATTTTACAGAAATATTGAGACGCCAGTGAATCAAATTATACAATAAAGCTAAGATGTGACTTCATAATTGCATTTTGTTCGGCAAATTATTAACTGTATATGCCGTACGTAGTTGATTGAAATATATGTCGCTAGACATACGTGCTGGTAATTGTGGAGTATTAATAACAATTGCGAGTAGTGTGGCATGTGATCCGTGCGTTGTCACTAAATTGATACACGCGCCTTTGCGCAATGGATCTTATATTATACAGTTATACAGTTATACAGTTTTCTAAGCATGTGCACAAAACCCATGGATGTAATCTAGGGCTAAAATTAAAGTATTTAGTCATATAAGCCTAGGATCCCAAGACTATCGTTTTCGGGCTGTATGGTGTTCAAAGTTAAAAAAAATAATTTATTTTAATTTTTAAACCGTTTAACATACTTTTAACAAATTTGGTATATGGTTGTAATATATTAGTTGATATAAAATAAAAAAAACTCTAGTTATAGGTACTATTATGTCTTTTTTCACAAAAAAATATACCAACCTATATAATCTTACAAAAAAATGTCTCTTCATATCTTGTCTTTATTTTTGTCGCTTTAAATTTGTTCGTATTTTTTACCGTTTGGTGACAAAATTGATTTTGTAACAATTACATTTTTTATAATTAACCTAATATTACCTTAGGAGGTTCTGAATGATAACTTGAAACAAAGTACGGCTGAGTATTATTAGAGTCAAAATGTAAAGGGGCAAAACGGAACAAAAGTGAAAACTGAATTTGAAAATGAATGAATAAGTTATGATTAGTTTTTGATATATTGGCATGTATAAAACTTGCATTTTGAATGAATCATACTTGACATATAATATATGTATACATTACTTTTAAAAATATTGTCTGAGATAGTTGAAGAGGAAGAATGTCATAATGGCCCAGATAGCTCACCTGATTTAAACCTCTTACATTTTGTTTCTCATAAAATTAAGTCTATTCATATTCTTATATTTATTTACATCCACACAAATATATAGAGCATTGAATATAATAAAGTTAGGATCAGCTCTGGACAGAGTGTCACATCGAAATTAGAGTTTGATGGGTCGGCATATTTGCAAAACCAAAATGTAACAAAAATGATACTATGGCCATTTGTCTGCTAAATACTAAAGCAACTGCTTTTATATAGGGCATCAAAGACACCATTAATCAGATGAAGTCTCTAGTAAGTGCAAGTACCATATATGTATGAAAACTACGTGACGAGACATATTTTAGAAGAGAATTATAACACTAACTTAGTTTTTCACAAAACACTATACACTACACTTGAAGCGCGTTTCGGCAACAAAGTTGGCATCATCTGGAGATGATTTGAGTTTTAATCATCTCCAGATGATGCCAACTTTGTTCGCGAAGCGCGCATCGAATGTAGTATATAGTGTTGTGTCGAAAACTAAGTTAGTGTTATCTTCACACCAAGGGTTCCAGCCTACTTCAGGAAGAGAATTATAGCGATTAATTTATTCTCGGTGAAAATATCATGCACGAGAATTTTATATACTAATTTTATTCCTTCTTGAGAACAATCAGTATAGTGCACTCGATACCTCATATATTGATAAAATTAGACGTAGATAGGAACATATTATAAGCATGTGACTCTTATAAAACTGTATCATTCAATTTACTGTAGAATTAAAAATAATATAACTATAATAAGGATGTTCCAGACATCGTGGTAGTGGCAAATATTTCACAGTATAATTTTGTATTTTGAAAGCTGTTAATAAAACAGTTTGTTACAGCAACATCAGTTAAAAAATGCTTGACAATGGAATTCTATAACATAATTTATTTTAGGATTTAACTTTGTATCGACTTAGTTTTGACTATTATAAATATGACCTTAGCGACTACAATAAAGCTATTTTTAACGTATATTATTTATAGAATATTTGGATTTTATATTGAATTTTTTATTTTTCTACTTATGTTTATCATTAACGTGAAAGCAACGGAAATAGGCGGATATAAATACATATTATACAATATCTGTTTTATGCAGGGTGAGTCGGGAGGAACAAACCAAACTCCAGGAGCGCATTGTATGCGTGAAAATAATGTAAAAAACTTAAATTTTGTTATCCGATTTTGATTTGTTTGAGAATATCGTCAATGGTTTCCACATCACAGACATCCTAATAAAAATGTATTTATCAGAGTTTTCAACAAACTGTGCGAGACCAGAAAGCTTCCTACTGTTAACGTAACATCTGAGTAAGCTACTCGACAAGATTTAGAAGAGGTAGAAGATATTCTGGATGTAGTAGCAGAAGATGCAACGACCAGCTTACGAAGAATTAGTATTGAATTGGACATTCCACAAACAAGAGTAATAAACACACTCCACAAGCAAGGCTTCCATCCATACCATGTACAGAGAGTACAACAACTCTCCAGAACAACCGGAAGATAATCCTAAACGTATGGAATTTTGTCGGTGGATAAATAATAACCCTCGTGTTGTATCGCGCATAATTTTTACAGATATAGCAACATTTAACCGTGACGGCATTAATAATATTCACAACTGTCATTTATTGTCAGATGAAAATCCCCACACAACAGTCGAAAGTAACTTTCAACATAAGTTCTCGGTAAACGTGTGGTGTAGTATGATCGATGGTTATTAATTGGCCCTTTCATTTTGGAGAATCGCCTCACAGGAGACAACTACTTAAATTTTTTACAAAATTAATTACACGGACTACTAGAGGATGTTCCTTTAAACATCGGAATGCAAATATACTACTAGCATGATGGAGCTCCTGCGTATCCCGCTCGTCAGGTCAAGGAACATTTAGACGAAAGGCTTCCAAGGCGTTGACTTGGTTACGCTGGTCCTATTAGTTGGCCTCCAAAATGTCCAGACCTCACAGCATAATATTATTGTTTATGGGGCTGGTTCAAAGATGAAGTCTATAACGTAAAAGTGGACACTCAGGATACACTAATTCAACGTATTAGAAATGCTGCAGCCGACCTTAAACAAGATATGACTCAATCAGGAGAGCTACAGGCGCCCTTCGTATTTTTGAACATTATGATTACCAATACGTTAATGTATGAAATTTTGTTTATTTTTAATTACGCTATAATTTGAAAACAAATAAAGATCGGATAACAACATTTAAATTTTTTTACATTATTTTTATGCGTACAATACACTCCTGGAATTTGGTCCGTTCCTCCCGACTCACCCTGTATAGTAATGAATGAATTATATTTGATAATAATAGCTCTAGGTTTCATTTAAATTAAAAAACTGCGGTTAACATATTTAGAGAAGGCCCTTATAAGGGTTTAAAAAAAATTAATTCAACAACTACAACCAAAAAACATTTCAAGTCCCAGCTCAAATGGACAAAATCAATTAATCAACTTGTTGGGCCATTCATAATCTTGTTTTGACGTAATATTAGATTAATGGTCTCAATATTAAAGAAAATATATCTGCTACCACCGGTACGCCATATTCCAGAATCGACGAAAGCTATTAGGCAGGAATAAAAAATGGGTGTGTTCAACGTTTTATGTCTAAATTTGCCATGTTAGCGGGTTATTTAATTATCCTCCCTATGTTTGCATTAGATTATCGCCAAAAGTTTTAATACAACATTCCCTTGTTCAGGGTCTCGCATTCTTGCGGTTTTACATGACCTTGCTACATATTTTTTAAAAATTAGTATCGATTAGAACTGCCAATCTACGCGCGTTTCTTAAAAAAATGCAATTTTGATAGTGTATAATTTGGCCAATCCAATGTCTTCCATATTTATTGAAAGAGTTGCATACATTTTGTGGTACTTGTGCCCCTAATATGCGTACCGCTAATATTCCATTCTACGCAGTATACCAGGTTAACTCTTCTTACAATTAATATTTATTTAAAAAATAATTCTCAAAGTTTAACAAAATACCTTCTTTATCTGTAATTATTTAAATATCTTAAGAGATCATTTATAAATACATCTATACCATTTTCTTGTAACCACAGTCTTTATTATTCACATCTACATTCCTTTCAGTTAAATTATTCATTTGAATGGAACTGGTCACAACATACTATCTTTAATTTCCCGTATATGACGTCCCTTTTGGTTATCAACTGTGTATATGACTGTCCATTAACTATTTTCAGAATCCTAAGATAATATTGGAAAACACATATTTATATGTTTTAAATACCTCAAGGCAAGACATTCTTCTGTTAATCGTACTGTTCAGATTTCATAGTCAGAATTATATTATGATTTGCATGGATTGCACAAATGAGGCAATATTTAGTGGTAGAGAAGTCACGCATATTTTGTATCGTTAGATCGTAATAGTAATGGTATTTGTGGTATATCGTTTTCTTCCATCTTGCATACAATAGGTGGAATAAATATAAAAAGATCCCTTAAACATATTATTCGCTTCACAAGCCAATAACATTGACACATGAGATAAGATTACTACAATTTTTGCAAAATTTGCGTCGGCACAGTTTTAGTTCACATGAAAAGACGCAAAACCTTCCTTAATCCATCCTCTGAAATTTTATATCTGAAATATTGTTACATTTAATTTTCTAATATAATAATGAGCAGTAATTATTATTGGAAGTAAAGGAATTTGCCAAAAAAGGGAAAACAAAATCAAAGGGAGATAAGGGGGTAGTAGTGAGGTAGATAAGGGAAATGCAATAGTTTTGAATTATTGATCCACAGCGTCACTGGTCATTCTTATTATATGCGTGATACAGATTGTCTGATAGGTGATTGTAGTGTAATATATTTCAATGGATTACATGTTTCTATTTAATTAACCATATGGGCTACATTGTCATTCGGTAAATATATATTTGACTGAAATGAAAAGTTTAATGTGTGAATTAAGACAGGTGGTTGGATTATATTAATTGGTTACATTGAAATTAAACAAGGTTCAAAATACCTAGTTTGACATGTCTAAATTTTTTATGTTAAGACTTTTACAGTTTTAATTGAGTTAAGTTCTATATTAGTAGTTTTGGAATAACTGTCTGCAAGTTGCCTCAAATATCAATAATTAATTAGTTCAAGAAAGCAAAATTCTTCTGATAGAAACTGGTAGAACTATCATTAGATACGTAGTTAGAACTACCATTAGATTACGCCATTACTCAAAAGAATTAATTATCGTCTAATAATGCCAATATAGTTAACGTTATTCGATTTCAATATTTAGATTTCAATTTAATTAAAAGGATTTTCATTATTTTTATTTCTTGTTGAAGCTGTTGCATATTAATACATATTTTACAAATAATGGGATTTGTCTTACTTTTTATTAATAACTTCTATATTTCTTTGTGACATTTAAATGTTAGAAATACAATATATATTCCGTATACTGTCTTTTAGAATGTACTGGTATACATTGGCATCTTAGTTACATCTAGAAACAATTTAACGGAAAAGAAGAATGTTTAAAAGAAGATGTCCAGAACTGTAGAAGAGTGGCACTTTAGGAGAGTGAAATTTGGTTTGTTTTTTAAACGTATGACTGTAAAAGGTTTCGTTGTATTTTTAAAAACTCGTCACAGCCTTGGTTTACTTACACTGCAAATTATTATTCAAAAAGTCTAACAAAAAAAATGAGGAAAGTAACATTTTTTTTATCTCTGGAATTCTATATTCTACAAACTCCTATCATTTATTAGTTTTTATATTTCAAGATGTTTTGATTTCATCGATTTACAAAAAGATATGTGATATTAGATTAGTTATATGACAGAAATAGTAGAATATATTATCTATTAGTTACATAAAATATTGTAAATTTTAAGAGCAGATTTGTAAATAATAAAAAAAAGTTAATAAAACACAAATGCGAACATATGACTTATTTTTGTCCAATTTTGAATACGCCACTGGTCGTGAGTCATATAGTTATTTTTACCTCAGTCTATCAAGTTCTTTCTCACTTCCGGTCAATACAAAACAATCTAATATAAACTAGTCATAATTCTAAGGTCGTCGATTGAACCATCCTCAGACATGGTTCAAATAAGCGATTATTTTATCTACACGTTAACAGACCTCTTGGACAAAACTATTGTATTATATATTTATTGTTTATAGTTACTAAATTCTCCCTAATTTGTTGTTCAAACAGTTAACTATATTTATTCATTGAGTTAACGCAACTGCCCAAGTACTTTTTATTAAACATTAACGTTGTACATATAAGTACATATATATGTAAAGTTGGTAGTTTTCATTTTTATATTTAAAAATCTATAACAACTAGTTAGCCATCGTCTATGTTAATACTTACAGCTGAAAAAAGTGCTACGAAGACGGATACTGCTGAATGACCCGAAGGAAATGACCGCGAAGTATCCACTAGAAAGTATCCTCGAAATCTGCTGCTGGTGCAGGTAAAATCCTCAATGAAAGTTCCATTTACACAGTTCTTGTTCGTGTCCGGTTCGCAAACGTCGAGGAAATGTGGTCTATGTTCCCCCACGATAACTTTCATAACTTCTGTTACCGCCAACACCAGCGTGCAACCGATCAAACATTCCTTGTAGAAGAACCAAAGTTCGTTGACGTACAGCTTTTTAAAACTCTGTTTCGTCAAGATTTCGGTGAACAGTAACACTAATATCGGAAGAAGGGCCGAACCGACTAGAAGTACTGCCGGCGTAATGGTGTCGCCTCTATAAACGTGAGAAATCAGAGGATCGTTACATGTATATCCCAGTTTCGTCCCTGGTATGTATCCCAGTTCTGTGATGGCCAGTATCGATGTAACTGAAAGAAAGAAAAACATTATAAAATTGGACGAACTCACGGGGACAATGTGAAAGCCGGTGCGATTTGTTTCATATGCTGAAATTTAGGTGTAGACTTACACGCGAAAAATCTGTTGATTCGCATTTTTATATGCAGGCCTCCACTCTTTCTATTGTATTACGGACGACCTGCAGTTAGGAAAAAATTATATTAATTAACTGTCTTATTAATATAACTATAATTTTGTGCAGCGTAAAGTTTGCAAATAATTTTGATGATATATGGACTGTGTGATATCGAAATGATGATTACATAAAAACATGAAGTGTCTTTGTTAATTTTAACATTAAATATTTACAATTTACATTACATTAAAATGTGTTATTCACCGTATTATTCACATATCTCTTGAGAAAGTTCTAATCAAATAATGGGATATCCAATTGATAACGTGATTTTTCATATTATAATTTTATGATAGGCACTGTCAGCTGTTCAGGGACATCTCATCAATGTCATGTTGTAAGTTGTAATTTCATGACTAGGCGAGACAAAATGAGTCATATAATTTATTATCGTAGCAAAAATGGGCTTTCACATAATATATTACTTGATAGCATCAACATTTGTTTTCATTATATATTAATAATTTGCTTTGCACTACTAATAAAACATTTAGTGTTGTTGATTATGGTATACTTGTAGTCACAATATCTTATAATAAACAATAAAGGAATGTTTGGGGATACAAAGATCTGCTTGAGTTTAATTTAGATAGGTATTATCCAAAACGAAAAAATTTGGTGTATTCCCAAATTATGACTATCCTAATGCATTACCATAGAGCGCCCCTATCTCTTCTTTTTAGAAATTATCAGTGGCCTTTCCATAGTATGAATATCCAACCATCAAAGTTAGATTCACGTTTAGAATTTAGGTTGTACGAGGGTGAACCAAATATAAAACGGAATTTTGTTTAAATAAATCTATTGTCACAGTAAGATCATTTTTGAATACATCTTATTTTTCTACATAGTATCCCCTTTTATCGATACATTTTTCCCAACGATTGGAACATTTCTAATGCCGTTATCGAAAAATGAATTTCTGCCCCTAATCAATTGCGCACAAACGCTTTTACGTCTTGGTCATCATCAAAACGGCGTCCTCCAAATTATTCTTTGAGTGGCCCAAAGATGGGATTGTCACATGGTGATAAAACAGCTACTCTCCCGGCTATATACCGTCGACGGGCACTGAATTATATGGCGAAATTTCCCGTATTTTGTTCTAACATAGAACGAAAATATAATGATCTGGATTGCTTGAAAATTCCAAGGAAGATGCAAAGCGTCCTCTATCGCAGTAGACCGGTTTCGACCTTATCTTGGGTCTCGTCACTGTAGTGTAAGCGAGTATGCCTTTGACAAAACGAGGCTTCACATCTCATAGACACCACTACGTTCTACAGTAGTAAAACTATAGAACGCAAACAATGCACCACCTCTCGGTAGTTTCGGAAACAATCTAAATCGTAATAAAACTTTTGTCATATATAATGACTAGGAATAATTTATAACACAAAGTTTCCAGATGGTAGTTTTATAAACTGTCACGAGATGGAGTTTTGTTGATACTCTAATCCATCTGTAAATTACTTAAACATTAAGGATAACGGCATATAGCCGGGGGAGTAGCTGTTTTGGCTTAATTTGTTTTATCCTTAACGTTTAAGTAGTTTACAGATGGATTGGAGTATAAACAAAACTCCATCTCGTGACAGTTTATAAAACTACCACCCGGAAATTTTGCTGTAGATGAGATGTAAAGCCTCGTTTTGTCAAAGGCATACTCGCTTACACTACAGTGACGAGACCCAAGATAAGGTCGAAACCGGTCTGTAGTTAGCGGCATCCTGCGATAGAGGACGCTTTGCATCTTCTTTGGGATTTTCGAGCAATCTAAATCATTGTATTTTAGTTCTATGTTAGAACAAAATACGGCAAATTTCGCCATATAATTCAGTGTCAGTCACCGGCATATAGCCGAGGGAGTAGTTGTTTTGGCTTAATTTGTTTTATCCTTAATGTTTAAGGAATTTACAGATGGATTGGAGTATAAACAAAACTCCATCTCGTGACAGTTTATTAAACTACCATCTGGAAACTGTGTGTTATAAATGATTCTATTTGATTTATTACCATACTATTGGTGTTATTTGTTACCATACCATGGTAAACACTGAATTCCGGTTGCACTTGTAACACCATTAATTTTACATTATACACTGTAATGTAAAATTGCATGTGTTCTGCTTCACATGTAATGTGAAACTTATAGATCTAGAGCGACTTAACCTGTCCATTGGACATCTGAGTATTGTTAATTGACAAAAAAATGTATTATTTTTATGGCACTTTTGTCAAATGTAATTTCATACTAGTGAAAATTGTATTTTCGCTAATAAATAAATAAATTTATATTCATACATAATATTATCGTAATCAATCAATTACCAAAGAGTAATAATAATACGGATCTGAAAAATAATACAATATACTTAAGTTTGATTCAGTTTCAGATTCAGAGTCAAGAATGTTTATATCTTACAACATACCTACATATATTTTTTTCTACACTTTGTATAAAGAAGACAAATGGAATTTGCTAAACACTAAGTTAAGATTTAAGATCTGAATAATGCTTTTATTATGGATTGTTGTCAATATTATCGATACGATTTTATTATATTCGAAAATATACAACGATATACAGAGTGGACACCCTAAACGGAATAAATAATGTAATTCAAATATGGAAGATGAAAATTCCTGAAACAAGCAGATTGTTGATTTTGGTACTTCATACTTAGGGGGTAATGGTACTTTGGTTATTTTCATTCTTGGGAATGGAACCACCCCCAACTTCTTAACGTAGTATTTTTAAGGTAATAATTTGAAAACATTAGAAAACGCGGATTGCGTTGCCTCCTCTCTATGTGGCATTTCAAATGATGTATCACGCGATATTCCCCTTACATGTGAAAAAATGTTGGCTACGGTTACATCCCTCAGGGTGAAGCTAGATAAACGTCATTCCCCCTAAGCGCGAGTAAACAAAATAAAAAATCGAACAATTTATTCCAGTTAAAGTTTCCACCCTGTATACATGGAAATGTAGTCATTTAATTAGCCGATAATATAATTACCTTACGCGTGATGCATTTACATACATTAAAAGTCAATTTAAAATGCGATAAGAACATTTAGAATAAGATATTATTTCTGTAATAGGCAAATACAATATATTTCATTTATATAATGTAAAGTCAATATTTACTAGATTAAAAGGATTAATCGACCGAAAACATAATTATTATCGAGTTTTAACGAAAATTTAATAACGAAGGTATAATTTTAAACGGTATTTTCTGAATGGAAATTTATGACCCCTTTCTAGTTACGCTACTGGAGAAATTAATGAAATGAGAAAATGGTGTATTAATAACAAAACATTTATATTACGAGATTGTGAAATATTAATCAATAAATTAATACCTAAAACATTCTAGGTACAATATATTTCAATAGCCTAGCATTATGACGTAAGATATAGCGATATAAACTGAAATAAAATGACCTTTTATAATAATCAATAGCAAAATAATAAACTATACTTATACACAAACGAACGTTGTTAATAACCTAATGAAGTTCTAGTATTCCTAACATCGATGTTAATACACAACGAATATCTATTTAGTTTTAAAAAACGACGACTTACTTAGGAATATAGTGAAACTATTTGGTGTTTGTAATAAAAATATCTAAATAAACATTACATAGTTAATTTGTTAGGAACTCGCAGTGACGTCTGAACAAACATAACCACTAATGACGCGATTATGCTACTAACAGTAAAATGCTATTTGTAAGTCGGGAGTGATAACTAACATAAGATAAAAAAATGCCTAATTGGAGGTAGGTGTAGGTAGGTACATACTATTCAGCGATCAATAACAGATTCAAGTCGCGATGGAATATAATTTCGTTTAAATATCCACTTATGTCATGTCCTAGTATACGTTTTTAATAATATTTGAAAATAAATAGACAATTATGGACTTACCGATGATTATAATAGAGGCATTTAACATGTAAGGAAGTCGCATCCATCTCCGCCACCGGATTTTAGACACCTGTGCCTGTGATTCAGTTTTATCGGTATCTATTATGTTGACGCGTACAGTTTGCGATGGAGGCCGTTCAGATTGCGCTGCAGTTACCATTCCTTTGTTATCCTGCAATAGGTATTCGTTTAAATAATATTTTATTTGTTTTTAAATACAAGCAAATGAGTTTACCATTATAAACTCAGTTAAATATTATAGGTTAATAGTTTACCGTTGCTAACTAATTAATAACTTAATAAGTAGTATGTTAAGTTATATTTATTTTTATATTAACATACTGATACTTGGTAGTACATTAGGTAGGTACCATATAATGAATAATCATTATCTACATTTTTATGTATTTATAGCACTTAGATATATACACAAAGTGAGGCATAGTGTTTTGCAATTTAAAAGATTTAAGCGATTACATTAATTGCCTTATAAATGTGGCAGTATGTCAAGATATTCAGGGTGTGATTCGATAAGGGTATAAGATATATTTAAATTATAACAACAAACAACATTAACTTTCGCTTTTACTTGCGATATAAAAAATAATTGTAACAGAATTACCGCTATGAAAATAGTTTCGAATTTTTTTACGTACTTAAAATTATGATCTCGTGGCTGAGATTAAGGCTAATATTAAATCAAATCAGTCTAAAAATCTTTTTTTGAAAACCATAGGTTACCAAAATTTTATAAAATTACAGTTTACATCTTTTAAATATCAAGGATTTGAGAAAATGTCGGTTTTTACTGATAACGTGTCACAAAAAATGGGAAAAATATAGTGAAAAACCCCTTAAACAGATTTGATATTTTGACTTTGTATATAAACTGGATTCATAGTCAGTTTTTCATTGTGAAAACTATTTGTCTAAAATCGTGTGTTAACATCGAACCATACTATTTTGGGGAACTACTACTTTGGGGAACCTCTACTGGGAACTTCTAAAATAATCAAAACGTATGAGGTATAAAATTGTTTATTGATTTTAGTTATATTTTGCTATTATTTCTAAAAGCAAAAAGATATTAGTACGTCGCTTTCTCTGTGGGTAAGAAGAAAAAGCTACGCCATGATGTTTTAAATAATTTTGGTGGTTTGGTGCATATTAGCATAAACTTAATTGTTTGATTTTTGAAAACAAAAATATAAACATAATGAGTTCGTAGTATGAAGTACATAGTTAGGCTCGAAAAAAAATCGGTTAACTCTTGGCTTATAGTTAATGAGAATTATTAAAGATTAGAAGTAAGAATAATGAAAAACAATAAGAATTGTTTCTGGCGATTCAATTAAGTTTTTCCTTGAGAATTGACACACAATCATTTATTTTCATTCCGTTACTAGCTTCTTTATTAAGTAAAGTGCAGTGAATGATTAATAAAAAGTACTATGTATAGTTTATTTCATCGCTATTTGCCAAATAAAGAATGTCAAAACATACCGTGGCTTATTTTTATGGCTAGGCTGAGGTAGACTGTTCCGCTTATCGGCAAGATCAGAGAGTTTCTTATTTGGCAAATGGCGATGAAACGAATAGTACGTACTTCTTTTCATATATGTTTTTGAAAATATTTCCTTTTCACGGCAATTATTTACTATTATTCTAGCTTTTAAACAAGCTTTTAAACTTTTTTTACATGTACAACTTTAATTTACATTACAAATTTTGCGTTTAATTATTTATATTTTCAAAAATACAGTAAAATACACAATGTTCAATATTTTTTAAACTGAAAGAGAGAAAAAAGAAGAAGGTGAAAATGGAAATGGAAAAAGAAAACTTTATCGAAGATAACAATTTCTTAAACTTAATTTTTCTCTCGTATTTTTATTATTGCAAAATATATGAGTTATAGATTGATATACAGGAAAAGAAAACTATGATTGTCATAATTCTTCATTATTTTCAAAACAAAATTGCAGAACTACGAAAAGTCTTTTTGTGTTAATTCT
Organism: Rosalia funebris; assembly: GCA_037954035.1. Classification (NCBI taxonomy): domain Eukaryota; kingdom Metazoa; phylum Arthropoda; class Insecta; order Coleoptera; family Cerambycidae; genus Rosalia; species Rosalia funebris. Next base: position 20,477,956 of record JAZFAV010000026.1, on the reverse strand, counting down.
AGTCTTGTAATTAAATTGTGTAAAGTGTATAAAACGTGCATGATTATTCTCATTTTATTTTCAATAAATCTATTTTTAATTGTTTTTCTATTAAATAAAATTGGCAGTGGAAACTAAATAAATATGTATATATTTTTATTCTTAAAACTTTGCTTGTTTAACATTTTTTATGCTTAAAACTAAAAAATTTCGTGCATATTTGTAATTTTAATCAAAGTTAGTTATTACATGATCAATTACACAAAGTCAATACAATAACACTTTCTAGGTTTACTTTTAAAAAACATTCATTCACAAAGTTATGAACTCTATTAGTGTTAACGATATTAGGGATTTGCACATTATTTTTATAAAGTATAAAATGTTTTACTTTAGTTTATTCATCTCTCGCATCTTTCAAGGTTCGACGAACTATGTAGGTACAGAATCCACTTTCATCGAATAATGGATAATAAGTAAGTTACGAACAATTTTTTATTTATTTTTTCATTTTCGGATGTAAAAAGGACGTTACAGTTAACAGTTAAAAATATATTACAATTAAATGGAAAAAATCGTTTACCGAATGAGGATAATATAACGAAGCATATGTGGAATATACTATTAGATGTACGTTAGCAATATTCCACAAATCACAAAGAAATTGCTGGCCAATGTATTGCCTAACTGGTACTCTAATGTGCACTAATATTCTGACAAGAATGGTCTTTAAATAAAGGATGAAGTTCGAGTAGGATTACTGCTTTTTATCCGCTCATCACCATAGACCAGGATCATCCTCATTTAGGAGTGGGCACTGCTTTGGTAAACTTCATTTTCAGTGAATATTTCAGTAAAATAAAAACCACGTGATCTATATATTAAAAGTGAGTTTGTTAAAAAGTACTACTAATCTTCGAGAATTATAACTTCTATTCCTCCAGTAGTATTTTTATTGTACATTTTGAGGAAATATGCAAACTTAAAATAATAAAATGCATTCATGTCTAATTATATAAACAGTAGAACTAATTTTATGAAAATTAGAAAATTTATCGCCACAGGTTTCAGTAGCATTGCTAGGTAGGTTTATCCAACTAAACCTACTGATGACATAAATTTGTTCTGAAGAAAATAAATTTGTGATACACTAAGACTTGTGTATGCTTATAAAATAGCATAAGTCCTACAAGTAGAATAATAAAACCATAGACCTTGTACGCGTTTCATCAACAAAATAACCGATGCCAATGATTGACCGCCAATAAAATCAAAATGTAGTTATATACATATTGTGGATACATCATAGTCAGCTTCGCCAATGAAAATTTTATTTCAAATGGGTAGACACTCCGAGCTATTACTCTGTTGGCCGAAGGTTGAGTATTCTATAATTATTTTCGATTTTAAAGTGATGAAAATAAATGAATGTAATGATAAGATTTAGTTACACTGATCATATTAGTAAATATACTGGGTATAAAACAGTGAGTGGGTTTTAATACATTCTGGAATTTCACAAGAAAATGGTACGTGTTACATTGGCTACGACGGTATTGATTGCTCTTACTATTTGAAAGGTCGAGAAAGAAATGTTTATTCTGCTTATTTTGGTAATGCATAGTGGCAAAACATTGCTTTAAATTATTTCAGTTACAATTATTTTAAGTTCACGTTAACAATTGACATAAATGGTTACGAATGAAAGTATCACTAAAACACTTCTACGACGTACAGCCCAGGCCACGTCAAAATAATAATAATAATAATGCTTTTATTGCCCAACAGAAAAATCCATTTATAGGACAAATAAATACATATGAAGACACCACAGGGAAAACGATCAGAGTCCACTTTCAGTGAAAATTGAAATAACGATGCCATTTCTTAGACTATTCTAAAAGCTACAATCTCTGTGACATCGTCAAGAAGAAAAACGAGTAGAATCTCGAAACATTAGCGACAAACATTGAAGGTTATGGGAAGAATGATCTAAGTCACATTGCTCCAATGGAGAAACGATTATAGATCCGCGACTCTTCACTAGTTGCCCTCCTACCTTCTTTGTATCAAACGTTGGTTTGCATCATCTCTTTTTGACCTCAGTCGACATTTTGTTCTTGCAAAACAACTGAGCTTTATCAGTTGCACTATTCATGTACTCTCTGATTCGAGGTCAGTATGGTATACATATGATGAAACTATAGCAAGGAGAGATGCAGACAACATATGTTCCTCACTGGAAAGCTTTGTTCTTGAAAAGCTTGACCCTCGTGTTAAGGAGTTGATAGTATTTTGCGACTCATGCTCGGGCCAAAATAAAAATTACACTGTAATAAGCTGCTTTCATTATCTTGTCATTGTTAAAAAAATATTTTACTCTTTTAAAATGATATTTTCAATAAGAGGAGACTCTTATATGAAAAGTGATAGAGACATGTCGCTGATTAATCAAAAATCGATACGGCGAGTTACCGCAATATTGGGTTGATGTGATCATAACCTGCAGAATAGAGCTTATACTATTCGATGTTGTAACGCGCTACACTGATATGTTCAAAAAATGGACTTCGTTTTTAAACCCCATGTATACGAAAAAGTTGCCTATCCTTTCAAGACAAGTAAAGAGTTTTGAAAATAACGTCAGATAAACAAAAATTTTTGCAACGTAAAGTATCATTTTTTGGTGCATATACTTCATCCATTATAAAACGTAAGACGAAATCCCGAGCAAGGGAAGAAGATTCAATAACTGCATATCTTGAAAATATTTATAATGGAAAGATTTCTGTCGAAGCTTGGAAAACTTCTGCGAGAATCCACTGGCACGATATACTACGCTAATTTGATATCCATGATTGTGGAAGGAAATTAATCCTCAGAGGAATAAAAATAGAAATGTGGAAAAAGGCCGTTTCTAAAAAAAAATATATTGGGCTATATATAGCTATACAGAATTCATATACATTTTTATTAGTTGATTTCATTGTTCATTTCACATTATTCTCTTTCAGTTCTTTGTCTGATTCCCCTATTTTAAAATATAAATTAAAAAATATTTAATACCAATTTTGTGTATCTAATGTATATAAAATGATTTACTCTTACACAAAAAAGAAAGATGCGATGGCGAATAAAAATAAACTAAAAAAAATGTAGCAACGCTGAAATTAATATATCTTACCAGAGAAGAAGGATCAAAGTTCATACATTTTTCTCTTACAAAAATTAAATGATATGATTCTTTTCAAATAAAGGAATGCCCCTGTAAAATGATTTGTGAAGATCTAAGCAATCACAATAAAATAATGAATTGGTTATTTATAACTATTGAATTGCGGGAGAAACTTTCTTTTTTGAATACCACAAAATTTACGTTTTGTGACATTGATCGTTTTTCCCGTGGACTCTTCATATATATGTATACAATATATCGAACAATCGTTATCTTCTTAAAGATCCCTCATCATGAGTACAATTGTTAAAGTCAATTTCAATATTACATTAACATTTTGAAACACTAGCGATGTAAATAATTAGTTATTGCATTCTAGCAATAAAACATACTTTCCTCTCGAGAGCATAATCTAGGTATGCATATACTAAACATGTTTAATAATGCGGGTGCATCTATAATATTATGGTTAATAACAGTTTAAATAAAAATGGAAGGCTAGTAAGCCCCCTTCTAGAGTTCAATACCTGGATGTCAAATATTTGTAAAAATAGAGTATGGTTGTAACCCCTTACTGACTAAATACTGAGAAAACGCACTTGAATATTTTTAAGTTGATTCATATGACTTAGATACCGGGGATACCAAATAAAGCTACAATATTTTAATTTCAAACGAACGCAAATTATAAAGATTTTAATGTAGCAGTATTATTAAACGTTGTTGTGTATCTAATCGCGAAACCAAGGGTTTTATATCCATTAGGAGCCATATGTTTGATAAGCATAAAGAACGTTTATCATCAAAGTACACACCAAAATCCTTAATATTTTCAGAACGTGTTAAAACTGTACCGCGAAGAGAATAGTCATATATTAGTGGTTGCTTCTTTAAGGTATACGAGTACACTTTATATCTATCTTCATTGATAGTTTCTTCTTCATTCAGTAATGTCGCTATTCGAACACAAATACTAATACTAATACACAAGTTGTCCATTAAGTTGTTTACATCCATTGAAGTATCTCTATTTTATAGCAGATGTGCTCAAATTATCAGGTTCCAATGGAGTAGGTACTGTGGGCCTAGCTTTCGTATATATTGGGTGGCCCATGAAGTTTTGGCCAGTCGATATCTCGAAACCTATTTGAACAATAATTTTGAAAGTTGGCGATGTTAAACAGTCGAAATCGTTTCCCATTTTTGGCATATAAGGACTTTCTTTCGCCTGCACATTTCCGGTCACGTAATATCAACTTCAAAATTTTAAATGAGGCATCCTATATATTATTATAATTTTGTGATGATCTATCTAATACCAATCCAACGATACTATATATATTAGCACGTTTATGTAAAACAGTGATAATTCTGAGCCGCCAAATGAATGGATTGATTTTTTAAAACTTTTATTAAAGAAGATAAATAATTATACAGCAAAATATAATAATTATTGAAATCATTACAGTTGACGCTCAAATTGATCTCCACCTTCATTAACCCAACACTCAAATCTTTTTAAAACATTTGTGTATTGCATATAGTATTGCATAGAGCATGCTGCTCTAATTATTTCTGGTGTAATAGTTTGGCACGCTGCTCTAATTTTGTATTGCAAATCGTCTAAATTTCTAGGCTGTGTATTGTAAACCAAACCTTTTAAGTATCCCCATAGGAAGAAATCTAAAGGTGTTATATGTGGAGAGCGAGCCGGCCAAGATATTGTACCATTGCGCTCAATTCATCTTTCAGGGAAAGTAGCATCAACCTAACTTTCTGGGTAAAGTGAGGAGGTGCACCATCCTGCTGCCACCACATCGTCTTTTTTCATTTAAGAGAATACCTTCCAGTAAATGGGGATGGATATTCTGGAGAAAATCTAAATATCTTTCGCCGTTAAACGTTTCTTGGTAGAAATATGGTCCAATTAAAAGGCCGTTGAATAAACCGCAAAGAACATTTACGCCATATGTTGTCTGGAAATTGGTTTCTCGCATCCATTTTGGATTTTCAGCCGACCACTAGTGACAATTGTGTCTATTAACGGTAGCGTTATTGTGAAAACGACTTTTTTGTTTCTAAGTTACATAGGTTCTTTTTTGAATAAAAATAAAGAAACGTTCATAAACAGTTGTTTATCATCACTGTAGTGCCCCAAACACTTGACAAACTGATATCATTGGATTGATATTAGACAGGCCATCACAAAATTGTAATAACATACAGGGCGTCTTATTAAAAATTTTGAAGTTGATGTCATGTGACTGGAAATGTGTAGGTAAAATAAAATCCTTTTATGCCAAAAATGGGCAACGATTTTGGCTGTTTAACATCGCCAAGTTTCAAAATTATTGTTCAAATAGATTTTGAGATATCGACTAGCCAAAACTTCGTGGACTTCCCTATACAATGGATGAGATAATACATGCATGTACTTTTTGCTGCCTCGAAAAATAGAAAGGAATTTCCTATTCGAGCAAATTTTAGACAGTATTAAAACATGTTGAAAATTCAATCGGTGGTGTATATGTGTATTATATCATGATTATGCGAAAAATTAGAATAATATAAAAAGTGTTAAACAAAGTAGTAAAATAGCGTATTTGGAACGAAAGACACTTACATGATACATATTTTGTAAATAATCTTCTACTTTTGAATCACAAAATAACGCGAAAGTTTCAACAACCATCACTTACGATGCGTTTCAACAAAAAAAAACTATATTTCTGATAGGTAAATATCAATAACTCTTGAATTTATTTCGTAATGTAATTGTGATAATCGGTATCGGTATTTTTTATGCGTTTTACAACTTACCGCTCCATATGAAATAACCTATGGAAAAAGAAGCCGACAATGTGCGTCAATATAGTGGTGAGAACCGTACTAGAAGTTTTTCTCTGCTTTTAATATTCAAAGGTTATCGCTATGGTACATGATTTATGAAAATATGTCTACTTTTTTATTATCAATATCGACACAGTGGTAATATAAAATTTGTAAAAATGTAATCAAGTGATATGAAAAACTTATGTATTATTGAGTATGAGATTGAGTTATATAATTATCACTATTTTTCAAAAATTAATGTAATTTCTTCCATAAAATTGTTTCAGAAAGTAGTTCTTTCGCATTTTATTGAGATGTGTTCTAACTTTACATGTTACATACCGCGAAGTAAAAAAGTAAGACAGTTCTTTGTATTACATTGACAAATAAACAGTTTTAAAACCTTAAAACGGACTTTTATGTATGTAGAACATCTCTATCTCACCTCAAAATCAATAGATGTCGGCTGGTATACGTTCATAATCAGAATCAGTCGAAATCCGATCGATCCGATACGATTTAATTGAGTGCTCGTGCTAACAAAAAAAAATTCTCAAATAGTCCACCATTGTGCTCTATCATGACCCATGAACATGGTAGAATGTGTTCTATTCACCTCAAAATCAATAGGTGTCGTCTGGGAGATGTCCCCGATGAGAATCAGTCAAAACCCGATTGATCCAACACGATAGTTGAGTTATTGTGCTAACAAGAAATTTTAATGCCGACGACAACGACAACGATACACACACAGAAAAACATTTTTTAAAAACCATTTTGTTTTTGTTTAGGCCGAGAAACGAAAAACTAACGCTAGAAAAAAAATTTTGTTCCATTTTTCTTTACACGATTACATTACTTTTCCGCTCTGGTATAGTTGAGTGCGGAAAAGTAAAAAATCGTAAAAATCCTGGGTTATTCTTTGTTTTCCGTTTTATAGTGCAAAAGGTCCGATAGGACTGATCCGATAGGACTTGCACCTTGACGAAGTTCTAGTGCAAACTAGAGCGGGTGGGTCGGCTTGCGCGTTTTAATGATTTAAGGAGCCATACCATAGGTTTAACCATAGTGGGAGGGTCCTTATTGAAAAACCAGACTAAGACAAGTCCCTGAAGGAGGGCAGCAGCTCTTTCAGTAGTCATAGTGGCAGAAACCGTGGGGGTTGGTATGGTGCTATGACACACACGACTGCGATGTGGAAGGCAAGAGGAAACCACCACTTTATAATCCTCAGAACAGCTAGCAGAAAGCTTATCCTAAATTAATGATGGCGTCTCCTGGGGCAAAAAACTCCGGAGGTAAAATAGTCCTCCGTTCGGATCTCCGGGTGAGGACTGTTCCGGGAGACGTGATCGAGTGCAATAATAGTAAGTGTAGCATTTCACGAGTCGGAGCGTGGAATGTCAGAAGCATGAGACAGGCAGGGAAGCTAGAAAATCTGAAGATAGAAATGGATAGGTTAGGATTAGATATAGTAGGTATAAGTGAGATGCGCTGGCCGGAAGTAGGAGATTTTTGGAGCGGTGACTATAGGGTAATACACACAGGATCGGTAAATGGAAACGCGGGAGTAGGAATCGTTATGCGGAAGAACGCAGGACAGTGTGTAGATAGCTACCTACAATACAGCGAGAGAGTAATGATGGTTAGGTTAGATTCGAAGCCAGTGGAAACAGTAATAGTGCAAGTATACATGCCTACTTCTAGCCATAGTGAGGAAGAGTTAGAAGCCGTTTATTCGGACATAGAGCAGGTAATAGGATTTGTGAAGGGTCATGAAAATTTAATAATAGTAGGAGATTTTAACGCAGTCGTAGGTGAGGGGAAAGAAGGAGAATTTGTAGGTCCCTATGGATTAGGAAACAGTAACGAGAGAGGTAGCAGACTGATAGAATTCTGTGAGAAGCACAAGATGGTAGTCGCGAACACATTGTTCAAGAATCACGTTAGGAGGCGGTACACATGGAAAATGCCAGGAGGGATAGACAGGTATCAGATAGACTACATTCTGGTTAGGAAGAGATTTAGAAATCAAGTAAAAGACTGTAAGAGTTATCCAGGAGCAGATGTAGACAGCGACCACAACTTGGTAGTCATGAAAGCTAGATTAAAGTTCAAAAATCTGAAAATCCGGAAGGATAAGAAACGTATAAATGTAGACATATTGAGGGATCAGAATATGAAAGATAAGTTCCAGGATAAAACAGATCAATTAATAAATAAAACGAGTAAGGACGAAATCAAGAACGCAGAAACTGAGTGGGAGGGTATCAAGAATAGTCTAGCTTCCGCGGGTACGGACGTTTTAGGACACGATAAAAGGGAAGCTAGGAAGCCCTGGATAACGGACGAAATCTTAAACTTAATGCAAAAGAGACGAGGCTACAAAAACAGACGAGACGAAGAAGGACTGAAAACTTATAAGTCAATAAAGTGGGAAATCATTAGAAAATGTAGAAAAGCGAAAGAACAATGGATAGAGGATAAATGCAAAGAAGTAGAAGATAAGTTGCAAGTAGGTAAGACCGATGAGGCTTACAAAATAATTAAGAGGAACTTCAGGGATATAGGAACAATAAGTAGAAATGTTAGGAGTCAATCGGGGGACATACTGATCGGAAGAGAGGAGAAAGCGGATAGATGGAAGCAGTACTTAGGAAATTTATACGAGGATCAGGAATTAGGAGAGATATTAGAGGAAGAATCTAGCATCGATAGGGAAGATGTAGGAAAACCTATATTGAGAGAGGAATTTGAAATAGCACTAAGGGGGCTAAAGAATAATAGAGCGCCGGGTGTAGATAAAATACAGGCGGAAATTTTGAAATGTGCGGGACAGAAAGTAGTAAATAGGATGTTTAAACTGGTAAAATACATATATGAAACGGGCGAGATGCCGGAGGATTATAAGAGGAACATTATCGTTACTATACCGAAAAAGAGAGGAGCCGACAAATGCGAGAACTTTAGAACGATTAGCCTAACTTCCCACGCGTCAAAAATCTTAACTAGAATAGTGCAGAAGAGGATGGAAAATAGAGCGGAGGAAATACTAGGAGAAGACCAATTCGGCTTTAGGCGAAATAGGGGAACTCGCGAAGCTATTCTGGCGCTAAGAGTAATGTTAGAGAAAACAATAGAAAAAGGAAAGAACGCTTATATAGGATTTGTAGATTTAGAAAAAGCTTTTGATAACGTAAGATGGGAAAAAATGTTCGAGATACTAAAGAGCGCGGGAATGAAGTATAGAGATAGGAAAGTAGTACACAATCTATACAAAGAGCAAACTGCTGCTATAGAAGTAGAAGGGGAAGAAAGGGAAGTAGGTATTAGGAAAGGAGTAAGACAAGGATGTACGCTATCACCACTAATTTTTAATCTGTACATCGAAGAGGCGATTAATGTGGTAAAAGATAGAGTGGATTTCGGGATTAAAGTACAGGGACAGAAACTAAAAATGCTGAGATTCGCGGATGATATAGCAGTATTAGCATCTAGTAAGGAGGAATTATAATCAGCATTGAACGAAATGGAGGTAGTGTTGACAGAGGAATACGGAATGAGGGTGAATAAAAACAAAACTAAAGTGTTAGTGTGCAGAGGGCGCGAGAGCAGAGCAAAAACGAAAGTACAAATTAATAATGAAAGGTTGGAGGAAGTTAAAGACTTCACTTATTTAGGAAGTAAAATAAATTGGGATGGAAGAAGCGATAAAGACATAAAACAAAGAATAGCGCAGGGTCGAGTAGCTTTTAACGAAAAGAAAGCACTTTTATGCTCGGGGGTAATAAACTTAGAAACAGGGAAGAGATTTTTGAAAACATATGTATGGAGCACGGCACTATACGGCTGCGAAACCTGGACGGTAGGGGAAGCAAGTAGGAAGAAATTAGAAGCTTTTGAGATGTGGTGTTACCGAAGAATGATGAAAATACCGTGGACTGATAGGGTTAGAAACGAAGAAGTATTGGAGAAAGTCGGCGAGAAAAGAAGTATGTGGAAAAACTTAAAGAAGAGAAGAGATAGAATGGTAGGCCACTTGCTGAGACATGGGGGAATAGTTCGCGATATTTTGGAGGCAGAAATAGGAGTGAAGAAAGGCAGAGGTAGGCCGAGATTAGACTACTGCTCGCAAATAGTAAGGGATGTAGGTTGTAGCACAATTAGCGAAATGCGTAGGTTAGCACAAGATAGGAGAAGCTGGAGGTTAGCGTCCAACCAGTCTTAGGACTGATGACCTAATGATGATGATGAGTGCAAAAGGGAGCCTTGTTGACTTGAACGTTGAAGCGGACTTTGTTGAATACCACAAAGTAGTGATATTATAAATATGTTTATTAAATCATGATATGTCGACAGAATAAAGGATTCCTTATCTTTAGACTTAAATATTTGTAATTTGTTTTGACTGCGATATTTAGCAATGTTATTATATAAATTATAAATATCCAGATATATAAACGCTGGATTGTTTTACATATAATTACAAAGCATAGTATTATGTTATATGTTATGATGACTGATGAGATCCTCATTAGCTTGATATTATGGATAATTCAGTTAGTTACTGTAAATCATGAAATAGAAAAAAAAAATAAAATATATAAAATTCAGTCATTCAAAATAAGCCCAAATTTTTGAAAAATGTGTAGAAGTATCCGTCAGTATTTTTCTCGAAGTAGTAGAAGTATAGGAATAGTTTATGTCGTTTCAGGGTAAAATTATAGTTGAAAAAATTAAAAAACTAACGTCATCTAGTATTAGTTGTCTTTAAAATAATTTTGAAGATTTTCAGCCTTTATCCTCATAATTATGACACTCACATGTATATACATAATTATATCAATAGGAGTTGATCTATCTAGCTTCTAAAATTTGATCATAATAAAAGATATAGTAAAAGAAGATAGCATGGAAGATAATAGAAGATACTAGACAATATAATAATAGAAGATATATTTTTATTATCAAATTATATTATCATACTGCAAATTATGCTTTAACTAGCGTTTATCTGAAGTTAATTCAAATATTATGTCTCGGAAGTGCATGTAGACTATAAATGTAGAGTATCATGTACTTATATAACCACATTATTATTTATTGTATGAATAAAAAAATAATGTGGTTATACACATGATACTCAATAGTTCTAGTTTATATTCACTTCCTTTGTCTTGAAAATAAACCAGCATTAGTCTCAATATGCTATTTATATCTAATATACTTATCGTATGCCTACTTATCCTTGTAACAATCTTATCGGATAATCATCCTAGCTAACGGATACCCTATTTACATCCTGTTATTTTTTCACAGAATTGATTTATGTAGTCTGGTGCATTTTACAATTCTTTAGGCAGTTTAATAGATTGTTATTTCTCTAAGAATGGTATTAATATTGATCTTAATATTAAGTTAATGACAGTGTCATTAAATTAACGTGTCTTTGATGGAATTGGAGTGGGAAAAGTGGGAAATCATTAGAAAGTTTAGAAAAGCGAAAGAACAATGGATAGAGGATAAATGCAAAGAAGTAGAAGATAAGCTCCAAGTAGATAAGACCGATGAGGCTTACAAAATAATTAAGAGGAATTTCAGGGATATAGGACCAATAAATAGAAACGTTAGTTTCACTAGTTGTAGAGTCAATCGGGGGACATACTGATCGGAAGAGAGGAGAAAGCGGACAAATGGAAGCAGTACTTAAGAAATTTATACGAGGGTCAGGAATTAGGAGAGATATTAGAGGAAGAATCTAGCATCGATAGGGAAGATGTAGGAAAACCTATATTGAGAGAGAAATTTGAAATAGCACTAAGGGGGCTAAAGAACAATAAAGCACCGGGTGTAGATAAAATACAGGCGGAAATTTTTAAATGTGCGGGACAGAAAGTAGTAAATAGGATGTTTGAATTGGTAAAATATACGAAATGGGTGAGACGCCGGAGAATTATATGAGAAACATTATCGTTACTATACCGAAAAAGAGAGGAGCCTACAAATGCGAGAACTTAGAAGGATTAGCCTAACTTCCCACGCGTCAAAAATCTTAACCAGAATAGTGCAGAAGAGGATGGAAAATAGAGCGGAGGAAATACTAGCAGAAGACCAATTCCGGTTTAGGCGAAACAGGGGAACTCGCGGAACAGGGGAAGCTATTCTAGCGCTAAGAGTAATGTTAGAGAAAACAATAGAAAAAGGAAAGAACGCTTATATAGGATTTGTAGATTTAGAAAAAGCTTTTGATAAAGTAAGATGGGAAAAATGTTCGAGATACTAAAGAGCTCGGTAATGAAGTATAGAGATAGGAGAGTAGTACACAATCTATATAAAGAGCAAACTGCTGTTATTATAGAAGTAGAAGGGGAAAGAAGAGAAGTAGGTATTAGGAAAGGAGTAAGACAAGGATGTACGCTATGATGTACAGGGACAGAAACTAAAAATGCTGAGATTCGCGGATGATATAGCAGTATTAGCATCTAGTAAGGAGGAATTAGAATCAGCGTTGAACGAAATGGAGGCAGTGTTGACAGAGGAATACGGAATGAGGGTGAATAAAACCAAATCTAAAGTGTTAGTGTGCAGAAGGTGCGAGAGCAGAGCAAAAACGAAAGTACAAATAAATAATAAAAGATTGGAGGAAGTTAAAGATTTCACTTATTTAGGAAGCAAAATAAATTGGGATGGAAGAAGTGATAAAGATATAAAACAAAGAATAGCGCAGGGTCGAGTAGCTTTTAACAAAAAGAAAGCACTTTTATGCTCGGGGGTAATAAACTTAGGAACAAGGAAGAGATTTTTGAAAACGTATGTATGGAGTACGGCACTATACGCTTGCGAAACCTGGACGGTAGGGGAAGCAAGTAGGAAGAAATTAGAAGCTTTTGAGATGTGGTGTTACCGAAAAATGATGAAAATACCGTAGACTGATAGGGTTAGAAACAAAGAAGTATTAGAGAAAGTCGGCGAGAACAGAAGTATGTGGAAAAACATAAAGAAGAAAAGAGATAGAATGGTAGGCCACTTGCTGAGACATGGGGGAATAGTCTGCGATATTTTGGAGGCAGAAATAGGAGTGAAGAAAGGCAAAGGTATGTCTAGATTAGACTACCACTCGCAAATAGTAATTGATGTAGGTTGTAGCACAATTAGTGAAATGCGTAGGTTAGCACAAGATAGGAGAAGCTGGAGGTTAGCGTCCAACCAGTCTTGGGACTGATGACCTCATGATGATGATGGAATTAATACTTGTTTCAAATGAAAAAAGCATGACCATTGTCGATTCGCTCTTATTAAAATTTTTAAAGAGAGCTTTTCTGAAAATGTTTTTAGTAGCTTCCTTCGTTCATTAGTTTGAATTGATTTGATAGATCGGTTTGTAGATTCTATATTTCACTCTTTATAAAACTTTTTTTTTTTTAAGTTAGAAGAGGTTTAGTAGTAACTAAAATAATAGTCATAGTTTTGTCGTTTCAATATTTAAGGAATCACTCTCGAGGTATGATAAGAATATCATAATAAAAGATGATATACAGCACAGAACATTTTTTTCTCAAAATTATATATGTGTACCACTTTAACAAATGGTTAGGCACATATATTAATAATGTGATGATTATATGAATATATGGAATATGCATGTATGTACGAGTATATATTGTTTTCATTAGTGTTAATTATATTAGACAAATCACTTTGTTGTTATAAAATAAAATGTTTCAATGAAATACTTTTTACTTCATTAAAATGTATTATTACTTTCATTTCTAATACCTTATTTATTTTTACTAGTTTTCCCTTAGCCTCTTTTTATCTTACTATTTTTTGAAATAATCAGATTTCCCTTAATTCCTCTTGGTAACGGATTGGAAATAAATGCAAATATTTTATTATACAAGTATTTTGTTATGTATAATAAAATAATATAATATAATAAAATTGTTATTATTGTATATAATTTAATAAAATTATATGTAGGCAAATTGCTTTTTGTTGTCTCGCTGTTAAAATGTTCTATTGTTTATATAAATATAGGTATGGTTTCCCTAATCAATTAATTTTACTTTCACTATCTTTATTTGCAGTAATTTAATTTATAGGTTATATAAACAATTAATCGTTTAAGCTAGATTTAGCAATTTACGTATTTGATATTGATGTTAAATAATCTAGGCAATCTGTCTGTATGAAAATTATGTATTTGGAATACTTACTGTTATGGTAGAAAGTACTGAAATACACTGTTTAGAATATACTATTCTAGAATTTAAATTAATGCATAAAATAATACTGAAATTTGTATATGTATATTTGAAGTTCATCTGGAACAGTTTAGATGTAGCGTATGGAGTGTTAAATACTCGTAGTATATTAATGTTAAATAGTATATAATATATGTATGTACGGATGACTTAACAGCTCACGTGGGGTGGCGCCGCTTATAAGAGCCTTCTCGATCTAACTTCTTGGGGATGATTAATCCCCTATAATACGTTAGTTTTCCTACATATGCTATGCCAATTTGCCGATTCCTGACTTTTCCGTTTTTTCCGTCCTTTGGCTTTGTTATTCCGATCTTAAGCAGGTCGCCTTTCACTTCTTACATCTAAGTTGATCTTGGTCTATCTCTACGTCTCTTGTTTGGCCATTCTCATTCCATTATTACACTTATCACATATTTCCAGTTCGCTCGCCATACATGTACCACCCATCTTAGTCTTTGCTTTTTAATTATTCCTATTATATTTTCTCCTTTTAATTCTTCTCTTTTTTTCCAAATTGGTTCCCGTTCTGTATTCTCCATCTGCTGTTCGTATTGGGCCTAATATTATTCTCAGGATTTTCATTTCAGCGACGTTCATTCTTTTCTCTTTCTATTCTGTCGTAGTAATTGTCTTTGTTGCATAGGTAAATATCGGTCTTATTAACATTTTATATATCATCGTCTTAGTTGTTTTGGTTAATGTTTTATTCTTTAGTATCCTCCTGTTTGTTCGCAGAGCTCTATTGGTAGATATAATTTTTCCTCTAATTTCAGTTGATCTATGTCCATTGATGGACAGTATGACGCAATAGTATATAGTAGATATTAAAAATTATTGCATCAATAATATATAATTAGATTAAAATAAAAACATAAATAGTATTAAAAACAATAGTATTTAAAGTAAAGAATCTACGATTGTTAAAATCCTATCGACTTTTATAATCCACAATATTATAATAATACATAAATAACCATTAACCGACCTGAACGGTTATATATATATATATATATATATATATATATATATATATATATATATATATATATATATATATATATATATATACATATATATATATATATATATATATATATATATATATATATATATATATATATATATATATATATATATATACCTAATGTTATACCAAAAAATGATAACAATCAACATAAAATTATCAAAATGTGTACAGAATTTCTGAAACGTCTATTCTGTTTACATCATGTTCGTGAGAGCTTTTCTATAGGAGCTTTTGTGCTTATATTTACCCGCTTTAATAACATTACTAAATGAAATTTAAACCAACAACGTTTTTTCATAGATGTAGATAAAGCATGTTACCTCTTTAAATAAAGTTCATAATGGCTGAAGTTTACTTTATTCTCTTGCTCTATAAAGTGTGTACATAACATTGTAGAGATAGGCAAATAAAATATCATATTGTTTTTGTTAAAGGAAAAGTACTACAATCAGATGTACCTACTTTAAAATATATTGATTACTACATTATTGAGCAATCTGTACATATGTAATATATATTAAAAATAATAAATAATACAACAAAAAATAATTTTAATATATAAATTGTTTAAGATATCTCATAAGCTATATGATATATCAAAAAATGTCGTGATTTATTTAAAATTTAGAAAATATGGATTTATACCGGATATATCGATAACGCATATACGTACAATAAATGTTGTAGTAATTAACATTGAATGTACCTTTAAAAAAGGTATTGTAACCGTTTAATAATAATACATGAGTAAGCAAATCGCAATAATATTACGCCGCTCCCTCGCTCATATTGAAGGCACCTCCGAAGCAAGCCTCTAGAGGCTTCGGATCAAAAAACAAAATTTACCACGTTGTTTGCAAGGGTCGACTGACTATTGACTTTGTCAAAATGTCGAAATTCGACTGACTATTGACTTTGTCAAAATGTCGAAATTCAAACGAAAAGCATTTCATACATCGACCTAAAAATTTCGTGATACACACACGAAAGCAGCCGTTTAGTAAATAGAGACTATTCGAAACAAAAGTTGTAAACTGAAGACGACTATAGAAAATTTTAACTAATTAATTTGAAATAGTGTTGATCCAACACTATTTATTAGATTTAAAAGCTTGGGCGTATGCGATAAATTGCTGACATATTATCTAACCGACATAAATTAATGTATTAAATTAAATAAACCTATATAACTACTTCTCCAGAACATCGAGAGTCCCGCAGGGTTCCCATCTGGGTCTCATATTATTTGCCTTATTTACTGACGATGTTCATTCGTGCTTTCAACATGCTGACTTTTATTTGTATGTAGATGATCTTAAAATATGTGCGGTCGTTAACGCTGTAGATGATTATTACAAATCACTGGAAGATATTAACAAACTTATTGATTTCTATAAAATTAATTAGTTAAAGTTGAATACATGAAAATGTTATCATATAATGTTATCTCGATTAATACATAATTAATGGTTCTGGAGTAGGTTGGAACCTTTGGTGTGAAGATAACACTGACTTAGTTTTCCACAAAGCACCAAAATAGTATACACTACACTCGACGCGCCATTCGCGTCTTTCGCCAACAAAGTTGACATCATCTGAAGATGACTAAAACTTCAGTTTTAATCATGTCCGGATGATGCCAACTTTGTCTAAATAACTAAAACTTCAGTTTTAGTTTTAATCATTTCTAGACGATGCCAACTTTGTCGGCGAAATGCGCGTTGAGTGTAGTGTATAGTGTTTTGTGGAATATAAGTCAGTGTTACACAGTGGCGGTTTTATTGTAGGTGCATTTATGCAGTGAGCTTCTTTAAAAATTCCTAAAAATACCTATTAGGTGTTTACTATACATTACATTATCATTATACATAGAATGTTCCGATATCTAACAGCCTCGCTTACAGCTTGTTAGTTGTCGGGAGATTCGCCAACCCTAGAATTTATCATATTTATCTATGGGATATTAAATCTGCAACTCTAAATACATAGGGAGTTCAATTTTCTTATTGCACACAATAGAGGACCGTTTATACATGCGTTAGAAAGAGATGACCCGGGCGCGTAAAACAGGAGATATGTATACGAATCTTATGAGATTTGCGTGCATTGCAGGCAATATACACGCGAACTGTATGAACCGTTTCTGAAAATGCTGAACTTCTAATAGAATGCTTAGAATGTATTTTTGACACTTCGGGAAATGATTATTGATTACATTACAAAAAATCAGGCTCAAATTTTATTAGGTTATTTAAATAGCGATTACTTTAAATACTGGCTCGCGTTTTTCGCCAAGGTCATGCCTCATTGTGAAATCCTTTTTAATGAGTTTTAGTCTCGATCATTGAATGTTGTCAAGATAGCAGTTATTTGCATAATATTGAAGACGCAACTATAAAAATCCGTACAACTAATTCCTCAAATTCACCTGAAAAAAATACAAGGCGATCCCATAATGACATATCATTTTGTGCAAAAACAAAGGAAGTGTGTGATATATTAATTAACCAAACTAAAGACAGATTTGAGTTTAGAGGATACCTGTTAGCATCGAAACTATTTTCCCCCAATAAATTTAGTGGCTATGAGAAACAATTTCCCAACTCAAGATTTTGGCAATGTAACGAAAACTTATGGATTTTTGTATAAAGTTAAATTGAAAAGTGAATTAACGGTTATATATGTACATCAGGGAAAATTTTCGTGATTTTCACTTAGCAATTTTATAATATATATAAATAACCTCAGGCTTGGACATAGGTAAGTTTATTTTAATTTTTCGTTTGTTATTATTTTATCGATTGCACCCCCAGACAAAAATTACACCGGCCGCCACTGGTTACATAATTAATGGGTAGCCTACAGAAGGCGGTTCTTTTGAGATGATTTCATCTACTGAAAATTTATAATATCATATTAGACTCAAAACTTTACTTTAAATTTACTTTACGTAAATTTTAAGTTGTTTTACGTAAACGTAAACGTTTTCAAAATTCATCTTCAATATCCTTCAAAATGCTTTTGCAAGAAGCCACTATGAATGTGGATCAGTGTGGTGAAGTCTATTATTTTAACTATATTGGTAAGCTTGGGAAAAGTTCTAAGGAAATTTTTAAACGCCTTAAGCTATAGGTGCAATAAACCTCTTCATTATGAATCATGTGGGGATCTAGTGCCTGTTTCATTATAACTAAAGAAAGCTGTTGATGCCATTGTTTGTTAATTTATAGTTATCGTAATTGTATATACCTAATATTGCTAAACATTCATCGATTGAGAACTTTGGATCTAATATTATTTTTTATTAGTTATTATGTTAAATATTAATATATACTTATAGTTTATTTCATCGCTATTTGCCAAATAAAAAATTTCAAACGGCTCTTATCTCATACCATGGCTTGTTTTTATAGCTAGGCTCATGTAGACTGTTCCGTTTATCGGCAAGATAAGAGAGTTTTTTATTTGACAAATAGCAATGAAATGAATAGTAAGTCATATATTTGCGTCAATTAACAAAATATATAATAATAGCATTTAGTTATCTTATTTCATATTTTATAAAAAAAATAATTTTTCTTAACGTTATTATCTGCAATTTAAAGTAAACACGTTCAATATATGTATTTTTGAATACATATATCACTAGTTTTAGTTCTTTTTAATTTTCATGTAAGAGTGCGTGCTTCGTCGACTGTTAATACTTAGCAATCTTGTCATAGGCTACTAACAGTACTTACTGTACAAAGTTATCTTTAATTTAAGAAAATTTACTTAAGTAGAATTTCTTAAATGTATTATAGTTATAAGTCACTCGTGTTATATAGTCTTATTTCTTCTTACTTAATTATCAAAAATATTTCCTATTACATTCATAGTTAACATACACACGTGTAATAAACAGTATATATATATATATATATATATATATATATATATATATATATATATATATATATATATATATATATTATTGTTCTTGTGCTGTAATTTCTATATAAGGATATTCGAATTTTTTTGAAGATGTTTGATCAAACATGTTCTTCCCTACGTCTTTAGTCATTGGAGAAATTACTAATATAATGTATTGCAAACACGTGTATAGTTACAAAACAACTACAAAGTGTAAATACTGAACTTCTCTTTTCTTATCTCATCAAATATACTTGTACATATAATAGACTGCAGATGTTATTGTGCCATTTTCAAAATGTCTAATATAATTATTAACGGAATTAATAAATATAACTCAAACAATTACTTACCCTTATTTTTGAACTTGTCCACACTCCGTCAGTTTCATCGCACGGAATTGAGTTATATTTAAGAGACATTTTCTTCTAACTTTTTTGCTAGTTCCACAACGAAAGGCGACTATATAAATTGATCACTGTACACGAATTGATTATAGTCAATAGCAGATCAAAAAATAAAATGAGGAATTGTTGATATAATGATAACAGATTAGACGATGAATAATAAGTATTTTTCACTTATAGGTATGTATTGTTTTCAGTACGTAATATGAGTTTAACTCTGCGCATCATATGTTTACCAATTTATTAGTCATTTGGTGAGTTGGTGGATATATCGACACTATGATATATGATAAAAGTACGAGGAATTTTAATTTAATTTTAAGTATCGTTTTCCGGAAAATAGATTAAAGGTAAATGACATCAAAGGATTACGAAGTAAATGTATCCGAGGGTTACTTACTATAAGGAACCCGTTAACCCTGGGGAATTTTACTTGATTGATACGTATGCCAAATAACGCATGTCGCAATGGTTCAGGGACACTAGCTAGTCTTATTTTAAGATACAAGAAAGCACAATAGAAATAATGTATTATTGTGTCATATGAGAATATGTAGCTCATTTCAAGTTCCATTATTAAACTGGTACCATGTGATTTCTTTCTCTTTAAAATATCGATAAAAAAATTAACCTTGGATTTGTAATACCGCGAAATCTCCCCAATCAGTCTGCGTTTCATTCAGTAAGATCATTATGTTTAAGACTTGACATCGTAATCAAGCATATGGACTTGACATCGAAATCTTACTAAGTATATCATAATCATGAATATGAATGATGAATATAAACACTGGAAAAGACATGATATTAGTGCTATATTACAGTTGAAAACTATTATACAGATTTTAAATTTAAAAAATATATACAAAATTGATATACTCAAAAAATCATTACAAACAAAATTAATTAATATTAAAACAAAACGAAAAAACAAAAAATGTGTCCGTAATACCTCTTCTGGCAAAAAACACACACGTTGGCTATAGTTTAGTGGAAATATTTTGTTAGAATATGAAGAGGTACAACGGATATATTCTTTTTGTTTTGCAATAATACAGGGTGGACCAGGTTTTCCGTGACAAACTTTGACAGTCAATGGGAAACGTTTTTTTTATGAAAAAAATCCATATAAATTTTACTAAATTGCTTTATTTTTGATATACAAGGTGTTAAAATTTATTTTTTTAACAGTGTATTAACAATCTTTATTTTCAGAATTAATAACTAAAACAAAACTAAACGATAATTGAAAATATTAATAAAAAATCTCTATTCTCTTGAACTGAAGGACCCAGAGACAAAAAATCATTCTTTTCTCTTCGTCTCCTGGATGTAAACCTGGATGGAACAGGTTGTAGGTGAAATGGACGTCTGTGATCTCGTCTTAGAGTACGAAGTACATTGGATTAGAGGTGCGGAGAATACGAGAAGCTATACAGGAACTCGTTGTTGGATCTCTATTAAACCCATTTAATATATTCTTTGTTGTTGGTTTTGGTTGACATTATTTCGATCCCCATGTAAATTTCCTAAACCTTTCTCTATTAATTGCTAGTGAACTCTTGTGAACACATTACAACTAGGATGTGTTATCTTCGGATATATCCTTCTGTATTCTCTAGCGGTCGCCCTTGAGTTTCCATTAGCAAATCCATACACAAAATGGATATCCCCTATTTCTCGATTTGAAAATCTAAACGGCATTTTGATACTACTGGACAAGTCTTATGTTAAAATTGTCAATGGTTGTCATGAAAACCAACACCAACCAGGCGTGGCAAATATTGATTATCTCGAAAGTGACAGAGACAAAAATTAGAAACTGAAAAAAAAACTTAAACTTTAACACCTTGTATATCGAAAACAAAGCAATTTAGGAAATTTGTTTATATGGATTTTTTTCATAAAAAACGTTTCCTATCGACTGTCAAAGTTAGACAGTCACGAAAAACCTAGTCCACCCTGTATATTGAGTACATCAAGAGACGAGTTCATTGAAACTTAATTTTCGACAGGTACCACTGCATATTGCTGAAAATGTTGTATAATTATTTGCAAGGCACTATATCTATCATCTAGATGTGCATTGTAAAGCCGAATCAGGATACTGGTAAATAAGTTACCGGATAGATATACGTAGACAAAGCCAAGTCATTCTTACATATATTACCAGGATTCTGGTTATGTTAACCTGATGTTGTTCACCTCCCATTAAATATTTGTTATATAAACTAACAACTTAGAGATATAGACCTAGAGAAATTATGAACCAGAATTTCTTACACAAGAAAATAATGCATGATTGAATATAATGCTGTCATCAGAGAAATAAAAAGAAAGACAGTGACTGCATGTTTGTGAGAATATTCCTGTACATTGTATTATAATTGCCTCTTAATATTTGCAATAAATCAATAAAGAGTTAATGAGAAAATATGGTTATATTATTATCATAGATGGTCATATTAACGAATTATATTATTCACAGGAGTAGCGTTTTAATATAATATTTTTTTTATAGAATCACTACTTCAGTGCAATAATTTTATTTTGCATTGAGCTTATTTCCATTTGATGATGATTGCTTTAAGAAATAAATATAAAATAAATATAAAAATAGTTTATAATAATATGTCACAGAGACTTGGTAAAATGCACATTAGAATTTAGTTAAGTATCGTTTAAATACACAGAACTCGATCTCCTTTCCTCTGAAATTTCATTCCGCAGAAGGGAAGATTACACATAGAGACGAGAAAAGACACATTCATATTCAAAGAAGGATGCCGAATTCTGTCAGATTCTGGACCCTGAATTCGAACTGAAAATGAATTTTGGTAGAAAAATAGATAGGATACCCATTTACTTTGAACACTTGATTTTTATCTGATATTTTTTACTTGCTCATTCTTATTATTAAGCAAACGATTGATATTTATTGGATCTGCGTTTAGCACTAAATTGAATATCCACCGCATTCTCTATTAACAAAACTAGACTTGAAATTACCTGACAATAATTATTTCGTAGTTTCAAGTGTAGTTATTTCATTTTTTATTATTATTATCATAACTTATCATGAATGAATACATGTTATTTGCAGAATTGAATAAACTGCTTAATTATTAAAAAGTATATGGTGTGGTAGGAAGAAACACTGCCTTTTTGGTTCTTTTTCTATGGATAGTATTTTTTTTTATTCAAATATTTAAGAAAAGTACAAAAACTTTTTAATAAACTATTAAATAGTTTTTACTTAACTAAAAGATAAAATGGCGGTTTAAAATTGATACCAATAATGATAATCTACCACCATGTATTTTCAAATATTTAATGGAAATATTATCACAGCAGGCCCGTTACGATGGCCTAAGTGGAATTTATCTACCCTTCCCTTGTTAGAATTCGAATAAAAGAAAAAAATATATATATATATATATATATATATATATATATATATATATATATTATATACATTATAGAGAAAAGTATATATATATATATATATATATATATATATATATATATATATTCCTTTTTAACACAGAATGCAAATATTGTTGGATGCAATACAAAAAAAACTCATTTTTTTTTAAATAATAATTATACTTTGATTATTTATTAATGCGATTTTAAATTGTAGCACATTAATAATTTTTTCATTCTCATTTCATTTTCTGATTATTATAATACTCCTAAAACTTGTATCTTGTTATATAAAAATAGCAACTGTTATTTAAATCTAATTGCAAATTAATATTATCTGTTAGAAAATTAAAAAAACATATATGACAGGAAAAGAAATATCTTAGAAAAATTAAACTCAATGAAACTTATTCCCATTGATTAAACATAATTTTTTATAAACTAATGATCCAGTTGATAAATACATCTTCTGGAATATTTGATTTTTTATAATAATGTCAATTATTATAAAAACGGATGGTCAAATGGAGTGTTTGTAAATTTTGTAAGTAACTGTAATTTGAATAAATAAAAACACCGTTATTTAATTATCCAAATTCATTTCATACCATTTTAAAATTAACAGTTTCTCTACTATTAGTACTTACATGCTTTACCGCATTATCTGTAATAACGACTCATTAGGACAGGTTGATATCCTTGTTATTATTAAACGTATATATTACAACAAAATTAATTTTTATGAAAATATCGATATTTTTACTGTTAAAGGTAGCGTTCAGATTTGAGACTTTCAACTTATTACCTAGCAAAAAAGGTAGAAGACAAACGCACGAATATAAGAGAAGCACACTGAATCCAAAAATGAAATATTTACACTCCCACAACGTTTAACTGCCAACACTACTTAAAGTAAAGTGATTCAAAAGAATCTAACGTTTTCGATCGACTAGCTGTTAAACCACTCTCTATGGAGTCTTTCATTTACGGTAGTAAAATGGAAACATTAAACAAGTCAATAAGGTATCGTTAAAACGAATTTTAGCTAATGAGCTTGAAACGAAATATAAATAAGATTAAATGACATGTTTCTTCTGCTTCACTTTAAAAAGGCCGATAAGATTAATGTATTTCGAATTGTTAGAATCGGTATTTATAGAATTGTCATTCCCCATTGTGATGACCGTATCACCGCAAATGGTTACAACTAATATGATCTTCTAAAAGGCTTATATTTGAACAGGTAGGACTATCGAAAAACTTCTATATATATGTTTTTCCATAAAAATGTATGGGTGGTATTTAACAGTTTACCAACTTTACCCAATATTTTCATACAAAAAAATACTTTCATTTCCCAAAAATACTAAATGCTCACCAAAATTAAGAAAATGCATAATCTTAAAACGACAACCAAATATTGACATAATGCTAGTCTTTCATATTATTTATTCCTAAAAATAACTGTTGTTGGTTATAAATGCTAAATGTTCACCAAATTTTATTCTGCATTTAGTTCTAACATGATAGCCAGATATTTCATTTTCGTCGGTGATTTATATTATTTCGCAGTTAAAAACACTCTTCGTTGAGCAAAAATACACAATGTTTACTATATTTTATACCACATTCAATTTGAAAAGGATACCCAGATTTTTTATTCTTGTTATCCTAAATTTCACTTATAAGTAAAAACTATCGTATTTTATTAGGTCTCGTTACTAAAAGGGGGAACAGAATTAAGTAAAGAATTCATGAAAATAAATCGATATATTAAAAATGCAACATAAAATTCACGAAACAAAAACGAAACTTAGTGTTACGAATTCTTAGAAATAAAACAATATAATTTTTTAACATAAAATGAAACACAACATTCACGAAACAAAAATGAAAATGAAACAAGCACTTTTATTGCACTATTAAGGCTTTCTTAGCTTTAGTTGGCCGTCCTCTTCTTCGTTTTTCTCCAATTGGTACATTCCTTGCATCAGTAGGTGGTTCAACAAGTTTCAGACGAATTGCTGCTAACCCCGCTAAATGTTTGCAAACTTAATTTCTATTATTAATTAGACAATTGCATGTGCCACTTAACCAGTCAGAGTCGTCCTGCGGTAACTGTACTTCCCACTCACTGAAATGTTGTTTTTTGTAGCCGTCAAACGTCTCCCACATATCTTCAAAAGTTTCACATTCCATTGCATCTCCACCTGGAACTCGGTACCACCGTTTCATTTCACTAGCATGTTTTAACGATATTTTTTTAGACAGTTTGGCCCACTGATAAGCTTTTGTCCACATTTTCAAAGCCATCGTTGGCAAGTGGCTAAACTTTCGCTCGTTGTTTATAGTGTACTCATTAGACTAATCCCTCACCATTTCTGAAGCAATTATTAAGAATCGAGCCAGCGGATGGCGTTCACGAAGTGTACCTAAAAATAATAACAAAGTTAACGATACCAAATTACGCCATTCTGAAAGTGTACCTTTGTCTTTTATTATTCTGATAAAAGACTCCAATGCATTGTTTGTGGCAGGTGTCCTCGGTGCGGCACCCAAATACCAACAACGATTTTTAGTGAGCCATTTGTCTTTGAAATAAAGTACAAATTTTTTTTCGTCTTTCCATTTATCTAGAAATTTTTCACAGGCCCTGTCAAAAACTTCTGTTGTTGAAGCACATTGCAAAAAATCAATATCCTTTAGTATGTCCCTCTGGTACTTCTTTTGCACAGATTGCTCAACTCGTACTTGCATCTTCTTTTTTACATGCGCCCAGCACATTCGTATAATAGTACCCTAAACGAATACTTGCACAAACGCATTTTGGATACTTTTGGCTGCGTCACATACCAAAACCTTACAAGTTAAATCGTAGGAAAACAGTGAGAGACGTTCTTCTTTAACGTTTGATTCTTTAACGTTTGATTCTTTAACGTTTGAAATAAAAACACAAAATCATTTGTTTGTTCTGTGGTTGTAACAGCAAGACCAAAGGAGTGAAAATGTTTATCTTTATCCGTGGTTCCAACTATGAGTACTGGAAACTCCTGCCAAATAAGTTTATAGGTCGCATCAGCATGAATAACTTTGCATTGCCGCGATAGACCAATTAAATATTTGGTCGATAACAAAAATTTGAAACTTGAATTTGAATCGTCTTTAGAAACTTCATATGCAGCAACAAAAACTTGATGATCATCGGAAGGTATTTCTGAGTTGGTCACTAACCAGGATTCTAGTTCTCCTAAGCTGATTACTGCAGATCCATACTTCTTTTTACGTAAAATTGTAAGATAATTGTTCAATTGTTTCATAGGCGGTAGAGTCAACCCTTGTATTTTGCTCAAATTGCTCATAATAGATTTGGGCTTCAAACGTAATTCGTACAATTTGTCTATTTCTTTTTTCGTCTCACTACTCAACCCACATTTCGATTGGGACTCCAAATTTTGACGGTCATGAGCTTTTTCAGTTCGAAATAATATTATCTCGTCGCTGGATGCATCAATCAATAAATAGAGTGCAGCTGAACATTGGATTGCCCGACTTTTGGCTTTATTACATCGATAATATCGCTTTACGCCTTCTTCCGTAGAGTGGCATTTCTGAAAGGACCACAGTTTTTCATTTCCAATAAATTCTTCGGCACATTTAATGTTCGAAAATTTTCTTTCAAGACACCAAATCCTACCTTGCTTGCGCCGTCTTTTAGGCTGTACCGTATCAGCTTCTCCATCTGACTCCGAAAAAGAACGAAACAGCGGAACTTCGTCTGGAATACACTCGGCCCTGGTAAACTTTCATCGGCCATTTTAGTTTATCATATGGCAATACACTGATTACACACACTGTAAAAGCTACCAAGCATAGTGTGCGACTGCAAGCTGAAGCATGCAAAAGAAAACTTGTCTGGAACCAACAGGCAAAGATGCGCGAGCATATTTAATTTTTGGAGTAACATAATAATTATTTGACGCACAAATAGTTTTTTCCAGAAAGAATAAATATAAATGGATAGCACGAATATTCATTATATACAGCACGGACGTGGAATTTGAGCGTTTTGAATTTGGTGAACATTTAGTAAAATCGATGGACATATAGAATTTAAAATGTAAGCAATGGTAAAATAATACGCAACATAGCAATTTTAGTAGTGCTGTTCTCATTTTCCGAAGTATAATAATTTGGGTTCCATTAAGATTTTTATTGTTCAATAATTTTTTTGGTGGACAGGGATCCCTAGCCCTGTCAGGGATGCCTAGCATGGTTTAATCTGGTGTACATTATATTTGTTCTCAAAATGTATCACAATAATAATAAACTTGTAGGTAACATTTTACTTTTATATATTTGAATAATATCACATTTTCATAGTTCATATCAAAATTCAATATCATCATTGTTTGAGTTCTGGTATACATACTGTGAACATGAAAAGATAGAAATAAATTCAAACAAAATCCTTGGATAGGTCGATTTCGTTTTTTTAAATGCGCATTTTTCGTTTACGTATATTTCTAACGTCATCATTATTGGTGTTCAAGTCATCGACACTATTTTTAAATGGCAATACCCTTATCTAATTACGCAATTAAAGATACCTTATTTTATACGTATCATTCGAGAAATTTTATGGTAGTTTACATAATAACAACTATTATGGATAGGGAAAATTATTCATTTAATTTTTAGTAGTATTAATATTTCCATAGTTTCAACACGACATTGGTTGCAGCTAATTTTTTGAGGATTCTGTTTTTTGCTTTTCTAAATTTTGTTACTCTTTTTACGTTATTTGATGTGACATTTTTTGCGAATACTTCTGCTCGTTCTAACACTTTCCATTGCCTTGAGGTTACTCGGTTACTTGCGTTTGTTAAGCTGCATAATAATTTTACTTATCTACTATCAAACATTTTAAAATATGGTGAAGTACAACGAATTGAAATTTTGACAATGTTTGGTTATGGAGCAAGGATCTGTACACTAGTTAAGCCTTGTGAGTTATTTATTACTAAGTATCCTGAACGACATATTACACGTTCAACTGCAAGGAAAATAGAAACAATATTTATAAATCGTGGTTCTGTGAGAGACAATTATATCAAGGGTCATTCTGGAATATACACAATTAGATGTGTTACTAGCTGTGCAGAAGAATGTAGTTAGAATAGCTCGATAATTCGTGGTTCCCAAGCTATTGTCTTATGTGGCTAGGCTACTTCTTGTTTAAGTGGTTCAGTTAATAACCGGAATTGTGGGTATACCTATATAGGCAGTTTCTAAACACCTTCATTGAATGATACAGGGATATAGGCAGTTTCCATAAGCATGTCGGTATCACTGTGGTAGGACCATCCTTTGTCTTCTTCCACTGATAACTCTGGAACCTCGGAAGATATTGACGACTGATAAAATAATGTTAAATGACATTAAAATTGCCAGGTGTAACTATTGGTACTACTATTGTAGGGCCGTTATTTATTGATGGTGAAAAGTATTAAAGTTGCTACAACAGAATATAGTTTCCTTCTTTGTGACACTGCATTTAATAAATGAAAAATTTTAGAACAGTCACTAGTTAGTGATTATCTAACACCATCTTTTTCAATAACTAGATTGGTGGCCAGGTAGATCTCCAAGATAGATCACATACTATTGAGGCATTAAAAACAGACTTCGGAACGAAGTAGGACTAATGTTTTACAAGAATTTTAATTGCTACTTAACACTTGTTAAGTGGAAATTAACAATTAATTTAACGGTTTTTATTTATATTAATTATTATTTTTCAAAACATTGTTCTGAATTAATTTGTTAAAATGTTTTTATTTTGTATTTTATATCTAAAATAGTTTTGTAAATGTACTTTAATTTTATTTACTACACAACAAAGAAGAACATTGCACATCTAATGGCACGAATAGAAACTCAGCATTTTGTACGAGATGCATATATCGCAAAATACCTAGGATACTGGATAATTAATTAAACATGCTATTGAATGAAGTAAATGATTCGATTCCCTTTGTTTATCATTATCCACAACTTCGACGACGGAGAACGTGACTTCGTTCTTATCGATTAGAATAAATTCCCATTTCAGTAAATCTGTAGTATATCAAGGGTTATAGAGTGTACATGTAAATAGTTCTATTCCTCTGCTAACTCTGGCACCCCAGAAGATATCGACGAGTGATTATATCAGGCTAAATGATGTTAGAATTGTAAAGTGTATCATACTCGTACTCAGTGGCGGTTTTATTATAGGTACATTTGTCCAGTGAGCTCGTTTAAAAATTCCTAAAAATACCTATTAGATGTTTACTATACATTACATTATCATTATACATAGAATGTTCTGATATCTAACAGTCTCGCTTACAACTTGTTAGATATCGCGAGAGTCGCCAGTCCTAGAATTTATCAGATTTATCTACGGGATATTAAATCTGCAACTCTAAATACATAGCGTGTTCAGCTTTCATCTAGCACACATCAGAGGACGGTTTAACTGTGTGTTAGAAAGAGAGGACTCGGGCGTGTGAAACAGGAGATTTCTATACACATGTATATGAGATTTGCGTGCAGTGCACGGCCACGTAAAGCAAAGTTTATTCTGTAAGCTTTGACGCAAGTGTATTGCAGCAGGTTGTCTATTGTATTATCTTGTCTTGTATTGTATCGCATTGTATTGCCTGTTGAATCTGGGCTGCTTACGTGGTGGTCAGGTGTTGTTTGTATTTTTATAACCACAACGAGAGGGAGGAGATCGCAATGGAGGCATATTCGGTGGAATATATAACGAAATTTTAATACGCTAACTGTACGAACCGTTTCTGAAAATGCTGAACGTTTAAAGGAATACTTATAATGTATTTTTGACACTGCGGGAAATGATTACAACACAAAAAATCAGGATCAAATGTTATTGGGTTACTTAAATAACGATAGCAATAAATACTGGCTCGCGTTTTTCGCCAAGGTCATGCCTCATTGTGAAATATTTTTTAAAGGGTTTCAGTCTCGAGCATTGGATGCAGTCAAGATGAGCAGTTATTTGAATAATTTTGAAGACGCAATTATAAAAATCCGGACAGCTAATTTCTTAAATTCGCCTAAAAAAAAACAATACGATCCCATAATGACATATCATTTTCTGCATAAAACTAAGGAAGTGTGTGATATATTAATTACCCAAACAAAAGACAGATTTGAGTTTAGAGAACACCTGGTAGCGTCGCTAACAAGTGTATTCTATCTGTTTATTGGAGAAAAACTATTTTTCTCCAATAAATTTAGTGACTATGAGAAATAATTCCCCATTCAAGATTTTGACAATGTAACGAAAACTTATGGATTTTTGGACAAAGTTAAATTGAAAAATGAATTAACGGTTCTATACAGCAGAGAAGTTTTTCGTGAAGCATCAAGAGTTGCTTAGCAATTTTGCAATTATTTATAGATCGAAACCTGACGGACTGTTTTAGTGGTACTGTTTTATTATTAAAATTAATTTGTAGCATACCCATGACAAGTGCTGAGAGTGAACGCTGTTATTCGACGATTAAAAGACTTAAAAAACTTTTCGAGAAATACAATGGCGCAAGACAGACTAAAATTCACTTTGCATGATAAGTATGGAGAAAGTGCTAATTGCAGCGGTTCCAGATTATTAAAATCTGGATTGTAATGATCCCGTAATTGACGTTTTTGCGAATTCCAATAACAGACGAATGGATTATATATATATATATATATATATATATATATATATATATATATATATATATATATATATATATATATATATATATATTTTTTTTTCTTTTAATTTTTTGCTTGTTATAATTTTATCGATTGCACCCCCAGACAAAAATTACACCAGCAGCCACTACTCGTACTATAGATGACGCTTAAGCTATTCTCAATAAAATGAATTCAAATCGAGAGAAGGGTATGGAAAGCTCATTTAAAAAGTTTACTCCTCTATTCAACGGTGCGGCGGCGGCGGCGCCGTTTTATTTCTTGTAAATTGATGTTAAACAATGAATAAAATTACATATGTTTCGTCATTGTTTACTTAACCAACCTCTTTAATAGATATTGAAAGGGTAATCAATTAACGGTTATAAATTAACGCTTGGCTTTATGAACAACTCTGAGAAAGTGTCTAAAAAGAGTTCCATCTATATAATATTATGGTAGGAACATAATGATGATGACCTAAATAGAACGATGGAAAGCTGCAAAAGCAGAATGCATAATAGAATTCTCAAATTATCGCAAAACATTGTTTAGTGCAGAGTATCCTTTTTGACGGAATATTTAATACAGGTACAGATAATGTTAATGGGACATATGTAAAACCACACATTGTAAAGTATACTATAGATGGCGCTTAAGTTACTCTGAACTAAATAAATTCAAAGGGAAAGAGGGGTATGGAAATCTCATTTAAAATGTTTAGCCGGCTGGCTGTCCAACGCTGACGTCGTTTTATTTTTGCAAATTGATGTTAAACAATAAATAAAATTATGTTTCACCATTATTTACTTAACAAACTTCTTTAATATCAATACATATTAAAAAGGTAAAAAATATTAAATTATTTATAAATCAAAAGCAAAAAATAAAAACGTTTATCACCTCACCGGTTTATTTTTATAATCCATTATTTGAAAAATAAAAAATGTCCTAAATTATACTAAATTAGAGAAACTGATATTCGTCTGACAGCTACCAATAGCTAATTATTTTTGTTTATTACTTGTGATCTGTTTAATCATATCATCGAGGAAATTGATTCACATTAGACTGTTAGAAAAAGAAAATATAGCCAAATCATGCAAAGCTTACACAATTGTTTAACGAAACATTATATAAGGCTGAAATAATATTTAATGAAACGTTTTCAGAAATACTCATTTGCAGGAAATATCTCAGGGAAACAATTAAGAAATTCCAACTGGAAATACAGACAGGGAGAGTATAACTGGATTGCCCTCAGAATATGAATAGGTGTAAGTCCTTGATCAGTAGTTTGCGGCAAACAAGGGTTAGAGTTACAGATTAACACGCGGTTTTACAAATAACTGAGAAAGTATCTATACAGATATCCATTCATATAAATTAATATAATGTGACACGAACATAGTGAAGATGATCCGAACAGAAAGACGAAAAGTTGTAATATCAGAACGTATAACATAAATCTAAATTATCACAAACCATTTTGTTTAATGAGGAGTATTCTTCTTTACGGGACAGTTAACACAGGGACAGATGACGTTAATACGTATAACCACATATTTTGCATAGGTAGACTTCATAAAAAATAAAGGCTCGCACTTATATTGGCCAATCGTATTACTGAAGGAAAACTTGACAGGAGTATTGTATCTCGATTTATTCCAAATGCGTATAGATCTATTCACTGAAGAAACGATGATAGTAATTCCGGAAAAATTTGATGTGGATATAAAGTTCCAACAAGATGACGTCGCCCCACATTTCTTTATGTTTCTGGTAGATCAACTTGATAAAACATAAGCAAATCGGTGATTTGCTACGTAGTTTAACAGATTGATCTATTTATTCGCTAGATATGACGCTCCTCGAAGTTTTCCTCGAAAAAATACTGTTTAAGGCAATTCTTCATCATATCATTTCTGAAAATATATTACGATTCTTATTATAAATGTAGATAAAACAATGGTGGAATACAGAAAAATAGATTGGAAATGAGACAGTTATGAAGAAACAAAAGCTTTTTTTTTGAAGTACATGTGTATTGTCTTATTTAATACGATATACTGTAGTCTCTGATGTTACTGGCGTAAAGCCATCCACAACAGAATATTGTATTAGAATTTAGTTCTTAAAGTAACATATATTATTGTATATATAACAATATATATGCAACAAAAAATAAAAGTAACAAATATATATGCAGTATTGTCTACTAAAAATGTAAGTGGCAAAGTGAAAAATTCTGCACTACTTATTTTCAGGGTTGAAAAAAGTAATACTTAACAGTGAACTAAAATCAGAAAACTAAAAAGCAATGGCTTCGTTCTAATTAGGATGAAAATAACAGTTTTGGGTAATATGTACTATGATTCATTGAAGAATGAAAATATTGAAATATACTCAGTTTCTTTGTGTCCCTATATAATGTATAATGTATAATGAGGAATATATTGGAAAAATGTATTTTTTCAAAAGCAATACTTAATTCTTTTCAGGTTGCATGCTTTAAAGTTACGATTATATAAAAGATAAGTTGTATTTTTTTTTATTTTATCGAAAATAGTTTAAAAATGACGCAAAGTTTTACTATAAGAGGGTAAAAATCAAACTACAGAAATAAGGAGTTTATACTCCAAAACCTATCTGCAAATGCCTTATATAATAAGGACTAAACAAATTAGGTCAAAACAGCTATTCTCCTGGCTATATGCCAAACGCCGAGCACTGAATTACATGACAAAATTTGTCGTAACTTTGTCTAAAACTTTTAGTTTCAAAAAATAAAACCCGCCACAGGTAGGATTCGACATTTGTCCCGGATCGGAACCGAACGACATACAGCTGTTTCGAACTTGTTAGTTCTCATCAGTGCCCCGCATACGGTACGCCGATTCAGGACAAATGCCGAATGAACTTTATGGCCTATACATCTTTATCGATACGATCTCTGTCAGTAACTTATAACTTACTCGATTTCCGATTTATAAGTTACTAAAACTTTTAGAACAATCACTGTATTTTTAGTGCTAACTCTGTTAGACAAAAATGCCGAAATTTAAAGTCGAAATTTAACGGGAGATGTGTGTTTGAATATGTGACAGAATGCTATTGAGTCGATATCCTATAGGAAAATGCTGATGAATTTCGAGATCTGGAATAACTTTTCAATAGGATGGTGTTTCTCCATTCTATTATGGCTCAGTAAGAGTATAAATATATCAATGAACAGTATCTGAATAAGTGAACTGCCAGGGTACCAAATAGAGTGTCCGTCCGGTCTTCAGATCTAACACCTTTAAATTTCTTTTCATGGAGTTACTTATGTAAAATACAAAATATACGCTACGCAACCCACTAACATCGAAGTAGATAATTACAGAAGACCGTAGGTTACTTTACGCAGAAACACTTGAATGAGGAAGCAAAGAGTTTTATAATAGGAAATAGGATGTTGTACTGTTAGCAAGATGGAGGCGCACAGTCTTCTGTGTAATTCTTTAATGATATCTAGTACTACTTTTTACTTTCATTGTTTTATTAGATTTTTGGACTTGCATTGTATGACGATGTTAGTACAACATGTGATATAATCTACATGAAGATGAATTTTACTTATGTGCCCCAAAGTATCGCTCATATCATAGACTTAAATATCCTCCTCAATATAATTCCGATGTAATGGCAAATGTCAAACGTGGTAAAAATATAGTACAAGTGGTGACATTCAAGCTCTTAATCTATTTAAATGTCTAAGGATGAAGGTTAAAACAGATATTCAGATGTTTAATACACATATTGTTCAAAGAATTAAAAAGGATATTAAATCTGATGCCTCACAATTCTGAACTTTTGTCAACAACAAAAAAGGATCAGGTAATATTTTTAATTAATCAATCAATCTCTAACTAACACCGAAAGTATATTTTCGCAAGTATCTATCGCAAATTTTTTTAGTAAGTCTTATTCATCTGACGAAATTATGTTATGGTCTTATTCATGGGACTGCAAATTTAAATATACACATTCGAGAATTTAATGGGGTATAGATACTTCGCAGCATTAAAAAATCAAACTAAAAATGATGTCTGCACTACATAGTATTTCAGTATTTCTTGTTACAGACTCTGCCTAAATGTTTTATTATGCATTAATTATTTTATTTAATCTATGCAGCTGTAACTGCACTTTTTCAGATTTATGGAAGCGATCTAACCTATGCCTGATTAAAAAAGGGACATAAATATCATATATCTAATTTTAGATCAATTTCAGTCATTTGTTTTATTCATATCAGTATTTGTTTTATTCAATCAGTATATATTCAATCATTTTATTGCGTGGGAGTTTATCCATGCGTCAGTAGATAAATAATATCATATCAGTATAGTTTCATGAAAGCATGCACTTAGTTGCATGACTCAATATGATGCAGAATATTTCGATATACAATATAAACCGATTTGTAAAGCATTCGCTATACTTTATCATAATATAAATACTTTTGCGAAAGCTACATATTTGTTTGGCAAATTCACTTCAAAAGTTATCAAATCTTATCACATCGACTACTTTATGTTATATAAAATGGTATTAAGTTTGATAAATTTCGTGCTTCCTCTGGAGTCTCTCAGGGCTCTATTTCAGGAGTTCTGTTATTTAATATATCTATTAATGAAACAAGAGATATCTTAAACATATGTATATGATATCCACATAAATACTCCAGAATATATTCAGCGAAAGTTTTTAAAATTGTTATATTTTAAGTCATATGGAATATATCCTGCTATTGGATATCTTCTGCAACACTTACATACTGAGTTTTTTATGTTTAGCAACTGACGACAACATTTTTCTAAATTTCTTTTACAAAATTTTTCGTAACAAATTGGACTGTCGATGTCGGGAGACATTAAACTATTTTTTCATATTCCCAGGCTAACTTCTAGGCAACAAAAAACA
The DNA here is from genome assembly GCA_037954035.1 of Rosalia funebris. Lineage (NCBI taxonomy): Eukaryota > Metazoa > Arthropoda > Insecta > Coleoptera > Cerambycidae > Rosalia > Rosalia funebris. Next base: position 20,442,211 of record JAZFAV010000026.1, on the reverse strand, counting down.
TTTTATCTACCAGTGGAATGAACTAACGTTATAAAATGCTCTACATTTTTCATCATTTATGTTTATTATAGATATTTGTGGTTGGAGATTTCTGTTTAAGGACAACCTTTATGACATTAAGTCGTATTTCAGACAGTAGTGAGAATTTGCTGTTATTGACTATTTTTTTATTATTATACATATATTTTTTTACTATTGTAAAGTATCTTTTGTGTATTGCCTTATTCTCTCATTGGGTATAATCTATTGAACAGTGTAGTAATAAGTAAATATGTGGTGTTGGTATATGTGGGTGTTAGGTATATAATATTGTGATAGTTCAGAAAGGCTCTACCCTAAATTGTTCTTTATATGTTCCCATACCATACATATTTATATCTAGTTATGCTAGTTTATGGTATATGTATCTTACATATTAATTTTGTAAAAAAAATGAGACTAGTTGTCCACCAACACAGAAAGATGACATCTTCCTCTGCGTGCGTTTCGCCAACCAAGTTGCCATATCGGGAGATGAATAAAACAGTTTTAATCATCTCCCGATGATGTCAACTTCGCTGGCGAAACACGCATGGAGAAACTTGTAATCATTCGGCCTTCGTGGAGAACTGGTCTCCTGTTTTTGTTGCTGCATCGAAGATTCCAGCTCTTCCCCACTATTAATTTTGTGTAATTTATTTAGTTACATTTATAAATATATTTGTAAAATGTACTAAAATTGCTTGCAACAAGTAAACAAAAGATATTCGTTGCTGAATGAATTTAACGATAAATTTGTGACGCTCTGGATGTGATAATGATTGATGTTATTTAATATTTTGATAGTAATATGACTATGAACAAATATGATTAGTAAATCAAATGTTGACAAGTGATATTGTTACTACACTATTATATCCTTATTATTCAATTAGGATAATTCAAATTAAGGACATCAAAGACATCACATATAGAACAGAGTAAATTGGCAATAAACATTTTCAAATTTACCTGCCGATATGTTTTCAATTTTACACTGACACCAGTATCCATCGTTCTCCTTTTATTCTCAAATTTAGTTCGTACACTTATTGGGGTTATCTTGAGTTCACGTAAATTAAAAGCTTGTGTACTGTCACTGTAAATCCAAACATTTCACTTGACTACCGCGTTGTTAGGGCCAATTAGCAACAGTATATGCACGACGAGGAAAGGATGTATACATTAACTTTTGTTTAGGAAGGGTTATATATATTATTTGTTTGTGTAGTTTTAATTTTATTACGTACGGCAATCTAGTGTAATGTTCTATGAAGAGAGGGACGTCGTAAAAGGAACAGAACATCGAGTTATATGCGTCTCGTTTCCGTGTCTCTGTTTACCCTAATAAAGAAGAGAATCATATACTTTTATTAAAGGTATAATATCTAACAATTGCTCTAATTATGCATACAGATAAACGACTAGTTTCCCTTATTGCTCCTGCTAACTCACAACTTGACTCTTTCCCCCAATTTGTGTACCCCCTGAAACATCGCTTGGTCATTCTCAATTTGAATTAGATCTTTTAATGCACTATTCATTTTATCGCTATTTGCCAAATAAAAAATTCTCTTCTTTTGTTGATAAACGGCACAGTCTACCTGAGCCTAGCCATAAAAACAAGTCACGGTAAGCTTTAAGATTTTTTAAGCAAATAGCGATGAAATAAACTATAGTGTATTATATGGAGTTTGCAAAGTGATTGCTATTTCATGTTTCAAAGAACCTCGAGAATTGGGATTTGATTTCCTGATTAGTAAGTTAAAATACGATTCTACTGCAAAAAATTTAACACAATGTGGGCTGTATGGAGCCTGGCATGGTCACGATTGTAATTCATTCACTATCTTTTCAATATTGCAATAATGAATGCAATTTAAAAAAATAGTTGGCTATCTATTGAACTTATTAGCAATTTTGTTTTCATTACATATAAAGGAATATACTAGATAATGTGAATCGAATAGTTCAAGATATAGACGAAAATTATATTACACGTTATACAGGGTGATTGATAAGTATCTTCTTCTTATCTTCTGAAGATGTTTTAGTAGAGTTCATTTGCAATCGATTGAATCATCACGTGTATTAATTATAATACTTATATCTAGTTTTTGGAAATATATTACGTAGTACTACTAATTGTAAAATAAAAATAAAAATTTTATTTTTGTGAATATTTCAGTTTCTAACGTTAGTGGACGTAATAATACATGCTATGTAACAAAAATTATATTAAATAAGAATGGGTGTATGAAACGGAAATAATACAAGAACAGTTTGTATGAGTATGCTAAATGAAAGAAGCGATTTTTTTAGTAGAATTACAAGAACGAAAATAGACAACGAGCTTCTGCTGGCATACGAAATGGAGGATTTTGAAAACTAATTAAAAACCTTATTAAATAAAATGTATGAATAATTTTTGTATTATTCATGAACGTATAATTTCTTAACTCATTCCAAATTAATTTTAATTCAATTCATTCAATTTCATTTTATAACTCATTTCAAAGGTATTGAACCAGAGAAGTTTTTAAAATATTTTTTCCTTTCCTGTATCATCAGATGTATACCCAAGTGGGTTGAAGTTTCTTTACAATAAGCAAAGTTTGAGTTTACAGTTAATTTCTTACGGTTTTTTTTTTATCACGGTATTTAACACAATTTTTGATACATAATTTATATTACTATGTCTACTAACGTTAGAAACTGAAATATTAACAAAAAATTTATTTTTATTTTGAAAGTAGTAGTAGTGGGAAGTATATTTATAAGAAAAAAACATATCTTAATAAAAAATATATCTCATTTACGTATTAGCTTATAGCTCAATGGAAGGCAAATGAGTTCTGGTAACATGCTCTAAATAAAGAATACTTCGACTTACCTGTCACCCAAGGGACTACCCATGCGATCAGTGGCTGATGAGGCCCAAACCTATATAATATAATAATACCTGTCACCCTGTATATATCACGTTATAGGGACAGTGTCTGCATCTGAAGGATTTTCTTCAAATCTATAATGTCTGCCATAAATCTTGAATGTTGTGAATGGTTTTTTAATAAACACAAATTATGAGCCGCAGCACATCGGTGCTCGATTACATATTCTGTGAAAGAGCATTATACTCGTATATATCTACTAGAATTCTATTTATTGTGGTGTTCCATCAAAATATGGTGTACGGTTACAGTTGCAGTACGGTTTTCGAAAATCTGGATATACAAATAGAAAACTATGTGCTATTAAGAAATACGAAGACCTGTATAACTCTTTAATTTTGTATTTAATTTTTAATAAATGGAGTTATTAGTAGTATTGGATTTACAAACATTTTTAAAAGGATTTGGTAGGAATAAGGAATATACTCGTACTACAGTTGTAAACCAAGTAATAGTCAATTTAAGAACGTATTTGAAGTAATAATTTTAAAGGTAGTTTGAAGAACTATGCACAGTGTTGTTATGGTAATTTAAAAAGAATATAGTAATTAAACAAATCAGTCATGTTTAAGAAGTTCAAATCTGTCGAATAAAATTTTAAATAAATAACTGAATTCTTTGTGACGTTATTACTGTAGCAGTGATGATGATGATGGCGTTGAATTTTGAAGTCCATATTTACAAATCCAGATATTATTTATGTATTTCGAAATAATACAGTGAGTAACATTTTAATACTTTTTAAATAATAATTTTATTAACAATATTTGCAATATTCAGAAATTGATGTTGACTCATACTATAGAACAGTTTAAGCGAAAAACATATCTTATTCACATAGAACGTTGAAGTAAATATTGACTTAGTTTTCCACAAATTACCAAACCACTATACACTGCACTCGACGCGCGTTTTGACAATAAAGTTGGCATCATCTGGAGAAGATTAAAACTCCAGTCAGTTATCATCTCCAGTCTTTCAGTTTTAATCATCTCCAGATGATGCCAACTTTGTTGGCGAAACGCGCATCAAGTGTAGTGTATAGTGCTTTGGTGTTTTGTGGAAAACTAAGTCAGTCCTCACATCAAAGGTTCCAATCTACTCCAGTGTTGAGGTAAAGTATTTTCTTTTCACTTCGTAAGACTTTCTCTCTTGATTCTTTAATTTATATAAACAGATTTGTATATAGCAGTGATAAAAATGTGATTATTTAATATATTAGTATACATGGTCATTGTAGTATTATTTTAATTATTAAATACTTTCACAAAAAATGTCCTTTACAAAATAGCAGAAACGATAATAGATAAAGAAATGTTTATGATACTACTTGGCGTATCTAGGCAACAACACCTCTACATGTTATTCAGTGGGTGTTGATCTAGGACGCATCTTGTAGTTGATTTACACAAGTGACATACCACAGCTAGAACAAGATACCATAGCTACCTTTGCAGATGATACTGTCATTCTAGCAGTAGGTGAAAACGATGACGAAGCTAAAGTATAGTTTATTTTGAAAATAAACTACAAACATCGGTTAAGCAAATCAATAACTGGACCAAAAGATGGCGTATTAAACTCAACAAAATCAAATCAGGCCTAATAATCTTCACAAAGAAAAGTGAGCAACAGATTACAGTCAGCATATGTAATGCCAACTCGGCGAAATATCTGGATATTACACTATACGCAAGACTTCGCTGGAAGGTCCATGTTAAAGAGAAAAATGATGAGCTGGGTATAAGATTTAAGAAATTGTATTGGTTACTTGGTAGGCAATTCAGTTCATCAACGTACAACAAAATACTTCTGTATAAACAAGTCCTCAAATCAGTATGGACTTATTGTATACAACTATGGGGTTGTGCTAGTAAGAGTAACATCTTAATAATCCAGAGGTTTCAGAATGAAGTACTGAGGAGAATCGTCAGTGCCCTTGGTATGTCTGATACAGCGACCTCACTCGTGACCTTCAGATGGATACTGTAGACCAGACAATTGCCAAATTTGCAAGGAATCATGAACAGCGACTTCACTAACATGAGAATGTCGAGGCTATCCAGTCCTCAATAATTTCAATATCAAGAAGGCTCAAGAGAGTAAAGCCATGAGATAGCCATGTGATTATTAGTAAGTGAAAACTAGAGTATTGTGTGGTTGTGATACACGTTAATATTAGTGTAGTTAACATACTAGAAATCAAGGAACACTAGTGAATAAGTCCTAAGATCTATGTTTTCAAAGTACCGATTTATGTTAGAACCAAAATACTCATTGATCGATTCAACGATCACATTATTATATGAGTAAATGCCCCATAAGGGGTGTTTAAAAAAACTTCTTGGTGCTCTTGTTGACTAGATACAGAAATTTAAATATAGTATATAGTCATCTACGAATGTCCTTAAGACAGTAGGAAATGAGATCATAATTTTGATGAATTCTTTACATCTTTTCAACATTTAGTCTTGCTTTCGGTGAGTCGAATTTCAGAAATACATATGACGTAAACAATGCCGAGTGTAACTATTTGTGTTTGGAATAGGGAAATAATTTTGTTATTTTTTTGGTATACCTGTCTTCACTCTATATCATAGGAATAATCTGCGATGCATAGGCTTGATACTACATCTCGTAATGTTGATCTAAATATATAAATAGGTCACTTTGGCCTCATAAACTTTCAACATTCAGAATTCATCATTCTGATATGCACTCTGGAGGGCCAAAATTAATTTCCTACTTAACACATTAAAAAACGAAAAAACTTATAGCTCAATCAATAGGGAATGACTCGGTCACTAATTATTGTAAACAGCAAAAAAAATTGAGCATATAGAAAATAGAATTTCAAGAAACTTACAGTTTTTTGCTTTCAAAATGGCGGCCGCTAACATAACCTAAAAATTCGCAAAAATCAAAAAAACCATTTTTCGCGAATAAAGAAGAAAGTTGAGCTCGGATTGAAAAAAATTAAATGAAAAAGTTGTAGATAATGAAAAAATATTTCGATTTAATCTTCGTGAGCTCGAATCGATTCATTACTTTTCGAGATACATCGAAAAAACCGTTGAAAATTGCGTTTTTTTTGTTTTTGCTCTAAAAATAACAGTATTTGATGAAAAAATTTAATAATTTCAGAAATTCTAGTCCAAAGTGAGACAAAAGCAATCATTTTTGTAAAATTCCAAAATATATTTTTTTCAAAGTTACAGCTGTTTTCGTAAAAAAAGGTGTTTGCGTAAAACGGCTTTTCCATCTAAAGGAATGGTCCTACAGACTTATTCGAGGGCTTATTTTCTTCGTTAGGAATTATACAACAAATATATTTTCAGCAACAATCGATTTTTTAAATTTTTTATATAAAAAGTCGCGTAATTTTCGTACATCGGTTTTTTGGCAATAAATTTTTGTAATAAAACCGATGTACGAAAATCACGTCATTTTCAAACGCGATTTTTTATATATATTTTTATATATTTTAGATATATTGCTGAAAATATATTTGTAGGACAACTCCTAGCGAAGAAAATAAGCCCTCTAACAAGTCTGTAGGACTATCCGTGTCGATGGAAAAGCCGTTTTACGAAAACATCTTTTTTTACGAAAACAGCTATAACAAAAAATTTGGAATTGTACAAAAACGATTGTTTTCGTCTCACTTAGGACTACATTTTCTGAAATTATTAAATGTTTTTATCAATTATTGTTATTTTTAGAGCAAAATCAAAAAAACGCAATTTCCAACGGTTTCTTCAATATATGTCGAAAAGTAATGGATCGATTCGAGCTCACAAAAATTTAATCGGAAGATTTTTTTATTATCTACAACTTTTTCCTTTAACTTTTTCCAATCTGAGCACAACTTTCTTTTTTATTCGTGAAAAACCGTTTTTTTGACTTTTGCGAATTTTTTAGGTTATGTTAACGGCCGCCATTTTGAGAGCAAAAAACTGTAAGTTTCTTAAAATTTTATTTTCTATATGCTCAATTTTTTTTGCTGTTTACAATTAGTGACCATTTAACATAGGGGCTCAAACAGATTGATTGGACTATTATGAGCCTCGATAACCTCTATAATATGATTCGTGGTTAAATATATCAATGCACCTTTTATATATACTAATTATTCAATATTAATATTCATATAATCAGTGGTATTCATTTACAGAGAAAGTGAAATGTGGAAAGTTTTTCTCTAAAACCCCTCTCCTAAACTCAAGTTATTTGTATATTCAACAAAACTAACTTAACCGCATTATATAATGACCGAACATCTGCCTTAAGTCGGCAGATGTTAATAACGAACTCTTAATTTCGACAAAACAACAGATGCACCTCTTTGGTCCGATGCAAAATAAGTTAACTCCTTAGATTTTATAACAAAGGTATCGTAATTATATGTTTAACTGGCGAATTATAGTTACTATCTTTTATAATTCAATCTATTCGAAACAAAACTAAAACTCGCACTTACAAAAGCCTTCCCAAGCGATATATGAGAAGCATCTACTAGTGTAATATAGGAAGTGTACTATTCATTTCATCGCTATTTGCCAAATAAAGAACTCTCTTACCTTGCCGACAAACGGAAGAGTCTACCTGAGCCTAGCCATAAAACAAGCCACGGTATGTTTTGAGATTTTTTATTTGGCAAATAGAGATGAAATAAATTATAAACTATTAAATACTTGATTTAAAAGACCATTTCATCAATTATCTTAATGGCTTTTGAACATATTCGGTTTAATATCACTTAAAATCACAAAAAATAAAGAGGGGTTAATATGTTAGTGGTTACATTCTAATAGTCTTTATCTTTGCAACTATTAAGAAATTACTTTATATAAATATATTACCTTAAGCATGACAGCAAGCCGAAGATTTGTGATTAAAATATCAAATCAAAAGTAATTTGTATATTTTATGTCACTTTATCATGATATCATAAACACAATCTATATTAAAACCATCCACTATTATTCCGTGACTTGATATTTCCACAATACTCAATCATAGTTAACAACGAAAGGTCTATTAAAAAAATAACACTACAAATTCAATTAAGTCTTTTTTATTCAAATGAAGTGAGATTACCTCATTTTTTAACTAATAAAACTATTTTTTTTTGTTTATTTCCTATATTTTTGAAAATATATGTTTAACGTATATTAATTTTTATGAATTGGCTTTCTATTTGTGTTTTGTATCTTACTTTTTCTATCTGATCTTATTTAACATTTTATTTAGGTTAAAGTGGCATTACTCTTTCTGTTTCTAGCAATATATTGGACTCCTATTGACATAAATAGTTTCAGACGATGTCATAGTTTCACAATTGTTGAAAGAATGATCTTTTTACATATAAAAAAAAATATTTTTTTGCTAGAAATAGTTGCAAAGTGTATTAAAATGGATAGGTATGGGCTTTATTTAACATATGAATTAATAAAAATATATGAATATTATGTAATATTTTTGGGGAACGATCGATATATTTGTTACGTACATGATGTTTGCTGAATAAATGTTGTTCACTTAAACAGAACGAAATTTAGAAAACCTTTGACCTTGCTACCATTATAACTATTATAAGGAATTCATGAGATCCGCCTGGATACCTGGCCCGACGAATTTTCGAGTTCTTGCATAGGCTCAGGTAACAAGTATTGTGAGAAACTACGCCAAAAACATTTAATTTCATTTCCTAAATTCGAGTTATACTTCACACATTTTAGATATTCTCGTATGGTTGAAAAGCCAGAAGCCAGTTAATCCAATTTCCATTTAATTATTTTTATATTCATCAGATTAAGGCAGTTAATCCAATTTTTATTTAACTATTTTTATATTAATGTTTGAGGGTTTTCTCTTCGCATAGTTAAATATTTTGCTTACGATCAAGAAAGAGAAGTAATGTAATGAAATACTTTCAATACATTCCTCTGTAATATAGGCAATGATGAGTGAATTAGAGTTAATTATGCTCCTGGTCGCAATAGTTCTTCTTCGTGAATTACCGTGAGGGTGGCTATTCACCAATAGTAATTAACTCAAAACAAAAATAACCCACTCAAACAGCAAAGAAGCTCAGAACAAAATTAATTCATTATTGCTTATAAATAACTGATGAACTTAATTTTACGAGATTTAAATAATATCGCATTAGTATATATTGATGATATAATTTATTTGAGGATGAGGAAAATTTACCAAGAGTGTCTCATTAGTCTCATTACATTGTTTCTCGAAGGTAATTTATGTTATTGCAGACATTTGCTGATAATGTAAATAAAAGACTAGACGCGACTACGTCTATAAAGGAAAATTCTAACCTATTCTTTTCAACAGAAATTCTAAATTTGCCTTCAGGGATGAAGCAACAAATAAATAAATTCATTAAATAATATACATAATATAACCACAAATACAAGTAAATAATATGTCGTTGCCACTTTACTTTTATGTATTTAACGATTAAGTCAATATGATTTTGGTCAGAAAAGTAAGCAAATTCAATAAATCTGTGAAAAGTGTTATGGATTAGGAGATCAGATTCATAAATGTATATGTTGTATATAACATCTCAAAGTAGGTTTTTATTGTTGGTTTCTTTTTAATACGAATCTTAAATATTACAAATAAAATGTTTCATATGATTTTAATGGATATGACCGAACTATTTTGCTAGATATTTTTGCATAGCCACCTAAAATTATGAAACTAGTAGGTGCATTACTTATAATACAACAGTAAATAATGTGTACATGTTAAGTATTAAATAGAAAGTAAAATTATGTGCATTTTATATTTTTAGTAAATACTCGAGTTGGCTAAAATGACAATGATGAACTTTCAATGATAAAGTGGATAATTTATTACATTTCAAGTACTATCTATAATTAAGTGACAATAGAATAATTTGGCATTTTGATGTTTAGTAATGTAAAAGAGTATATTGATGTTATGTAATATCCATCATACGGTAAATATAAACACGGGTATACTGTTGCAAACATTCGTAAATATATTGAATAAGATAACTGGTACACAACTGATTAAAAATACTAAAAATAAAATGACAAATAAAAAAAAACCGATGACAAACAATGTAAACTTATTTCCAGGTTACAAATTTTATATTACTTTATACTTGAAGCAACATAGATTAAATTAATAAGATAATTTTTGTTTAATTTATAATGTACTTATTACTTCTATTACTACGTACTTGTACTGTATTTATTTCATTATTATAATTCCCTTTAAGCTAAGCTACGGGTATATACATAGATTAACTGATTCTTTTAAGCAAAGAAGGAATTACATTTAAAAAATGTAATTAGACAACAATACGGCGATTTTTCATAATTGGTAGTATGGATTTACATACACAATTACAACAAGTCATTTTCTATAGTCTTTGATACTATTGAATTCATTGAACGACAGACGGTAGTGCTGTTATCTAGTGATTAACTAATCATATACTAAGTTATGAGGCAGTGGTGTGGTGGCTCAGGACCCAATTGGTCTCACCAGGAACGAACTGGAGCAAGTCCATGGACTGATACTAAAGGAATTGACGGGGCCATGAGGACCACACCAGCGGCAGCGTTGGATGTTCTTACTGGCTTCTCTTCATTGGACCTGGTGGTCATTGCCGCGGGGAATGGCCTATAAGACTGACAGCCACATTCACCCTGGATGTGGGAGGCGAGGTAGGCATATCCGTTTGCTAAAGGAATCCTGAACCGGCCCATCTTCTTGATGCTGCAGGACAGGATGAAAATATCTTACACCTTACATCTCTGAACAAACGGCACAGTCCCTCTGGCCGGAGACATATGGGTCAGGGATGGCTCTAGGGCCGACTGAGCTGCAGTATACGAGCATAATAGAAGAGAGGAGTCCATGATCCCTTTTGAAAGTTATGTGAGACAGAGGTAATGACCATCAACGCCTGCGTACAAACGCAACTGAATGGAGCGGTTGATAAGCACATTATTATATACTGCAACAACAGAGCGGCCCTAAATGTTTCAGAGGTTCCAGGAGTAAAATCAAGGCTCGTTAAGGAATGCAAGAGATGTAGTAGCAACACTAGCCAGGAGTAGCAAGCTGACGTTGGTCTGGGTGCCGGATCATTCTAGAATCTGGGGCAATGAGAAAGCAGACAAGCTGGGGCCAGGGAAGGAATCGAGAGGAGCTCAATGGGACCTGAACCAGCGGTCAGGATTATATATTGCCTTGGCAACAGGGCATTACAGGAATGCTGGCGGAACACGCAAGCCAAGCTGATGCTCGGTTTAACGCCTAACAGTGACTGGACGGCAAAGGGATGATAAGAAGAGTGTCGGGAACTCACAAGATCGTTAATAGGACACTGTTATTTTAACTGCCATCTTAGAAAGATTCTCTTGAGTGCAAGCAAGGAATGAAGATGATGTGGAAGAGTAGTGGAAACATGTGCTATGAACATGTGCTATGCCAGTGTCGGTCTCTGGAATGGCGTAGACACCTCGCGTTTGTGCTCTTCTTCTTTTTACCCAAACGAGCTGAGAGAAATCGGCCTGGAGAGGATGTTGAGTTTTTGAAAGAAGGCCAAATCCATATTCCAGCGCTGACTGCTTTACGGGGAGACGCAATGGGCGGTAGCCAGAGTATTGCAGGGCTTCGCGGCCTTCCTCAGAAAACTAAACTTAAATTTAAATGTGTTGAGTTCTTGAAATCTCATTGAGAGTATACAATAGATGATATTACGGTATTGAACCGTAAATATAGTTATCTTCCCATTTATTTCACGCATAGATTGGAAATAATACCAATGTGTAAACAACGAAGCGGGAACATAGCTTGTAGTTAATAATTAGAATAAACATTATTTTAATATATTTTCACTATATTGTCTATACATTTATTTGTTTGCCATCTCGTAACGTAAAATCAGGGTAAAATTGAGAGTTCTAACAATTTAAAAAATTCATTTCAGTTTTCTGTTTAAAAATATTCTTTATTTCTTTTCGTGCTACATTGTATCTGACGAAATGGAATGCTGATTGCATACCGTGTACCAGTGGTTTGTGTTTAATTTTGTTTTGAGTAAGAGGTACAAAATAGTAACAATCAATACGTAAAAATGCTCATACACAATAAGTCAGGATCTACCCATGTCTATTTGGATATCTATCTATTTGGAATTTAGATTATTAACCTGAAATTAAAATATAATGTTATATATTCGATATGAGTTCCGACGTTGTCTACAGTTTCCTGAGATATAATATGAATTACTATAGTGTATTATTACATTAAGGCACACTTAAACGATATAAGGGATGATGCTGATTTGTCTGTAGTTCACTATAATCTGTATTTATAACTGACTGGCTTGAAATGCACATGTTTACTTTTAAAATGACATAGATAAAACAAAAATAATTACTTTATCAAATAAACGATCTAACAAGATTGCTTTGTTCACTTCAGTTTTGCATACAATTTCAAGATGTTCCACATTGATCATATGTGAATTATAGATAGAAAATATGTCGGATGTTTTATTCTTTCTGACTTAGATCAACCTCTAATTAAATGTTATTTGAATAGATAACACAACGTCCTCATGTAGGTCGTTAATAATATACAAGTCCTCAAGGATGTCTGTGTAATATTTACATACAATAACTGAATAGTATCCATATCCATTGTACCAGTTGGTCAGGCGTGGTTAAGATGATGGCGCCATATGATTTATGGTCTTATACCGGAACTTGCCCTTTTGTGCATAAGCAAAAAGAACAGAATATTAATAAAAATTAAAACTAACTTGGAAAAGAAAAATATTTATGCAGAAATTTATGGAAAACTTGACTAGTTTAGTTTATAGTTTAGTAGTGTACTAGTTTATAATATATTTATTGATGTAAAGAAAAATATCAAACACCAAAATTAATGGTAATAAAATAATAATGTAAAATAAAATAAAATTACTAAAAAGATTAAGTTTTCTTAAAACATCGTAAGTATCATCACATATTTTTGTTTTGTGTATTGATTTCAAATATTATTTTTATGAAGATTACATATATAAATTCACATATTTTAGGGGGTCAGCTGATTTGCTAGTTAGGTACCTGTTAATTATTTAACATCTTTTCTAAAGATAAATAATATATTTGTCTTGATATTACATTGATTGATGATGATATTGTCTTAATATATTTGCATTTTCAAGATGGGCTAATTTGATCTTTACTTCTCCGACATGGAATTTTTTTTGTCCTGTTGGATATAACTGATAATTTAAGAAATCTGGTAGAGTGATTAGTGCTTTAAAAAAATATACGCATAAAGGCTTTACCCAAAGGAATATTGAAATATAAAAGATATGATACACTCTTACAGGAATTCCATGATGCAAGAATTAAGGTAAGAAATACTTTACCGAAAATAATGATAAACTGAATAAATGAGGACGGAAATTTCACTAACCGCCTTACATTTTCCTATGAATAAAATTTTAGAATTTAATTAATCAAGAGATTACTCTAAATATCTGTAAATTTAGTGGACCATATTAGAAATATTGTTATCACTTTTATTTTATGGTTTAAATTAGCGAGCCTATAATAATGATATTATTATAGGCTTATATATTAAACATGTGATTTGTTTATCTCAGATAAACAAATCACTGACTTTCGGAAGACACCTTCCGAGTCAAATTGTTCTGTATGTATGTAAATGGATGTAGTTTTTCCTATTTCAAAGGATTATTTATAACTTTGTCTAATAATAATATAACAACAACAATGGTTTGGGAACTTCAATACAAAATCAAAAAGTAGGAAACTAGCGATTGTATTAAACTATTATGTTATAGTTAAAAAGTTAAGTTTTGCATGTTTTCGGGTGAGATCAGAGATTTTCAGACCTAGAAAATTGAGAATTATATTTATCGTTTTTAGTTTATGCTAATGTTGCTGATGAAATACATATCAAAATGAAATGGAATTTCTGTATTTTGATTGAAATATTATATGACAGCTCATATAGTTTTTTTTTAAGTTAGAACATAATCAACTTAGTTTACATTTATCTAATACAAATATTTATCAAAATAAGTGTATTATTTAATAACGTATTTATTAAAATGAGACAAATTACAACAAAAACCGAGCAAGCAATTAAAAATATAGATTGACCTGACCAAAGTCTTATAGGGTATAACAATAAAAGTTTACGAAAATTTAATCAGAATACTCAGATTTCTATCTCTGTTCCTGTTATTTTAGCAATTTTAAGAAAGTATAATGATATTCTGAGATTGTTCAGAATACATTTTTGTAAGAACCTAACATTTTGAAAACTAAAATCATGTTTGCTTACTTACACACCCTAAATTATGAATATTTATTATGTTTTTAAATTGACATTTTATGTAAAATTAAAATACGTTCACTGTTTAACGAGATAATGTATTAATTACTAATAATTATTTATTATTAGTTTTTTTACTTTACATAATTTATTTTTTATATTCTCGCAAAATTGTAATATGCCTATTTTTGTTTTTTTTTCTAGGTTCTATTCATTTATAGTTATTCTGTTGTTTCTGTTGTGCCTGTTATTTCAGCGCTCAACTTTGAAAGGCGGAAATATTTCAAGAGGATGTTTTCAAATATATCCGCTGATTTACTGATTTACTGCTCTACTACTGAAATCATCTGTTCATTAACAGCTAATTAAGTAAGTTTATATCGTCGCTTGCGCAAAGAAACAACAAATATAATGTATAAATATAAAATAAACATGAAGTTTATATGCAAATGTAATAGCGGTTTACTTCCTATTGCTTTTATTTAAGTATTCATTCCGTTTTAGCTTCAGCTCGTTTTTCCGGCAAGCGACTAAGTCTGCAAATTAAATTTTATACAATCTAATTTTTCTTAGACTACTATATTCATTAAAATTGTAGAAATTTTTTTAGTAGACCATAATGTGAAAATATATTTAGAATATGAAAATATACATATAGACGTAATGTTTTCCTTGCGAATTTTGTCTCATTTTGTAAACATTTTTTAAAGTAAAAGTAAAGTTCCTCTTTTAACTTAGAAAGTACCATTTAAATAGAAAAAGTGTGCAAGCAGATATTTATAATGGATAATTTATAAATCTTAAATAGTAAGCACAGTGTATTCCGGTAAGAACTTTATCAGTTTAAACTTCATTTTTGAAAAGTAACAAAATTCTTACATAGATTACCTGGCAATGCAATTATGGAACACTTTACAATAGAAGAATGGGTTAAAATTATTCAAATCTTCTACGAAGATTTCCGTTCTTGCGTGAAAACAATTCACAAACTTCGCTTAGTTTTTGGTCGAAATATGTGCTAAGACAACAGAAATCGTAATCTTATTAAGAAATTTGAGGTATCTGGTTCGGATTTTGATTAAAAAATGTCACTAACTCTTTGTATTGCTCGATTCAATGATTGGATCGCCAGAGTATTTGAAAATATTGCTGAAAATCGTAGGACCTCTTCAACTGGGTATATTAAAAATCTATCTGCATTGAATTTTACCAAAAGATCTGACTCTGCATCTGTGCTAATTCTATCCTGGAGAAAGTTAAAGTTAAGCAGAATTTTGCATAAGATATATTTTCATACGGTGCTCCTTTTCAATTCGGCACTTAGGTTAACAAGCACAATCATCCAATTGGATTATTCAAACAATGGGCATTACTACTGCATGGACTACCGCAACGTGTTAACACACTTTGTTGACGTCAATAATACAAGATGGATCTCGATAATATGGTTTTGAGATAGATAGCACACGGCAAGAACTTTATTAATAACACGTTTTTCGGATTGCCATGTTAATTTTTGAAATGGGAATTTTACTGGCCTGTCAGATAATGTTATTTAAGCCTTCTAGATTATTTCCTTGTGTAATATATTGAGGATTATAGACGGACAACTAATGATATTAGATACAACAATCAAGCTATTAATGAAATTGAACCACATCTGTGCCATTTTGCAAAACGAATGGCCATCTATAGGAATAGCCAAGTGGGACATTTCAAGAATAATTTTTAAAAAATAACTCCCATGCCTGTGTTTTATACACATAAATACATATAAATACGATATTCTAGTAACTACAAAGTTACAGTGTAAAATTATCGTATAAAACTGTATTTTGGTTTTACTTACAATTACTTAAGCAAAGGCTTAAACGTAATACTTAATTAATTAATTAATGTTAACTATTCAAGTTAGTTTATGTTTTTTAATCCCATGATAGAGTCTAAAAAATTTTAACTGATCTGAGGAATAAATCAATTTCATTATTCAAATGTTTTATTGGGGGTGACGTACCAAATAATACAATATCAATCTTTATATAATAAAAGCGCTATCACACATAATAAAAGCGAAATAAAATATAAAAGTTATGACAACAGACATTACCAATAATAACATTATATAATTTGTGAGTACTAAATGTGTCAATAAAATTCATTTTGAGATTATAAAAACCTTTTTAATAAAAATATTGTTCACATTTTTCACTTGCTAACAGCCATATCAATTCTATCAACAACGATTATAGAAATATTAATGATAATCGTAAATTTTATTCATATTCTATACGCTGATTAATCGAAATCGTATCATTAAAAGTATAAGGACTATTATCCATTTTCAACATAAATATATTGGTTCTTACTCTGCTTAATGAAAATATTGGTCATTGAATATAGTTTGATCAATAAGGGTCAATGGTTCGTGTAACCATGTCATTAATAGTGCATCTTTACTGATTTCCGTTATAACCATCAGGGCTGTCATCTTAAAAAACATATTGAATATAACATGAAGCAGTACATTTATGCTGCAATTTTCAAAAAAAAAAAAAATAACGTAATAAGCAGAACTCCTAATACTTTTAAAGAGTCATTTAGATCAATCAATCTGTCAATCATCAAAGTGTTTATATCAATCAATACTTGCACAATATAATTAATATACAAACGATTGAAGCTTTTTATGAGCTTTAAGCGAAGACATGTGTTCAATTTTGAATTCTAAGCTCACATTTGGAATGGTCCCTAACAAATTTTCATTTAATATTAATTAACCTCTTATGCCTCTGATGAAGAGCATCTTTAGATACGTACTTCACAGTATTGTAAATACTAGTATTATCTAAAATTAACGACAGCAATTTTCAGATATCTCATATAGAATAGATGATTCTATATGAGATATAGATCTAAGATATATATATATATATATATATATATATATATATATATATATATATATATATATATATATATATATATATATATATATATATATATATATATATATATATATATATATATATATACTTCTAAGAGTATTAAAAAGTCACCCCGTTTTATCATAGACAACTGTTTCAAGAAATAATTTGTGTAAAGTTATTAGCACCAACATCAGAAAAAAGATGATATAATCATTTTGTACAAAATATATATTAGGTCTTATATTCGCGAAGGAAATAATTATCAAAAAAGATCGTTAATATATAATATTCGTTTTAAATAAATTATAATTTATATAGGTATTATATTTATAATTATAAATTATAATTAAGAATGCTTAATTAATCGCATAACATATTGGGGAATATATAATGATAATTAATATAACTGTATAAATTGAAAAAAGTTATTTACAAAATGAAATTCATATTGTTCAGTCATTAAATGTTTAATGATTAATGATTTAATTAAATGTTTTTCAATGACATTAAAAAGATCCATTATTGTCTAAACATAAGAGATTCTGCATACATTTTTTGCATACATTTATTGTTCCTGATGCAAGAATGAATAATAGCTTTGTCTGTTTCACACTGGAGACTTCTCACAATCAGTTAAATACAACTATTGTGTGATAGTTGAAAAGCTTTTTTTGAACAGCTTTTCAATAAGGTATTATAAGTTCAAGAGGGGGTTGTTATTTAACTTTGTAAGTTGAGGCATGGGTTTAGAGGCGTCTGAATACTTTTACCTGTTTACCTGTTAAAGGCACATTTCTGTTTTATTTATTCACTTAAAGACGATACTATATATAACAGAGAGTATACTAATAAAACGTGACAAGAAAGCACAGAAATAATTATGTTATGTAACACTCTCTCGATCATATCTTGAGTACAACTAAATTGGATTATTGGATAAGGAATTATACCAGTACTTTGTTCATGGTAGTTATAATGATTTAAGAATGTATTTGTGGTTTTTACAATTATTATTACGGCGTTACTTTTTCGAACTAGATTTTTCTGTTGAATATCTTAAAATACTGTAATTCAATAGGGTTCTTAAAATACTTACGCCAAGATATTGTAAATGAATACGATTAATATTTTTGATAAATTCTTTAAAATATTCGATTTGCATGATATGCAAAACCTTTACTGATGCCTGCAAGCTAGTGGATGTCATTTTCAAGTTATAAAGTGACTAAAGTATGTACCTTTAACTATGAACTTTATGAAATCCATTAGTAGAAAATTGTAACATAATTTCTTAAAAACCATTAAGTAGTTAAACATTTTTTTAAATAGGAAAACCCATAAAGGGAAATTAATTCGTTTCGAAACGTTGCTTATTTACCGGTTTACCGGCGCCATTTAAACTTGCATGTACAATGGCTGCAACCGCCATATAGGGATTGGCGAGGATACTGGAAATACCCACAAGGCAAAAGCGTTGCCCGCAAAATCCCTCACAAAGTTGACCATTTTTTATTAAACCGTTAATAATAGCTCGGCGTAAGCTTAAGGCGCGTCTCCACTATGTCGCGGTTTGTCAGTTGGCAAGGCCATTTGGCAATGCCAGTGGTAATGTAGACGTGACTGTTGGGACGTGCCAGAGGCGAACCAACAAGAATCGCTCGAGTGTCGGTCTCCTTCAAAGAAAGTCAAAACCCAACCAAGAGTGTGGACGTGCCAATCGCTGGCATCACTATGAAGTACAATAACAGCAGCTGAAGTAAGTCCTTCACCGTAAACATCGTGGACTAAACTAAATGACAACATAGATGTGGACGTTGGTGGCCACTGGCTTTACCAACTGGCCTTGCCGACTGGCAAACTGCGGCATAGTGGGGACGCGCCTTTATAGCTGTAATCATCTCCCGATGATGTTTTGGTATTTTGTAGAAAACTGTAGTGGTCACCTGTTTTTTTTTAATATGAAATGATCACAATTGATTATAGTAATATGGCTAATGTGCCCGTGGTTGACAGCGCCTTTTAAGGAAATCTTAACAAGAAACTGCCTATGTGGTAGTTCAGATAAAACGAACTAGAATTTATGCTATACGTTAAGATATATCTGACGTATAATTTGTTCACTAAATTATGTATGGCATATTTTTGTTTTTCTAAAATTTAATCTAAAAGTTTTTCTAAGCTTTAATCATTCATTAAATATAGTGGCACAGTAAGTTTTCTAATATGATTTTAACAGAGATAATGCAAAAAACACATTTTTTTCCAACCTAATTTAACATTTTGGAGGTCAAGAAAGTATGGCTTTTTGTATTTTGTTAATTTTGTATCACTCCACTCACAAGTACGTAGTCGATAGTAAATTGTTTATTCAACTTAAAACACTGTCAATGAGCATACATGAAGGGGTTAGGTTCATATATGTAACATAATATCCTTAAATTACAAATACATTGCTAATAGAATAAAATTTATATGTACATATAAAGAAAAATATGGTTTGTATAATGATTCTTTGCGTGTGCGTCACAGGCAACAATCGTATGAATCAATCAACTGACATTTTTGAACAGTGACGTGTCTAAAACACATTTTAGGATAACAGTTAGTACAATACAAATACGTCAACCTATAACAGAGTAATGAAAAGGTTCTCCATAAAAACATTCAATGGAAGTGATATTTCTATCAAAGTAAATAAAATAAATTCAACAAAAATCAAAACAAATAAAACAAAAATGAAATAAATTTTACAGAAGTATTGAGGCGCCAATGAATCGAATTATGCAATAAAGCTAAGACGTGACATCATAATTGCATTTTGCTCGAAAAATTATTAACTGTCTATGCCGTAGGTAGTTGCTTGAAACATATGTCGCTAGATATACATACTGGTAATTGTGGCATATTAGTAATAATTGCGAGTGGTGTAGCATGTGATTCGTGCGTCGTCACTAAATTCCGAAGATGCATTATACAGATTGTACCTATTAAATATATGTAAAAAGGCAGAGAAAAAAAAATAGTGAAAACATTTCAATTGTTATTCATTTAGTAGAAGCTAAGTTCTAGTAACTGCAAAATAAAATCACTCATCAGTTTTCCAACCTGTTTTTAAGACAGGACTTTTAATATGGTTATAAATCGGACATTGGAAAAATGCTTCAAAACTTATTAAGGTTGTACACAGTACATATTTCACTGGATCCTATAATGCATAAATATCCCATTATATGTACTATATATGAAAATCGTATATACTGATTATGAGCTACCCGTAATTGAGAAATAATTATGTAATTGTGCGTATTAAATTTTAGGTGGAATTGAGGGTTGAGAAAATAGAAAAAAATTGTAGAGTAAGAAATACAAGGAGTGTGTCAGTTTATTACAGCCCAATTTAAATAACAAGCTTTTAGGAGTTTCAATATCTAAACTAACTTAAAAATTAACAGAGAAAAAATACATTTTGTATTATTTAATTCACATCCTTAATTTAGGTAAGTAGACGGATGAAATAAATATGTAGGTATGTATGTAACTTATTTATTCCGACATTTTGGACATTGTTAAAAAATATATGATAAACTACTAGGCTGTCACTATGAAGACGTTTACAAATAAACAGTTAAAACCTTAAAACGGACTTTTCCGCACGTAGAACATCTCTATCTCGATATTGAGTGGCCGAGAAAAAAAAAAACCAACACATAAATGCAGAATATGCGTTTTATGCGACAGTTTTACTTTTTTCAAATAGTTCACCCTCGTGCTTTCTCATGACCCATGAACAGGGTGGGGTGTGTCCTATCCACCTCAAAATCAATAGATGTCGTCTGGTAGACGTCCTTAATCAGAATCAGTCGAAACCCGATCAATCAGACACGATTTAATTGAGTGATGGCGCTAACAAACAAATTTCTCAAATAGTTTACCATTGTGCTTTCTCATGACCCATGAGAACCCACCTCAAAATCAATAGGTGTCGTCTGGTAGACGTCCCCTATCAGAATCAGTAAAAACCCGATCGATCCGACACGATTTAGTTGAGTTATCGTACTAACAAGGATAAATGTTGACGACAACGACGACACACATACAGCAAAAACTTTTTAAAAGCCATTTTTTTGTTTTTAGGTCGAAAAACGAAAAATAAACCCAAAACAAAATTTTGTCTTTTCACTATTACTTTACACGATTACATTACTTTTCCGCTTATAGTGGAGTGTGGAAAAGTAAAATTTTTATCAGTCAACACTCATAAACGAAGAATAAACAGAGTTTTTGAAAACTGGATAGCAGCTTAAGAAAATGGGAGTATATAAAGGAAAATATCCAAATAACACATCATCAAAGTCTAGAATAGAATAACAATTTCAAAGTTTACGACAAAATACAAGATACGAAAATATGAAGAACGAATAAAAATATTTATACTGTGATAGATGAATATTGTTGTAAATAATAAAATACAAAGTTAATTGTAAACAATAAAATAAATTGACTACAATGTACATTTCACAAATCGTTATACATAATTTGTTCTCTTTTGATCAAAGGGAGAATCATACTATACGAAACATATTATCACCTTACTAACAACTTGTTTGTTATATATAAGCCCATGAGTCAAGTATATTCAGGAAATTAAATTGTGTTTATGAAGTGCTTAAGTAAATTCATGAACAGTGTAGTTGGTGCTTAATGCTTCGAAAAACATTTGATAATTTAATAAAGAAAAATAATAATTTTCAATTTGTGTCAACGAACTGAGAGAAATTAAATCAGTAGTACAAACTTTCTTTACTGATGATAGTATTGATAGAAAAGAGTTCTTTAGTGTGCAATAGAAATGCAATTATTTAGTCGAGATACTCTTGAACGCAGCGGAAAACGAAGCAAACATGAATATTTCTACAATTCTACAAACATTTTTACAAACCGAAGAATTGATCGAACAACTTAAACTTAATTGTTGAACTAAACATTGATAGATAAAAAGGGTTATTTGAATGTAACTGTACTTTAAAAAGTAAAACATTACATAATATTTTTTTGTAAAGGCGTTTATCCTTAGTGGTAAACAAGATCTCAATAAATTATAATAATTATGTTCTACAAAGTGGAATACTGCAGGTTGCTTTGTAAAAATAAAATTAGATTTTATGTATGTTACACTGACTAACGCTATTTGGCAATTATAAATTATTGACATATTTCTCTCATTAATTCACACAATTATGTTATGATATTTAAATGTTTAAATTATTTATAAAAACTACAATTACTCACGTTGAGGTTATTTGGATGATGCACATCAAACAATTTCACATAGTAAGGTTTTATTTTTGCTTTCACTGATCCTTTTATCATGTTGTCACAGCATTTACATACACAAAATGTGACAGATTCAGAGAACAGACAGTTTCTTGTCAACACTGGCGCGGGACTAATACTGCTACAAATACATTTTGATAAGGAACGCAAATTAGCTACATCGTTTCCTGTTGTGGTCACTTACGAATCGGAAGGATATATTTGTAAAGGGGGAAATATCGATGCCCCGGAATTGTATAAGTTTCAACACTATTTTATATAAATTTGTCTTTGTCTATGTACCTACGTCAATGCAGGGGTCAGTTTCTTATGAAGATCTTGTGTAATCTTTATTTTTCTTCAAGTGCACGTAGCAGAATCCGCAAATTCATCGCAATATGACTTATTTATTATGCATGAATTACATTCATGTATAAACATGAACATGAGTTTTTAATATGCACGAATTATATAAACAAACTAATGTATAATTTCCTAGATACGTTGTATTGATATGAAAAATATATTATTTTATATTGATATAAAAATTATCTCCTTAAAATAATTCTAACAAATATGTCAAATTAGGTGTCATACTGACATCATCAACTGTGCAAATACGTTATTAAGTTAGAGATAAAATAATAACGCATTTGCAATGCGTTATTATTTTTCTTGTAATTCACTGTTAAGTTAGAGATGAAATAAGAATGAATTACAAGTTTGAAAATTAAAATGAATGATGTAATAATAAAAGTCTAACAATGTAAGATTATAGTTATTAATTATATAAGGGAATTAACAAGCTTTTAATCCACCAGAAAAAATGGGCACTCGAGGCGCAGACAAGAGGGGCTATTTTTTCGAGCGGATTAAAAGCTGTTAATTCCCGAATGTAATTTAACGCTTTATCCACGACTACCGGCAAAACCGTTCAATTAGAAGGTGAAAGATTCTGGTTTTGAAAACCGTCAAATTTGACAGATTTATTTTGATCAAGAATATTGATTTAAGCGTGGTATTATGAATTTTAATCCACTAGTGTATTAGAAGGCCTCTAATCCATGGAAAACAGACGTATTTATTGTAATTCTTAATTTATTTGTTGAGGTTTTTACTTGATTGAAAAGTCCTTTGTGAATTTTGCCACTATTTATTTAACTTTACATCAAGCTAAGAAAAAGTTACCCGTATACTTTTTACAGACAACAAAAAACAGCATGTTATTTACATTGGCATAGAAACATTATATATACACACGGAATAATTCCTTAGATAGAATACCCATTATACCCCAGATACTCAACTGTGTATTAGTCCCATTTGACTGCATAAAATCCTAAGCCGAGTCCTTGGAAGTGGCTTTGTCATAATATCAACTTGTTCTTCAGTTAAAATTTGTTGAATTCCTAGCTGGCCTTCTGTCACTTTTTCTCGGACAAAGAAATGTTTTATTGCTATGTGTTTTGTTCATCGATGAAACTCAGGATTTTCAGCCAATTTTACTGTTGCAGAGTTATACAGTTGAAGAACAGGAGCATGTTTTAGCTTTATAATCTCCCTAAATAATCTACTCAGCCAAATAATCTCTTTTTCTGATTCAGTTGCTGCTATGATCTCAGCTTCAGTTATTGAAGTTGCCACCACCGCTTGTCTCTGACTTAACCATGAAATGGCTCCTCCTGCATATGTTACAACGACTCGACTGAGGTTGATCGGCCGATTTTTGTGGACCCACCGAAACCTG
Organism: Rosalia funebris; assembly: GCA_037954035.1. NCBI lineage: Eukaryota > Metazoa > Arthropoda > Insecta > Coleoptera > Cerambycidae > Rosalia > Rosalia funebris. The sequence continues at coordinate 20,417,870 of JAZFAV010000026.1, read as the reverse complement.
CGTCACTGAAGCACTCCAGGATGCTTTTCTCTGTGTTATAAGAGTAGACTACCCCTAACTCAATAGTCCCAGCTATGTATCGAAAAACTCATTTGACACGTGCAACATCTTCCTTTAATGGTTTCTCAAAACATCTTGATAGAAATCCTACACTGTAGCTTAAATCTGGTCTCGTGCCGAGCATCAAGTACATCAATGCACCAATTGCTTCTCTATAAGGAAAATTATGTTCCATGATATTTTCTTTTCCTGTTTCTGGAAATTCTGGACTCTTTAGAATTCTGGTTGACACTGGTTTGCAATCTAAAAAATTTAAACGGCTCACGTTTAACGGTTCACGGCTTGTAGTGCTTCATTTCATTACATTTTCAAGTTTTGAGAATTGACGAATGTTGAAACATATCATTATGTACCAAATATGAAACAGATCATCATATTTAATAATCATTGAGACATAATGATTATTAAATATTGATTATTAAACATAACATTGAGACGTAATAATAACCAATGTCGTTTCTCTGAAAATATAAATATACTGCTGCATAAAAGAAACATGATGAACAAGTACACTGCTGGATAAAACTAACGCTTCAGCAACTTCTCATTATTTATTATTTTTCAAAATTGTAAATCCCTAAATATTTTGTGTAGGTGGCCTAGGATATCCTCTGTCACTACTCATAAACAATTGGAATTACTTGGTAGATGTAAAGTAACATTTTGTAATTGTTTAACAATAATACATTTAACGCCGCTTAAAGTGATTTGTAAAATGACATAAACTCAGTTACGCTAGAAATTATTTTTAAATTTAATTTCAGCAAGTGAATGAAACACTTTATGCAATACACTTAGAGTAAAAGAATATATTTTACTCTAAGTGTATTCCTCTAATTATCCACGCAACTTCAAGATGAATTAGTAAAATCGATAACTCTGGTTAACGAGGAACGTAGCCAGAGATATGTGGATAATTTGTTAGGAATTAGGCAATCAACAGTTAGTCGAACAGTCAAATGTTATAATAACTTGGAAGTTGCTGTAGAACCTCTAGACAAGATCGTAAGAAGTCTACAAATGCAAGAGATGTGCAATATCTCATGCAAGTCGCCATAAGAAACAGGCATTCTATCAGTTTAGAGATAATCAGGACCCTAGTAGCAGTAGTAATGTAGTAATTTCTGGGCGAATTGAATGTCGAAGAACGAATGATCAGGAGACGGCTTAATAAAGCATGATTGTTAGAACTGATTGAAGAGAACATGTAAATTGAACTTTTGACGCCTGGAAGTGAGTTTTGTTTTCAGACGAAACAAGAGTAAGTATTAATTCACCAGATGGATGTCAAAGAGTTTGGCGAAAGCCAGGAGAGGTTTGCTACCTGGAATACTCTAGATGTCTTTTCGAAGATCCCATTTTTTAGTGCATCAACAATGTCCTGGGGAGAAAATTGTTTCGATTCGATTGTTGTACGGATTTGGTTCTCCCTCTATACGGGGGAGAAATCCATGAGGGCATCTTTCTACGTAGAAAACATCGTAGACGAACATGTGATGCCATTTGTCTCGTTTGTTGGAGACAATTCCATTTTTATGCATGATAAAGGTCAGCCTCTATTTGATAGAGGTACTGAACTATCTTCGATTTGTGAATATTCCAACTATGGACTGACCACCAAGAAGCCCAGATATGAGCCCCATAGAGCACTATTGGCATGCACTCAAACGATTAGTTAGGCGTTACATACTTGCCCCTATGACTGTCAGGGAATTAGAATAAGTTGTTCTTGGTGAATGGGAGAATATTCCTCAGAAAACGATTCACCTCTTGATCAATATCATGTCCACACGAATGGCAACACTGACAGGAGCTAGAGGAGGATCTACACATTACTGAATTAAAATTTTTACGAAATAATTTCACCTCCAATTTTGTTTCTGAAGTATTTCATTAACACTCTTTTCATCGTATTTGACATTATTGTTCCTTTCTGTTATTTATTTATGTTTTTTTCCCGATAATACCATTCTATTTGTTAAACATCAGTTGAAATCATTTAACTGTAATATGACGTAGGTACTATGGTTTAAATCTTCAGAAAAATAAAAGTTATAATGTGAAGTTTCACTGATGTGTTAATTTTGTTTAGGAGTTTAGTTTATTTTTTTCTATAAAGTTTGTTAATATCATTTTAAGCAAGTTTTTTTTTAAACAAATTCTTATATTGAGCATATCACCAAAAACCATTTTATTTCAAATGTATTGGCCAAACACAGCTTCATTTTATTGAGTGTTTCAAATTTTATAATAAAATAAAATAAATTGAGTGATCGTGTTAACAAAAACAGTTTTACAAATAGTCCACCACTGTGCTTTCTCATGACCCATGAACATGGTAGAGTGGGTTTTATCCACCTCAAAATTAATAGGTGTCATCTGGGAGACGCCCCCGATCAGAATCAGTCAAAACTCGATCGATTCGACACGATTTAGTTGAGTTATCGTGTTAACAAAAAATTTCTGAAATAGTCCACCATCATGCTTTCTCATGACCATGGATAGGGTGGGGTGTGTCCTATCCACCTCAAAGTCAATAGATGTCGTCTGGGAGATACCCCCGATCAGAATTCAGCCAAAACCGATCGATCCGACACGGTTTAGTTGAGTTGTCGTGCTAACAAGAATAAATGCCGACGACAACGACGACACACACATACACACAAAATGGTTTAAAAACAATTTTTTTTGGTTTTTAGACCGAAAAACGAAAAATAAACCCTAGAAAAAAAATCTTTTACACGATTACATTACTTTTCCACGTATAGTAGAGTGCAGAAAAGTAAAATATGTGGGAGGATGTTCGTTAATTAAAGCAACATCGTATTACAAAATTAACAATTATAAATTGTTAAAATCGCTATATCCAGAATAATGGGTTTATGACGAATACTGTTCCTTGTAAAATAATTATGTATAGAACTATTACAATGAAAAAACTGACTAATCCTGCAATTATTTGGTTGATTATTCTATTGTAATAAGGTTCTACATGAGAAAATTCATTCCATCATCATAATTATTATGGAAACAAAAAATATACAATGATAATAGCGAATACTGTTAATTATGGTATGAAAATACCTGGCTCTGTGACAAGTTTTTTTTTTATAAAAGCAGAAACTTACACAATAATAATTGCTTCTTTTATATTTAAAAGAACAAATTTACGCTGTATTATATTACATCAAATTAAGATTAGTTCAAAGTTTTTTTTTTTTATAATAATTCTTTTCTATAGAGTATGGATAAACATGTGTAATATTATTAATAAAAATATAAAATGTTTCATATTCCTATTTAATAAGTTTACATTATGTGTTTTTTTCGTAAATAATATACTGTATGCTTCTGATATTCTTAAAAGGAAATAATTGTGGCATTTACATATTTCACCTACAGCGTTTTGTTAATTAAATACTGTGAGTCACATATATCATGACATAGACACGTTATAATTTAAATAGAATGAGGTACAGTGAATATAATTCGCGGAAGATTCAGAGAATACATTTTTTATAAAACATTATTTTGTTTAACTGAAGTCATGAAAATTCAGATCCAGATCCAAAGCTAAAAAATCAGTAACTAATTTTTGAGTTCTAAAGAGTCCAACAGTTAGGGTTCGCATATTATTGGAGTCTTATTTGTTAATGTAATACGATAGATGATGTTTAATATAAGTCTTTTAAATTTGAACGCATATTATACAAATTGCACATACCGGTCTTAATTATTGCACGTTTCCTTATCCATTTTTTTAAATATTCAATATCTTATAAAATTGTAAGCGTTAGAACAGATATTATAAAGTAGCTCAAAAGTTCGAATCGGACAGGCACAATTTATTGATCTGGACGTCCGGGCACATTGAAACAGAATTTTATTTGGCCGTTGTTTCAATTAACACTCATTGTCAGATATTAATTGAAGCTAATTAATGCTTCCATTCGTTACTTACAGCCTTTGTTGTTCTTGCGAGAATATTCAGACAGGAACTGGCAAGTTTCAAAATGTACTACGAATGACATGTACTACTAAATGACGATAATACTTGTTTTGCAGCTCTTCAGTGTGATTTACATTAGCTTGGAATATGATATACATATGTTATAATTACTGATGATTTTATTCTTGAAAAACAATTATTAAGGTTCATGTCCTGTATATTATAGATCGTTTTAATCCATGGACTCTTGCAGTAAAGAATTAGCAAAATACATTGAATTAAAAAAAATCTACGGACTACGAACATAATATGATTAATTATAAGATATATGATAATTATCATAAACATTTATTTATTGTATATGATTGTAAAAATAAGTTTTGTTGGTTATCGTTTAGCACTTTTCCATGAACATTGAAAGATTTTGTTACCGGACGCGTATGTCGCCAACCAAGTGGGCATCGTCAGGATATAATTAAAACTATTTCAATCATCTCTTATCATCTCGTATAATATAATAAATCATATAAAGCGAACGTATAATATACCACATCTAATGACACTACATAATTACAAAAAAAAAAATCCAAAAATACCATTCTTATATTTAGAAATCTGAAATAAAAGTGGAAAATTCCCTCCAGAAATGTAAAAAACTGGAAAGAATTAAAAACTAGTTAAAAAAGTGGAAAATTATAACATTTAAAAATATTTCAAAGTTATAATGAAATATTAAAATATTTCAGTCCAATATTTCTAAAAACATAAAACCATATTTAAATAAAAATAGTTTTTCTCGAAAACGGTTCATTATATTTCATTAAAATAATAATTATTGTAATATAATCTCAGATAACTGTCAGATAACTACTGCATAATAATTTAAAATCTGCAGTATGTGTTGCAAACTTTTAAATAATACTATGAGGCAACTAACTGATAATAGGTATTTTGTGTTCTTGTTCTTCTTGTTACCCTTTCTTATTTCTGTTTTATTCTATTTTTATTCATATATTCTATTATTGTGAATAGTTATTCTATTGTCAATTCTCTTCAAGATAAATCATGTACCTACTGAAATAAGAAATTTTAACATTTTAAAGTGCGTTCAAATTATGAAATATGAATATTTTCAATACAAACATAGCTTTTTATTCTATACTCAATATAAATAGAAGTAAATGTATTCTCTTAGCCACAGTTTGAATAGGTCATTAACGGACAATACCTTTTCATAGGAAATATGTATATTACTGCCTCGACGGGGTTTTCTAGATATTGATATCTATCTTACACCTAATGCTTTTAGGTAAAGATATTATACGAGCATAAAATGAGAACTAAAGAGGCTATTGTCAAACTGAGATATATTATCATTAAAGTAGAAATTTATTTCTAATGAGAGAATGGTAAACAGAAAATATTGTGAGAAGATTTGTGACGAGTTATTTATATTTATATTTAAAACTATCAACCCAAAAATTTGTTCAGCAAATGATAATTTTTGAGACTATAAATATAATATACGAAAACCCAAAATATAGGGAAACATACTCGTATGACGAAACTAACAACTAAGAAACATCCTTGTATGTCAGTGAAGACATATTGAAGATGTTTTAATTCGTTCAATTACAGATTGTACATATTGTACAAGGAGAAAGTTTTAAACAATGAAATGTTTTAAATGAATATATTTAATTTTCAATAATATAATCATATGTCTGTATTTTATTCTTCTACTAATCTAAAATAACCGTAATATGCAAAGAAAAATATATTTGCATTTACAGTAAAAACCACACAATATAGAGAATAGCATGTTGTTTTATTTTGTGATTTACCGAAAGTCACTTCTACAGCAAGGCAAGTCATATGAATGAAATGGTCAAAACAGGATAATAGTGTGCATTTTCTATATACAATTTCTTAGGTAAAAAGAATTTAATTAATACGACCAATCATCTAAGCCAAGAGCTACATACTCGTAGGTAAGTGGCAACATGAAATTATTGAAGTATTTTATTTTTATGTTTAATATTGACTTTAGCTTACATCTAAGGTAAAAAAAACTCCAAAATTCCAAGGTCGAATATCGTGAGCAGTACGATGTATATCACCAGAAGTTTTAAAAAGACGCAGCTCGTAAAAAAAGGTACTGTTTGTTTGGCAGCATTTTAACAAATGATTCCTAGACTGATATATCGAAAATAAACAGAACTCTATGATTCTCTAGGTAATTAGATTTATTTCTACTGGATATTATTTTATGTTTTGTTGTATCATTAAAGTTTATAAAATTATTGTCAGTAAGCAAACGTTTGCAAAATCATTTTGGTATGAAAACTGATGAAAGGAGTATATATTAAATTAAAGGAGTATATTATGCAAATTATTTTGTTGTGAACACAATTAATCGAAAGTTATTTTAAGGATTGCGGTTTCTGAAAAATTGAGCTGTTAAATTGAAAATACCCAAAAAGAATGTTCTATTTATAAATAAAACAGGGGCTAGTAGATTTGAATATGTTTCTGGCTTTGGAATTAAAGTATGTTTGTTTATTTTTAAAACAATATTTTCTTTTTTTAGTTTTTTTACTTCATACCAATTAGGTAACTATTAGACGTACCGTATATTCTACCCTAATTCAACATGCGTTCAAACAGGAATTCCCTTGAAGCCAGACAAAGCTTTAGCTTTTAACTCTCTTAAAAGCAACATAAGAAGCCATAGTAATATTAGGGGTTATTATAAAATTGAATGGTGTACGAGTATGAAATAAAATATTCCGTAGTTATACCAAGTAGAGCTCGTATAAGTGTATTGTTCCATCTGTTCATCAGACTATATTTCTTAAATCTATATTTATTCCATTGTCTTCTAATATTTATTTTCATAATCAAAACTTTATAAATAAATGTAGCGATGTGATGTTGTTAGTGGTATCAACGAACTAAATATATTGAATTGAAATGGCAATTCAATACACCCGTATTGTATTGTCATTTGCTGATTTAAATTGGTTATGTGATGATGGTATACATACAATAGCAAAGTATTGAATTAGATACTGAATTTAATAATGTTCGGCCAATATCATTAAAATAAAAATTAACATCCATAAACATCTAAACTAAGGATTTTTATCTTTCTTTGTGACTAGATGAATGTCACTGAATCGACTCATTTTACTTAGTGATGTAAACACTTTTTTAATTAGTGAATTGAAGAATGCATTTGATGCTGGAACATTTAAAGAAATCTTACTCTTGTTATTAAATACCAAGGCTATTGTTGTATCTATTAAAATATCAAACCACACCACTTCATTTACCAGACCGCATGATTTCGCTATTTCAGATTGAAGTAGTCATAAACATTTAAAGTTTCAGGATGGTTCAGGAGATTATGGATGCTTGGCAAAAGTAACTGAATATGGTCGAGATGAAACAACCAAGAAATACCTAGGACATATATTTTATCCATTCATTATTGTATTTATAAACAAGAGAATTGCATTATTTATTTGTATTTAACAGTATGGATAACTATAGTACTACAATAGTTTCTAAATGTTTAACATACCCGTATATGATGCCTATATGATAAATTATATTATGTGATGCTTATGTAGGTTCTATGCTTATCTAATACTTCACATACAATTTCAAACATTAGGTTTTTTTTTTTTTTGAAAATATATAGTTTAAGATCAAAATCAGAATTCTCGTAAAATCGTATATCCAATTAAACAAAATTTACAGTTAATATTGTACAAAACTAGTAGACACAATTATCGTATGGTAAACTTTTGAAATAAAAAACAAAATGGCGAGAGTATGGGAACAAAGAGTCATGAAATAAAATATACACGTAATGTGCGATATTGTGGGTTTTCAAATAAACAGAAATTAACGGAGATTTCTTTTTCTGAAGCTGTTTTTTAATGAGTTTAGTTTCGCAAAGTTTAGAAGATTATTCTAGAAAATAGTGAATTATTTTATAAAACATGGACATAAATTAGTAACAAGGTTTAAATAAAACGTTTGTTGTTTGGAAGATTGTTATCAGTTTTTGTTTGATATTAAAACTAATTATATTTATTTAGGAGCAAAACACAATACATGTTATATTTATGCATTTCAGTCACATTGTTAAAGTGAAACTAAGCACATTATATATCTGGACAATTAATTTCACAGGAAAATTTAAGTGACTTGTTTTTCATTCAAGTCAGTGATATTGTAATCATGGCCAACCTTATGGAAGTTATATATAAAAGTATACACAGTAAAATCTGTGAGATTTTACTGTGTTACAAAAAAAATATACAATATTTTCGTGAATTTTAAAATATATTCTCTAAAAAGAGCGGTGATACATAATTAGGGTACGAGTGAAATGAGAAAAACAGTTTCATGTAATTCGACCATAATTCAAATTTCATGGGCTAATCCATTATTGGTTTAAAGGTAAGAACTGTAAAATACTTCACACTTGAGTTGAATACTTCACTCATATTTGATAAGAGAGAAAATAAACCCTAATTATCAATTTATAGTCTATAAATGGGAAAATAAAAAAATAGAAGGTGCTAGAGTAGATCAGTCAGTGAGAAATTCATATTTTATAATTATTGTATTTAAATAAGGCAATCCAATTCAAGGTAAATATGTTGATAAATGGTAATATATGTCTTACTCATATAATTTGATTTGTAGATTTTCAGGGTATTCTAGTGTTTTCCATTAGTAATGCATAGACAAGGATTTCATTTGTTTCTTTCTGTGCATCTTTTAAAATCAAAAACATGCAAACAATCTATTTAAGTATTTAATTTGCTTTTTAAGAGTGACTTATTATACCCGTAAAATATTTTTTATCCTATATGCAATGAAAATAATTTTCTCCAAAAGGATTACATGTGATTTGGGGGCAAAAATATATTCCATATATACATATATATATATATATATATATATATATATATATATATATATATATATATATATATATATATATATATATATGTCCTTAACTCCTCTCAGAAGCATAGGACCTCAACAAATGCCTTCCATATGATTCTGTTCTGGGCTGTCTGTTTTGTCTGTTGCCACGTTTTTCCAACTTGTTCTAGTTCTCCCCTGACAGTTCGTTGCCATGTCATCTTTGACCTTCCAATTCTTCTGCTACCCTGTGGGTTCCATTCCAAAGCTCTCTTACTGATGTTATGGTCTTCTCTACGCAGTGTGTGGCCTATCCATTTCCATTTTTTCATTTTGACTTTCAGTTTCAATTCGTTGTTGCTTTGTTACATTCCACAGGTCTTCATTACGCATTTGGATCGGCCAAAAAATACGCATAATTCTCCGTAAGCTCCGATTTATGAAGACTTGTAACTTGAAAATGGTTTGTTGGCTAATCTTCCATGTTTCTGCCCCATGTAGAAGTACGGCTTTGACGTTGGAATTGAAAATTTTTATTTTTGTTGAATTAGAGTATTCTGTGGATTTCCACACACTGTTTAATATCCCGAATGCTTGTCTGGATTTTTTGATGCGGTTGTTTACATCATCTTCAGTACCGCCTGTTTTTGTAACTATGCTGACCTGACTAGGTAGGTGAATTCATTGACCTATTCTCTGATTGTTTATTGTAAAGGGTGTTTGGTTATCTGTACACATTCTCATTGATTCGGTTTTTCTACTGTTAATTTTAAGACCTACAGCTTCAGCTTCTCTTACGAGGTTATTTAATTTAGTTGTCATATCTGTATGATTATGTGCATAGTCAAGATCTTCTAGTCTTGTAAATGGTATCCACCATATGCCATGCTGTCCCGTGGTGGCTCTTCTCATGACCTCGCCTAGCATTATGTTGAATAGAAGGGGAGATAATATACACCCTTGCTGTACCCCCTTTTTAATTGTTATGGGTTGGCTTTGTAGTCCTCGATGGGATACTTTACTTTGCGCATTCTTGTACAGCTCTTTTATGAGGTTTATATATATATATATATATATATATATATATATATATATATATATATTGTATTGCACATTTTTATGATATTTTGTAAAAATTAAAATAAATTGCATTTTAAACTGTAGTGTGAAAAACTGTATATTTGAAAAATTTACCCTAAGAAATTCAATATTACCGGTGAGCATAATCAATTTAATTAAATGTTTCAGATGTATATTATCATTCTCCATAGAATTTCTTTCGCCTTACATGACAGTTAACAAGAATGATACTATAAGAATTGTATCAGAATCTACGATATTATTATTGTTTAGCACTAATAATTGATGATTGATGACAGCACTAGCCAGTACGAACTTAGAAACTGTTTATTTTAAAAGGATTATTCAGAATTATTAAAGATTTTAAAAGAACTATCCACAAACGGTTGATAAAAGTTATGTCTACAACACAAGGCATCCATATTAAACTTTAAACATATGTATATATATGTATATATATATATATATATATATATATATATATATATATATATATACAATAATTATGTATTAAATGTATTAAAATAACATTTACAAAGTAAATAATACAAAAATATGGGTCACATTTTTTTAGTATACCTTTAAGAAACAAATATATCTGTTTTCTTAATTCTTATATGATTCTTAAGAAAAATATTTTTTTAAATAAGATATACCACTAAAATAAATATACTAGATAAAGGTGTTTTTAGCATAATCTTTAGTTTGATAGAAAATTAATTTCAGTTTAATTAACATATATAATTTGATTATTTTTTCAAAAGAAATATTTTATTAGCAACAAATATTCAGCGAAAGGCAACAATAATAATGTTTTATATTTTTATTTCTTCCTCAATATTGTTCCAACTAGGGTCATACAGGATTCGTAATTCGATTAATCGTAATCTCTTATTTCCAATATTTTAATTTTAAGCAAACTAATTTTTGGTCACCCTACTTGTAAACAGTTTAACAGAAACAATCGTTCGTAACCTTCATGGTCTCACAATTACTAATAGTTAGAATGATAAATAGAATATTGCAATTTTTAAGGCACGTTAGTTCCTGCTTTAGTAACAGTAGTTAACGTGTTAAGTTGAGCAATATAAAACCCGGAAAATCCATGACGTATCACAATAGTTTTCGAAAATAAAAAAAATATAAAACTTAATAAATAATTAATGAAGTAGTTTGTTAATAGATTTTATATTATTAATTTATTTCGTGGAACTCAAATTTTAATATTTATACCATTCTACTAATTTTTGCCTGAAACATTCCATTCACTGAATATTAGTAAAAAGATGTATTTGAAATGCCACTTCTAAAATGAGTATTTTAACGTACACTTCATTTTTTCAAGTTATATTTTTAAGTTACGGGTTAGAATTTTTTAAAAGGAAAAACCTAAAAAGGGCTCCCTAATTTCTTATTGCACCATTTGAAATAACTTTTTTTTTTGTATAGTAAAGTAAAATACAGGATTGGTTACATAAGCATTATTTTGAGTAATAATTCGACAAAGCAAATAAGAATGTTACGATTATTGAAATTTAAAACAAGAAAATTAATTCACACGAAATGCTCAGATTGTGCTCCATGTTCGCATGTTAATACTGTCCCAATGCTAAATGGGAATGAAGAGTTTTTGCTTTATTTCAATGATTTTGTTATGAAGCTCACAATAATTTTTATTAGTAAAAATTTTAGCGAAATTTATGTTATTTGCCGGAGTCACTGTATACGTAAGATACGATATTATTTATCTGTTCATGTCACGGTGAATAAATTGTTAAACTAATTTATTAGTTCATAGATGACTCTTATTAGGTTTGTGAAAAAATGTTACAAACTATATGAGATAAATCATTATACCCAAAATGTACATACATATATCTAAAGACAGTGACTGATAGTTATGCTGCAAAACCACTTCTTAATAGGGTAACATTCTTTAGCAAGATATATACGATATTATTATAATACATTCAAAGTTACGAGCCATTTCTTATTTTAACATTTTCATAGTAACTCATTGGTTTGACAAGTAGCCAAAATTTACATCTAGGGTCATACGGGATCTTTATGTTTAATTGTAATCTCTTATTTTTAATCTTATATATTTTAACAAACTTATTTTTGGTCACCCTATTCTGTAAACGGTTTAACAGAATAATATTGTTCGTAACCTTGTCTCACGTCTATGAAAAAAATAAAAAATATTTATTAAAAATTTTAAAATTGGAAAAACTCAATCCTATTAATTATTAATTTATATATGATAACTACACCACTATAAAAGCAATATATATCCAGAAGGTGCCAATTCCTTCTAGTATTTGACAGTGCTTTGGATAGGTTTTAACATAAAAAACAACACAAATCACATCACATATTTTTGTACATTAGAAAATACCCTAAAACCTGGTTCTGGTTATTGGTTGTTCTTATTTGTAGTACACTTGGTAGGTACACAGTTAAATAACTAGTGTTCCGTTTGGTGAATATTTGTTATTTAAAATATATTTGTTTTATCATCAGAATTTTAATATTTGTGAGTCAAATAGGATTCATTCATTAGGTGATAACCTTTTCGGTGCTATCATCTAGGTAAATGTAAGTAAATTCCTAGATATGCCGTAAAAGTAGTGTGATTACAAACATGAAAATGTACATACAAATGTAGTGACATGCTTATGACAGAGAATATATAGGAGACAATAATAATTAAGGTGAATCAAACAATTCAAAATGAATAATGCTGAAAATATTTAATTTTTTTTATATATTGTGAATGTTAAATTCTTAAATTAAAATCTACACAAAAATATATTATGTTAATTTTTTATTGTTGAAGGATTTATAAACACAATTTTATAAACCATATTAGTTTTATTTGTATATATTTATTTAATCACTATAGATAACAAACCTAATGCAAGAATTTAATTGATCTGAATTAAACAATTTACGTTAGGAGTTTGTGGTATATGTCAGCCCTGCCGTTACCCGTTGCGGCTTTGAAATTAGAGTTACATTAAAGAGTAAACAAACACTGTAATACGAGCACTACTTACAAAACACATGTCGGTAGACGTGTAGAAATCTTGCTGGTTGTAGACATTATTCATTTTTTTACGGACACACTAAGCACACTATCGGCCCTCGATAAATAATAGTAAATATCAGCTAGTTTAGTTTTACACACGGTTATTTACAAGAGATAAACAGAGGACGCATACGCGTTTGAGTACCTTAACGACTAACCGTTGTTTTAAATTGCAGGTGAAAGCCAGGTAATCCTAACATGGAGTCGACTGAGTCATAATTTTCACGAGAATGATATCCATGGAATCTAGTCAGATATTTGCCGAAGAGTAGGAGTAACCAACGGCCAGTCACCAGCAACTCGGTGGCACAGGCATGCCGAAAGACAACCGCTAATGCTCTTTATCTCAGCGGTGGCTTAAGACTAACTAAACACGATGCATGTCACCTCAGGGACCCCGATTGAACTCGCACCCATTTGCCCATTTACTCCCATTACTTTAAATTAAGTTTAAGTAGGCTTTCTTCCATTCATTATATGCGGTTGACTTGCAGAGTGGCAGAGAACAATAAAACGAATTACAGCTTGGCTGGAGATTTAATGGGTTTAATAATTTCATTGTAATTTTGCACCTTGCCCTCAACGAAATGGTATATCCTTTGTGCCCTGTTAATACCTTCACATAGTTTCGAATACGTGTTTATAAAACATTACTTCTGCTACTATTTAGAAGTCGTTTACTACCATGATTAATACCAGATAAGAATACGGTTATTAGGAAGCTTATGGTGTAATTCAGGTGTAGACAAGAACATTGTGCGTTGTTGTCTACACCTGACAAGTGGGTTTAGATAATAAATCTTAGTCCTACCTTAACTGTAACTTATAGCACATTCGACCTCGTGGGAATTAAGAAGACTCATCAGTAGCGGCGCCCGTGTATACGCAACTACATATGTATAAGTTATAATAATTTACATAATACGTAATAGTTACTCAGTTAGCATTAAAACTCTAGATTGGTTTGGCTAAACATTAGCAGTATCATGTGTCTCTAAAGTCGTTTCCATGAGCGATGTCTAGTGGTTATAACATTTGCATAATTGAAATGGTTTTTATTATTATTATATTATATAGGTTTGGGTCTCATCAGCCACTGATCGCATGGGTAGTCCCTTGGCGATCCCCTCTTATCCGGGTCATTATCCAAAAATGCTATCCCATAAAAGGAGCAATTTAGGCACGACCCCCGCCTTAAACCTCGCCTCCTCTAGGACAACAGGGGTCCCTAATATAAGATACCTCTTCTCCTCCAGTGCGGGGCAGGTGTAAAGAAGATGAATCGAGGTTTTCTCGTCTTCTTTACAGTATCTGCAGACCGGGCTATCAGTCAGCCTCAGCTTGTGCTTATATGCATTCAGGCTACTATTATGATTCCCACCAGAGTTCTGACTTTGTGCCTGTTCAATTTAATGAATTCTTGGGCCCATTTCTCAATCTCTGAGTATTCGATGAAGAGTTTGGTTATTCGACAACCCGTTACTCCTCTCCATCTTTTATTGTGCTGGTCTCCTGCCCAGCCATTGATGCGGTCTCTGATCAGATTTCGACTTATTTCCACTGCAGGTTATGGTCCATAGAGGTTTTCCCTGGTCCCTAGTCTGGCAAGGTCATTTGCAAGTAGATTTCCCTTAATGCCATTATACCCAGGTATCCATAAGAGTTCCACCGGTCCCTTCCCTGCCAAGTGGTTCAATGCTTCATAGCAATTATAGACCAGCTTCGACTTTGTCGTTGCTGAATTCAGCGCTGCCAACGCCGCCCTACTATCCGAGCATAATGGTTTTTAAATTTATTGGATTGTGTCAGCAATGTTACTATAAATATACCAATATGGCGAAATCTAAACTTCTCTTTATCATTTTTTTTTCTCTATCACGTATTCGTGATAGAGAAAAGTATTATTTTCTCGTCATTTAAGTTAATTTAAACTTCTTGCACATTATCTACTATTGGCAATGATCCACCTAGGGATTATAAAATAAAGTATTTTGTAATTATTGTATGGTTTCTGTTAGTTCTGCGTCATTACTATGGATAGCTTTTTGATCTGGGTCCCCTTGAGCATCTTGAAATTTTATCTGATTTTTTAATCTCAGCAAATTCTTTAGCATTGAACTGTAAAACTAAGGATTTTTTGAAAATTTTTAAAATAATAAAACACTGCATCTAACCATTCTTCCGTTATATGAGAATTGGTTGGAAAGGTGCTGAAATTTATCAATCCATTCAATTGAGGACACTGTTTATAAAACTCCCCAGTACATTTGAGAGATTTGAAAAAAAAAACCTCTTTGGTGTGGGCTATTTATTCTTGTTAATCCTTAATGTTTAAGGACCTACAGATGGTTGGAGTATAAGCCTCCTTACGACATATTGTAAAACTTATCATCTGAAAAATTTGCGTTTATACATCATTTTCATATTAAATGTCCTCAACACGACGAGTGCTGAGAGGTGGTGCTAAACATTTTGCATTAGGGCTTCGTTGAGTGCAGTTTATTTTGTAAGACGATCATCTAGAATTAGTACGAGGAAATGTGATTATAACCAGAACGTATTACATGCATGACTTACAGCAATTTATATGGATATATGCTAGAAAAAAATATATTTTTTTTTTGAGGGAGAAATGCTAGAAAAGGTTCTTCATATTGGAATAAGTATTCAGTATTCTCCATTAGAGTATGCAACTTTACAAATATATACATCTGCAAACTTACATCTACCAGCCAACTATTGTTAGAGTGGGGTGTATAAGTGAATTAATCAACGTTCTTGAGAGAGTTTATTTCAAAACTTAATTAGTTGTAAGCTAATTCAAATTGTGGACAAACCAACTAGAACTAAGATTATGAATTTATAATGTTATTTATTTAGACTGTAAGAAATGCCGGATAATATTTACTTACTACATAAGTCAACTACACTGAAGTAAATACTTGAATGACTTTGAATACATGAATCACGTAGGTCATGGATTCTGTGTGATATAGAATTTTAGACACTTATTTCAATTAAATTGTATATCTCCAGCAATCTAGTGTTTTCATCCATTTACATTTGCTTTGACAATCTCAGTATAAATGCCGCTCATCATAATGCATCTGATAGAAACTTAACTTATGGGTACTTAAACTTAGCTCATGGGCACTTAACTAGTACTCTTGAACGTTGAAGTAGAAATACCTCTCTCTTATAAATAAATAATCATTTTAATACACAATAGAAGATGGCAGGGGATTACTAAAATCAAATTATGTACTCGTATACAACATTTCTAACAAAATCTTTGTTACAGTGTGGAATTGTTTTATCTATAATGGTAATTTCCCGAAAACTGTTAGATTTAATGTAAAAACTTGGATGACTTGTAAATAGGATTTATTCTTATTATAACCTTACTATTTTGTCCTATCCAAATTTGAAACCTTAAGGGTGAATTTCATCACTGTCTAAGTGTTATACTACCGAAATTGAGGATATTTCATAGTGAATTCAGTAGTGGATGCCTCGAGTATGTAAGCGATTTTCTGAACTCTAACCAAAGGCCCTGAGAAGAGACTGGAACCTTCAACACATCAACGAAAGAAGATACCAGTTTCCCACGAACACCAAAAGATTATACGTCTCTTTCATTTCACCAACCAAGTTAGTATTATTGGGGGATTATTAAAACTTATGTCATTTAAAAAGAGTAGTTCAATGTCAACATTATCAATAATTTTGAATATAGAAATTACTATACTGAATAGAACATACAATTTAGAAAATTATATGTTGATTACATTAGTATGTCTTATACCTGAATACACCGCATGTTAACTTTTGTTGTGCATATAAATTGAGCAAGAAAATTAGTAGATTCGATGAGATTTACAACTGAAAATGAACATACAATCAACATACACTTTATAGTTGTAGTTAATCTTTTATGATGTGTGTGATCAGTGATCACACATAATTTTGTTGTATAGACCAATTAGTATCGGAATTAAATAAAAATGACATCCCACTACTAAAAGCATATATTTTTTATATATTTTTATCGTTCGCTGAACATATATGCAATTTTATAATTAGTCAAACTTTTTATAAAGTTGTATTTGTGTTATATGTTATGAAATTAAGTAAAAGAATAATGAAACTAAAATTTAAAGAGGTGTTCTATAAGTTTCATCATGCAAAGATTTCCGCCATAATAAATTAATAAATATATTGTTTTATTAAACAAAGATTGAAATTATCTAATGGCTACTTAATACCGCGATACATTAAGAAAAATTATCTATGTCAACAAAAATATATTTAAATAATCGTTATCTTCATCTGTTAATCTCATTGCAGACTTGAATTTTTTTGGGTAAGATAATGATGATGAACTTAATTGTTCGTTGACACCACGTTCATTGTTTGATGATGGCTTTGCTATGTATTAAGATGGAATAAGCATAATGTGTTACTTATATTGATGACATTTTGTGTATTTTCCAAATAACGCAGAAATACTAGATAATTATGTAAATTCCATATTTGACAAAAAAAGTGGAAATTAATCTCCCTAACTTTCGAAGTTGCATTCTCACTACGATATGTACTACATCCATCCACAAAAAGGGAATATAACTACGTATAATTGATACTATGAAGTTCGTCGCCCTCCCTTAACTTTTGAATCTTTGCAGATATTAAGACATACGTAAATAACACTAAAGAAAATAACATACATAAGTTTACTTTTTCACCTTGTTTTGATGCAAGACACACTCACTGGAGACAGTTATGTAAAAAACTTGGATTGGTAATTCTAAAAGTTGAAAGGTAAATAAAAGACCTATCGACTTTAAAAATGATCAATTCGATTCCTATTCTTTATTTTCACCGAATATATCTAGGTTGTCATGTTCATCTAGCTATGTTTTGTTGGTGTTCGATTCACAAATACCCGAAAAGTGTACAATAATAAAACGTAGACAATACTATAAAACTTTTCGTTGAATAAGATTCAACGTTCAAAAAAGACATTATTTTTGGATTGTTAATTGAAATCAAACTCCGCTTCTGGTAGAGACTGGGTGGATCGTGTAGCTCAGTAACTGCCAGTGCTGGTCCCAAGCCCGGATAAAGGAGGAGGGTTACAGCGGTAGCTTGGCTCCCTGCCCTGTGGAAAAAAATTACTGCTAAACATCATACACAAAAGCCTCGGAATTCGGACGGATTACATGGAAAACGATAGAAGCAAAGAAAACGGTTAACGAATATTGGATGCTGGAAGATACAAGGACTGAATACAAAAGACGACCAGATATTTAGAGAACTTCACATATACGACATTAACATAGCAGTACTCAGCGAAACAAAGAAGAAAGGAAAAGGAAGTAACTACAAGGTTGAGTACATATACTTTTGGAGTGGAGTAGAAAAATAAAAACGGGCCAAAGCTGGTGTAATTATTGCAGTAAAAAAGGTCATGGAAAATACATAATTGACTGGAATCCAGTAGACGAAAGGATCATAACGATTGACATGAAAATAAAAGGAAGAGAAATTAAAATGAGTCGTCTGTGGGAGCATAGATGCCAAAGCATCTATGCTCCCACAGACGACTCAGATACAAACACAAAAGACATATTCTTTGACAAACTCTCTCAGGAATTAAATATGACGAAAAATAAATAAGAAATAGTCTTGTTATGTGACTTAAACGGAAGAATGGGTAAAACTCTTGACAGTAAAATAATTGGACAACACGGAGAGGACGTAGTCAATGAAAAAGGAACGAGATGGATAGAGATTTGTGAACAACACTCGCTGAGAATCCTAAATGGATTTTTCCAACACAAAGACATACAAATATACTTGGACACAAAAAACAAAAAACTTAAAATCAATTATTGACTATGTTGTGATTAAACAGGACACTTCCATAATACCCTATGATGTAAGAGTTTCGAGAGGAGCTGAGTGTCGTTCTGATCACCTACTAGTAAAAGCACCCGTTGAAATAAGTTACAATAAACATCTCATATGTCAAGAACAATATAACAAGAGGGAAACCACAAAGCAATATAACATAGACAGCTTAAGAGATGAGTCCATTAGTTTTCTTTAGCACAAAAATTAGACAAAGAAATAAACGGCACAGCAGAAGGAATATACGAAACTTTAAAACACAAAATTAACGAAGCAGCACTAGAAGCCCTTGGTGTTAAAAGTAGAACGGAATACAAAAATTCTTGGTGGACAGACGATTTAATTGAACTGGTAGAAGAAAAGAAAAATTTATATCTTAAGTGGTTAAATACAAAAGATGATGAAGACCGAAAAAACTCTAATCGATATAAATATATAGTAAAAAAATAAATTAAAAAAACAAGAAACAAAACATGGGAAACCAAATGTGCTGAAATTAGTTCAATGGTAGGAGGATCTAGGTCTAGAGGAACTTGGCGAACTATAAATAGTCTTAAACGAAACACAAATGAAAGAAGAAAAATAAATCCCATATAAATTGAACAATGGAAAGACTAATATTATAATCCACTGGAAAAACAACGTGGAGAGTATTTAGACACGAAACAAGATATAGACGAAACAGGAGTTATCGGAGTAGATACTATTAAATTAAAAGAAATAAAAACAGCATTACAAAAAATAAAAAATAATAAAACTCCAGGACCAGGAAATTTACTTATCGAGTTAATTAAACACACCACCACAAGAACGTATGAGTTGCTTTGTATAATTTTTAACAATTGTCTGGCAGGGGAAATTATTCCAAGAGATTGGAGGAGCTCTTACATAAATTCCATTTATAAAAAGGGAAACAGGAGCGACTGAAGTCATTATCGGGGTTTTAGTATTACATCGCCCATTGGAAAGCTTTACGAAAGAGTCCTAACAGCCCAAATAGAAGAGGAAGCTACGGAAATGGAAGAACAAAGTGGATTTCGACCTGGGCGATCCTGCGTGGACAATATATTTACAGTAAAACAACTGCCAGAAAAGAGACACTAGCAAGAGGAATGGAGCTTCAAACTACATTTTTAGATCTTCGTAAGGCATTCGACTCCATCCCTTTACAGAAATTATGGATGGCAATGAAAGAAGCAGGCATAAATAGTGTATATACAAACGCTGTAAAAGCATTGTATAGAGAAAACCAAGCGGTCGGAAATCAAACTTCTGAGGCTTTCCCACAAACAAAAGGAGTTAAACAGGGCTTCTGCCCCTCTCTAACCATGTTTAAAATTTATGTCTGCAGCGCTTATGTGTAAATAGTGGATATGAAAATGCAGTCCCATGGGGATATGGATAGAGGACATTCACTTGTATACAATCCTCTTTGCAGATAATCAGGTAGTTCTTGCGGAAGACCAGCAATACGTGACTTACATGATAAACACTCATAGAAAATAAATAAACTCATAGAAGAATTCACAAAATGGGGTTTAGACATAAACATGTAGAAAAAACAGGCATGGTGTTGCGTATATATGTTACAAGTAGGGGGCACATTACAAATGTATTCTCAGATGCATGTATCGTCTACCGTCTACGTCTATCATCTAGGGTAAGTAAATTTGTATGCGAAGGATTCATCAATGTAGAATCTGTGAGTGAACTAAAAATACTTAACTATCCAAATATAATTACAATTATTAAAAGGGAGATAATAATTACCGCTTATATCAAACTTGTCACAAAATTTTGGAGATTAATGCTCGTTGTGTTTTACTCGAAAAACTTGATATTATCGTAAATGTGGTAACGGATATAGATTATACGGCAAAAAGGGTTATACATTGTAAAATATTATCCAAAAGGACGTTAGCTTAAACGATGATTTAAATTTGATGACCGGTAGTTCCGGTTTCATTCTTGCTTCAATCAAACAACTGAACAGTTAACAGTTATCCTTTAGCAAATATGTTGAAATGTGTTTCAATTGGCTAAGAATATTCCTGGTGGGTTTAATACAAATTTAAATAGTTTTGTTAAATCTACGAGTATACTTGCCAAAAATTCTAGATACTAGAGGTTAAACAAAATTACAAAAATATTTCAAAATCTATAGAAAATCACAGATTCTTTAGTAAAATCTATTAGTTTACTTCGGTAATTAGTTCTGACATAGAAAGATCATTTTCTTGTTTTAAAGACATACTAAGTGCCGTTTTAAAGATATAATGAGTTATGGCAGGTTTGACGTACACGGTAATTATTATCTCCCTTGTAATCATTGTAATTCTATTTGGAGGCTTATGTAAGTATTTTTTTTAATTCACTCACAAATGTATTTACATTTATAAATCCTTCGAGTATAAACTCACATAGATGATAAATGCACGTGAGAATAGATCTGTAATCTGCGTCCCACCTTATACACGGCACGATCCCTACTTTTTCTATAGGATTTGTTAACACTAAATCTAAATTTTTGTTAATAATCTCTGTGATTATGGCAAGTATAGCTTTTCTTCTACTTGCATAGACAATTCTACTTGAGCGTAGAAATAATTTTGTCGGTGTACTATACAACATGAACAGGTTCTGCAATATTAGGTTTCCCAAATCTAGGAGCATCTTTCCCTACTCCTGGTGTTGAAAAGATTGATAGTAGTCTCTGTAGGTATTTTCTACAAATTGTCCATTTGGGAATGTGTTTATTGAAGATTCGAATAATGGCATCGTGATTTCGATTAATGTCTCCAAAAATAATAACTTTTCTGAACGTGTTTCCTTTAAATTGTTTCTTAATAAATACTTATGGCGGACGAATTCAGTTTTTTAATAATGAGGTCCTTTAAATTATTGATAAAATACAAGAAATGTTTTCACAGTTGTCCCCAAATTATTGTTATAAGTCTCATCCAGAGATAACCCCATTACGCCTTCATTATTAAACCTTTTTAATATAGGATCAACTTATCGTACGACCGCTACATCATTTTATATGTCACTAGATTATTATTATTAATTTAAAATTGGGAGTAACCCCACACAGATCACATTTTGTACAAGAACAATTTAAAATAAGTCACGACACAGATTATAATATGTGTCATGACTTATATATACTTATCGTTCTTATAAATTTTACAAACATAAAAAATGAGCAAACATAATATTAATTGTACAATTATAACACTAACATTTTTAGAACTTTCGCCATTTCATCTCTGACGGCAGTTTGAGGGATAACGGTATCGTAATTGATAAAGTTATGCG
Organism: Rosalia funebris; assembly: GCA_037954035.1. NCBI lineage: Eukaryota > Metazoa > Arthropoda > Insecta > Coleoptera > Cerambycidae > Rosalia > Rosalia funebris. Next base: position 20,395,512 of record JAZFAV010000026.1, on the reverse strand, counting down.
TTATTTAGAGGAAACCCTTATCATGCAAGGGTGCATCCAAAGACGAACCCTTCATGTTTGTCATATTGTAACAGTGTTTGTGGTTTCCGTTTTGTCATATCGATTTTATGTAGGAATTTGATGTGAAATAGTACTTTAAACAGTGGTAGTAGTAGTAGTAGTAGTAGTAGTAGTAGTAGTAATAGCAAACATATAAATAGATATAATATACAGTGAATAGCATTATATTTTAAGAAAACACTATCTATTGGAACACAACAATAAAGCCCAATTTAATAATTTTGACAGTTTAAGGCACCGTTCACTAATAATCTAACTTCCTGTAAATATTTTTGTCCAAAGCAGAGGACCACAACCACACGTCGATGGTTTCAACCCTCTCCCAGAATATTAGTTCATGGTTAGTGAAGTGTGAGGAGATACTATATTTTGAATTATTGCACTGTTATTTCCATTACTGAGTAGTCCTTTAATTTACTGAACTTTACTAGAATTGAACTTTGAGTTTCTTGAACCTTGAATGGCTTTATTCACTGTTCACTTAAATTACCAAATTCTGCATTATTGATATCTTTCAAAGACATACGAGTACAACAATTTATTTTATTGTTAGTTACTACTTTTAGCTAACTTACATTAAATACATTCACTATGCACTCTTAAGTACATTCCTAATGCGTCCCATAATCATTGTCAATATAGAATAGTAGCAAATTTCAACTTTTTGGATCAGGTTCGAAAGAGAAAAGGACAGTTAAGGATGTAGCTAGAAGATAAAAGTAACTATTTACAGGTGATGTAATTAAAAATCTTTTGAGACAACTATTCATAAATTAACGACTTTTCGAAAAGCCTCTGACAATTTCAAATTTCTAGCCAATAATCTACATCTCTCAGCCATCTGAGAATCATCATCTCAGAACATTAGTCAGAAAAATAAGAAAATATATAGTATCCTTTACATATTTGATAAGCCGGATAGCTGATTTGTAAACGAGTATACCTTCGACAGACTTCAGTGTAAAACTTTGCATTATCCTGATGATCTCAAGTTTTTACACCGATTTAGATTGTTCTCGAAACTACCAATAGATGGCGTTTGGTACATTCTACTGCTGTGAAACGTAGCAACGTCTACTAGATGTGAGCTTCATCTGTCGAAAGTATACTCGTTTACACTGCACTGACGAGATAGAAAGAAAGAAACCGGTCTGCAGTTAACGATATCCTGAGATGGGTGACATTATGCATCTCTCTTGTGGTTTTGGAACAATCACTGTATTTTAGTGCTAACTCTGTTGGACAAAAATACGGCAAATTTTGTCATGTAATTCAGCGCTCGGCGTTTGGCATATAGCCAGGAGAATAGCTGTTTTGACCTAATTTGTTTAGTTCTTATTATATGAAGCATTTGCATATGGGTTGGAGTATAATCTCCTTATTTTTGTGGTTTGATATACATGGTTAATTTACTGTAGACTGCAATTGCAGCATTTTTAATTCTTCGTTCTATCTCTTATATGTACTATAGGAATTCAGACTGTTTCAGACCATGCAAAAAGATTTGTAATATATTACCATCTATTTCTAAATCATTTAACATTAATGTAGCATGCTCCTTAGCAGAAGATTTCTCATCTTCTATATCAATAAAATTGCATAGATTTTCTTTCAGTAGTGGTGAAATTTGCGTATATTCTTTTTCTTCGAGTTCACTGTTCAGATACGCTCTATTAGCATTTAGCTGGTGTATTTCTAAATCTAATTTGACACTCAGAGTAATCAACAACCGGATTGCCTGAAATCTAGCAGCTGAAGCCAATGTGATCCAACTATATTACAGCTATTTGATGTTTGAACAATATCTCAAATATTATTTGTCAACAGTTTTCTATATATTTTATATTTCCTTTCTATATATTCTTTAGGAATTATTCTGTTATTTTTTTGCTCCAGACACCTGGCGGGATACGTGCGGAACTGGAGAGTCTCGGATGAACCCACACTCTTGGATTACTCTGCCATTAAGTTTGATTTGGGAATGGGGGAGCATGAGGAGACGAAATGGGTCCGTAACCCCAGATTCACAAACTGGGAACAGTTTAAATCGGATATTCTAGTAACAGTTTGGGGGATTCCCTCCAGAATCAATGAGAGGGAAGTACTGGAGGCGGCAGCTTCCCGACTGAGTAGAGGATTGATAGAAGCCTATGAAGGGAACTGTACACATAAACGAGCTAGGCCGAAAGGCCAGGTAAGATGGTGGAACAATAAGCTGGAAAACCTTAGATGTAAGGTAAGGAACCTTCTCAAGGGAGCCAGAAAACGTAACAGCCGTACAACCTGGGAGGACTATAGGACTGCCAGGGATCAGTATAGGGCTGAGGTTAGGGAAGCCCAAAGAAGTAGTTGGGTTTCTTTCTGTAATGAGATAAATAAGGGAGCTGAGGCAGCACGGCTGAACAAGATCCTAGCCCGCAGCCCGGAAGCGATACTGGGATCGCTCAAGCTCCCGAATGGTAAATTCTCGGAATCAGATGAGGAAACCTTAGACCATCTCATCAAAGCACATTTTCCGGGCTTTTATAGACCGGAGAGGGGAGACATTTCCGACCTGCTAGTAGGGGCACATAGGACCTGGGCGGTAAACCGAGAGGGGGACGACAGGGAACTTGTGAAGGAGATAGTCTCACCGGCTAAGATGAGGTGGGCCTTGAGGTTCTTTGATTCATATAAATCGCCGGGACCGGACGGCATTTATCCGGTACTTCTGCAGGAAGCAGAAGAGATAATTCTCGGTCCACTCATAAGGATCATCAGGGTCAGCTTGGCACTGAAGATGGTCCCGAAAGTGTGGCTAGGCACAAGGGTTCTTTTTATACCTAAACCGGGCAAAGTCGGATACACGTCCCTAAGGACTTTCGGCCGATTAGCCGTACTTCATTTTTACTAAAGACGGCCGAACGATTAGTTGACAGATACCTTCGGGATACTGTCCTAATAGAGAGGCCGCTTCAAGGAAGCTAGCATGCTTATCAAGCTGGTAAATCAACAGAAACAGCTCTGGATAAGGTTGTGTCATCGATACGGTCACAACTGGACTCCGGAGGATACGTTGTCGGCACCTTCCTTGATATTGAAGGAGCCTTCAACTTTACATCCAGGGAAGTGATTAGCGGATCACTAGGCAGATGCTACACCCCCAGAATAATCGCTGACTGGATAGACCATATGTTGGGAAATAGACAGCTTACTGCCAATAAAGGCAAGACTACCATCGAGGGCCGGGTCGACTCGGGATGTCCACAGGGAGGGGTATTGCCCTCCCTTCTGTGGTGCCTAGTAGTAGATGAGCTGCTTGAAAGGTTAAACAACTACCAAGTAATTGGCTATGCCGATGACTTAGTAATAATAACGAAGGGCCCTTTCCTGGAGCCTATTCTCGATATAATGCAGGGAGCTTTAAATAAGATTCTCTTTAAATAACTCTCGGTCAATCCCTCTAAAACTGAGGTGATGGTGTTCACCAAGAAATATAAGTGGAACAAAACATGTCCGCTGAAACTTGGTGGCCAAGAACTAAGCTATAATAGCGAAGTGAAATACTTAGGAGTAATCCTGGACGGTAAACTGTCATGGGGAAAACATCTAAGTCACATATGTTCCAAGATCACAGCAACACTTTGGCAACTGAGAAGAGCCATTGGTAGTAGCTGGGGCTTGAAACCGGAAACCATGAAATGGATGTATGAGGCAATTCTCAAACCCAGACTGACGTATGCAGCACTGGTCTGGTGGGAGAGAGCCTGTTTAAAGTCGGAAGCCAACCGACTTAACAAGTTAAGAGGATTGATTCTTAGAAGTATAAACCGGAGCCCCTAGATCAACACCGATCGAGGCGATGGGGATACTGACGGGGATACCACCTCTTGATATCATCCTGAAAGCGGAAGCCGCAAAGGCAATGCACAGGGTGGGAAACATGAATAGGAAGGTAAGGGACCTGAATAGACTCTCAAGAGAGCTAGCTGAGGAGGGACTCCTATGGATGCCCTCTGACAGTACGGGTGGCCACTTCCTGTTTGACAAGAAATATAAGATCATCCTCACCAGTAAGACCGATTGGATGGAGGGTCGAGCTGGATTGCCGCTCAATGGAGACATCTGGTACACGGATGGAGCCAAGAGTGGGAACAGAGCGGGTGCGGGGGTGTATAGGCGACGCGACGGGATAGGTAAAACCTTCCCCTTGGGCAAATACACTACCGCACTCCAGGCCGAGCTAGTTGGAATTACATACGGTGTTCTGGGGGCCGACCAAAATCGGACCCAGGAGAAGGTATGTATCTGCTCGGATAGCAGGGCGGCGTTGGCAGCCCTGAATTCAGCAACGACAAAGTCGAAGCTGGTCTATAATTGCTATGAAGCATTGAACCACTTGGCAGGGAAGGGACCGGTGGAACTCTTATGGATACCTGGGCATAATGGCATTAAGGGAAATCTAATTGCAGATGACCTTGCCAGACTAGGGATCAGGGAAACCTCTATGGACCAGAACCTGCAGTGGGAATAAGTCGGAATCTGATCAGAGACCGCATCAATGGCTGGGCAAGAGACCAGCACAATAAAAGATGGAGAGGAATAACGGGTTCTCGAATAAGCAAATTCTTCATCGAATACTCAGAGATTGAGAAATGGGCCCAAGGATTCATTAAATTGAACAGGCACAAAGCCAGAACTCTGGTGGGAATCATAACGGGCCACCATAGTAGCCTGAATGCATATAAGCACAAGCTGAGGCTGACTGATAGCCCGGCCTGGAGATACTGTAAAGAAGACGAGAAATCCTCGATTCATCTTTTTTACACCTGCCCCGCACTGGAGGAGAAGAGGTATCGTATATTAGGGACCCCTGTTATTCTAGAGGAGGCGAGGTTTAAGGCGGGGGACGTGCCTAAATTGCTCCTCTTATGGGATAGCATTTTTGGATAATGACCCGGATAAGAGGGGATCGCCAAGGGACTACCCATGCGATCAGTGGCTGATAAGGCCCAAACCTATATAATATAATAATAACATAATAATAATTCTGTTATTCCTGCAAATTTCTCTGGTATACCATATTCAGGACCAAACCCCATTTTCTGGCTCAGTTTCGAACATTATATTTTTTGGAACGTTCCTATTCTAGTCTCCAGTAGTCCCGCAGTAGTTCTCCAGTAGAAAATTACACCATTTTGTCTATCTTTTGGTATCTTTCTTCATTTTTACACTCAATCTTTGGTTCTGAGTCAATTTCTATTTCTACTATTTTATGTTTATCATTTTCCTCTATTTTATTTTTATCATCCTCATATTTAAATTTAATGTTTTTTATATTATCTACTATATTCCCACAAAATCTCACATCTGTTGCTACTATTTTATTTTCATTTGGAACACAAATTCTGTAATCTTTTAATGTTCTCGTATATCCAACAAAAATTCATTCCCTTTCGCGAGCCACACAGTTTTAGTTTCGTAGTATTTCATTTAGCATATCTAACTTTACTGCTAAAAACACGAAAATTATTTTGTTCTACATTATGTTCTATACTAGTTCTGATAAGGTGTTTTATCCGCTAAACTATTACTTGGACGATTTATTATATAATATGGAGTCACTATAGCTTCTGCCCATAAACCTATTGACAATCTTAATAACAAAATTATACATATAGCCATTTCAATCAATATTCTATTCATACGCTTAGCAACTCGGGTTTGTAGTGGTGTATGTGGTACTAACGGTACCTTTAGTTTAATACCAGAGAATCAGCAAACTTTTTGTTCCAATATTCTCGACCATTATCACTCTGACGATATTTATTTTCATTTCTGATATTCGCTTTACATAACATTTGTATACATATGTATATTAAACACTTTTAACACATTACTTTTCTAACTAATTAAATATACCTAACGTCTATTGTCATCAATAAAAGTAACATAAAATTTTGCACTACCGACAGATTCATTTCTCATTGGACAACATCGGAATGTATAATTTTTAATTTCTAATTACATGGTCCGCTGGTTCTGAAATATGGTAAAGTATTCATTTTATCTTTGAGTACAAATGTCACATTTATACAATTTGTGCAGGTTTGTCAACTTTATATTAATTTTACACCGATTAAAAATATTTTGAGATTTCTGACATTTAAATGAATGGCCCATAGGCTCACATCACATCCATAAATCAACATCTTCACTATGTAATGCCGTTGATGCTTAAACATTATCTTCCCTAATATCATATAAATTATCCCTATGATCTGCAATGAATATCAGCAGACCGCTCTGACTATTATTATTAAATCCCACTACTACTGTTCTGAACAAGTTTAAATTAAAGTTCCCTTTAAAGATAACTTCATACCCATTATCTGTCACTATTACTGATATTAGGACATTTTAAAATGAGGTACATACAATGTAAATTCTTCAACTAAATTCAATTAAACTACTATTGTATTTAATTATGCAAATTTTTAAATTCAACTAAACTACTATTCTTATCATTTAATACTGATAATTTTACATTATTATTGCCTTGGACATTTGTTGACAAATCACTAGCTAGATTTAGTTTTTCCTGGATGGGTAAATGTGCGTCATTAAATTTATTCCTATCATAACATAAATGTGATATATAACCACTATCAAGACCTCCTTTGATATCCTTTAGATGTAACTTTTGCATTACTTATATCACAGTTGAATAATACAAAGTTGTCATCAAGCCGCTCTTCTTTTTTCAGTATATCTTGAGTGCCCATTTCTATTATACTTCATCTTGCCTTATAACCAAATTTAAAATACTTAAATAATTTTAAATGTCTGCTTGTCACTTCCAGTGTTATTATTGAGATTCAACATTAATTGCTTCGTATTCTTCTACTGTTTATTATGTTTGGAATAATGCGTAGCTCCCTGGATTTCTAATGTACTTGACTGTTTTTCGCACCATTTTCTTCCAATACTTTAATTTTCAGAAATTTAGTTTATCGCATGTTTTCATGGCACATATAATGTTTTCATAACTTATTGGCAAACTGTATAGTAATATTATCAATAACAAATCATCGTTTATCTTCACATCCATGTCATTAAGTTTATCTACTGCCTCGAAGAATGTTGGCATGTGTTCATGTACAATATGTATTCACCCTCTTTCATCCAAGTCGGTTATTTAAGCAAAATACTTTTCTTTTCACTTCTTGACTCTGTGAATACACACTGACTCTGTATTGGTCAATGTCGATCCTGATTTGACTTTGCTATCGTTCACGTATGTCGAAGAATAATTTTTTATTATCAATGTCTGCACTTGGACCTTCCATATGGCGTAGTTGTCTTTAATTAACAATACTCACATACGAGCTCACAGTATTTAAAGATAAATAATTAATAACTCTTGTACTTGAAAGCAAAACCTGTGAAGATTAAATAAGGTGGGCTGGTGGCACTTCATAAATAAACTGACGTTCCTAAATTTCAATGTGAAAACTATTACTAGATGAACAATTCACTATTTGTAAAAATTAGTACATTTGAATTTACTTACACTTTTAAATTATAACATTCGTTCCAACAATTTATTCATAATTTTGACCGAAATTTGATTTTACCACAACAGTAAATTTGAAATAATACTGAAAACTGTATTGTTAAAGTCATTTAATCCTTATAACTCGAGCTTTACAGCCTGTAGACTTGTACCAAAGTTTACATAATTATTTACTATGTAAACTTTGCTTGTACACCCAACCTCATTCTCACAACTTTTTTTTATTATTCCGGAATGGTCGTATTCGTATGTAACATTGGGATCAAGAAAATTTATATTATACCAACAATTTATGGGTGAAATTTATTACTAAATTGAAAAAACTTGCTTAATAATAATTATTCAAAACAAAATGACAAAAAAAAGAAGAATTTCATTATCTTCATCTACGAGTATACACTACACTAAATGTAATCGAAAAACATGGAAAAATGACATTACTAATTTTATTAAATTATAAACATTAAAATACGTTGTTTGTTTTTATTCCAAATGTCATCATAGAATACTTAGGTTTAAAAATATAACATATAAAATATTACTGTAGCTAAATATGTGATTTGTAAAAGAATGTTGGGGATGAATATTATAGACTTTCATCGTGTTCATAATTGTTGTCATAAAAATTTTTATTTAGATTACATTCTTTTTCTATTAACGCGAACATCAGTTATAAGGTTAACAAACAGGCTTTAAGTTTATTTTTTATTCGTAATAGGGACTGAATCAATGGCCTTACGTGAGAAAGAATGGTACAGATTAATTTTTTGTTTCTTGACAAAGAACTTTTTTTGGAAGGTTAATCTCAATATTATTATTGAAGTAATAATGTTCAAAATTAATGTTCAACTAAATAGCATTCATTACGCTTTATATTCCTGTGATTATTTCAATTTTATGAATGCTATATACTACTCCTAAGTAAAGAATATATTATGTATAATGTCATAAACTAACAGAGCCCAGTTTATCCTAAACATTACACAGGCTACGGATTGTCTAGATTATTTTATCTTTTACATGTAAGTGGATGGAGCACATGTGGTGTTTTAATAAGCATAAACCCCAAAAGGGAACAAGAATAATAAACCGACAAAGTTACACTCGGCTTCTACGACGGCAGTTGGGAAAAAATCTCGCTTGTTTCGGATACTCACTTAAAATCATTATAGTACATGTGGTTTTTGTTGATTTATACTATATTATTTTTATACTTTTATTATCTTATATCTGATTTTTATTTTTCATTAATTAGCAGAAATTTGATTTTAAATATTATCTATGTATAATTTATTATGAGGGTTGTCATAAATAATTGAAGAGGGTAATCTAATCCACAATAAAGATTTAAATTAGTTCGAGGAATAAACTGCAAAAAAAGCATGGAACACTAAAAAAATTCGCAAAATTCTTTTTCTTGCAAAAATGCTCGAAGGGATCAAAAGGTATTTAAAATTTTTCATATTTTTAAATATTTTAGTTCTATGTACAGTGGCGTACCTTTGCAACCGTACAACACCTATTTTCTGTTCAATACTGCGAAAGAGCACATTTTTGAGGTTTGTTATAAAAATAATATTAAGTTGCATAACGAGTGGTTCGAGAAAAATGTAAATAAAAAGTTTCAATTTTAAAAATTGGTTTATTTTATATTGTTGCCTGGAAGGTGCTGAAACAAATTTTATTTCATATCAGTTACGTCAAGTTAGCTTTCACAAAATTGATGCTTGTGATTTTTTGATATCTGAAGTCAGAAAATCTTACTAACAATGTATTTTTCGGAAAAGCATCGCATTGAAATTCTTATAATGTATGGTTATGGAGATAGAAGAACCACTAGAGTGGAAATCTGCGCTCTATTTAATGAGGCTAATTAAGATCGTCCACCTATAGTACGATCTACTGCTAATTGTATACTGAGACGATATATTGTCAAATTGCAGGTAAGTACAGATAACATGGACATGTACACGATTTACTCAGAGCTGGTCACCAAGCAATCAATGGAGATACACCACTTGACATTCTAGTAAGAATTATTGAAAATCTACAATCTAGTTCCCATCAGATTGGCTTGGATATAAATTCGGGTTATGCTATAGTGCTACATGTCTTACATAAACAAAAATTTTACCCTTATAAAGTTACATTGACTCAAGGATTATCAGAAGATTATTTTGATCGCCGAGTGCAATTATGCGAGAAAATGTAATTACGTTGTAATAATGACAATATGTTTGCGAAAAATATTATTTTCTCCGATGAAGCCATATTTTTCCTTAATGGAATTATAAATAGACAACATTGTAGGTAATGGGTCTCATAAAATCCACGATGGATACAGTGATCACTGATCAGTGTCCAAGGAAAGTGAAAATTTGGGTAGGTATAATCAGAAACAGAATTTTGGGTTCGCATTTCAAGTTTCTTGGCGCAAGGTACAATTTGCAATAGCTGTACTTGCAATTTTTACAGCAAGAGATGATTCTAACACTGATAGCTTTATATACAAATAAAAATTAACCAGTCATATATTATAGCAGATGCTGTCTTTGTAAAGTGTTAATAAACCCCAAAAAGGAACAAATTCGATAGGAAATACGCAATATTGGGCCAGAGATAATAATTAACAAAGTGAAAAATTAAATTATTTTGAGACTAGGATATCGTCAAATACTTAATGGACATGAGCAGTAATGGAAACAGTTTGAACATATTATTAGTTAATGTATTTATTTTGTTTATAAATAAATCAATTTTCACAATTAAACCTTTATTTGGATTTTAGTCGCAATCTTTATGTTTAGTTTCTTTATGTAACTTAATAAAATTTGTATATCAATACTCAAAAAAAATTGGTCTTTCATCTTCTTTCTGATCCAGACTTCTTTTCCACAGTGTATACATAGCAGTCACTATTTATAAGTGCACGTCCACGTTGACGCACCTCTCCTCACAGTTCGCCCCTCGCCTAGCACCGCACCTTGCCTCGCACTACGAAAAAAATGAATAAGCGAGAAGCATGGATTTGGCCCTAGTGGCGCCTTGACTTTGACCCTATCCCTCCCACCATCCTCGCACTTTGCGTTTCACCAACCCAAGGAATGGAGCCGAGCATTTTTTGTAGCCTCGCCCCTCGCACCAGCCAGTATATAATCAAGTATATAATCAGCTTAGTATATAACCAAAGGTAATAATAGTCATCTTTATATGTATATTTAAAAAATAGCTCCATTACTTGGGTTGGTGCAAGGCAAGGTGAGAAGATGGTGGGAGGAATAGGGTTAGGGTCGATGCGCCACTAGAGCCAAATCCATGCTTCTCGCTTGTTAATTTTTTTCGTAGAGCGAGGTGAGGTGCGGCTCTAGGCGAGAGGCAAGGGGCGGTGCGCCAACGTGAAACGTGAACGTGAACTGACTCTATTCCTCCCACCATCCTCGTACCTTGCCTCGCACCAACTCAAGGAATGAACCTGAGCATTTTTTGTAGCCTCGCCCCTCGCACCTGCTAGTATATTTTATTAAGTATATCAAACAGCTTAGTATATAATCAGAGGTAATAATAGTCATCCTCATATATTAAAAAAACCTATCCGAGTCCTGCTTTAAATCTGCAAAGAGGTGATCGAATTTCCCATATTGACCTCCCACTTGTTCAAAGGATGATAACCCATATCTTTCTTCTTTGCCAACAAATAAAACTGATTCATAGAGGAACAGCTCAATTTCTTCATCGGTAGAAGAAGATGTATCCATATTGTGGAGTTTAAAATCACACTAAAGAAAGGGTATTCTATTTTTTTTACGGTACCAAATCCCACTCCTGCGCATAGGTAGGTTGAGGGTCGAGGCCCAACGTGGCTCACCAGGTGCAAGGTTAGGATCGGTGCTACGGTCAGTGCTATGGTCGGTGCTATGGTCCTTGTGCGAGGGGTAAGGGCAGTGCGCCAACGTGGACATGCCCTAACCTGGGATTTAAGTCTGATGATATTAGTGACTATTCAATGGCCTACCTAATCCAACTACCTGAATATCTGATTTAGATATCGAACAAAAATAATTTCATAATGCTGCGGAACATAAAAAATGTTCGTAAAATTTGTTGCGGGTTGGTAAAATCTGATCGGGGCTTCGAGAATAATTCAAAACATTCAATGAGTATTCTAACAATAATGGTTAGTTATGTTTATTTAAAAATTTATTTAGGTAACATGTCAATTTATCAGAAATAGGTATGGTATTCATGAAACGTTAATTATAATAAGCCATGTCCATGGTTTGTCTATAAAACTGGGTAATTATCGCTTTTCATTAAAGCATAGTTAGGACTATTCTAGTAATTTAGTCGATTGGTGAGTAATTTAGTAACTAAACGTGACTGAACGACAAAATTTTAGTCGAGTAGTTTAATAAGTGTTTTAGTCGAATCGATCTATTTTATTTTATTTTTCGGGCGATTAATTAACGAGTAACAGATTCGCACTAAACAAGTGCGAACCTGTTGATTTTAGTCGAATTCATTAGCTGTCGTCAAAAATGTCGTTTCATTGGAGCGAAGATACAACTTTGAAATTTGTTGCGAAATATTTACAACATGAGTGCCTATGGAAAGTTACATCCTCGCTTTACAAATAAAAGAAAAATCAGGCAATCTGCATGTGTTGATTTGGAAAATACAATAAACATCAGGGGCGTAGCGTGAGAAAAGAATCTAGGAATGTGATAAAAATTTTATAAGAGGAAGAGGTATAGTCGAATGTATGGTAAGCCATATAAAAATGACAAAAATAAAAAAAGACATTTGCCTAAAATGATTATGCCGAGATATATATCCTGATTCTTAAAATGACGATGAATTCTTCGGTTTTTGTTGGTCCAGCGAAAACGTCTATCACTGTTTCTTCGAATGTTGGAGACGATATCATATCTTCTAACAAAGCACTTTCAATATTTATTAATGCTAAAGTTGACAGTCTTTCTTACTTTTGAGAATTTCGCAGATAAGTCTTTATTCTCTTTAAAAATTAAAATGATCTTTCCGCGGAACTGCTTGTGACAAGATTAGTCAAAATTAAACGACACAATTTTGATGACTCCGGGAAAACATAAGATAATTGAAGGGACATAATATATTGATGAAGCTCAAACACAGGGCTCTTTTTCATATCGGGATCACCATAAATCACAGAATGTTCACTTTTTGAACGATTTGCGTTAAAGAATGTTCAATATGCATCTACTAAAGAAGAAATAAGTTCGACAGGAAAACGTTTCACGAATGAAGTAAATTGTGTGGAATCTTGATTTAAGAATTTCAGTTTAGAAATTTCACTAAACCGATCACTAATGTTCAAAGTAATAACGTCCAAAATTTCATAAAACAATCGTGCGTAGGTGCTTTTCTTATCTTCTTCAGGAATTAAATCCAAACGCATTCTTTTACTTGGTGGTTGATTTTCTAACACAAATCTGTCCATACGGTCCCAAATGTCACTAAACTCGTTTCACATGTTTTGAATATGTAATTTGAAATCGGCGATCTTTTATTGCAGTAATTAATATCTGATATTCTTGTCTGTTTGTGAATTTTAAACAGACTCTCGGAATGTGGGAATATTGCAGAAAACACTGCTAAGAAAAAATTAAAATCAAAGTCGCGCAATAAAGTTAAAAGGCCTCTAGTACAAATAACGGTTTCTCGATCCCATTCCTCATTTTTATTTTCCACAATTACCTGAAACAGCGCTTCCAAATCCTCCTTATATTATGGCGACAGTCGCCAAGATGCGTTCACATAATCGTATAAATGAGTCCGGAAATAACGACAACACCCACTCGAGGTTCCACTGTTGACTGCGTAAGATCACTGATCTTTTCGCCCATCTAACGCGTAGCTTGGATGTAACGTGGACTATCGCATTTCAGCACTGCAGCAAGTAAGTAACATGGTTCAGTTTATTGGATGGATCCCTACGAAACATTAAAGCAATTTTCAGTCATCATCAAAGTTCGGAAGCATTCTTTAGGACCTTCCAATGCTATTTATTTGAAAAGAGAATTAATAGCTTCTAGTTCATCTCTTCTCTGAATCCATTTTCGTACTCATAGGTTTTTTTATTACACTAATTTATTCTTCAACTTCTTCTAAAATAGACATCGCAATAAGCTTTATTAGTTTATTTATTTTGTTGTGTTGTCTGTTCATCTTGCAGTACACTACTCACCAATGTACTGTACATGACTGTAGTACGAAAGCTTTTTGGTCAGTTCGTAGACGTTTAGTGTCTACATTACTCGCCACTCGACTAAATTACTATCATAGTACGAACCATGCTTAAGGGCTAGTAATTGTCACTTTTAATTATTCGAACAATACATGACTTACATAAGTATCCAAGATAATTTATATCGTCGATATAATTGGATTATTTATAACTGCAATACATTTAGGGATTTATCATGACTTGTCACCGATTTGGAATTTCCTGATTTTGGAATATCATTTACGAGATATATCTTATATCTCAACGTTTCTTAATCACTACACGGAAATAGTATATTGGGAAATAAAATTTATCTCTGAATGAACAGTATCAAATACATCACACACGGCTTCCCATGAACTTTGTCAATCTTTGTATCCAAACATTATTCATTTTTTGAATAATATATATCATTATCATAATTAAAAATAGGTACCTAATAAAATCAGGTTACAAAAAAAAAACTGACGAATTGATGTTAAAAATACGACAAATAAAAATGTGGCAAAGCATTCAAAACATAGATGAGTGACCTGTCATATTCTCCTATGGTGGCTGCGACAATGTTATTCATAATGTAGTCCGGAATGCAGACAGGGTGCAGTATTGGGGGTGCTATCGTATATCTGGGTTCTAATGTCAATGAGAGGAGGAGCATGATTGTTTTTGTCCTCATTTCTATGTGTAACCGTCCCCTTAGTAACCCGTGGCGTTTGGAGAAGGAAAGGGATTTCAATGTGTTTAAATTGCGTATTAACTTTATGTTACTACAATTTGAAGTTAATAGAGTTTGTTGTCTGAAACTGAGCCTCTCTTCATTTTGTAATAACAAAATGAAGAGAGGCTCACATTCTGCACTTGGGGATTTAGATGATGGTAGTAGGAGTGCAGTAAGAGGGTATTCGATGTTTATTTAATTTTTCAGATTTCTTTTGTTATTAAACAAATTAAATACTATTATTCCAAAAAAGGTGTATTAATTGATAACGTGGTAAATGATAGGACATATTCTACATATTGAAGCATAGATATTTTATTGTTGAAACTACGATAAATAACATACACAGTGGTCAAAAATATTGTAAAAGTTTTGATAAAAATATACAAGGTTGGAGATTCAAAATCAGTTATGCCAATAATATCTATCATCCAGATATTAAAAATAATGTAAGAACAGATAAACAAACTCTTCGAGGATAAAAATATTTGTAATTTTAAACATTTTCTCCATGTTGTTAACATGGAGAATAATAAGTTATGTCAAATGCTTAGCAAAATTTTTATGTTTTGTTGTTGCCTTTGTGTCACGTTTAGTTATAGCAAAATATTTACTAATATTATTGGAAAAATCGTTTAAAATGTCATTAGAAATTATGCTATAATTTGATGAAATAAATAATAACAAATTCATAGAATTTTAATTCATATCCTTTGATAGGATAATGCAATGATCCTCTTAAATTTAAAACAGGCGTTAAATGTAATAAAATTAATTCAATATAACAATTCAAAACATAATGGTTAATTGCTATATTATTAAAACAAAGTAATAATGTTTATAACTGTGTATAATATATAATCTGAAGATACAAAATGCTCAGTTGAAAAATGAGTAATAACATTATTTTTAGATTGTTATAAACAATTAAATGAAAGACTTTTATTAAACTTGAGAACGAGTAACGTATACGAAAATACTACAAATATAACATAACTGGAAAGTCATGAATGAATTGATCCTGGTATTTACGTTCTTGGTACCGTATTAGATAACGGCAAAACCAGTTGTGTAGATGTCTTCCTACTCATGCACACGTGTATTTTTTATGAATGTTAATGGTGAAAAGGACAAAATTTCTGTAAATTTAATGAAATACGATGGTTTCCAGGCATATATTTTTCGTCAGAGTATCCAGTCAGTCCCTTCTAGTAAGCATGAACATTACTATAAAAGTTACTACGAATAACAAATACGAATACTCCGTTGTTTGTGTATATTGTATCAGCTGCTTGTTTCACGGTATTCACCGTAATCTCATAACTGGCAAGAGGTACAAGGTCAGTTGAATTAGAAGAATATTTCGTAATTTTGTTCTCAAGCATACGTTGAGAAGAAACCTGGTTTACGTTCAGCTATCTCAAAGGTGCAGTAATAGATAAGGATAGGTAAGTAATATAACCTTCAATTTTTCTCTTTTGATAGTAACTTATTTTCCATAAGTTTATTACTCCTTTTAAGAAACGTTTCTAAAATCTTTGAACTTGATATTAATTCACGTTTCTATTTCTTATAGAGTCCTTCATCACACCGTTTTGACTGGTTATATTCCGGCATTTAGGTATAGAAACCATTTTCAAGTTCCTTGATATACAAGGGTAGTCTCAGAAGTACCCGACCTAAGAAATAAAACAATAACTTTGGAGAAAACATATCTTTATTTCTCCACATAGCCTTCTTTTAGTTTGACACACTTTTCTCGACGGTGCTTAATAGCTTCGATACCCCGTTTATAGTCAGACTCGTCGAGTCCCTCAAAATAGCCATCAACTGCAAACTTTACCTCTCATTGTTGGCAAATCGTTTACCACCGAGCCATTTTTTCATATTTTGAAACAGAAATAATCCAAGGGGAATAAATCTAGCGAATAGAGTGCGTGAGGAAGCAATTCGAACTTTAACTCATTGATTCTGGCCATCGCGATCACGGATGTGTGAACTGGTGAATTGTCTTGATGAGACAAAACTTGTTATACTCCCTGTTGATCGTTTTTCCTTTCTGAAGATAATCACTCCTACGCATATCCCAAAAAAAAACTGACGCCATGACCTTGCCTGCAGATAGAACTGTCTTCGCCTTCTTTGGAGCCGGTTCTTTCCTTTCTGCTGTTTTTGTTCCATTGTGAGTAATCGAGGCACCCATCTTGCGCACAGCTTGTTCATGTTAACATTTTCAATCAATATGCAAATACTTGCCATGTCTGCTAGCTGGCACACTTTCAATCGACTGTCATATAATACCATTTTGTGTATTATCTTTACCATTTCTGGCGTGGTCACCTCATTTGGTCGACCACTGCGATATTCGTCTGCATGCTTAAATATCGGTTGGGCCGAGACCTTTCAAATGAAAATATTTTATCGTATAACGATGACCAATTTTTTCCATTTTTACAGATTCACTGAGAGAGAACTATTACATAAATTTTTCATAGCAAAGCAGTGATGATAAACAGATAACTTATCCTTCATAGATTATGGCTGAAGCGTCTAGGGCTATTAGTGCAAAATAATATATTTCTTAATTTCTCCATTTGTTACATACCATAGTCCTCGCGACATGAGGGCCTAACTGAGAAAAATGCAAAATTGAGTTCAGCCCTACAAAGTATATTTTATCTTATGCCCTTAATTACTGCAGGAGAGCTGATATAATTTGCAGAATTTAATTAATTAATTGAACAACCTTAGACAACCTTAGATACAATATACATTAAAGGGGTTTAAGGTATATAAACCTTAATTGGAGATAACTTGTTAACGATTAAAATAAATTTCACGAGAAGCTTAATTAATTCCACGTTATTAATTCCACTAATAAGAGCGAATGAAATTCGACAAACATTTTTATCAAACTAAATGAACTAGGAGATTTGTAATTGTAATTCGAATATATTGCTTGTTTTATTGATGAAAAGGATGTAAATCCAAAACAGTAACAACGAATGAGGCGATACGTCACAAAACTAAATACTTTTTATTCCATTTGAGGAATAAAGTATTTAATAAAGTTTTTACTTCCTGAATTAATGACAAAGTAGGAACTGGCATTATTACAAAGAATAACCGTGGCGAACATCAGAATTCATACATTTTGAATGATAATGCTTTACCAAAATCTCTAAGAAAACATATCAGTCGATTTCCAAAAGTAGAGTCCCACTATTATCACAACACTGGTGATTTATCGTTGTATAAGACGTATGCACTCTATAAACAATACTGCGTTGAAAATGGTATTGAGAAAAGGTATCTTTCACTGTATATTAAAATTTTTAAAAGCTTGACTTTATCATTTCATAAGCTCAAAAGGCCAATGTAGTCTATCAGTGTCCTGATGAAGAGATTCTCAATTTTTTCTTCGTCACGGTAAACTTTTTTTTAATAACTTAAACATTTTGTCGGCATACTAACAATAAGATAAATTAGACGAATTTAAAATTAATTCCGAAAAATAAATTGCCATAGCACATTTTGCATCCTGTAAGATGTTACTACTTCTTTAGTTTAAATGATCAAAATAAATATTTGGAGTGAATGTCAATTAACAAAGAAATGTAAAAAAATCCCGATATTTTCATCGCGGGAGGGTCCACTGCCTGTCTGTGCCGTGGCATACTAAAGTGCCACGGCACAGTTGAGAATCACTGAAGTAGATTATGTAAGTCAGATTTAAATGATTAATATCAGAGGCATATTAAAGAACAGGAAAAAGCGAGGGTATTAAAAATATTTTGAGAGTTAAAAAAAAGCATATCTGCAAAAAATCAAGCAAACAATTTTTCTATTGGCAAAGAAATAGTAGGTTTCTTAAAATAAGGCATACGTTCAGCAATGCACATTTTAGTTTTTAACGTTCAGTAAGGGTTAGTGAGGCAAATTTCATAGAAGTGATCACAAAATCTTCAAAGAGCTCTGTTGAAAATGTCGATATATCCAGTTAAGTCCCTATGTCGTGAGGATACATTATTAATAGTAATTAATACATTATTAACACTAACAAAAATAAAATTGGGGAACACATAAGAAAGTCAGTTATAACAGATATTCATATATACCCCTTTCTTGAATTAACCGTAACCCAATAGATTAAAAATACTTTCTCTAACATGATACAACGTATTAGGGGTAATCTACAACGTCAGCAATCGCTTTAGGGGAAAGTGTTAAAGTTTTCTTGACAGAGCCAGAATATTTATTTCTTATTTGAGTTTCATCATTTACCGGACCGGTTCTTTTTAGCTTCTGAAATGAATTCGCTAAAAATCCCTTTTAAAAATGCTTTTAATTTTGCCCATCAATACTTATTTTCTCGAAATGGAATGAAATGCTTTATTATTTTATTCGTCTTTGTCCCACGATCGGATATTTCCAACACTATCTCGTGCCGTCACGTCTCGGTTTGTGCTTATTTGAAAAGTTCACACGTTAATTCCCCTTGACTCAGCAATCTGTCT
Organism: Rosalia funebris; assembly: GCA_037954035.1. Lineage (NCBI taxonomy): Eukaryota > Metazoa > Arthropoda > Insecta > Coleoptera > Cerambycidae > Rosalia > Rosalia funebris. The sequence goes on along the minus strand of JAZFAV010000026.1, from coordinate 20,376,400 downwards.
GGTAGTCTTCAGTTTTCTTGTCATATATTTAGCTGACGAAACACCACCGTATAATTTTCACCGTTTACGTAATATGAAATTTCATAGCAAATGAATTCGTATTTATAAAAATAAATCGTATAATCTAACAATTAATAAAATCGAGGTGGCAAGTGTCGGATTTAGAGTCAAACACTTTCACTAAATACATATGTTCCTATAGACTTTTTTTTAGAGTACTTAGAGTATCAGAAATAGATAATGTTTAATGTATTATCAATATTGTCTGTAGAATTAATTATTATGCGGTTCAGACAAATCTAACATGATTGTGTTGAATAAATGAACCATTAACCATTAGAAGAATTATGGGAGAGTGAATCAATTTTAAAACTGTATTACCGATAGTGACTAATGATTTATCATTTTCAATTAAATGTTTTCTGGAACAAACAATTTTGCTTATAGAAGCATCAGTAATTCAGTTGTAATTTTCTTCTTTAATCTAGAGTGCTTAAAATTAGTATTCATAGAATTCTTAAATTAAAAATTCATAAATTCTATAAAATGACGATTTTCTGCGAGTTAAATAAAGGTGACAATGATTGTAAAATGTAGAATTTAACTAAATAACTATTTTTTACACGTTTTTTGTTTCTTGAAAGAGAGTTTTCTTCTCAATGTAACTACTAATGGACATATATATCTATGGATGTTGATATAATAAAAATCAATTGATATTAGTTTCATTTTCAACAATTACAATAGACAAGTTTGTCAATAGGTTTTCTAGGCGACTGTATCTTTGATACTATTAATCAGTTCGAAGAATTTGAACACAAATCTATTTCATTTTATTGGGCATCTACATTCTACAGGAGAATTTGTTCGAGGTAAAATCATGCAATAGTATTCAGCATATATACGAAAATATTTCGAGTAACAAAAAGTTGGGTCGGCCACAGACGAGTTAATTCTCTTCTCAGGAAAACTTCCAAGCTTACATTACTCAAATTGGTACACTAGTAACAATTTTCAAAAGATTAATTATATAGAAATAAAAATTTGCAATAAGGTTTCTATTATTTACTGCTGTAAGTGAGTGGTTCATATTCAAGATTAATTAAATAATATGTTTCCGTTTGTTTTATAACATTGGATTAGCAGTAAGTTATAAATTAATTACTTCACTAATTGTTTTCACCTTCAGTTCAGTTATTTAATATATTATATGTCGTGGATGATTCCATGATTACGCAAAATATTAATAGACAATGATATACATTAATTGACAATATACAACGATTATATACAACGATATGCAATAATAGACATACATTAACCTCTAAAAATTTGGAAGAGGATTATAACTTTATTATAAAATTCTATAACTTTATTTATAAAGTTCTATTAGACATTTCCTTTTAAATGTGATACTGTATAAAAATTTTTATGTATTTTTAATATATTCCACAAAAAGGCATTTATATAATATATAATTAAAACCGTTTACTTCAAAACCGTCTCAGCCACAGTTGTCCGAATCTCATGAGATTCATCGAATACAATCAATATATAAATCTTCTTCAGAAGAATTTTGTATTTTCAATAATTGGTTCATTGGTACAGTTTAACATTGTCTGAGAGAAAACTTTTTTCTTTATTGGTTGTATAGACTTCGGGTCATTGTGTGTAGATGATATAATTAGGAAGAATATAGATAATATTTTTCTGATATTATACTAGAATATTGGAATAGAATACTTTTTGCTGTAAAATACGAAATGAAAAGTTGTCAAAAAAATAATTTTTTTGTCGTATTCCGATGAAATACATGATGTTACATGGAATATTTATATCCCTATATGTATGTGGAGTTATGTAGCTCAGAATTATATATTATAGTTATATTGTGTACGGGGACCCAAAAAAATGAAAATCATAATTGAAACATGACAGCGAAACACTAAACAACGAAAACTAAATCCAGAAGAAAAATTATAGCTAGAACAATTAAAATTCCTCTGACTCTCTGATGTTTAACGTTTATCACCCTACTTAGTTTACTGATCAACTATAGCCCACGGTAGTTTTCAGTAATTTTAGTTTTAAAATTTTTTTACAATAATTAATTCTAAATATTAAATAAAAATTATTCTATATCTTAATATATGTAAATATTAAATAATAAATAGAAATCCTAAATCTAAATAATAATAAGTAAACAGTTTTAAAACCTTAAAACGGACATTCCACACGTAGAACATCTCTATGTCGAAATAATTTTTTAGCAGGATTGTCGTAGATATAGCGCGGACGTTATATATCTCCATATCCACTGCCTTAACTTATGGTTCATAAATTCCAATTCCAGTCTCTACCGTATAAGAAGAATTATTAATAACACTACAATGAGTATACAATGTGTTTTTAGATGTGTTTTTTTTAAGTTTATTACTTGTGTTTTGATTTACAGATGATCTTATATATCAATCTAAATCATTTTAGTCAACTGTACGAGTATAACTTGAAACTGTTAGTCGACATTGGAGCACATCTGGGCGGCACATAAAAAGTCTTTAGGGAGAGGCACGTCAATCAACCTGGAGCTCTCTGTACAATAATAAATCAGGTAAAGCGCAGCAGCTGTTTTATCTCTCCTCTGGGTAAAATTATTTATGTACATATTGTATTGTATCGACTAGAAATTTAGAAAAATTAATAAATAACTAAGAAGTTAACAGACGAGGACTATAGAAAGAGGTTAATACCTAAATAGTTAATGGTAAATAGAAAAGAAACAAAATGTAGAGATGTTTATAGTTAAATAAGCATAATATTTTTAATATAATATTTCGTGCAGTTAAAATAATTACTTGTCAGCTACAGTCAAGAAAGGTGAAAAATTATATCGGATTTAATCTGATTAAATTTCAAAAGCATATCGCTTAGTTAGTTTTACATTTTCTGAATGTGATTCTCTATACGTTGAACTTTGTAAACATAATATTCGCTCACTCGTTTTGATATGAAAAATTAAAAATAAAATAAGTATTTACCTAGATAACTTGCATTAAACACACACACTACAGCATAGGTTTTAAAACTAACAGTAAACAAAGATAAATAAGTGCAAATATTATTTATAGATTAAGTTTGCGGTTATCCTATAAAAATTCATAATATACCTTGCCATTTGCGTAAAACGGAAAAACGCAATGTGAAATCCTTTTATCACTACCCATGGGCACGTTGTGAAAATAAATATAATTCTCGCGTCCAGCACAGCCGATTACTAACACCACAACAATGCTTGATAAAGTTCTGTGTTGTGACTCACACCGGAATTATTTGCCATAATTCATCATTCATCAATGGCCACGAGGCCAATTTCGAGAGTTTAATAACTTTAATCTAAATTATCTAAAGTGCATCCAGTTGTATTTATCTATAATTTTAATATATTTTTTTTATACAGGATGTTCCCATTGTATTGAACTATAAATCAGTGGCGGCTGGTGCAGGGAGGGCAAATGGGGCAGTACTCCCCCAACTAATTCCTCAAGTTCTTAAAGTTCTATATTTTATTAATAATTTAATTCAGGTTCTGCGTAAATTATATCATTGTGTCAATTGAAGTTCTATTTTTTATAATTATTTTAATTCAAATTTAATTTTAATTGGCCATCCGTGATGGTGGGAGTTGAGAAGCGTAGCGCATGTTGTTTAAAGTCCGCCGAATTACGTCATCATTTGGGCTAAAACCAAGTTGCCCTAAGCCAAGCGGCTTTCAGAGAGTGGTCGTGCCGATCGTGTGTCACACTAAATACATTCGTAAACCTACTACATAGCTTTAATTATTGCTGTTTATGAGTTTACGGAACTATTTATTCATGATGAATAATTCAGTAGACAATATATTAAAAATAATAGATAACAATGAGTGCACGTACCAGATAAAGGTTCAAATGAAAAATTTGGGATGTCCTCGACCGAATATGACAATTTTCCAGAAAATATCAGGAGCCAAAAGTTATATGAGAAAATTTAATAAAAGTATGTACGATTTAACGGATTGGTTGTGTGGATGTAGTGTACCAAATGCATTTTTTTTTGTTTCGTTTATTTAATTCGAAATTCTCTACAAAGGGATCCTTCTTGGACCACTAAGGGAATTTGTGACTTGAAACACCTCAGTGAAAAAAATTAAATTGCATAAAATTAGTGAAAAACATTTAAGTAATGTGATTGAATATTCGATTATAGGAAAAGTGAATACCATGTTTCAATTAAATAGCGCATATCGATTAAATATTATCCAACAAAATGAACAGGTAGCTCAGAATCGACATATTCTCAGCAAGTTAATTAACTGTATTAAATTTTGTGGAATGTTTGAATTAGCACTACGGTCACGATGAGAAAGAAGGCAGTGCGAACCCCGGAATTTTTCATGGATTGGTAAATTTGTTTGCGGAAATCGACGGTAACCTGAAACAGCATATCAAAAAATCTAATAATAGGGTGTTTATGGGTTTGTCAAAGACTATACAAAATGAATTATTGGATTGTATTTACGATGTTTGCCGTAATTTAATATTGGATGAAATCAACAAAACGCAATATATAGCTATTCGAGCAGACGAAACTACAGATGTAACTACAATTTCCCAGTTAGTTTTTATAAATTAATACAACGTTTTTATGAAAATGACTTAACATCTTCGTTTGTGGAGACTGCAAAATTATTAAAAATTTTGTGTACAAAGCCAATAACGACAGCCGAGAGTGAGAAATGTTTTTCTACTTTAAAAAGAATAAAATTGAACAAGAATAACGTCAACTACAAATTTCAATGAACTTGTTATCGACTATTTCGCCCAACGCAAAGAAAGGCGTATGGATTTTTTTTTCAAGAAAATGAATTAAAGCTAAATAGGTATGTACCTAATTTAATAATTTTATTCTGATATTTAAAACCTGACTTAAAACACTTCGATATATCTACCTAAAAACGTAACGTAAACGTGCCTAAAAATATACATAAATTAATATTTATTTATTGTGCCCTCAGTTGTAAAACTCACGAGCCGCCACTGCTATAAATATTGTAATTTTAAGCGAATTACTATCGAGATAATACAAGGCATTCTTGGAATGGTATTGAAATTCCTCTTATTGTTTATCTTTTAAATAAACTTTAAAAATATCTTAAAATTATGTCATGTATATACGAATATTTTACGCATAGGTAATAGAATAATTACTAGTGACTGTATTTGAACGTATGTATAAAAAGTGTATCCCAATTGTATTGCCTTTCTTAAATAACTATATAATAACATCAAAATTCACATTCTAATAAAGTCATCTCGGTCAATTATGGGTGTGTCTCTCAACTATGGGTCAGTTTATTATTGGTGTCGGTGTGGGTAGTTGTGCGTATAATAAGTTATTAATAGTCTATATTTACTGGGCTATTTGTAGCAAAATTTAACTGTTCTATTGATTTTTATTTTTTTTGTAACACTTCTTGTTTTTATATCATATCATATGGAATTAAAAATTAAGTTCAAGTTTCGAAAATATACCCTTTGGAGATTAAAATTATGCATATAAGACAGTCTATAGCCAAATATTTTGTAAAATATTAGCAAAAAATAAAATTGTTAGTGTTTGAAATACACCAAACGGTACTCTACGAAAAGTATAGTATACTTTATGGAAAAAAAATGGTAAATATATCTGGGGGTGGAGAGATATAATTGTTGGTTGAGTTCACATCAAGGTGCATCAACAAGTGAATATGAAACTATTATATTTCTGGTTAAAAAATAAAACGTAATCATAAAATCCGAACATAAGCCTTTATTTGGGATTATAAAGAAACCGTTAGATTCTTGCCCACCTCGCTTCCATTGTATATTGCTATTATATAACAAAATGATGACATCCTGATTTTCTATCCAGAGCTTATGATGACAAAAATAGTACTATTCATTTCATCGCTATTTGCCAAATAAAAAATTATTTTATCTTGCCCATAAACGGAACAGTCTACCTGAGCCTAGCGATAAAAATAACTCACGCTCTTAAATCAGCCGTTTGGGATTTTTTATTTGGGAAATAGCGATGAAATAAACTATAATAATACAGGTGATATTGATGTAGATAAAATTTTAGAATTAGAATTAGATTAGAGAATTAGAAGAAATAAAAAATAAAATTAAACAAATAACGACATGGTAGAGTTAATTAGTTTTTCAAAGAATGCATGGCCAAATAAAAAACGGATAATGGCAAAGTAATGGATAATTTAAAAGATTATTATTCATTTCAAAATTAAATGTTCTTTTTATGGCTTAATTTGAAAATACTAGATAATACCAAAAAAATCAAGGAAGAATACTGTAAATAAATTATATTGCACCCACTTAGACCAAGAAAAAATTAAAATTGTAGTTCGCAAACTTGCATTTTATATCACTTTGTGTTTAGTTAAATTTTTAAAAATTATTTTACTTTACTTTATAATTTTGACTTGTATTTATGTCGAAAAATGAGTAACCTCTTACAGAGTAATTATTTGATGACTACCTACTTAAATATATTTTGAAGATAACTAGCGTTTCTTTGGTGGATTTCTCTATTTAAAATCTTGCTGTCGCTGAGGTAGCAGATAGGTCCAAGAAGTGTTTTTATCTCTAAAATTTTGCAACTTCTAATGAACGTGATAAATGTTAAAGACTAATTTATGACAAGGCATGAAAGGATTTAATTACATGAGAATTATAGTGACTTTAGGTATACTCTTTTAGACATAATATCTTATATGTGAATGATCTGAACTATAACCTTATACAGGGGATATTATACCAGGTATAAAAGAATTATAGGGTAGGATTTTGTATAACATGCCTGTGCTATGTATTTCAAATCTAACTAAAAAGAGCTACTGAAATAACATAATATTTTGCACAGAGCATGACATAGATTAGCCTTAGACATTTTTGAAATAGACAAATTTTATGGCTCTTGTTATTGTCGACTATTTTTCCAAGTCTCCTGAAGTAGGTCAATTAAACTGTTTAACTACAGAAGCCTTAATATATTAACAAAAAAATTTTTTCCCCCACCACAGATTAATAATAAATAATCAACGACGAATTACATTATATTTAATTGAAAGCTTCCCCCCTAGGGGCTGTAAGACCTTACAGTTGGTGGCGGGGCCTTGTGGGCCGGGGCGCGCTCTAAGGGTCCATACATGTATGAATGATGGCACCCTTTTAAGTAGGGGTTGCCCAAGCGAATGGGAATATGAATGAGGTGGCCCTGGTAAAGGGCCCGTCCATGCGAATGAAGGGATGTGGCTTGGCAGCATCCCGGGTATGAACCCTTCTTGAGTTTACTCAAGGGGGGGCGACAAATCCGGTTCACAACTAAGAAACAGCTCCCCATTTAGCCTGGTGAAACTGGATGGGTATGACGCACCCCCCTAATCCGATGGTGTGAGATACCGAGCCCATCGGACTGGTTGGCTCTCAGGGGATACCGAGAGTCGCAATCGGTGCCTCAGGAGCACTTGGTGCAACTCCGGAGTATTTAAGTCGCCTTACCCCCGCATGCGGGGCTCTGCGGGGGTGGACCTTTATTTCCCTAGCTACTCGTGGGACCAAAATGGAACCAGTCCACAAAGGAAAAACTTGGAGGATAAGGAGGTCGAAAGCGGGCCTGTACCGCGGACGCCTCCATCCTCCCTGCCAAGCAGTTGCTACATCGCCGACACCCAGGCCATACTCGGGACCTTGCCCTTGATCTCTATTGAGGGAAGGGGCGAGAGAAACCTGAGTAAACCGGGGGACGAAAGTGGGGCAACTGTTAAAAAATGAATGAGCGGAAGCCAGCGAGGGAAGCTGGCTAAAGCTAGACGTGGGGGAGCAACACCTAGGAGTATTGGCAACCTCAATGATAATGATGATGATGATGTTCCTAGCCCGTCTAAAATGGGACCAAAAATGGAACCATCAATCCATAAAAGAATCTTGGAGGATAAAGAGGTCGAAAGCGGGCCTGTACTGTGGACGCCTCCATCCTCCCAGACAAGCAGTTGCTCCACCGCCGATACCCAGGCTACACTCGGGACCTTGGCCTTGACCTCTATTGAGGCAGAGGGCGAGGGGAGTCTGAGCAAACCAGGAGAAAGTGGTGCAAGTGCTAAGAAAAGAATGATTAAAATTATTCAGATTAACTTGCATCGAAGCAAAGATGCCTATTCTATTCTGCAGAGGAGTCTGGCTAAGATTCACACAGGGATAACACTCATCCAAGAACCTTGGGTGGTGCAGGGATCTATAGAGGGACTGGGAAATTTTCTCTGTTACAGGAGTAGTAGTACCAACAGACACAGAACCGGCATCATAGTGAAGAACATTAGCGCCACACCCCTGTGGAAATGATCCACAGGGGACCTAATGGCGGTAACTACGATGCTTGAAAATGTAGGTAGGGTGGTCATAGCGTCAGCCTATCTACCATATGACAGCAGGGACAATCCGACACCAGAGGTGAAGGAGCTTGTGGACTTCTGTCAAAAAGCCGACATGCCTTTGCTGATGGGATGTGATGCGAACTCACACCATATGGTCTGGGGTAGCACGAACATCAATAGCAGAGGTATGGAGTTCATGGAAAATCTGGTGAGTACAGAGCTAGATATTTTAAATATGGGAAACACACCCACTTTTCATAACGCTATAAAGAAAGAGGTAATTGACATTACCCTGGGCTCCAGATACCTAGCGGGATACGTGCGGAACTGGAGAGTCTCGGATGAACCCGCACTCTCGGATCACTCTGCTATTAAGTTTGATTTGGGAGTGGGGGAGCATGAGGAGACGAAATGGGTCCGTAACCCCAGATTCACAAACTGGGAACAGTTTAAATCGGATCTTTTAGTAACAGTTCGGGGGATCCCCTCCAGAATTAGTGAGAGGGAAGTACTGGAGGCGGCAGCCTCCCAACTGAGTAGAGGATTGATAAAAGCCTATGAAGGGAACTGTACACCTAAACGAGCTAGGCCGAAAGGCCAGGTAAGATGGTGGAACAATAAGCTGGAATACCTTAGATGTAAGGTAACCTTCTCAAGGGAGCCAGAAAACGTAACAGCCGTACAACCTGGGAGGACTATAGGAGTGTCAGGGATCAGTATAGGGCTGAGGTTAGGGAAGCCCAAATAAGTAGTTGGATTTCTTTCTGTAATGAGATAAATAAGGGAGCTGAGTCAGCACGGCTGAACAAGATCCTAGCCCGCAAACCGGAAGCGATACTGGGATCGCTCAAGCTCCCTAATGGTAAATTCTCGGAATCGGATGAGAAAACCTTAGACCATCTCATCAAAGCACATTTTCTGGGATTTTATGGACCCGAGAGGGGAGACATCTCCGACTAGTACGGACACATAGGACCTGGGCGGTAAACCGAGAGGGGGACGACAGGGAACTTGTGAAGGAAATAGTCACACCGGCTAAGATGAGGTGGGCCTTGAGATCCTTTGATCCATATAAATCGCCGGGACCGGACGGCATTTATCCGGTACTTCTGCAGAAAGCGGAAGAGATAATCCTCGGTCCATTCATAAGGATCACCAGGACCAGTTTGACACTGAAGATGGTCCCGAAAGTGTGACTAGGTACAAGGGTTGTTTTTATACCTAAACCGACCAAAGTCGGATACACGTCCCCTAAGGACCTTCGGCCGAATAGCCTTACTTCATTTTTACTAAAGACGGCCGAACGATTAGTTGACAGGTACCTGCGGGCGATTAGTTGACAGGTACCTGTCAATTAGGACGATATACTGTCCTAATAGAGAGGCCGCTTTAAGGGAGCCAGCATTCTTATCAAGCTAATAAATCAACAGAAACAGCTCTGGATAAGGTTGTATAATCGCTACGGTCACAACTGGACTCCGGAGGATACGTTGTCGGCACCTTCCTTGATATTGAAGGAGCCTTCAACTTTACATCCAGGGAGGTGATTAGCGGAGCACTAGGCAGATGCTACACCCCTAGAATAATCACTGAATGGATAGACCATATGTTGGGAAACAGACAGCTTACTGCCAATAAAGGCAAGACTACCATCGAGGGCCGGGTCGACTCGGGCTGTCCACAGGGAGGGGTATTGTCCTCCCTTCTGTCGTGCCTAGTAGTAGATAAGCTGCTTGAAATGTTAAAGGATTACCAAGTAATTGGCTATGCCGATGACTTAGTAATAATAACGAAGGGCTCTTTCCTGGAGCCGATTCTCGATATAATGCAGGGAGCTTTAAACAAGGTTGGGAATTGGTGCAGGGAGAGGGGACTCTCAATCCCTCTAAAACTGAGGTGATGGTGTTGACCAAGAAATATAAGTGGAACAAAGCATGTCCGCTGAAACTTGGTGGCCAAGAACTAAGCTATAATTCTTCTTAAAGTGCCGTGCAGATTCTTGCGTAGGCGTTCATCTTTTTTCTTATCAAATGGTCCTATTAACTGCAGCATTTTTCAGTGTCTGGAAGTCCTTTATCCCCGTCCATTGACGAATATTTCTCAGCCACGATAATTTCTTCCTGTCTATTCTTCTTCTACCTCCTTCAATTTTTCCTTGAAGAAAAAGGCGTTGAAAGTGGTAGCGTTCTCCACGTAGTATGTGTCCCAGATAACTCGTTTTTCATTTCTTGATGTTTTCAAAAAGTTCTCGTTCTGGCAGACCGGCTCTTCGGAGAACGTCCTCATTCCTCACGTGATCGACCCAAGACACCCTCAACATTCGCCGCAGGATCCACATTTCGAAGGCCTCAAGGAGGCTTGTTGATGATTGTTGCCTTTAGCGTCCATGTCTCGACACCGTATAGGAGAACGGACCAGACATAGCATTTCACCATCCTATATCTGAGGACGAAATCCAAGTTCCTGTCTGTGAGGAGTTTTCGAAGTCTTATGAAGGTTGCCCTAGCCTGTTCGATCCTGCATCTTATCTCCGGGGCTGGATCCCATTCTTTATTAATTATGCATCCCAGGTATTTAAAATGTGTGACCTGTTCGATGTTCTCTTCATTAATATGTATTCGAGTGTGGGGGATGTCGTTCCTACTAACAATCATAAACTTGGTTTTGCTTATGTTAATTTTTAACATTGGATTTAAAACCCAATCTTTGGCTTTCTTCATTGACCCGATTCAGCAAACATTGGAGATCCTGTGCATTATCTGCCAATATCACTGTATCATCCGCGTACCGGATATTGCTAATAGGAATTCCGTTTACTTTAATTCCAAAGGGACTTTCTGATATTGACTCAGAAAAAACTTTTTCTACGTACAGGTTGAACAGCATCGGGGACAGGATACACCCCTGGCGAACGCCTTTCTTAATCTCAAAATCCTCAGTTGTTCCAACGTTATTTATTCGAATTTCTGCCTTCTGGTGCCAATAAAGATTACTGATCAGCCTTATATCTTTTACATCTAGTCCCAAATCCTTAAGGTATTTTAGCAGAAAATTGTGTTTAACGTTGTCAAATGCCTTTTCATAGTCGATGAAACACATATAGACATCTTTTCTTTGATCCTGGCAGCCTTAGACTAATGTCTGAAGGCTGAACACTGTTTCTCTAGTTCCGAATCCGCTCTTAAATCCGAATTGACTGGCTCCACTTACTTCCTCACATCTTCGATAAAGCCTTGTGTGTAGTACTCTAAGGAAAAGCTTCAAAAAGTGGCTCATTAAACTGATTAGACGATATTCCTTGCATGAGGTTGCATTGTTCGATTTTGGTAGTGTGACAAACGTCGAGCGGAGCCAATCCTCTGGGAGATGTCCAGTGTCGTAGATGTTATTGAATCTTTCCAAGATTTTGTTCGTTGATAAAATGGAACGTTTCCGAGTACATATCATCAGGACCCGAAGCTTTGTTATTTTTCATTACAATGATGGCGTGTACGATTTTACTTTTTAGTATGGCTGGTCCTGATAGAGTGGATACTTCTGTTGAGGGGTTTTCTGGTCTGTCGTCATTGAAAAGACTAATTGTATATTCTCTCCAGATCTGTAACAACTCTTCGGTCTCTGTCACTATTTCATTGTGTTCATTTTTAATGAAACTCAGTGGTCTATTGTTGTACAACCCAGCTATTTCTTTGACTTTTTTATGGAGATGGAAACTATCTCCAAGACTGTTAAGATCCTCGGCCTCCAGACATCTTTCATGTAACCAATTCTCTCTTGCCACTCTAATTTCATTTCGTATTCTCCTTTGAAGAACTCTGTACCCATTGTGATCATTCTGAATTTTACATTGCCTTCGCTTATCCATTAATTCTAGAATATCTCTAGTCATCCACTTATTCTTAGCCGTTGTTTTTTTCTTTGTAAGAAATTTTTCGTTTGTGGTTTTAAAAGTCTGTTTAAGGTCCAGCCAATGCTTGTTGACGCCGTTCGTACTGACAATGTTTTCCAGTTTCCCATTAAGATGGTCTTCGTACAGTGATCTTATTTCTTCGTCTTTCAGCAGTTATGGGTCCAGTGTCTTCCTGAAGCTTCTTTTTTTAATTTTGGCTAGTCGTAGAACGATGTTGGCACACACTGGGTTGTGGTCTGATTCGACATCGGCACCTGGTATTGTAGTAACTTTGGTGATAGAGTTTCTAAACCTTCGACTAATTGTGATGTAATCTATTTGATTACGAACAATATGTTGATCGTTGTCCTGTGGAGATTTTCAGGTGTACAGTCGTCTTGGCGGGAGTTTAACGTGTTTGCAATTATAAGATTGTTCTCTTCACAGTATTGAATCAGTCTATCACCTCTGTTATTTCTTTCTCCTAGGCCCCAGTCGCTAACCACTGACCCCATTCTGACTTTGCCAGCTTTGGCATTGAAATCTCCAAGAATTATATTTATTTCATTTGTTCTTGTGAGTTTTAGGCCTCTATCTAGTTGTTTATAGAAGTCTTCAATTTCTTCCTCTGGTCTATCCGCTGTTGGGGCATAGGCCTGGATAATATTGATGTTAATAGGCTTGCCAAGTAACTGAACCAGAACTACTCTCTCTGAGAGGGGAACAAAGTTCTTCACTGACTTTTGTATGTTCTCATCCATTAAGATACCAACTCCATGTTTGTGATTTCGGTCAGCATTATTGCCGTAATAGTAAAATACTTTGCCTCTTGATTTCAACATTCCACTTCCAGGCCATCGGACTTCACTCACCCCAAGAATGTCTATCCTCATTCTGCTCATTTCCTGTATCAAATTATCGAGATTTCCAGCTGCAAACAGCGTTCTCACATTCTAGGTTGCTATTTTCGTTATCTTATCTAATTGGAACCGGGAGATTCTTCGCACCTCTTAAGGTGCTTAAGGTCTGCCCCTTAAGGTTTGCCACTTAAGGTCTGTCCGGGACTAGAGGCCATTTGTATTTGAGTTTCCAACATGATAAGATTGATCGGATGAATATCCTGGGAATATCTAGAAAGACCTTTAATGCAGTGGTTTCCCGTTGCCTTCTGCATTTCCCTGCCATTGACCATTTGCTGGTTCCTCCGCCTTTAGGGACGATTTCTCATCCCTAGGACAAGAAAGTGCCCTTACTCCTGCCAGTTCTTCCACCCGAAACTGTTGACCAGCAGGAGGGCATTGCTCATACCAGCAGTCGTTCGGTCGACAGAGCCTCTTCAGTTCTCCAGCAGGATGTACCACGTGCAGGTGAGGTTGTCATTTGGGTTGGCATAACTTATGCTATCACCCTTTACACCCCTATTAAGCTATAATAGCGAAGTGAAATACTTACGAGTACTCCTGGACGGGAAACTGTCATGGGGAAAACATCTAAGTCACATATGTTCCAAGACCACAGCAACACTTTGGCAACTGAGAAGAGCCATTGGTAATAGCTGGGGCTTGAAACCGGAAACCATGAAATGGATGTATGAGGAAATTATCAAACCCAGACTGACGTATGCAGCACTGGTTTGGTGGGAGAGAGCCTGTTTAAAGTCGGAAGCCAACCGGCTTAACAAGTTAAGAGGATTGATTCTTAGAAGTATAATCGGAACCCCAAGATCAACAACGATCGAGGCGATGGGGATACTGACGGGGATATCACCTCTTGATGTCATCTTGAAAGCGGAAGCCGCAAAGGCAATGCACAGAATGGGAAATATGAATAGGAAGGTAAGGGACCTGAATAGACTCTCAAGAGAGCTAGCTGAGGAGGGACTCCTATGGATGCCCTCTGACAATACGGGTGTCCAATTCCTGTTTGACAAGAACTATAAGATCACCCTCACCAGTAAGTCCGACTCGATGGAGAGTCGAGCAGGATTGCCGCTCAATGGAGACATCTGGTACACGGATGGAGCGAAGAGTGGGAACAGAGCGGGTGCGGGGATGTATAGGCGACGCGACGGAATAGGTAAAACCTTCCCCTTGGGCAAATACACTATCACAGTCCAGGTCGAGCTAGTTGGAATTATATACGGTGTTCTGGGGGTCGACCAAAATCGGACCAAGGAGAACGTATGTATCTGCTCGGATAGCAGGGCAGCGTTGGCAACCCTAAATTCAGAAACGACAAAGTCGAAGCTGGTTTATAATTGCTATGAAGCATTGAACCACTTGGCAGGGAAGGCACCGGTGGAACTCTTATGGATACATGGGCATAATGGCATTAAGAGAAATCTAATTGCAGATGACCTTGCCAGATTAGGGACCAGGGAAAACCTCTATGGACCAAAACCTGCAGTGAGAATAAGTCGAAATCTGATCAGAGACCGCATCAATGGCTGGGCAAGAGACCAGCACAATAAAAGATGGAGAGGAGTAACGGGTTGTCGAATAACCAAACTCTTCATCGAATACTCAGAGACTGAGTAATGGGCCCAAGAATTCTTTAAATTGAACAGGCACAAAGCCAGAACCCTGGTGGGAATCATAACGGGCCACCATAGTAGCCTGAATACATATAAGCACAAGCTGAGGCTGACTGATAGTCCGGTCTGCAGATACTGTAAAGAAGACGAGAAAACCTCGATTCATCTTCTTTACACCTGCCCCGCACTGGAGGAGAGGCCCAAACCTATGTAATATAATAATAATAATAATTGAAACCTTTATAAATGAGCAGCACTTCAAACATATAACTTCAGGCCTACACATTTGAGATTCAATGAATTAATTCAAATAATGCAAAATAAGAAATGTATGGTTTCGAAAAATCGTCCTTTTATTGCTTTATTCGAAATAAGAAATACGTCTTTATTTGCAAATATATTCTCCTGCCCAATCATTAGGTTCATAGGAGGCCACTAAAAAGTATTTTATTTGTTATACATCCTCAGTTGAAACTTGTAAATACTAATATACTTCATTTTAGATCCATTTTGAAACAAAGACAACAAAGACAAAAGTACTATTAGGACAAACACGCTAATTCCTCACCTCAAATTGATATCAATCAAAATTTGTATATAAGAACTGCAACAAAAACCTGCAATTTGCACCTGGCAAATGTGTAAGAAATCGTAGACATGATTAATTAAAATACATTTAAAAAAATCAATGGTATAAAATACCCTTAATATCATCTGATACCAGGTCCATGTGCAGAATTCACAAAAAATCTATGATGGTAGGATGAACACTATTGGGGGTGATATTGTTGATATAATGTAGGGATGTAAGATATAGAACGCATTGCTGCAATCAAATATGAAATAAACAGTTTTAAAACCTTAAAACGGACTTTTTCGCACGTAGAACATCTCTCTTTCTCTAAATTGAAAGGCCGAGAAAACATAAACCAACACATAAATGCAAAATATGTGTTTTATGCGACAGTTTTACTATTTTCAAATAGTCCACTATCGCACTTTCTCATGACCCATGGACAGAGTGGGGTGTGTCCTATCCACCTTAAAATTAATAGATGTCGTCTGGTAGACGTCCCTAATCAGAATCAGTCGAAACACGATCGATCCGACACGATTTAATAGAGTGATTGTGCTAACAAGAAAAAATTCTCAAATAGTCCACCATTGTACTTTCTCATGACCCATGTATATGCTAGAGTGTGTTCTATTAACCCCAAAATCAATTTCTCAAATAGACCCAAGGGAGGGGGTGGTGTGTGCTATCCACCTCAAAATCAATAGGTGTCATCTGGGAGACATTCCCCATCAGGATCAGTCCGATCCTGATCGATCAAAATCCGATCGATCCGACACGATTTAGTTGGGTTATCGTGCTAACAAGAATAAATTTCGACGACAATGACAACGACACATACACACACCAAATTTTTTTAAAAACTATATTTTTTTAGGCCGAAAGACGAAAAATGAACCCAAAAAAATTTTAGTTTTTTCAATTTTTCTTTACACGATTACATTCCTTTTCCGCGTATAGTGGAGGTGATGCCTAAACGTGTATATATATATATATATATATATATATATATATATATATATATATATATATATATATATATATATATATATATATATATATATATATATATATATATATATATATATATATATATATATATATATATATATACGTTTACGCGTTATGTATCCTGGATATAATTTTAATTTACGCCCGAGTCCGTGTAAGTCTCCTCAGCATCCAAATGGTTTAGGATACTTCCGTCTACTATTTGCACATCTTCGGGAATCCCCGTAGATCGCCCTCTCTTAAGATGGAAGACTGTACACTTGTCCAGTCCGAATTCCATGCCAATTACCCACGTGTACTCTTGCATCACCTCCACTATACGCGGAAAAGAAATGTAATCGTGTAAAGAAAAATTGAAAAAACTAAAATTTTTTTGGGTTCATTTTTCGTCTTTCGGCCTAAAAAAATATAGTTTTTAAAAAAATTTGGTGTGTGTATGTGTCGTTGTCATTGTCGTCGAAATTTATTCTTGTTAGCACGATAACCCAACTAAATCGTGTCGGATCGATCGGATTTTGATCGATCAGGATCGGACTGATCCTGATGGGGAATGTCTCCCAGATGACACCTATTGATTTTGAGGTGGATAGCACACACCACCCCCTCCCTTGGGTCTATTTGAGAAATTGATTTTGAGGTTAATAGAACACACTCTAGCATATACATGGGTCATGAGAAAGTACAATGGTGGACTATTTGAGAATTTTTTCTTGTTAGCACAATCACTCTATTAAATCGTGTCGGATCGATCGTGTTTCGACTGATTCTGATTAGGGACGTCTACCAGACGACATCTATTAATTTTAAGGTGGATAGGACACACCCCACTCTGTCCATGGGTTAGAGAAAGTGCGATAGTGGACTATTTGAAAATAGTAAAACTGTCGCATAAAACACATATTTTGCATTTATGTGTTGGTTTATGTTTTCTCGGCCTTTCAATTTAGAGAAAGAGAGATGTTCTACGTGCGAAAAAGTCCGTTTTAAGGTTTTAAAACTGTTTATTTCATATTTGATTGCAGCAATGCGTTCTATATCTTACATCCCTACATTATATCAACAATATCACCCCCAATAGTGTTCATCCTACCATCATAGATTTTTTGTGAATTCTGCACATGGACCTGGTATCAGATGATATTAAGGGTATTTTATACCATTGATTTTTTTAAATGTATTTTAATTAATCATGTCTACGATTTCTTACACATTTGCCAGGTGCAAATTGCAGGTTTTTGTTGCAGTTCTTATATACAAATTTTGATTGATATCAATTTGAGGTGAGGAATTAGCGTGTTTGTCCTAATAGTACTTTTGTCTTTGTTGTCTTTGTTTCAAAATGGATCTAAAATGAAGTATATTAGTATTTACAAGTTTCAACTGAGGATGTATAACAAATAAAATACTTTTTAGTGGCCTCCTATGAACCTAATGATTGGGCAGGAGAATATATTTGCAAATAAAGACGTATTTCTTATTTCGAATAAAGCAATAAAAGGACGATTTTTCGAAACCATACATTTCTTATTTTGCATTATTTGAATTAATTCATTGAATCTCAAATGTGTAGGCCTGAAGTTATATGTTTGAAGTGCTGCTCATTTATAAAGGTTTCAATTATTATTATTATTATATTACATAGGTTTGGGCCTCTCCTCCAGTGCGGGGCAGGTGTAAAGAAGATGAATCGAGGTTTTCTCGTCTTCTTTACAGTATCTGCAGACCGGACTATCAGTCAGCCTCAGCTTGTGCTTATATGTATTCAGGCTACTATGGTGGCCCGTTATGATTCCCACCAGGGTTCTGGCTTTGTGCCTGTTCAATTTAAAGAATTCTTGGGCCCATTACTCAGTCTCTGTGTATTCGATGAAGAGTTTGGTTATTCGACAACCCGTTACTCCTCTCCATCTTTTATTGTGCTGGTCTCTTGCCCAGCCATTGATGCGGTCTCTGATCAGATTTCGACTTATTCTCACTGCAGGTTTTGGTCCATAGAGGTTTTCCCTGGTCCCTAATCTGGCAAGGTCATCTGCAATTAGATTTCTCTTAATGCCATTATGCCCAGGTATCCATAAGAGTTCCACCGGTGCCTTCCCTGCCAAGTGGTTCAATGCTTCATAGCAATTATAAACCAGCTTCGACTTTGTCGTTTCTGAATTTAGGGTTGCCAACGCTGCCCTGCTATCCGAGCAGATACATACGTTCTCCTTGGTCCGATTTTGGTCGACCCCCAGAACACCGTATATAATTCCAACTAGCTCGACCTGGACTGTGATAGTGTATTTGCCCAAGGGGAAGGTTTTACCTATTCCGTCGCGTCGCCTATACATCCCCACACCCGCTCTGTTCCCACTCTTCGCTCCATCCGTGTACCAGATGTCTCCATTGAGCGGCAATCCTGCTCGACTCTCCATCGAGTCGGACTTACTGGTGAGGGTGATCTTATAGTTCTTGTCAAACAGGAATTGGACACCCGTATTGTCAGAGGGCATCCATAGGAGTCCCTCCTCAGCTAGCTCTCTTGAGAGTCTATTCAGGTCCCTTACCTTCCTATTCATATTTCCCATTCTGTGCATTGCCTTTGCGGCTTCCGCTTTCAAGATGACATCAAGAGGTGATATCCCCGTCAGTATCCCCATCGCCTCGATCGTTGTTGATCTTGGGGTTCCGATTATACTTCTAAGAATCAATCCTCTTAACTTGTTAAGCCGGTTGGCTTCCGACTTTAAACAGGCTCTCTCCCACCAAACCAGTGCTGCATACGTCAGTCTGGGTTTGATAATTTCCTCATACATCCATTTCATGGTTTCCGGTTTCAAGCCCCAGCTATTACCAATGGCTCTTCTCAGTTGCCAAAGTGTTGCTGTGGTCTTGGAACATATGTGACTTAGATGTTTTCCCCAAGACAGTTTCCCGTCCAGGAGTACTCGTAAGTATTTCACTTCGCTATTATAGCTTAATAGGGGTGTACGGGGTGATAGCATAAGTTATGCCAACCCAAATGACAACCTCACCTGCACGTGGTACATCCTGCTGGAGAACTGAAGAGGCTCTGTCGACCGAACGACTGCTGGTATGAGCAATCCCCTCCTGCTGGTCAACAGTTTCGGGTGGAAGAACTGGCAGGAGTAAGGGCACTTTCTTGTCCTAGGGATGAGAAATCGTCCCTAAAGGCGGAGGAACCAGCAAATGGTCAATGGCAGGGAAATGCAGAAGGCAACGGGAAACCACTGCATTAAAGGTCTTTCTAGATATTCCCAGGATATTCATCCGATCAATCTTATCATGATGGAAACTCAAATACAAATGGCCTCTAGTCCCGGACAGACCTTAAGTGGCAAACCTTAAGTGGCAGACCTTAAGCACCTTAAGAGGTGCGAAGAATCTCCCGGTTCCAATTAGATAAGATAACGAAAATAGCAACCTAGAATGTGAGAACGCTGTTTGCAGCTGGAAATCTCGATAATTTGATACAGGAAATGAGCAGAATGAGGATAGACATTCTTGGGGTGAGTGAAGTCCGATGGCCTGGAAGTGGAATGTTGAAATCAAGAGGCAAAGTATTTTACTATTACGGCAATAATGCTGACCGAAATCACAAACATGGAGTTGGTATCTTAATGGATGAGAACATACAAAAGTCAGTGAAGAACTTTGTTCCCCTCTCAGAGAGAGTAGTTCTGGTTCAGTTACTTGGCAAGCCTATTAACATCAATATTATCCAGGCCTATGCCCCAACAGCGGATAGACCAGAGGAAGAAATTGAAGACTTCTATAAACATACTAGATAGAGGCCTAAAACTCACAAGAACAAATGAAATAAATATAATTCTTGGAGATTTCAATGCCAAAGCTGGCAAAGTCAGAATGGGGTCAGTGGTTAGCGACTGGGGCCTAGGAGAAAGAAATAACAGAGGTGATAGACTGATTCAATACTGTGAAGAGAACAATCTTATAATTGCAAACACGTGGTTTAAACTCCCGCCAAGACGACTGTACACCTGAAAATCTCCACAGGACAACGATCAACATATTGTTCGTAATCAAATAGATTACATCACAATTAGTCGAAGGTTTAGAAACTCTATCACCAAAGTTACTACAATACCAGGTGCCGATGTCGAATCAGACCACAACCCAGTGTGTGCCAACATCGTTCTACGCCTAGCCAAAATTAAAAAAAGAAGCTTCAGGAAGACACTGGACCCATAACTGCTGAAAGACGAAGAAATAAGATCACTGTACGAAGACCATCTTAATGGGAAATTGGAAAACATTGTCAGTACGAACGGCGTCAACAAGCATTGGCTGGACCTTAAACAGACTTTTAAAACCACAAACGAAAAATTTCTTACAAAGAAAAAAACAACGGCTAAGAATAAGTGGATGACTAGAGATATTCTAGAATTAATGGATAAGCGAAGGCAATGTAAAATTCAGAATGATCACAATGGGTACAGAGTTCTTCAAAGGAGAATACGAAATGAAATTAGAGTGGCAAGAGAGAATTGGTTACATGAAAGATGTCTGGAGGCCGAGGATCTTAACAGTCTTGGAGATAGTTTCCATCTCCATAAAAAAGTCAAAGAAATAGCTGGGTTGTACAACAATAGACCACTGAGTTTCATTAAAAATGAACACAATGAAATAGTGACAGAGACCGAAGAGTTGTTACAGATCTGGAGAGAATATACAATTAGTCTTTTCAATGACGACAGACCAGAAAACCCCTCAACAGAAGTATCCACTCTATCAGGACCAGCCATACTAAAAAGTAAAATCATACACGCCATCATTGTAATGAAAAATAACAAAGCTTCGGGTCCTGATGATATGTACTCGGAAACGTTCCATTTTATCAACGAACAAAATCTTGGAAAGATTCAATAACATCTACGACACTGGACATCTCCCAGAGGATTGGCTCCGCTCGACGTTTGTCACACTACCAAAATCGAACAAAGCAACCTCATGCAAGGAATATCGTCTAATCAGTTTAATGAGCCACTTTTTGAAGCTTTTCCTTAGAGTACTACACACAAGGCTTTATCGAAGATGTGAGGAAGTAAGTGGAGCCAGTCAATTCGGATTTAAGAGCGGATTCGGAACTAGAGAAACAGTGTTCAGCCTTCAGACATTAGTCTAAGGCTGCCAGGATGAAAGAAAAGATGTCTATATGTGTTTCATCGACTATGAAAAGGCATTTGACAACGTTAAACACAATTTTCTGCTAAAATACCTTAAGGATTTGGGACTAGATGTAAAAGATATAAGGCTGATCAGTAATCTTTATTGGCACCAGAAGGCAGAAATATATATATATATATATATATATATATATATATATATATATATATATATATATATATATATATATATATATATATATATATATATGTCGGAGGCGAGCAGGACAGAATCTGCTTTGGGTCAGATTTACTGGACTTTGGTCGCATTTTCACACACTTTATTACACTTAATAATTAACTAAACAATAACGATGAAAAAATATAAAAGTAACTAAACAAAACAAATGAAATTAATAGTCAGTAAATATTAAATCTAAAATGTCAGATCATTAAAACGATAATTCAATTGCACGAAAGGAGCCAAGCAGTCCGCCACCAATAGTCCCGTGATATCCTCGTCTCGCTATCTCGAGTCTTTTTCTAACTGAATCCATACACGGGACCCTCAACCCGGTTTTGTTCTGCCTAGGGAGAACTAGGTTCCCACCGCTAACTCCAGTCACACATTCGACATGACCATTTATTGTAATGTTTACGTCTTCTCGTAACCGTGTTTATGTCTGCATTCCATGCATTCCTATCTCGATAACCGGGGTGGCATGGGCCTATCCAGAGGGTTGTCGCCGACATATATATATATATATATATATATATATATATATATATATATATATATATATATATATATATATATATATATATATATATATATATATATATATATACAGACACTTTGTTTTTCCCCGATAGATCTGATGACCAGATCTTTCG
The DNA here is from genome assembly GCA_037954035.1 of Rosalia funebris. Lineage (NCBI taxonomy): Eukaryota > Metazoa > Arthropoda > Insecta > Coleoptera > Cerambycidae > Rosalia > Rosalia funebris. The sequence continues at coordinate 20,353,903 of JAZFAV010000026.1, read as the reverse complement.
GAGTCGATGTCTGTACTTGGCACGGAGAGCGTCTTTTACGCGTTGTGTATCTTGGATATAATTCTGATTTACGCCCGAGTCCGCGTACGTCTCCTCACCATCCACATGGTTTAGGATACTTCCGTCTGCTATCTGCACATCTTCGGGAATCCCCGTAGATCGCCCTCTCTTAAGATGGAAGACTGTACACTTGTCCAATCCGAATTCCATGCCAATTACCCACGTGTACTCTTGCACCACCCTGAAGGCGTTTTGCAAGCCTTGCTCTCTAGAGGCATAGATCTTGAGGTCATCCATGTAAAACAAATGGGTGACCTTATGTCTACGATTATTGGGTGGTCCGCAATTGTACCCGCGAGTTTGGCGAAATTCAAGTGACAGTGGTAATAGCGAGATACAAAATAGGAGAGGGCTTAGGGAATCCCCCTGAAATACTCCTCTTCTAAACATTACCGGCTCCGTGGTTACCCGCCGTTCACCGGATGTTATGGTGAAGCGGGTCTTTCAGAGCGGTAGTAGGTGTTATATGCATCTCACTATTAGTGCTGGTACCGCAAGACATCCGAGCAAGTCAATCAACGACTCGTGAGATGTTGAATCAAATGCTTTGCGGTAGTCTATCTAGGCCATCGATAGATTCCGCTTGTATTGTACAGAGTCCTGCGTAATACAGGGGTTTATCAACAGGTTTTCTTCGCAACTTGCCCTTCTTTGTACCGCGTTGCTCCCCTATCTCTTGAACGACTGGTTTCACGTGCTCCAACGTCCTGACATACAATATGCGTGTAAACAACTTATAGCAGAAGTTGAGGTACGTAATCGGCCTATAATTTTTCAGATCGGACAAACTCCCTTTCTTGGGGATAAGTACAGTTCTTCCCTCGACAAACCAATCCGGAATATGCTGCCCCTCGTTCAACCACGAGTTGAAAACTTGGGTCAGACGACGTTGTGTCGACGGAAACCGTTTCCACCACCATATATTCAATCCTTTTGGGCCCGGGGTATAGAAGTTCTTAGTTCCAACAAGTGCTTGTTGAACTTCCTCCAGACTAATTGCCGTGCACGCTTCCTGTGGTTATTCAATGGGTGGTCTACTGCCGGTGGATCTTCGACAGCACGTTGTTGCTCCTGAATAAGGTGGGAGGGATTTGTATGGAACAATTTGTTTTGTTCCATGCTCCTTATCCGCCTATTCAAAGTTTTCTTAATCGCTATAAGTGCTCGAATCCTGTCTAAACAGTGCTGCTTGGTAGCTAAGAGAACCATCTGATTTAGAGTGTGGTGTTGGCGTCTGAGTCTGGCAATAATACGTCGGACTTTAGGTGTAAACTGCCGATTGTTTCTTATATATTCCACCACACTCTTGATTCGAGAGGCATGCTGTCTGGCCGACTGTATTTTGCCTTCGATCTGCTCTATATGCCGCTTGTTTTTTTTCGTTCCTGTTGAAAGAGTTTGACCTCTCACGTGGAATGAGCTCCTTAGCGGCGTTGTAGACGGCACAATTGATCTGCCAGATGTCTGCATCTTCTGGAAGTTCCTCATCGATTCTAGCATCCATTCTTGCCAGGTCTTGTGGCTTTAGGTTAACACTGATATTAAGGTTACCTGTCTATTGCTACATACCTATTACTTTTCCGCACTCCACTATACGCGGAAAAGGAATGTAATCGTGTAAAGAAAAATTGAAAAAACTAAAATTTTTTTGGGTTCATTTTTCGTCTTTCGGCCTAAAAAATATAGTTTTTAAAAAAATTTGGTGTGTGTGTGTGTGTGTATGTGTCGTTGTCATTGTCGTCGGAATTTATTCTTGTTAGCACGATAACCCAACTAAATCGTGTCGGATCGATCGGATTTTGACTGATCCTGATGGGGAACGTCTCCCAGATGACACCTATTGATTTTGAGGTGGATAGCACACACCACCCCCTCCCTCGGGTCTATTTGAGTAATTGATTTTGAGGTTAATAAAACACACTCTAGCATATACATTGGTGGCGGACTACTTGGCTCCTTTCATGCAATTTAATTATCGTTTTAATGATCTGACATTTTAGTTTTAATATTTACTGACTATTGATTTCGTTTGTTTTGTTTAGTGACTTTTATAGTTTTTCATCGTTATTGTTTAGTTAATTATTAAGTGTAATAAAGTGTGTGAAAATGCGACCAAAGTCCAGTAAATCTGCCCCAAAGCAGATTCTTTCCTGCTCGCCTCCGACATATATATATATATATATATATATATATATATATATATATATATATATATATATATATATATATATATATATATATATATATATTAGTTTTTTACAGAGGTTATCTAAGAGCAAGATCAATTACGATGTTTTTTGATATTGAATTTCATATAATTCAACTACCTTATAGGATGGTTATGTAATTTCTTTCCCTAGTTTCTTAGTCTTAAAAATATCATTCTTAATTTATTAAAATATTGAAAATGATGGTATTAAATTTAGTTTCTAACATTATCTTACATTCACTACGGTTACGACGAACTAAAATGAAAGGTGATATTTACATTGAATGCTGGGAATTTACATTGAGTAACATATAAATAATAATGTCTATTATACATGTATATATAATACATTGCCTGCCTGCATAAGTTAGTAACACTCCCTGAGCTCGTAATATATATTCAGTATTCACATTAGGCCTCTATCTGCATACAAAAAACGTAGACTAAAGCAAAAAGTTTAATGGGGAAATTAGTATATCATATCTCTGTTTATCATACACTGAACTGGTGAAACTCTGATAATACAACCCGTTAGTAAACAACTGAAATGGGTATTTATAAACTTTATGTATGTACATAAACTACTTTTATCGTGTACGGTATTGTACTAGGCGGCATATTAATTTATTTTCTACATCATTTACTTTTTGAGTTTCAATTTAAATCTAGGTAATGAGGATTAGGCATTCACAAGATTGTTGAATATAAAATTTAGACAAATGTGAATGGGGGAAGAGGAAATTTAAAATAGTTTGCTGCAACAAAGCTAACAGTTGGTCATGATAAATAGTAAATATACAGGACTGGCATGTGGATTAATTATTTTGATCCATTTTTATTTTTGAACTAGACCTCCTAAATTGAATTTGATGCCAACGATTTGTTATCCATTGCATGTAACTTCCTCAGAATTGGTGAATTATTATTGGTAGTCTGATTAGGCTCTTTGTTTTGATTTGCATTTACTTCCCCTGTATTATGGGGAAATTTAATATTTCTCGAAATTGAAAAGCAATCAAAATCAACCGTATATTAGATATTTTAGGCGATCGGTACAGTTTTTAAATTCCTGGTATGTTTTTCGGAACTCAAAGTACGAGTACGTACAAAATAGCACTAATTCATCTCTTTTTCCAGAGTTGCTTTTAGTGATTTAAAATATTTTACTTTTATATGTACTTCTTGATAGAAAACGCATCCGATTACATTAAAGTTTGCTAGCCCAGCGATGGTTGGAACCATTGCATGAGTAGAATTGTTGGAACCATTGTTTAATTTGTTTTGTGGTTCTGAATTTACTGTTGTTTTCTCCAAAAAGTTGAGAACAATCCATATCCTCAGCTACCAATGAAGTCCTTTTTTCATTACCTATCTATTTCATCTTTTAAGATCATTAAGTTGTGAAAATGATGTTTAATAAATAAACCTTTATGTTGTTTTACTCTGACTATTATGATTATGTATGTATTCAAACCTCAGAAGATCGTTTTTACAATCTCATCAATTCTTCAGATAAAGAAGCCTCTATCAATGAAGACTATATGGTAGCGTGTTTATGGGTATAAAACCAATAGTCTCTAATGCATGCAACTGGGTTTCAAAATCATTCTTCTTAAAATATTGGAGATTTGCTGAAAAATTGACTCCAAGTTATTTAAAATTTTCTTTAAAAAATGTTGTGCGAAAAAAGAAAGCATACTACCTAACATTTGAAGTATCAAGTGGAAAGAAAAATAACCAAAAATTGTCGTTAGCCACAGGTTTACAAATTCTATATAATGTTAAGAAGGTAAATTTCCAGTCGCTACTATTTGTTATAATCACAAAATATTGTAAATCTTCGATGATATTAAGTTTAAATAAATAAGTTTTATTATACAGCTGGATAAATAACATTCATCGGGAAATATGAAAATTTCGTTAACGAATTGTATGTTTATCTACTGTTCTTGACAATTATTTCTTTGATAATTGATGTGCTGTCAATGTATCGTTATATTTTTGGTACATATACTATTGATTATGATATCAATAATAATACGTAGGGCAGGTTAGATATCGACCGAAAATGAACTATTAATATAATTAAATATTAAATGGAGAACTGTGTTGTATAATGGTTAGTTATTGGTAATTATTGGTAATTGGTTCAAAAAATAAAGTGAGCCAATCGGCAAATACTGTAGAATCAACTCTCAAATGCTTGGTATGTCTCTTCGTCATGTTGCAAATATAAATAAAATTCGGTGATGTTTCACTCTTATATTCATAAACCATGGTAGAATCTGACTGTGTGTAATAATTTGATGTACATATTTAGAAAATACTAAGAAATACTTTCAGCAAAGTTAGCCTCGGGAAACGTTAATGAATGTTAATGGCAATGTTATTTGAGGAATCATAATTATGCAATTTCTGAAACTTGTGATATTATTAGTAAATATACGTTTATATTTAGTTTTACACATACGAGTAAATGTTTGGGATACATAAATATAGTTTTAGAAACAAGAAATATATATGATCATACAATAACATGATAACGACCGCAATTGAAATTCATGCTAGGTTGGAATTGTATAAATATTGTGGTTTTACTGTATGGTGATATATTGAGACATTGTTAGCTATATAATTTAATATTCGAATATTTCTTTGACTGTATTTCGGGTCAATCGTTTTTATTGTGGTGGATTTATCATTTTTTCTCGTCTTGATGAGTTTATTTGAGTTTTGCAATGCTCTTAACGTTGTCTAAATGTAGTTTGTACATTTACTTTGTGTTTTTACATAGTTTACATTTACGTAAAAGACATGAATAATAGGAATTAAGCTCTTGATAAAATAAAATCGATCTGGACTTTGTTGAGTAGCGACACCACTTACTCCAACTGGGGTGCAAAACCGGACCGGCAGCACCAGCGCATCCGGGAGAGGATAAGAGATTCCTCTCTGGTGTCGGCCGTGGGCTCACTGGGCTAACTCCCCGGTAGACCTGAACTTCTAGTTCCAAATAACAGAAGAATAGACCCCCACGATCGACCCTGTTCGGATAGGGGTCATGGGCAAGATGGTGAGGCCCAATCGGATGGATTGCCTGAGGACGACATACGCAATGAACATGGATGCTTTGAGTGGACTGATGAACTGACGGATGACCTATTGCAATGCTGCGAATGCAGTGAGCCCATGGGTAGCGGATACATGGAACGGATGCATGCTTTGTGGTGTGAATTACACCCAGAGCATGATGTCTTCACGCCGCAGAATCTGCGTAATTATGTGTCCTATCTTCGTAGAAAGGGCTATGAGAGGATTGCTCCCCAGTTGACGAATGAGGCAGCTGAAAGGCTGCATAATGAACCAGTTGAGAAGGTGGTTTTCATCGCTCCACCAATGGTAGAGGGCCTCAGTATCAGAAGGGGGGGGGGGTTACATCGCATAAGGCCCCCTGGGTTACAAGACCTGGCCAGAGTGGACGCTGAAGTTCAAGCAGCGCTTCCAGAAGGAGCAGACATCTGGCATATAAATTGTGCCGTGTACACTACCGCCGAAAGCTTCTCTCAATTGGAGAGGCAGAACAACTCTTCCTCTCCGCGAGAGAGAGAGAGCGGAGCGACATGTCCGGAAGATGGAGGCCAAGGTCCAGTCGGCAAGACAACAGGTATTCGGTATCCAATGTGTGATGGACTATATGGCGGCCAATAGGAATTTTATGTAAAAATTATGGCGAATTGCCGCTAATTTAAGACGCGTCCATCATACATTCAATGAGGTAGTGCTGAGTACTACCAAACAGCACTGCCTTGATAGGATACTGATGCTAGAGACGTGCAAAGTCACTGGTGAGGCGGGCGCGAAAGCTGGCGGAAAATAATTTGTTGCACCAAAAATCCTCGCGTCTATTCGAACCAACTCAAACTGTTGTCCAAAATCCGCTGACTGTAGATCAGGTGGAAAACTTCTGGAAGGCGCTGTATGAGCCTCCAAAGCCCCCACTCCAAAAAGACACTCCAGACCTGGCATACTTTGAAGAATTTTGCGAAGGTATTCAGCGACCAGAACAAGTGTGCCATCCGATAACCCCTGAAGAGGTTCGAAGAACTTTGCTGCTCCAGGTCCCGACGGGATAAATAACTTCTGGTGTAAAAAATTATCTAGTACCCACCACCATTTAGCCAGAATTTTTATCACCTGGCTAAATGGGGAGCAGCAAATTCCTTCATGGATTGATGAGGAGCGGACCATACTAATCCCGAAGACAGAAGATTTGTCCAACCCAAAGAACTACCGACCGATAATCTGCTTAAACTCATGTTACAGGGTGTTTACATGCATCTTGTACATGCGAGTACTCTTATCAGTTGAGCCAGTTTTCGATGAGATATACGAACACGACGGTCTAAGAAGGATGTCGCTGGCTGCAAGGAGAATCTGTTGATTGACAGATGTATCACACAGGACTCCGTGTAGTACAAGCGAAACCGTTCTATAGCCTGGATCGAGCATTTGATATGACATCACATGAGCTAATAATTCGCTTGCTCTAATGCCTTGTGGTGCCCGATCCTGTAGTGAGATATATTTAAGAACTGATGCCGCTCTGGAGGACTCGGTTTAGCATAACACTAGAGTCCGGGGAGCCGGTGTCGTTTAGAAGGGGCGTATTTCAGGGAGACTCCCTTAGCCCCCGTCTGTTTTGCATCTCACTGCTACTGTTGTCTGTGTCCCTCAGGAAAACCCGTGGCTATAACTGCGGCACCCCCGGCGATCGGAGACATATGGTCACCCATCTGTTTTACATGGATGACCTAAATACACGCAGACCATCGGGATGGAGTTCGGGTTGGACAAATGTGCACTGGTTCATCTCAAGAGAGGGCAAAGCCGGGAATACACAGAGGATGTGCAGCTCGTAGACGGAAGCATCTTATACCACTTAGATGCCGGAGAGTCGTACACCTACTTGGGTGTTGAGCAACGCTCCACCCAAGAGGTAGGTGTCGTAAAATATGCTCTCCGCAGCAAGTATCAGCACAGCCTCTGACAGATCTGGTCTTCAGAACTGTCGGGGAAGAACAAGGTGTCTTCAACAAACATGCTTGCAGTTCCGATTCTTTTCTACTCCTTTGAAGTAGACAAATGGACACAGGAGGAGCTGCGAAAACTCGACGTAGTAACCCGGAAAAAGATGAATCTCTGTAGGGGTTTGCATCCCAACGTCCGTTCCACGGTTATATTTCTCACGGCATCGCGGAGGCCATGGATTCTTGAGTTTGGAGTGTCTTCATAACAGGATCGTACTGGACGGAGCCTGTAAAGTTATCAGGAGTTCGGATTCTCTTCTCTGCATATAGTCCGAGATCACGAACATGCAGGGATAGTAGCATTTTTATTTAAGGTAGCACGTAGAGCAGTCGATGATCTCGGTCTCGTCTTTGACACCGAACGGGCCAATCACAACTCTGTCACCGAGTTGGAATCCGTTCGGTTAAAAACCCAAGTAAAACTGCAGAGCATTTAAGAGCTCTCCAGCTTCACAAGGATAAGCCCATGCACGGGGTCTTCTATAGGAATATGGAAGCCCTAGGTTTATCCGAAAGGCTGACCTTTACTTTCTTAAGGTCAGCTGGGCTAAATTCAGAGACCGAGGGATTCATCATGCCAAGATGGTGTATTTAACACGCTCGTCTATCATGTCATGGGTATGGAGGTCCCTGATGTCAGCTGCAGGGCGCCGGAGATATTGATGCATTTACTGTCGGCTTGCCCGGTATATTCAGTCTCGTCCTATATCCATAGACACAACGCAGCGTTATGGGTGCTTTATTATCATTTAAGGCACTCGTATCAAATAGACGAGACACCAGTGCTGCCTTATGCTCCAAGGGATATTGAGTCCGTTGTAGGAAACGAGATGTGCCTAATATATTGGAACTATTCGTTTCCCACCGTTCGTCAGGCAAATACAAGCCAACAAGCTTGACGTAGTTCTCCTCGACCACCAACTCAGGACAATGTTCGTCATCGAGTTCTCGGCACCCGGTGACGGTAACATTGTTTTGAAAGAGGAGGAGAAACGGACAAAATATCGAGATTTAATCCTCGAACTCTGTGGACTCTATCCAGTCCATTCTGTTAAACTTAAGGTACTGATTATAGGAGCCCAAACAAATTTACAAATTATATATATATATATATATATATATATATATATATATATATATATATATATATATATATATATAATTTGTAAATTTGTTTGTATGAAAAACAAGTATATGCAGTAGCTTGCTTGTAATGAACCTAGAGTAGTGAATTATAATTATGACACAAACTATCTAAAAGGTATTTAATTTTAATGGTGTACCACGTGAAATAATGACGTGAAATAGTTAGGTAAATAAATCTTCCTCTACCGATAATATTAGTGCGCCATAATTTGGGTATTAACTGGAATACGAATTATAAAATAAATCTCCCAATAAGCAGCAAACAGTCAAGTCGTTAGATACTTCTCCTTTAGGCTTTTAACACTTTCGGTGATAGACGAGTATATGACGGATGACACGGGTGTCAGGTTTTGGGCTCAATAGATAATGCGAAGTCGACGCAAGCAAGGCAGTGAATAGCAACTCAGTTTTATATGTTCTCGTCTTCTAATTTTTTGGTCTCTTAATCTTCTGGTCTTCTAATTTTTTGATCTTCTATTCTTCGTGGCTGCCTCTTCTGGATTACCTTTCAAACAGTCTTTTCTAGGTTAATGTTAGACTGTTTACCTTTACGTCTATTTTACTTACCTTCTAGTCTTGCGTCTTGCGACCTTGTGAGTATGAGTATATAATCAAAATCACGGGTCTCTACGACAGAGGAAGAGAGAGCACAGATTTTTGGAACACTTACTGCGACGGAACTAACTAGCACGCAATGTACCAATATATGTATTTTCGTGGAAAATTTGTCTTCTATTTTTGTTGGTGATTCGAGCCGTTTCCAAGGATCAAAAAACTATGTCACTCTATAGTTTCAAATGTAGTTGAGGTATTTAGTACTTCCTACTATTTGAGCCAATGTTTTGGTGAAGCAATTATAATGGTCTAAATAGAAAAAAAAGTGTATAGGAGGAATACTATGTTCTCATCAAAATGAGAAATAGAAATTAATTTTGGCGAAGAAAAGTTCAAATTTATTTAACGTATTAACGTAATCTTAAAATTGAGAAATATGATGATTTAAATTCATTTAACAAATACAAGATTCTCATTTTCATCAAGAAAATCATCTTCGAAATGGTTGGTTAAAACGACTTGCTTTTAGCTACATAGCTACTACCTACATACATTGATGTTTTCTCGTTTTGTCTCACAATCAGTTTTGTATCACAACTGAGGAAATATACTTTCCTAGATCTACTTGTTTTCAGTATGTTGATTGATTTTTCCTATCTTCATTTTGTTTCAGTTGTGTATTATAATTGAAGAAGTTTTCTTAACTTTGTCATATACAGGACGTGAAGGCCATCATCTGTAATTTTCTTGTAGTAGGTCACGAGAGACGCTATGAATTAAACAGTTTTTCTAATGAGATATTTCTTAATATAACTAAATAAATAAATATTCTTTATTTTTAGTTATAATTTATGTATATTGCACACTAAAAATGGTGGTATTGTAGGAATTTGTTGTAACCACCAAGCATCATAAAATATCTTCAAAGTTTGTTCAGTAAAAGAAGTACTTCAACATTTTGGAATTCGAATAAAACTGAGTGAAGATAATGAACTGACAAAGACGATTAGTAATGATTCATACATAATTAGCATTTAGTACGGGTACAGTGCATTGGGTATATTACATTTATAAAGAAAAACAGAAAATATTTGTATGGACAAAATTTCTACGAAAACTGTTTACTTTAAATTAATCTACCTCAAAATAAAATTCCAATACTGCGGGATGGAAATTGCAGAATATTAATAAGCTATATGTAAATATATTTGCATGTTATGTATCCACACTGAATATGTATTTGTATCATACATTTTTCATTCATTGGAATGAGTCTAGACACGAGATAATAACTTGGACTCTTCGATCTTTAAATTAAAACTCGTTCATGACATTAACAAGGTAGACGTCAAGGTTATTCAGTATATATTCTATAACATGATTATTTTTTAAAAAGCATTTGCTTGTAAAACTCACGTGAATCAAGGGTTTTTTTGTGAGCTCATGGCATGTGCAGGTGCAAATGGAAAGCGTTTTGTCTCTTCCATGTGTACAGTACAAATTACGAGTACGATGCTGTGTACTTATATCGGTGACCAGATAAGATATAATAAAATCATTCTCGTAAATGTTATTGGTACTATACAGAAATCAGCCATGATATTTTATAGCTAATGATTTAAGATTTTTTTTACATATATATATATATATATATATATATATATATATATATATATATATATATATATATATATATATATATATATATAGTATGGTATGATAATTAGTTTTTAGACCAGAATGACAGTAAATGTGGAAATGTGGCTTGATACTCATTTCTACTGGACGATATTGTGGCTTTAGTTGAAAATGAAGTAAATGAGAAATAAAATTGTTATATTTCTAAAACCATGTTAGCAGCCTGATGTAATATTAAAATTACTTAAAAATAGCATTGCCATGAAAAATAAATATGTTACTGATATTTTATATTTTGATCGGAGAACTCTTTTACCACATTGGTAAGAAATTGAAGATAATGTTTATCTGTAAAACGTATAGGTGCCGGTATGTAACATCACCAAAATCTATGGCGACCGTAAATATATCTTTATATGCTATTCTTTGCTGACGAAGAATTTGTCGCAATTGCCGGTTGCAAAAGCAAAAGATATGCAAAATCGGATCAACGTTAGGCCCGATTTTAATTTGGGGAAAGGGTATAGAAACAGCAAACTTTTATTTATCGTTAATGTTTATCGTAAATACTATGGATACTTTCTTCATAAACACAGGTTCTTGAAGGTGGCATTATATTTCTGCCCAATTACACCTGACACCTTCCATGATCCTACCTGTCTACATTTCCTTGATAATTTCTCCTTATTGAGGTGATTCGTTAGAATTCGGAGTGCAATACACGGGAAAGTTTAAGTAATCGATTTATCTAGTTAGAGGAAATTTCAGCGATAGTCTTGTTTCTTTGTTGTTCTAAATGTGGTTCCACTGTAGCAATGCGTTAACATTGTGACCCCCATTTGTGACTGTCCTACCCTCATGGCATTTTCTCATTCAATATTGCATTTAATATTGCCTAAAGTTTCTAATTATTCCATTTTCTCTTTGTGAATATCGGACCGTACTATACCGTATCCAGAAATCCAAACAGGAGATTAGTTTCCAAGTACGGACACCGAAATATTGTATCTTATTCATATATTATTTCATCAAGCAAGTCGGCATCATTAGATTATTAAAACTTTGTTGTTTGCGAAATGGACAACTTTATCAATCAGTAAAGTATGATGAGTTTATTTATTTGACTTATATACAATTTAGATAAATACCTAATAATCCTAGTAGCGTCCTTACGATATAGGGCATTATTATTATTACATATGCGTTATACAGGGTGTCCCAGATTTAAACGGATATACACTAGTGGAAGGTAGAGCACACTCAGCTGAGTTCAAAACACCTCTATACTTACCGTTGAATGTGAATCGTTTTTGAGATACGGAGTGTTTTATAGTTTTTGCCCAGAACTTTAGTCCGCCATATTTTTGAAATTACTGCACATATTTGGATAAAACTTGCACATATTATACTCTTCTAGGTTAATACATAATTTAAGTGATTTTGGAAAAATTCAAAGACTGACCTCCATTTTTTTAATATGGCTCTTTGGGTTATTAACATCACACTGTATATTTTTTGTAGTAAATGTTAGTAAACTTTTAAAAAGTCTATGGACCAGTTTATGAAATAATGTCATAATATTTGATGGCACGTTTATGGTTATTCTTCAATAAATTTTCAAAAGTATTTACCCCATTATTCACTGTAGCACGTGAAGCAAGTTTACGCGATAAGTCTAATTATAATGTTAATTCAATTTACAATAAAGCATACGTTAACGAACACTCGTTACATCTCACAGTGAGAATGTGTAACTACTACTAACACCTTTCCTCTTGCTGCAGGTAGTCGCAAGGTAACTGACCCTTTCCGGTGCCGCATGTGGAAGATAGTTATGATAATTATGCAAATACAAATATATATTTAATGTTTTATAATTTAATTTTACATCTACGTTGATATATACACATAGATCCAAATTTGGAATGTATGATTTGTTTGCGAACTTTAGTAATTAGTTTCACCTTTTGGGCAAAATTTGCGTAATATGAAGTAAATATGGACAGTTAAGTTATCCAGATTTTTTTTGTTCCTGGTGCATTATATATATATATATATATATATATATATATATATATATATATATATATATATATATATATATATATATATATATATATATATATATATGTGGAATACGGACTAACTGAAGATAACATCTGTTAGAGGTAACTGCTCTATGTTTTATGCGGGATAATCTTAACTTATGATATCTTCAGTGGAGAGTTAATTGAGACACTATTGTATATCATAGTACTAATCTATCTACAGTAGATCTTGAATTTTGCGTTACCCATTGTAACGAGGTACACCATATTTGGTTAAAAGTCTCATCAGAACTTTTTCAGATTCAAATGTATGCTTGATTAAAAATTGGCTTCTCAATAAAACATGCAAGATAATGATTACTTTTATTTTATTCCTATGATCCAGTTATAGGTTTATTTTATGAAACACTGAACTAGTTAGTTGAGTTTAAGAAACTGAATATTTCCAATAATTTTGATCAAAATTAATGATCATTTAAGAAGATGTGTCTTAAGGCCCATATTGGATATTATAAATAACATGTTGATAAAAATATTCTCTCGAGGAGATCTTAATAGAAAATATCTATCAAACCCAATCGATTATCAGCTAATTAAAAATTATATTTATATTTGTTATTAATGTGTCCAGACTTTTTTAAATGCTGCTCTGCTGCTGAGTATTGTTCTGTCATAAAAGTTCATGAAGGTGTTTCAGTTAGTACAAAATTATTTTCGTAATTTTTCAATACTCTAAAACAGTTTTCTTTTAATTACGATGTGACTTTGGTTAATAATAGATTGAAAATTATGCTGCTCAGTTGATATTAGATCGAAAATTAATAACTCGTCTTATTTGTTAGATGGATGTTAAGAAAAATATATTATATAAAACTTTATCTAAACAAGGAAAAACATTTTCGTAATAATTCTGAAAAATAATTACGCAACTATTCAATTATACACCAGTTTCACAACATAGTTCATTTTAGATTGTTATTTTGTTAGTTCTAAATTGGTTTCATCGTATTTTCAGTTTGTTTACTTTTATATTTTATTGCTTATTTCCAAGGCTAATAATTTACAATCTTTTGTGGTAAGTTGAAGTAGAATAAAAATTCTTAGGCTAAATTGTTATTACATATTATCATTTACAAAACAACGAACAAGTAATCAAAACAGTTGTTACGCCACTGGTTTAAAAGCTCAAGTGCAACGCAATATGCAGATGGATAATGAATGCATTCTCTATATGTACATCTATCACTCATGTATAGAACAATTCATAACCTTATAAAAGTTTTAATATTAGTATTTATTCTATAACAGTTCTTTATAACTAAATATTTTGTTCACTGTTCGTTCTCTGTTGTTTCTGATTATTCTGAGAATTTAAGAGAGATTACCTTCAACCATTCTTATTGGAGTTACTCCATATTACAGTCCAAATAATAAAATAATTATATTTGGTAGGAATATTTTTCATTTTATTAATTTAATTCATCATAATGAAGTATAGTTAACAAAAACTGGAATTCGCGTTTTTTATACTTTCAATTAAGCTATTTTTTTTAGTCATGAATTCATTTTAACTAAATTTGGTTTAGTTGACACATTCTATATACCTATTTTATTATTTTAAGCACATTTATCTTGTAAAGTGGGATAAGTATATATTATTATTGTAATTTTTACATGATATCTATTCGAACAATTTTGCTAATATTATATATTATCATACAGCTTGGACTGCCCTAAGCTTGGGGAATTTCTTAAATAAGTAATGCCAATAGTGTAATGCTAATTGCATACATTTTAAGGTTACATGGTTTGTGAACATTAATAGAGATACTATACTAATTTATAAGCACTAAGGCTTACGCATTAAGGCACTTTATAAATTAACTAAGTTATCTCATAATATTATTTGAACTATCTGTATGTGAAAGTTTTTAAATATCTAATTTATTGTTGCTTTTTTATGTATATTGTTTCCATCTCCATTGATAATATACACTAAAAATGAAAAAGTCCACATATTGTAAATTTACGACAAATGCCGCAAAAGTTTACGAGCTTACGGACGTTTTCCAAATCGGAGACACCGGCCGCAACATTATTTCGTCAGGTTAGAAAAGTTTAATTTAGAAAAACTGACTCGACTGAAGAAAAACTGACGAAAATACTGAAGTAAGTGTGCTAGCTAGTTGTTGAAATTGGGCTGTATTTCGTCTGAAAATTGGTGATGAGTTAAATATTAGCCACAAATCTGTAATAGCAGTTTTAAAGAAATACAAGTACGAAAACTTTAGACATCAACTCTATCAACATTTATATGGAAACGATTTTCAAAGAGTGACATTTTTTGACTGGGCTATAGCTAACGGAAGAACTTAGTATATTGTCAGGCAAATGCTATTTTCAGATGAATCAAGATTCATAAATCTGGTTGTTATTATTATTCAAATGGTAACGTACTAATGAGTACAATAAAATTAACACATTCTCTAATAATTTGTTATGATCGTCTGGCTTTCATCTGACAAGAAACGATAAAGATAAATTATTTATTTAGCCCCACCTCATGTCAGAATAGTAACCAACTATTTAGATGAGAATATTGAGAATCAACGGATTGGTACAATTGAACCGGCCAGTTAGCTCCCAGGTCACCTGATTTAACACATGGTTAGCTGACTTCCATATTTAGAGTTTTTTGAAAGATGAGATATACATTGTACAGATAGCCACCTGGGAAGAATTAAAAGCATAGTCTGAATAACTATAAATGAAATAACTCTACTTTCCAAATTTAATGGCATTTTTTAAATGCAATTATATTTACTATATTGATAAAATAAAAGAATAGGGATACAACAAACTTTTTTATAACGTTTTCGAGGGGAACATTCTATTACTTTATATTAATAATAATACTTTGTATTAGCTTACAGTTATTGCCCAAGCCCAAAATATTTACCTTCTCTCAAAATTGTTCCCAAATGTTGATTTACTTGATAATTAGTGTTTTAGTGATTGAGTTTATTGAGTCTTTTTTAATATTCTACAGATTCACAGCTAATAAGCATATTCGTGGTGTTCGTTTTGGTCAATTAACAACTTTTTTTATAACGTTTTTGTAAAACATTTAATTTTTTTATTAAAAAATTTATTTTTAATCCCATTTATTTTCAAAAGCATTTTAATGTATTTGTAAATTGTTGTAATGTCTTATGATTAATATCCTCACGAACACAAAAAATTTAAATTTTCTACAATTCATTTACAATGATAATATAGTCTGATATAAGTAGTCACTCCAATTCTGAGTATAAATTAAAACTGTTTTGTATAAAGAGAAAAATAGGGGTTACTATTTGAAAAAATAATAGTTGTATAAGCAGTTGTATAATAATACAATAATAGTTGTATAAGTAGAAAAAATGTTGAAAATTTTCAAATAATTTAATTGTAATAAATATTCGCTTCAAAATTGTACTCAAACCATTTTTGTTATGCAAAAATATTCAGTTATTGATTTTAATTTTATTAAATATTTAAATAAGCCTTGCTTATTGCACTTGAGGGTAATATCAAAAATTTTAATCATTCTATAGAAAATTGTCGGAATATGCTGGAATCGGTTAATGGAAATTTATATTAAAGCATTCCATTTAGAAATTTATACCAAAATAAGCGCATTTGAATATTTTATTTTAGTTAAAAAAATAGTATGTCCTGTAAATATTTGATTATAAACTAAAGTTACTATTCAAGTGTACTGCTTAATTTATATTTGCTATTCCTAATTGTTTTTCCGTTGCCGGTAACATTCTCCAGAACAATATAAGCACTTATTGTTCTAGTCTTCTAAAGTCATCTAACTTATTTTAAAGAATAGTTTAATCTAGAAAACTGTTTGTAATCCTTATCGCATAATACTCCTTAGGGTAAACATAAATATTTGTACGTCCAGCAGTTGTTACACGTATTTAGCCACCCTATCAAAGCTTCACCATTCTGAAAATATTTTTATAACTTCAGTTAGTGCATTAACTATTTTGACGTTATCGAAAGTATGATAAATAATCATCTAAAATGTTCCTCTACCGAATAAGATAAAGTAAATTAGTACTTAACGCGTCCGATTGTTACCATAAAACATATGGTTATTGTTTTTGATTAGATACGAAATTACATTCGAATTCAAATTTGGAAAAAATATTATGTACAGGTATTGAAAAGTACAGACATATCTATGTATATAATTAAGACCATTTAACAATTCCTTTATTTGCAAAATATTAATGGATTTATTTCTATATATAAATAATGTAAGATTATATTATTATATTATAATATAGTATTCCTAACTATCTTACTCATCTCATAATGTATTTTATAAAACGTATATTTTCCTTGTGACATTTCCTGGCTTATCTGTGCAATACTTATGCAAATATTGCATACTGTGTCGTAGGTGTGTCTTATAAATACATCCAACTTAAGTGTAATAACTAAAAGGTCTGTGAAATGCACTTGAAAAATGAGTTACCCATAGAAGCTACCGATTAGCAGAAAAATTGTTCATTAATAAAGCAAAATTTTCAAGCGCACCAATCAACCCAACACCAAATTTCATTTGGTGGACGCGATTTGGTGTTGAGAATTAATATAAAGTAGTCTTTGAACTACATAAACTAGGTAGAAACTTTCAGAACAAACGAGGAACAATTATAAAAATAATAATGAACTGCATGGTGTAATTATAAGGCACGAGTGGCCTGAACAAAATTTTACCTCAAAAGTCTGTCACTATAGAACTGCCTATGGAAAACGTTAGATTGAAGGGTCCTGGAAATGATGCTTCAAGTCGGGAAATCAGAACACGTGCCGTTTTTTTTTCTCGTTCAATTTTTGGAAATAACAAATAGGAAAATGGAAAAAAAATTAAAAAATATTTTGCGTTTTTCTTACATTACCATGGGATATAACGTATATTAAGGAGCTATAGTGAACAAGAATATTGACTGGCATATAAATATGCACATATATACATATATATTATTACTTAGTGAAATAAACTACTGACAACAATATGTATTTTTTTGATACATGATTGCATTTTACAATAATACCTTTATTTGAATGTAACATCATTTATACACAGTAACTAAACAGTTTGTATATTGTCTGAAAAACCATTGTTTGCTACAATAGTAATTAATAATACTCTATAACTTAGCACAAAAAGGTATAATAATAATAACGTCAAATGTACTGTAAATCAACAGATCAGCTTTAGCCGATTACACAGGTTTGCTATTATATTCGCACATAGCATTCAGTAACTTCTCGGCATACTGAGGATGATTATGGAATACCTTATATTTATTCCAAGTAACTGTACAATCAAAATGTACTGACTCGATAGCTTCCTCGCTATAAAAGGCCAAACCCCTTTGGAGTTTAATACAAAATTCATCAACATGATGACAAACTGCATGTATGTACTTTTGGCGTGACTGAAATACCCAAATCCAAATAGGCGGTTCTAAATTGATCAAGTTCTCTTTATAGGTCAGTTCTAATTTTTTCCCGAAACAAGCAGTACATAACTACTTTTTGAAACTTCTCCAATACTCTATCACCTCAGACACCCTAAATTACTTATTCACTCTATTTAACGGAGCTTTACATGAATTTCCTTTAAATGCAGTTCCATTGCACGTTACTTCTCGCTGAACAGTGTACTTTTTGACCCAAGTAGTTGCTTTGTTAAAATTTTTAATAAATGGTCTTGTAATAAACGCATCATTGCAAAGTGTAATCATGTATCAAAAGAATACATACTGTTGTCAATATTTTTTTTTCGCTAGGTAATGATATGTATGTGCATATTTGTGTGCTCGTCAATATTTATGTTCACTATAGTTCCTGAAAATACGTTATATCCTATGGTAATGTAAAAAAAAACCGCCACAAAATATTTAAAACAATTTTTATATTTTTTTCAGACCATCCGTGAAAGGTACCATAGAGTAAAAATGTAATGTGACACATATTATATATACCCCTGACATATAGACAACGGAGTGTTAATTTTATTTTGCATTTAATTATGTTCTTGGTCGCAAACTGGTTGCGTCCTCTAATTAACATAATTTAGAGCTGTATAATCGGTGCCGTGTACATGTAGCTTGCGTATGGGAAGGTGTAGAGGGGGCCTAGAGCACGTGACGCAGAGTTCAATTCACGCTGATTTAATCTGACTTTCCATTTATTCACGTGCAGATGGTACATATATAATAGCTGTGCACTGCGGACCTAGTCGGTAATGGGCACTTACATAGGATTGTGTTTCTTCCAAAAGTCCTTAAATTCTGGTGTGCCAAGTAATATAAGTGATAAAGTAACATGAGAAGTAGATCAAAAATGAACGTTTTCCGTGGCAGGCCCTTTTTTATATTAATATCTTCCGTACTATTTATATGTATATTGCAGTCTCTCTTGTCCCAACACAATAAATCTTTTTCACAAACTTTACACGCTATTTTCGCCCCATCATACACCAAATCTGCAAAGTCTCGAATAAACTTATTCACATTGTCGTCTTTGGCACTGTGGACATTTTTTTGTAATGCACGCACGCTGTACAAATTATGTATGTAATTACGATCGCTAAGTAATTTAGATCTTTCGCGTAGCAGACGTACACGGTCTCAGTGTTAAACAGTAACTATACCTATAAGTAGTTTATTTACTGCGTGAATTGAACTCCGCGTCACGTGCTCTAGGCCCCCGCTACACCTTCCCATACGCAAGCCACATGTACCCGGCACCGATTATACAGCTCTTAAGATGTTGAGAGTAATTATTAATTACTCCTAACATCCATAAGTAATTCTAAGATTAATTTATTATTGGCATGTTTCTTATTACATTTTTTATTAATTGTACATTATAGCGGTTATTTTTCATATATTTGATTTATTAAAATTTGGTATGTATGGTATTCAGTATGCATAAAAACATGCAAAGAAAAAAATGTAGACAGAATAACTAGTTTTTTTCCTTGCTCAATTGCCGAGCGTCTTTAAAATTTTGAATACTGTAGTTCCAAATTGTTATTCTAGTCAAGTGGAGTAGAAACGACTTAATATTGAATTTATGATTTACTCAATTACATAAGTTATAAAAACCATGAAAAAAATCTATTATAACTATAATAATAAATGTTAAAATATTTATAAATGTTATAAAAAGGAGACCAGTTTTCCATGAACCCTAAAATTGTTCAGTAAACCTAATGGCACAATTTTTGCCGTTGCATACACTATTCACTAATAACCTCAACCATTGCAACTATTTTTTGCATGATTAGCGTACACCATCCGTTCAATGTTCTACTCTTCGTAAATCCATGATATTTCGAGAATACTCCAAAAATCGCCGAACTGTGTCCATTTCGTACGAACAATGATTTTCCAAAGGAAAAGGATATCATAATGACATTAGTGTTCTTCTCTTGGAATGTTGATTATGTAGTCAGTGTCAAGATTGTATTCAAAAGTATACGGGCGAGATGAAACGAACAATTGTACTTAGGTTCAAGGCTCACAAGGCTGAAGTATGAAAGATTAGAAAATAATTCGTTGCCTAACCTGCTATCAAAAACAATCATAGAATAGATTCTATTCACTTAAATATAAGCAATAATATACAGTTGAATGTTCTTGAAAGTAGTGACGCGTAGGAAGATAAAAAATGTGATTGTAGTATGAAAAAAGAGCTAAAGCCTTATATATAATAGCCACCGTTTTGGTTAACATGGGGAATGGTATACGACGAACGACATTACTGGATTAACCAAAGGTTCACCTCGTTACGGTTCACTAACCTTTAAAGAAACAAGTTATATGAAATTAGATATTAACAGCTGTGATGTAGTAAATAGAAACATATTATTCCTTCATTGTTCACTAACCACGAATAAAAGTTGGTGTGAAAGTTGTACAGTGAGCGAGATTATTAGTACGGTGCATGAAACCTGAAAAATTATCTGTAACACTTTACTGAAGCTGAATAAAACTTAGGTCATCATCATCATGAGGTCATCAGTCCTAAGACTGGTTAGACGCTAACCTCCAGCTTCTCCTATCTTGTGCTAACCTATGTATTTCGCTAGTTGTGCTGCAACCTACATCCCTAGTGGCCTACCATTCTATCTCTTCTCTTCTTTATGTTTTTCCACATACTTCTTTTCTCGCCGACTTTCTCCAATACTTCTTCGTTTCTAACCCTATCAGTCTTCAGGTATTTTCATCATTCTTCGGTGACACCACATCTCAAAAGCTTCTAATTTCTTCCTACTTGCTTCCCCTATCGTCCAGGTTTCGCAACCGTATAGTGCTGTGCTCCATACATATGTTTTCAAAAATCTCTTCCTCGTTTCTAAGTTTATTATCCCGAGCATAAAAGTGCTTTCTTTTTGTTAAAAGCTACTCGACCCTGCGCTATTCTTTGTTTTATGTCTTTATCG
The DNA here is from genome assembly GCA_037954035.1 of Rosalia funebris. Classification (NCBI taxonomy): domain Eukaryota; kingdom Metazoa; phylum Arthropoda; class Insecta; order Coleoptera; family Cerambycidae; genus Rosalia; species Rosalia funebris. The sequence goes on along the minus strand of JAZFAV010000026.1, from coordinate 20,332,639 downwards.
CTTCTTCCATCCCAATTTATTTTACTTCCTAAATAAGTGAAGTCTTTAACTTCCTCCAATCTTTCATTATTAATTTGTACTTTCGTTTTTGCTTTGCTCTCGTGCCCTCTGCACACTAACACTTTAATTTTGTTTTTATTCATCCTCATTCTGTATTCCTCTATTAACACTGCCTCCATTTCATTCAATGCTGATTCTAATTCCTCCTTACTAGATGCTAATACTGCTATATCATCTATGAATCTCAGCATTTTTAGTTTCAGTTCCTGTACTTTAATCCCGAAATCCACTCTATCTCTTACCACATTAATCGCCTCTTCGATGTACAGATTAAAAATTAGTGGTGATAGCGTACATTCTTGTCTTACTCCTTTCCTAATACCTACTTTCCTTTTTTTCCCTTCTACTTCTATAACAGCAGTTTGCTCTTTGTATAGATTGTGTACTACTCTCCTATCTCTATACTTCATTCCCGAGCTCTTTAGTATCTCGAACATTTTTCCCATCTTACATTATCAAAAGCTTTTTCTAAATCTACAAATCCTATATAAGCGTTCTTTTCTTTTTCGATTGTTTTCTCTAACATTACTATTAGAACTAGAATAGCTTCGCGAGTTCCCCTATTTCGCCTAAACCCGAATTGGTCTTCTCCTAGTATTTCCTCCGCTCTATTATCCATCCTCTTCTGCACTATTCTGGTTAAGATTTTTGACGCATGGGAGGTTAGGCTAATCGTTCTAAAGTTCTCGCATTTGTCGGTTCCTCTCTTTTTCGGTATAGTAACGATAATGTTCCTCTTATAATCCTCCGGCATCTCGCCCGTCTCGTATATGTATTTTCCCAGTTCAGACATCCTATTTACTACTTTCTGTCCAGCACATTTCAAAATTTCCGCCTGTATTTTATCTACACCCGGTGCTCTATTGTTCTTTAGCCCCCTTAGCGCTATTTCAAATTCCTTTCTCAATATAGGTTTTCCTACATCTTCCCTATCGATGCTAGATTCTTCCTCTAATATCTCTCCTAATTCCTGACCCTCGTATAAATTCCTAAGTACTGCTTCCATCTATCCGTTTTCTCCTCTCTTCCGATCAGTATGTCCCCCGATTGACTCCTAACGTTTCTACTTATTGTTCCTATATCCCTGAAGTTCCTCTTAATTATTTTGTAAGCCTCATCGGTCTTACCTACTTGCAGCTTATCTTCTACTTTGCATTTATCCTCTATCCATTGTTCTTTCGCTTTTCTACATTTTCTAATGATTTCCCACTTTATTGCCTTATAAGTTTTCAGTCCTTCCTCATCTCGTCTGTTTTTGTAGCCTCGTCTCTTTTGCATTACGTTTAAGATTTCGTCCGTTATCCAGGGCTGCCTAGCTTCCCTTTTCTCGTGTCCTAAAACGTCCGTAGCCGCGGAATCAAGACTGTTCTTGATACCCTCCCACTCAGTTTCTGCGTTCTTGATTTCGTCATTACTCGCTTAAAACTTAGGTATAAATAGAGATTAGAGATAGTTTGAAAATCATGTTTATCATATTATCACCTCATGATCATGTAGGTGAACTTGGTAGGTGAAACCTGCGTCGAGAGGCGTATAATCTTTCGGTGTTCGTGAAAAGTTTATCCGCGGTTTTCAGCTTTAGAAGGTTTAGCTCTTTCTTAGTATTACATTAAGGCTATAATAGTAAATGCCGGTAATATTGTTATGTAAGGTAATTAAAATGTCATTTGAGAAAAGACATTCTGAGGAATCTGCTGAAAGATGTAGTTTTGCATCATTAACTGTAGCAACAAGGTATTGCACCGCACATGCTTTTAGAAAGCTTTCTCCAAACGTAAGTTTCAATAACAAATAGTACACACAGGAAGGCTGAGTTTTAGAATTCAGGGCACTATAAAGCCAATCTGCTATCTCAAATACGAGTATAATCCATTATATGGAATGAATGATTATTTACATCATAAGATGTAAAATTAAATACAGGCAACATAATTTTAGTTTAAATTAAATTTAGTTTAAGAATCTTTTACGTTGAGTCAGTAAATCATTTCTAAATCTGATGAATTACTTTTGTTTATCATTTAAACTAATTTACATAGTTATATTTATATAGCATTCAGATTTGAATAGTATTTATTTTAATTATTGAAATATATGTTCTAAATAATATATTTAGAATATATCTTTATTACGAATATTTACATATTTTTAATGAAAGGGTACAGGAATATATATATATATATATATATATATATATATATATATATATATATATATATATATATATATATATATATATATATATATATTATATGTACAAGTTATTCTTATAGTTTGAAAATAGATTAAGCCTAAAGGAAAGGAAAATACTAAAGTACTGTAGATACGTTTCAATAGTTTTAAAACCACTCCAAATTTCAAGTTGCAATGACTAGTATTCAAATGTAGCATAGTCTTGTTCCATGTTAGTGACAATTTGGGAACGTGTTTATATGTTAATCTATACATTAAATTCATATTTTTCGTCATATTAAATTATTTAGAAAAATATCTCACCATCAAGTTTATGTACTTCACTCCAATCATTCCTTAAATGTATCCTATTTTCTCGTATTTAAATACTTATCAATATCACTAATAGTTTTTATCGGAGAATATGGTTTGAGGTTATTAATCATATTATAAAATAAAACTATATTTGATTTTGTATCACTTTCTTTTCACACTTTCATACATCGTTCTTAACATGTTTATACAACAGCGTGACAAAAATGAATAAAAAATCAATTTTAATATAGGAAAGTAACATGGAACTACTTAGAACTAGATTCTATACATGTAGAAATACCAACGACTCATTAGCAAACTGCAATATGCAGCTCCTGCTATTATTATTAAGTGACAGATGTTTTCACTTCATGGGGGTCTACAACTTTTTTGTCGATGTCGAGTCGTTCATGATGTATCAGATTTCTCAATGAATCGTTGGCATTTCTAATATTTTTAACTGCAGACCGAGTCTGATTTACTCAACAATTAACATTTATTATTGTATAACTGCTAACAATCTCTCCGTTCTTTCCGAACTCCGAAATTTATGATATAAAAAGCAATTTGATAAAAGTAAATGAGATATGTAGGTGACTTCTATAGTGAGGTTTTGGTGATGGATGAAAACTTATGGTTCTAAATTTTAACACTTAGTCAGTTCGTGATGCAACATTATTTTAAAAACTTGTAGAAACTCAGTGTGAGCGAATCATATAATATCAGTTGTGTCCACCAAAAAAGCTTTAAATATTATTTGTACATAAAAAGGAAACAAGAGACCACGAACACCGAAAGATTACATGTTACTTGACGCGTGTTTTGATAACTAAGTTGGCATCATTAGAAGATTATTAAAACAATTTTAATAATCTCCTGACGATGGTTGGTAAAACGCGTGTCAAGTAACGTGTAATCTTGGTATTCATGGAAAACTGGCCTCCTATGTTTGTTGCTACATTGAAGATTTCAGCTCCTTTCCAGGATTATTGGAATATACTATAAACAATTTGTAAATAATTAAAAAAAAAGTACATATAAAGTTTGTTAAAAGTTCTATTTGGGAAATATAGAATTGTTAAAATCTAGCAATTGTTTACGTAGAAACCTAACTCCTTAAATAACTGCTTAAAATTCTTTTCTGAATGAGCATGATTATATGCAGATTGGTTTAATTTAATGTTAATTAAATAATAAAAACTGAGCTACAATGGAGACATGAAACAAGAATATGAATATGAAAATCAATAACACTAAATTGTTTTTTCATATGTAATTTTCTAATTTAAAGAACTTTAGTAACTAACACATTTCTGGTAAAAAAATGCGATTATCAAACTAAATCACCATGATGTTAATTGAAACAGATGATCTATTCAGGAAACACAATAATTATATAATTTGCTATAAAGTGATTGAAACAATGTTCGTGCTAACATTTCCATGTCTACATGATACCAACATTGGTGTAGTGACTCTAGCCAAAATATGTACAAATATAAATATATGTAATTTGAATGTTTGTGTTATAAATTCAAACTCCTTAAGAACGTTTTAAACAATGCTAAATCAATTTGAAATCATAACAATTTAGTTCTGCACTCATATTTATTATTCTTTTAAAGATAATATAAGAGTGAGAGTAAACTCGTAACAATATGCATCTTTGAAAAATGGTACTGACGATAATACTGCTAATTAAATAAAAATTGGTATTATAATTCTTTTTGTCGTATTCCTTGGTAGATTAAGAATATTCATGGTGAATATTTAAAGCCATATTTAGCAGACACAACCACTTGTAAATCAATACAAGAAACTATTTACATCAAAACCTCCCTTAAACAAAACAAAAGTTTTCAACGTGGCTACTCTAACTATACACCGTAACTGTTACAATATTGTGCTTATTTTAATATTTGCATTAATACATTATTTTAACACTGATGGATGAAACTTTAGAGAATATAGTTAAATTCGCTTAATATTTAATAAGGGTTCGTTGGCCGCAAGTTCTCATAAGGAAATAGTTATAAGTAATTAGAATTTTTGATTTTTAACAACTGTGTAAGGTTACTATGCTGAGGAACCAATAATCCGACTGTCAGATGTAATACTAATAAGCGAATAAGTACATTTTATTAGAAGTATTACCCTTATCGATATTTTCAGTCTCATGTACAAAAGTTGATGTGAAATTCCTTGAAATTAAGAATTGCCAGGCCAACGCAAATCTCCCCCATGCGGGTAATCCCCCTTGCGTTTAAGTGTACCCGCATGTTATGCCCAACCAGCACGCTAAGCGACACGGAAGATTTAAGTTTAATGAAATAGATTTAATTATATGTGCGTATACGCACTTGGTCTCTTGCCTATCTACTGAATCTACTAAAATAAGCTATGTAGTCCTTATAAACTAATTAGTTTTTAATTAGTCGGTTAAGAAGGGACCTTTGCTTTGTCTATCGTAGTACTACTCGTCCGTAATTATATATAACGATACACTGTGTCCAGTCTTTTTATTAAAAACTATTTTCATTATTCTCAGTTTTGTGTTTCACTGTCTTAGTTTGAAGCCCTTTTCTTTGTCTACATGCTGTATCAAAGAAATAAGTTTTAAACTGATATTTTCAGAATCGAAATAAGCAGATATCCTCATTCATTAATATCATTTTATTTAATGCCCCTATTAAAAGGTCAATTAAAAAGTTTTAGTTGTTAGCTTACAATTAGATAATTTCTTAAATTTAAAATTTTAAAAAGTCATGGTTTTGCACACAGGAGATGTTCTAACGTACCTCAAACTTAATATAGGCAACCCTTTATTTGATCTACAAAAGACAAGCACTTATTCTGTTATTTCTATTTAACTCCGATTTCATTGCAATTTATATCAAAGGGTATGTAGCTGTAAGCTTATTTCCAGCTGTAATTAATAAGTATAAATGTTTTATAATTTGTTAATAAGATGAGACGAGATAAATAAATATGACTTGGATATATATTATGAAGCACACTTACATTAATTCACATTTTATAAATAAGTATTGCAATGCTTTTTACATATTTTCTAATACTGTGTAATACTTGATACTTGCATATTATTTATGTGTGTTTTATTATTTTATATATTCAATATAATGTATATATCCAATCAAATACTTCAGGACTTTGGACATGTTAAGCAGGGTATATTTATACCTATGAAGACTAAGAATTTTTTATTTATGAGCGCTAATGAGTTTCGAAAACAACACGAACTAATTTTCATTAAGGGTGCGAGTGTAATAGGAAGATTAGTAATATGAGATGGAGGATTTGAGACCTTTATTAAAGATAGCTTCTTAAGAACTTTTGTTTTTTGCAAAATATAAGTTTATTTATAGGTACCTTGATAGTTTTAATAAAACAAAAATTAAATAAAAAACAACTACTCCCGTAAAACTAAAATAGTATATTCATTTATATTAATTACATATTACTAGATGTATAATACTGATACAAATATATTACTACTTGTATTAATTTTTGCAGTTATCAGTGATTGTTATTTTAGGAGTGCATTGTTTTACGTGATAATATAATAAATAACAAAATAGTAATCGAATAAATGATAAATTGGTGGCATTCATTCTCATAATTTTAATATTGGCGCAACAAGATATCCATTAATTTCAATTTGGACCGGTTGGACATTTTAAATAATATTCTGTTTGATCAGTGTAGTAGATAATTATATAGGACAAGGAAAATAGGCTTAAAACAGATTAATGAAACACAATTCTTTGGATGTCTAAAACGCATATCATTACACAAATTACATGATCACCAATATACCAGGAATAGTAAAATATATATGTCCGATACCATTAGTTTTTAAATATTTTTCGATCCAAATGTAGACAATACAATATCTGGACACTGGATGATGGAAAGGCTGGTTGGACTACCGTGCTTTTTTAACTTATGATAATGGCACGAGATGGCAGTGTTGCTCGGCCGATGATATGATAATGAATTTACAAGTTGATATACAAGGCATTTGGAAATTATTTTAATCATTCGAATGTCGTATGATGATATATACGTATTTTTAATAAATAGAATTAATCTTGTTCATTTTTTACTTAAAAAGTATTTATTAGCTTTTTACAAAATAAGCCCTAAATAGAAATTTTGCTCAACTTTCAAAATGTGGTTCTAATTTTGTATGGAATGTATTCAATGCATAGTCACCAGATGCATACAAGACGATATCTTAGGTAGTACATAACTGTATATTTATTCAATTAGATTAATGTATTTAATAGTAATATAATAATTATGATTTGATGGTGGCGAACTTAAAAATTATAAGGATCATGTCCAATGAATGGGCAAGAAATTAATAGGTAAAACTAAAATTTTATTTAGAAAGTGTTTTTTTAATGAATTGAAAGTAATGTCTTCCTTTAATGGCTTTCCCACATTACTAAGTCAATTATTATTGGCTAACCCTGTAGTCATACTGCGTCCAATTTTTGGCTTTCTATACGATACGATTCGATCGAGATACACAATCCACGTATGTTATAGAAAAAACATTATTTACTTTAAGTGCTCAACACTAGAAAGGATTATCCAAACGATTATTATTAAAATGGAAATTTAAGAGAGATTACTGTAACACTGCCTCGTTATCATCATTGTTGAGATAAATATACCTCTCATAAGGAGTTTCTTAATTATTTCATCTGATTTGAAATGTAATCGCACATGCAATCGATTTAAAAGTTGCGCAAAACATCATATTTCACACGCATACAGGTCGCACTGACAATGATACTTTTAGCGGCTTTTCCTAAATATATTACAACTGCTAAAATTAGTAAAGATACAAAATATAGCCGCTCTGCGAAACATTTATTTATATCGCATCTGATAAAATGGTATTTATGATGTATATAATTATATAGAAATGAGAGTCTAAGAGATGAAACAAATATCCGCCGACATCAATTTGCAGTGAATATCGTCGAAGTGGTATCGCCACAACAATAACACAACCGAACTGTTTTTCTTTTTTCTTTTAACAATTATGCCCCATTCCATAATTATTGTCATATCTAAACTCGAACGAGTACAATTAACAATAATAAAACTAACACATTCACATTTAAGTTCGTGTACTTAATTTAATAATATACAGGCAGTGCTTCTTGTAAGAAAAGTGCCGACCGTCGGCTATCAGACATTTTTTCCTTATTATTGCTGAGATCATTGGAAGTACCGTATCTTGCTTGGCCGCCGCTTCAAGATACGTTTTTTTCTTGTGTTCTTTGGTCTTTAACCTCGTCGTGGATGATGGTCATGGATAATTCGTCTTCCGTCTCCATTTCTTCTATTAGCGAAATGCTCAGTTCCGCCTAAGACAGAAAAACGCATGAAGAACTGCAACATGTAGCAGACAAAATTGTATATACATATGTATTTGTAACTGTATTATTATGTAACAAAACATGATATTATAAAAAAAGAAAACTGACGGGCGTTGGTATATGCTCACTAAGTTTCTATGCAAACTTAGGTAAGATTTGTATAGAAAACCTACCATCCCGCGGATAGGATGTAAAACTTACGGTTCCTTCTCTATAATATATGTATCAGGCAAGTACGCTAATACATGAAGAGCTTTGAAAAATGTTAACAGACGAATAAGATAAATATATGGGAAAATAGTTGTGATAGAACCAAGGGTACAAATATTATAACTTATATGTCCATAGAAGTTTTATAATTTTGCAATTGAATTTAACAGAAAACTGAAAGAAGTCCAGTTCTCCACAGATACTGTACTGACAATTACCATGGCTGATCGACAATATTGTTAATAAAAATTACTGATGAAATAAAAATATTAACCAGATGTCTGTAACAGCGAAAATAATGTTTAGAACTTCTACTCAGATAAATTAATATTGGAGCAGTTGTATTGAATTTGTTATTAAAAATAGACATATTTGGTTAAAACTAAAGCATCTTCATGCAACATTACATACAGAAGACTATAGTAATAATACAGTAAAACATAGTATTTATGATCTATAGTTTTGGATATTGTATATGGATGGTCTTTGAAAGTGTTCGAGTTTTTTTAATAGAGAATTAAAATAATTGATACTTGACATTTATGATGAATAAATTATTCTTATAATTAATAAGATAACTACATACTAAATACGCAGAAGACTATTCTAATTATGAGAAATTATATCAGCAATACCAGTTTTATATTTTTATGCGACAGGCAACTTATATACACTCAAATCTTTGTACCGTATATAAAATTAATCTTGCATTAAGAGGTTACTAAATAATTTTAATATATTTTATTCTGATTCTGCGCCTAATGACTAAAACGTTAACATAAGACACTTCTACCAAATCCATATTGACACAATATAAGTCATTAATGCACTCAGATTCTACATTGGCTGATTGCTGATTTGAACTGTGTTCAGCAATACTTTAAGTCGACTTGGTCATACTGCTGTGATAGCCATTAACACAAAAGAACCAATAGATTAGTTTACTTACCAACTTACCAGTACCTTTGTTAATGTTAATCTGACAATTTCATACTTTTAGTCAAAAATTAACTAGACAAAGACGATTTAATAGTTACACAGTATGTATAACATATAACTAACAAATCGTCTTTGTCGTATTAACATATAATTGAGCTAACTAGACAATAATAATTTGGTAATCAAAGTAGTTTGGTTCCATAATACTTACTTCCTTTTTAAGTTTTTCAACCAGCCGTCGTTTATCCATGCGAAGGCGATCAACCTCATCAGCCTGACGGGCACTTCTTATTCCAGACATTTCAAGTAAAGCCAGGTGAGCGTCTTTTTCGCTAATTGCCGATTCTAAAGCCTCTCGTCTAATATAACAAAAGTGTAAGTTAGATATGTGCAGACAAATATGTTTGATGTAGTATAGAGTAAAACAAAAGTAAGGTCACATCTTTTATATATTTTCATGCATATCATGTGAGATAATAACGAAGTACTATGAAGATAACATAAAATACATAGCTTAGTATAATGAACTTGGTGATTATTATGAAGTCATTGTCTTTATAATATACATTGGCGAGCAAAAAATTGAGGTCATATTGATAATTGTAACATTTTGTGGAATTCTTTGTTATATACGTATACTTCACAATGGTAAATTATTGTACTCTGTTTTGCGAAAGTGAATAGTAAATTGTGAATTTTAAAACATATTGAATTTTTAAGATTTTATTCTAACAAAGCAACAAATTTACATATAAAACTAAGTTTGACTTTCTACTAAGTTTGATTGTTATTCTGGAAAATATGGAAGTAAAAAATTGGAACCAACTAATCGCTAATAACGTGTATTCCCTCCTCTTGCGTTAATAACGGCTTGAAGTCAACGTGGCATATTTGTAATTAAGTTATGGATCACATTCTGGTCTATGTTATTCCACTCCAACAAAAGCAATTCTCTTAGCTCCTGGCCAGTTCTTGGACTTGGTGTATGCCTTCGAATACGTCGTCCCAGCTCATCCCCTACATGTTCAATAGAATTCATGTCTGGACTGCAAGCTGGCCAATCAAACCGCCTAATTCCGACCTCATTCCGATACTCTGTACTAACTTGGGTTACATGAGGCCTAGCATTATCGTGCATTAAAATGCCGTGGTCGTCTATAGTAACCAAGAAAGGCATAGCATGATCTTCTGAAATTTCTGTAATGTGACCTGTGAGATGTTAAAGAGTCATTCTTTACAAAAACCAATTTTGTACGTGCTTGTCAAGAGATTCCCGCCCAAACCATAACTGATCCACCGCCAAATGGAAGTCACTCATCAATACAAACTGAAGCGTATCTTTCTCCAGGTCTTCTCCATACTCGTCGACGTCCGTCTGACCCAGTTAAGCCAAAACGCGATTCATCTGAGAACAGTACTCTGCTCCAATCCTCTGCATTCCACGCTACGTGATTTCGGGAAAAAGTCAATCTTGCATTTCGATGCTGGGATTGAAGTGGTGGACCTGTAGCCATCCTTCGACAAGACAATCCAGCAGCACAAAGCCTTCTTCTAATGGTCCATTCACTGACATTTACATTACTTACTTCTTGAAGTTGATTTCGCAGTGAAACCGTAGTTGCTGTTCTACTCCGCAAAATTGTGGACACCAAGAAACGGGTTGTTAGGTTGTAACTCTTTTCCGCCCAGATCCTAGTCTTCTAATTATCACGCCAGTCTCTTGATAGCGCTGGAATACTCTTTGTGTACCACAAAGGCTCACACCCACAATTCTTGCTGTTTCACGTTGCCCCCGACCGTCTCCTAACAAGACTATAATTCTCGCCACAACAACAGGTCCAAAAGGCACGATGGCTTATTTAAATAAATAATACACCTTTCAACCGAGGTTTTACAGTAAGCAAAATCAACTCATAAATAAACTACACTAAATCCTAGGCACCAGAATGTGGAATAGCAGTTATTACTCTTGCACACTATTTTAACGTCCTATTGTAACGTCCTTACCAAGGTGCCCCTTTATATCAAATTAAACTAAATAGATAACAAGTCTTAATATTATTGCTCCGAAAATTATTTACAATTATAAATGTGACCTCAATTTTTTGCTCGCCAGTATATAATATAGTATATCAATAATCGCCAAATAAATAAAAATGCATTCTTGTCGAAAACAGAAAATTTGACGATTTATATTAACTATAAATTTAATATTAATAATATTATATTAATGAATATATTGCCATGACAGTTCAGTTGATTATGGTGCGTGTGCGCCATGCAGGAATCACGACTAGTCATTGACTACTGACCTGGGTTTGAATCTTAATACCGGTAGTGGCAATGTCGATACGAGGCGTTGTCGATATTTTTGCGAGACATTATGTCTCTGTCAGAGAGATATATTATATCTCTCCCAATGTCTCCTTTTTGATATCACGTATATAAATATTTCATGGTAAGTATATGAAATTGGAATGAGGGAAGACTTTCAATGTCGACACGAGGCGTTGTCGACCGTTTTGCAATATTATGTTTCTCCCAATGTCTCCTTTTTGATATCAAGTATATGAATATTTCATGGTACATGAAATTGGAATATTAGGGAAGTAGAAAAATATCTCCCCAAAAACATGAATGTGAAAAGGGGGCCAAGTTCGATACAAACGACGCCCGGGGTTGTCTGTCGGCTTCGCCGATAACATAGTTGAGATCTGAACGGGTGCCAAGTTCCATAGGAACTTACAACAGGAACTTACAATAGGAATGTACAACGGTCTTTAATTTATTTAAAACAAACTTGTTGCGTTCTTTGATATTGAATATATAACCTGGCAGGTTTTAATAGTCAATAAATTACGACTAACATGATGATATTTAATTCAAGCTAAAAATTTAACCTTGCTAGTTGTTCTATTTTATACTGCAAACTATTTAGTTGAATAAAAATATTGCAATTGCTATTGCAGTTATTGATAATGCAAATGTGTAGGTCTAATAGTTGGGGTTATGGGGGGAGGGGGGGGGGGATTTCTTAGCTTGACTGACACACTGCCGTGTGTCTATTCTTTAATTCGTGCAAATAAAATTCGTGCAAATTTGCACGTTAACGTGCAAATTTTAAAATAATTCTAAGTTGCTTTACTTAATTTATACTGATTCCACTGCAATTACTTTGGGAATAATAAGTTAGTATAAATAACTAAATACATAAATTTAGAGTATTGCAATTTAAAATAAAATTTGTGAGAAAACCCTCATGGTAATCTCTAATAATTGTCGTAATTAATTTTTGCGTAATCGCAAAATTTATCTGTAGTACTTACTTCATGTGAGCAAGTTCTTGCAAATTTTGTCTTCTTTCAGCAATTAGTTTAGTAAGCTTTGTTTCCAGGGTTGTCATTCTGCTGACGTATGGTCTACAAGAATGACATCGCATGGCTTGTGCTGATTGAAGAGACAGTAACCTTTGTTCCAGTTTTGCAACCTGGAAACATATTTAAATACTGAGTATTTATAATTTCCATCTTCTTTTTTATAGGTAATATCACGATAACATACCTTTTCCATAATTTGCTTCCGTTTCATTTCTTCTTGGTGAAGTACCATCTCCCTCTCCGTAGAAAGTTTAATAGTTTCCCGAAGTGCATCTTCTAACTCACTAATTCGATTATCTTTTTCCTCCGAAATTTCTACCAATTCCAGAAATTTCTCCATACTAACTGATTCGTTTTCCAATTTATTAATTTGTTCTTCTAACTTATATATTTTTAAATCTCTTTGTTCGACTTCCACGTTAAATTTCTTTATATCTTCTAAGTTAGCAAAATTATTTTCCAATTGGGTAATGAGATCATTTTTGTTCTTTAAAGTCGCCTTAAGGATCGTTTGTTCATTTTTGTTCTCATTTAAAACCTTTTCGAAAGAGTTCAAAGTATGTTCTAACTCAACGACGTAGTTTTCTTTTGATTTAAGTTCTTCTCTTAAATATTCAGTGTCTTCTTTTTGCGAGATGTTGATGGTGAATTTATCATCATTTTGTTCCTATCAGTAAGCAAAGGAAGGGATACATTAAAACATATACAAAACGCAGCTTGGGCTTTGCATTTACACATTAAAAACCAAATAAAAAGTGGAGGGGATATATAATGGGAATGAGGCAACATTGTATTTATTGTGAAAGGAATACGACAAGATTAGAAAAAACTTTTTAAGAAGCCAGCGGGTCCAGCCTATGGTGTATACATACGATTCCAAGTTAGCAAGAAAGGGAAACACGATATTAGTTGTTATTTGTTATAATGTAAATAAACCTGTAAATTACCTCTTCTTTTTGTGCTTGTTGTTGACTTTTTAGTTTGGCCTGTGCATTTTTCAGTGCCCTAAAAAAATCATGAAATAATATCTCTTACAATTTTTTTTGAATGTTAATAAGTCGTAATATAGTAAAATTATTATATAAACTACACAAAGTAAAACTTGGAAGGAAAATATCTGATGTCAAATAACTAACAGAAATTAAAACTAACTGTTGCAGTTCGACAATTTGTCGTTCTTTCGTATTTTGTTCTTCTTGGCTCATCTGGACCAATTGAAGCAATCGCTCCATCTCAATTGCAGATCGTTTCGTTTCCTCTTGTGCTTGTTCTAATTTTTTCTCGGCTTCTGTTAATTTCTTATTTAATTCATTAGCGGCAGCCGCACTACCTCCAGCCTACAATGATAATGAAATGAACTATATCTGTTATACATATATCATAAATAATTATACTTTTTGCAGTGAAGCTTGTAATTGGTCCATTTGCTGTTTTTGTTTTTGTAACTGTTTCTCAGACTCAACTATTATCCTCTCTTTCTCTTCGACTTGCCTTTGTTTACTATCAATAGCCTTTCGATGTTCGTCAACTTGCCTCTTAGATTCTTCAATTCGTTTTCTTTCTTCTTCTAACTGTTTACGTTGCGCTGTAAAATCTTCAGTGGGCTTTTGAGCGGGGACAGCTGCTGCTTTCTTTTGCGCTTCATGAAGTTCCATCTAAGGCATTATCATTTATTCAATATGTTACTTAACCTGATTAGGGACATTTTACACACATAAAATAAAGACAATAAGGGAGATTAGTAAATCAAGAGAAAATTAAAATAAAGAAACAATAAAAATATATTTTATTCTTAACCATAAGTATTTAAAAAAAAACAAATAATAGGTGTCTTCAGTATATAGATGTCACCTTAACACTAACCTGATTTCTTTCAAGTTCTTGCACCAGCATTTCAAGTTGTGCTTGCAACCTATCTTTTTCAGTAATGCAATTTTTGAGATCAACCTGTCCTTTCTCTAATTCTTTTCTTAATCTCACCATTTCCTTTTCGTCGGGAGCAGGTGGTTGGATGCCCCTCTCTTTTTGGTACTGCGCCATTTGTTGCAATTGTTGTTGCAATTGTTTCTCCATGACTTGTATACGCTTTTGTAAATCATGTGCCGTTTTCTCGGCCTGATCTGCCCTATCGGTTTCTTGTTGAACGACTTTCCTCCATTGTTCTAGTTCCGAATCTCCTCGAGCGCCAGATTCATGCAAGAGCTTCTCAGCTTTGTCTGCTCTTTGTCTATGTGTGTCCCTTTCTTTCTGAACAGCTTGGAGTTGTTGTTGAAGTTTAGCGATTTCTTTATCACGATTTTCAAGAACTTCCTTAGTGCCTCTTTCCATGTCTTGTGACATTTTCTTTTGTTCTGCTTTTAGCCTGGCTACTTCTGCTTTTTGCTTTTCTAATTCTGCCTCGCTTTGATTCAGTTCTTGCTGGAAGTTCATTAGCATATCTTGCGACTTTTCTAACTGAATAACTAACTGGTCTCTCTCCATGGTTAACTGCTTAATATCGGCTTCGTACTTTATTATTTGTTTTTCAATGGACTCTCCTTGACGACCTTGTTTGTCTAACATAGCAGCCATTTTTTCTCTTTCTCTGGAAACCTGAGCTAATTCTTGTTGAAGTTTAACAATCGCTTCTTGAGATCTGTGATCAATAGTTCGTCTCTGTGTGTCAAGCCCACTTCTAATCTGTTGAAGTTCAGCTCGCAAAACATCTCTTTCTTGTTCCATTGTTTTCCAGTCCAACTTATCTCGTTCGATTCTTTCGTGCATTCTAGCTAATTCAGTCGCCATCCGTTCAAATTCTATTTTGGTTGCTTCGTTAGTTTGTAACGCATTTGCCAAATGCTGCTGAGATTTTTCTAATTCTTGTGCTAGGCGTCCAGCTTCGAGTTCAGTAGCGTCACGCGCTTGTATAGCCTTTTCTAATTTTTCTTTAAGTCTTTCAATTTCTAACCGTTCATCGTTCCTCACTTTATCAGCTGCCAATGTTTGCCTTCGGTCTGCCTGCGCGACTTCCATTCTTAACTTCTCATTATCCTTTTCCAGTTTCTCCGTTTGCATCTTTAGTTTTTCATAACGATCTCTTAATTTTTCACATTCAATCATTGCTCGCTCTAATTCATGGCGTTGTTTGTCTTGGTTATTTGAAAGTTTAGTTGCATCTGCTCTAGCTAATTCTAACTGCATTGAAACTTCATGAAGTCTAGTTTCAAGTTGTTGGTTAGAATTCAATGTCTTTTGTAGATCGTCCTTTAATCTATCAATTTCAGCGTTCTTCTCTTTCTCTTGTTCGTAAGTCATTTTTCCTTTTGTAGTTTCAGTAAGAGCAAGTTCTTTCCTGGAACGATCTAACTCTCCTAAAGTCTTATCTAATCTTTCTCTTAACCTATCAATCTCAGAACGCAACCTGTCATTCTCTTCTTTGGTCCTATCTTCTCGTTCATATTTTGAATATCTATCACGAACCGGTCCGGTTGCTTCACGTAACGCGTCATATTCGGCCACAATTTTCCGGAATTCATTTTGAAGTTTATCATGTTTATCGCGAGCTTTTTCTACTTCAACTTGTAATCGTGCCGATTCTTCCTGGCTTTTTTCGTAGCTCGCCTGTATCTTTACGTTTTGTCCGTGAGAACGTTCAGCTTCATATTGCAGTCTTTCGTTGTCAGCGAGAAGTTTTTCTTTTTCGCTTTGAAGTCGTCTTATTTCGATTTGAGCTTTTTCATATCGTTCTCTAACCATTTCCATCTCTATTGACAGGTGCTCAACTTCTTCTTTAGACTTCTCTTCTGACTCTTTGGATCTAGCCAGTTGCATGGAAACTCGGTCGTACATTTCTTGTATTCGTTGCAGTTCATCCTGAAGTTTTCGCTGATCTTCACGTGATTTCGTGGAAACTAATTGTTGTTTATCTACCTCTATTTCGAGACGTTCCTTTTCCGCTTGGAGGGTATCTAATTTATTTTGCAACCTATATACATCACTTTGTGACCTGAAATTGCAATAAAGTATTATTCTGTTTGCGTGGATGATTTAGTGAAATTACCTGTCATATTTTTCTAATATCTTTTCAAATTCTTTGTGCACGCTTTCTCTATCTTCGATAGCTTTTTGTGAGGAATACATGGCCTTTTCTAATTTATCTTTAAGAATATCTACTTCAGTAAGAGCATCATCTCGTTCAATTTGTAGCTTTTGTTGCAGAGTATGTGCTTTTTCCCATCTGTCTTTAATAACATCTAATTCTGTTTCCAAATCGGCCCGTTCTCTTTGAACTTTGGCTATCTGATTTAACTGTAACTCGACTCTTTCTTTTAACTTGTCGCATTCGTCTTGGAAACCATCTTTTTCCTTTTGTAATCTTGTAATTGTATTCTATAACAAAGGGGAAATTACCTTAAATTATCTAAAAACATTTATGAAGTTACCTGTGTCTTTTCGACTTTATCTCTAAGCCGATCTGCTTCGACTTGAGCCGACTCTTTTTCCTTCTGAAGACGAGCAGACTGGCCTAGAACCTTGTCCAATTGCGATTGGATATTCTCTAAATCGTATCCTACTTTTTCTTTCTCCAGTTGTATCTGAAAATTAGAGTTGCTCTTAATAAATTTCCATGCTCTAAACTGTTATATAAACAGAATAAAAATAAAAATAACAACTAGAATAAAAATTATTTTATTATAATATTTTATTATTATACTATTACTTAAAGCTGTTTTCTTTGGTGTTAATTTCTATCTTTTCATATCTTATTCCTAATTATAATCATATGTTAATACAAAAAATGTGCTCATTTCGTTCACTCCTATTAAAAAAAAAAAACCATGTTGTTAAAGGCGCCACAACGGCAATGACCATACAATCGAGAAGGTATCTATTAAAGTTATTGTTTTGAAAAGTTTATAAACTTATTCTACATAAAATTTCATTCACATTTATTTCAGAAAACTTGACCAAGAATGGGCATCAATAAATGCAAAAGTTAATTATTTAATGAATAATAATTTCATGAATTATTGTCCGGTACTGAAAATTATAATCTTTATCTATGAAGATAAAATTAAGGAATTTCATTTATGTGTGAAAATATAACAATTACAGTGAATTATAGTCCCAATATATCAATTTAGTCGGTTTTACCATGAATTATCCTATAATACGTTTACTGATCATTAGGTAAATAATAGATATTAATTCTAAATAATAAAAAGACATTAAATCTAACAATGGGTCAATGGAACTTACGATATCATATATTATGTATTCAATTTATTTCCATTTGTTTCTGTTACGTAGGAAGAGCTACTAGAAAATAGCAGAAACAAGCACTATTTTAGTATGTACCATTCGTAAAATAAAAATACTGATTTGTGTATTCTGCCAGCTAAATTTCATTGAGTAAACATCAATTAGAGTAACGTTCCTTCAAGTACGAATAAAATCCAAATATATTGTATCTTATATTGTATTGTCGGGATAGTTACGTGGATGATTGTCTCTTTAGAGTATTAAATCCTAATCCCAAGAATATAATTAGCACTGGTTTTACTCACCCTTCTGGTCTCTCCAAGTGACTTGTCTAGTTTTTCTTGAAGTTTGTCGACTTCTGTCTGGGCTTTGTCTAGAGCGTTCTGAATTTTGTCTTGTTGCAGTTGGGCCTTTCCCAAGGTCGCCGATGTACGCTCCAGTTCTTCTCTGGCCTTCTCCAGTTCTGCATATGCTCTGTCCTTGTCTGCATGTAACTTGGCTGTGGTGGACTGCGCTCTCTCCAATTCTTCCCGAAGGCTGTCTTGCTCTTGATGAGAATTTTCTAGTCGGGCCTTGAGGCGGTATACTTCCCCCTGCGATTTTTCCAGTTTTTCTTGTAACGCGGTCGCTTCAGCGCGCGCTCTTTCGGCATCAGCTTGGGTGACTCTTAGCTCAGCCTGACATCTTCTGAGATCCGAAGACGTCTTATCTGCACGTTCCTGAACTCTGTCTAGTTCGTGAGAACTGCTATATGTGGTTCTACCGAATGTATTGCTTTGGGCGCGTTCAAGTTCCGCCCGCAAGCGTTCGTTTTCTAATTCTAAACGCGCTAATCGCTGTCTAGCTGCCTCCCAGTCGGCACCGCTGCGACCTACTTCAACGGCAGCTTTGTCGAGTTCCGCTTTGGATTTACCTAATTCTGACTGAGAGCTCTCTAATTTGGTCTCCAGGCGATCTCTGTCATTCTGCAACCTTTCTAATCTAGCTGTGAGTTTCTCTACTTCGCTGTTGAGTGCATGGATTTTCATCTTGTATTCTGCTATCTCTCGTTCGTGAAGTTCTCTTTCTTCCTGCTTTTCTTGTTCGGCGCGGTCTCTTTGTTCTCTTAGTTGATTCATCTGCTTCTCTTTATCACCTATAGCTTCCTCTAAAGTTGATAAAGCTCCTTCAGAGGAGCAATGGTGTGCTTGCATTGCAGATAGTCTCGCCCGCGCCATATCAACTTGGTTGTCTTTCTCCTTCAAGAGGTCTTCTAAATTTTCAACCTGTTGAACAAAATTTAATTCTCAATATCATGCGTTAAAGTTCAATGAATACATATTTCCATATACTAATGTTAAAAGCATTCTGATTGAGATATTAGTAATATTAATAGTTGAAATTTTCAAGTTTTTGTTTTTTTGGTTAATTAACAGTTGCTGCTGATATTTTGTTGTTTACAATTAATTGTTTTTTAATATACAAAAATTGTAACTCTTAAAATTATTTAGGTAAAATCGAATACGAATAAGTTCTATATTTATAAATGTATTGTAAATTAGCAATCGATACTAGAAAACATTCGTAAAATATTCTTTAGAAATTCAAAACGTGTATAATGGAAACAAACTTAAGGAACAAACTACTTCAACACCTAATTGTTATAATACAAAATAACCTTTACCGACCAATAATTGATCGGGAGCATAATCCACTTTAGTGGTGATCAAAACACGTAATATACTGCTTCTAAAGTTATGGTTAGAATGTTAATTAGCTTGTTAATATATGGATTACGTATTACTCGTAACCTGTACGATATACCTGAATAGTTTAAGTACTGATTAGATGTTAGTAGTTAATGGTTAATTAATTAATACCCGAAACCAAAATAATTATTTTCATACTTACTGGGAACAGCTCAAAACTAATTTAATTTTGTCGAAACTTACCTAGATGAAAACCTTATACGAATCTCTATTTTGCTTTTAACTATGGCCATTTTTCAAAATTCACAAAAGTACACCTTCATAATTAGTTTTTGAATTAATGGTAATATTATATATATATATATATATATATATATATATATATATATATATATATATATTATACTTCTCAGTAAAGGATGGTTTACACCCTTCACTAAGTAATTTTATTGAGGCACTATCACTAAAATTACTTTATCGTGCAATGGAAACACTTTGGTGGCGTTCATGATTCTGAGTGATCACTAATCCTTAATAAAATGTAGATGAGATAGATATCTAATAACAAAGATAAATAGAGTTATAACCTGAGTTATTTTCCATTATTCCATATGAGCTTCACTATTAATAGGTATTAATACCACATGTATGTAATTTTAAAATATAAAAACTGTACCATATGATCACCAAGCAAAATGGATTGAATTAATGAAAAAATAATTAATCTTTACAGGGTTATTTTTAACAAAACAGTATTTTGCTAAAGTTGATACACCAATAAACGTTAAGGTTCTTTTATGTAGTCTTTTAGTAACTAAATGAAAAAGGAACATTTTTCTTGAATTCATACGTATGTTGGCAAAATATATATCAATTACTTATGATATGTCAATGTTTATTATTTTCAACGAATTGCTTACGAATTCATTTATAATAGTTAACTAACGAGTAATTAAAAATTACTGTTATATATAAATGTAAAATGTGTAGCCAGGATAAATATAATATTTTTACGCCCTTGTTCATATCTTAAACGAAACTTTTGAAAATGTGTAATTTTCTCATAAGTTGATTTTAATCTGTCTAAGTTAGGTCGCGCTATAATGGTTTTTAAATAATCAATAAATGATTATATGTCATTTCGTGTTTGGGTTCTAGTTGCAACGAGGAAAGTTGCGCACAGAGGTGCGCAACATACCCATATCTAGAGAGAGCTCTAAGTATGGGTATGTTTGTCCTCGCTTTTACGTGTAACCTCCAATTTTTGTGTGTAACTGTTTTTAGAAATACTCTTGAACTACTTTCTACAAGTATGACAAAATGTAGCCAGTAGCATTTAAATAAAGTGCAGATGCTACTAAAGGTGCCACAACACAGTTTCGGTAGCAATAACACTCCTCTTCTTCATGGAACGTTTTGAAAAAGCAACTTAAGTTCAGTGATTTCGGTACAAGCCCAAGTTCAGATATCCCTATGTAAATGACACATATGTCATGTGATCATATAGAAATGCAGTTTGGAAGAGTTCCTATAGACCGAAACAATCAACACTCCAACATTCGATTTACCAAAAAAAAAATAAAGAAAGTGAGCGCTTGCGAGATAACTACATCGAGATGATTGACCAATGGAGCATATCGGAAACCTACACATACAGACATATACTTGAATACAAATTAGAACTATTAGTGCAAAAAAGAGGAGTGATAATAACACTGGCATATAAAATAAAGACAATATCAGATGAAAAACATCTAGACCAGCAAATAAAATATCTATAACAGACACTAAAAACAACTGTATAACGCTTGAAGCATATATAACGAGCTATTCATTCAAAACACCACCAGCACACTGAAAATAACCAGGCAGGTGAAACTCCAATGAAAGTATGCATTCCATACTTTTATAATATTACTGATTGCGTAACCAATATATTGAAGACAAAACAAGTGTAAATACTACTATCATCCCCCAATATAAGACTGAACAGAAACTACGACTAGTTAAGGACAGTTTTACATTGTTAACATTGAGAATCGACGAATGAGACAAAAACGACATTGGAATAGCAAGAGAATCGTTATGATCAGAAAGAGGGAAAATGAAAAGGAATTGAGACTATATCAACTAGAAAACAAGTCCGGCAATAACCTAATACGCTATAGAAAAAGACCAACCATATCACGTACGATGAAATAAAAATCCTGGTGCGTACTTCTGGCTTTTATAATTTGGCGACAAGAACTAGAAATAAAGCAACACCGAAATAATTCGAATGGACTATAATGATATGGATATAAGGACTATATGGACTGGGGTATACGTTACCATAATGAGTCTATGAGTAAAAGACTATCCTGAAGTAATTTCTGAAGATGCCGTTAAGGATGAACGACGAAATGTTTGTAGCACAGTTGCTTAACGAACATCCACCTTTAGCGAGTGAGGTATATTTAATGTGAATAATTGTATCATTTAATTTTGAGTTATATACTGTCTATTCGAATGGTTATCTATTATTTCTAAGTATTTCTTTACTGTTTTTATTAACGCAAGTCCCCATGGTATTTGAGTTACGTTGGACTTTACCGTCAAGAACTAATAAATAAGTATATGGTGACAGTCAATTAATGAATTAAAACTTTAACCTATTGTTTCTCATTAATGAATTAATATCGTAACTGTATCTTAATATATTATATATTAGACTATATCTTAGTATTATTAGATATGTGTGGTGCAAGGTTTGGTATTACACATTGTAATACAATAGTTACCAGAGCTGAAATGTGAAACACAGGTGCGAACAAGGTAGGAATTTCATCAACTCAATTATTATCTCAAAATTACCTACCTAAATACATTTTGTTTATAAAATAAATACAATATGATTCTCTAATATAACCGTTAAATAATATAATCATTAGAATATCTATCTCTTTCTTGCCTGTTCTAGGTATGATATGGATCGAAAGTTGACATGCATTTTCGAGTATTGCTGAATTGACTAATTGATAATGAAGATGGCTTCCAAGATCTCCCCATCTAAGATAGCTCGTTTTGTGCCTGTGAAGCGACATTAGAAAGAAGTATACATTATTCCAGTGTCATAAGGGTGGAACTGGCGAAATGGTGAAACATCAAGAATTTATTGGTGTCTGAAGAAATATGCGAAGAGTATATATGCATATATACAAGCAAGCAAGCAAGCAAGCAAATATTCCAGCAAACACCGGCTGGACATAGGAGGAGAGGAAGGCCCAGAATCAGATTTAGGGACCAGGTCGAAGAAAATCTACGGATACTAGAAGTAGGAAATTGGAAAACCAAAGCAAAGAATAGGAAGGAATGGAAGTTGATACTAGAACAGGCCAAGACCCACTCTGGGTTGTAGCACCAAAGATGATGATATATGCATTGTGGATATCATACGTATGTGTAATTTTCCTTATTGTATTTTTGTGTTATATGTACATGATTGACCAAAGGTTGAGTTATGAAAGACTTCGCTATTTCAAATTTTAAATAGTTATATTTGTTATTGACAAATTGTTGGTAAAATACCATTCTCTAAAAATTATAAGAAAAAAATTATATGGAAAATTATTGGATAGATAAGTAAGTATTTATTCATCTATATTAGGACTTTCTGGGTATCTAGAAAGTATATAGTCGGATGGAGAATTTAAATCTGCATCGGGAAAAGTTAGGACATTATATTTGAGGAAGCCGAGTTTTAGTGGGTTGAAGTTATACTAAAAGATTAGAAATACACTGTAAATAATGCACCAAGTGTAAAAACCGTAATATGAACGTTACGACTTCAACCATTATTATAATTTAAATGTTTGTTTTTTTTTTAGAAATACTGATAAATAATCTTACGCACTGCTAAGTAAATACAAACATTTTCTAAATGGTTTCTTTTGGGCATAGGTTACTTTTAACATTCAGTACTGCAGTAAACAACATTACTGCAGTAAACCATTTTATTTGAAATATGAAATTAGATGTAATTTTCTCTATTTTTGGTAGTGTTTAAAAATATTTTCAAAGTAGATTTCATTGACTAATGCAGTGGGTTTGCAGAGCCTTGGGGCTAAGCACGTAAGACGATTTTTGGGAGACAATTACTATTTCTTTTTAAATAGTAACTACTATCTTGTTATCTTCCTATAGGAATCTTTATAATATACGTTTTAAATTGGTATAAGCACAATGGATTCCATTGTATATGGATTATAGAAAATTTATAATAATTTAAATATAAATATATTTAAAGAAAAAATAATTTGAGGCATTAAAATAATTTGCAAATTAACGAAGTTGCCTTTTCTTTCTATAATTCATTTACAATGAATTGTGTTATATCATTTTAAAACTTAAATTATATTGATTCCTATAGAAAAAGAAAAAATGGGGAATATTATTTGAAATAAAAAAGTAGTAACAAATGATCAAAAATCTAGAAACAAAATTCTGAATTTCTGTAAACAATTTAATTATCATAAATATGCTCCTCAATATTGTACCCAAACATAAAAAATTAACCATATCGTCATTACGAATATCAATTTTATTATATAAAGATTTTCAATTAGTAATTTGGATTAAAAAAAGTCTACTATGTTTCAAGAAAATTTTAAAAATTTAGGTTCACTATGTAGCCAATTTTATGCAAAATCGAAATACATTCAATGGAACACCCTATATGGGTGTTCCATTTAAGAATTAAAAAATGATCCACATCTGGTGAAACCGGAAATGCTATTGATAACATATATATGTAAAAATAAGGCGATTTACTTCACATATATTAGTTTTAAATTAAGTTCTATTATAATTAAAAAAAATACCACTTTGATATATGATTTCATTGACACCAGGTATATAATATTAACTTCCAGGACAACGACAATTTGGGACTATGATAAAATTGGTGGGGAAAATATTAAATTTAAAATAAGTAAAAAGATTTTTTACCTTTCTTTGGAGAACGTTGATCTTTCTGTCTTTGATATCCATGTGTTCTCGTAACTCTGCTATTTCGGCTGCAGCCCTTGCCCTCTCCTGTTGATGTTGCTGAGTTTTCTTCTCTATGAGGCGGTTCTTCTCCTCGAGGCGTTGCCGCAGCTCCTCCACGTCGGTCTGCAGCATGTTGTAATGCTCTTCCTTCGCGCAGAGGGACTCTTTGAGTACGGCGATGTGCCTCTGGTAGTCCTGGTGCTGCTCCTCGAGAGTCTTCATCTTAGCCCCCATCGCAAGGATTTCCTGGTCTCTGCGTTGAATCTCCACGCGGAACTCGTCCAGCTGCACACATGAGCGGAGGCATGCACTATCCATGCGGGACACATGCGTGCCGAGAGACAGTGAGGTGGTAAAACTGAACTCAGCGCCAAGCGGCCGGAGAGTCTTTACATCTAGTTACAGTCTACCAATTACGGATCCATCCTTTCCGATCTGCACATCGTTCAACAGAAAACTTACTTGTCGTTTAAAGGGCAGCACCATCGGAGAGTCCGCTGGAGCCGTCAGCGGAGGTTGGGTGCCCCCGCCCAACCGTTCCACCTCGCTCTCCAGCAGTCTAACTTCGCGTTCTAGAGTCGCTATTCTAGCGTCTTTCGTATCCAGGAGCACACGGACTGTGCTGCTGGAGGGCGAGGGCACCAGCTCTAGTTGGTTCTGCAACGCGCGCAATGTCTCATTGGCCGCTTGCAACTCCTGCACAGACAGGGAACAACCAGCGGTCACAAGGTTGCCTGCTACCGGCCGGCCGCTCACCGCTCACAGCTTGCTTTACCACCACCATCGTCATTGACACATTACCAAGAATACCATCCAAACCGAAACACCACACAACGTTTGCGTTTCAAGGGTTGCCATGATCGTCTTCTATGGTCTTTATGCTAAATAACGCTAACCATGAAACAAATTTACTGCGTTAACTATTTTGCCAATTAGCTATTTAATAAGTATATCTCGAGTTTTTCCATAGATGAACGTTCTTACGTACCCTATATATTAGCCATCGTTCTTAATGTTATCGTGTTCATCTGCAGAAAAACTTAATAATTACAGATGAATCAGGTTAATATGACTTATTAAATGGAAGGTCTAATTATTTATTTTATCCGGTGGTAGCGATGGTGTTCCGATGTGGAGACAGTTATATAATAATTGCAACAGCTAACAGAATGATAACACCGAACATGCTAAATGATTTTGGGGTATCTTGATTATGTGCCAGATGATATGAACATCAACCACGGTCACACATACTCTCACATACACGACTATTGTTACTAATTAAAACAAATGAATGATAAGCACCTGCTTTTGCGCCATGGCCTGCATTTGTTGAAACATCTGCCTCTCCTCCTCTTTACCTGGAACAGATCCAACACCCGCGGCATTAGTCCTACTAGCACCATCACCACGATAAAGACAGACATCTAACACCTCTAAGTCAATGTTAATAAAGGGTTATCAGAGAGGGCCTTGGCACTGTAACTATGTAAGACTCTTCTCCGTACGCCGCCGCCAGGTAGACATAAGAACACCAAAGGTAAACAGATATTGTGCAGGGAGAAGCAACGGGGTAATTAGGAAAGAACCACTTACCCATGCCTTTATTTTGGAGCATCTCCAAAAGTTTCTTAATGCTCTCGTCTCTCGCTTGTAGTGTTTGCTTTTGTGTCTCTATGCGGAGTTCCAGTTCCTGCACGGCAAAGTACGGTACATTTATAATTTTTCTACATTAAAGGTCGCTTATTAACTAGAATTCTCTTTAAGTGACGTTGCTCCCTGACATGACAACAGCTATATTGCTATCAAAGCACTTTACTACAACAAAGGATTTATAATTGAGTCCATAAACGGTATACAAATAAAAAACTGGGATACTAAAGCAAATTTGATTAAAATCTGTAAAAGAAAATTAGCGAAGAACAAGGAAGTCTAATACATATTTTCTGGAGTTGCATCTAAATAAAAATCATAGTAATGAAAATATTTGCACTTGTATTGATTTTTGTTCATTTAATCATAACAACGTAGGCCTGGTTTAGGTAGATAAACATTTTCATGGAGACGTTAAACATTAAAGATATATAAAGCATTGTGATATGAAATAATTACTTTATTTCAATAGTGACATAGATATTATGCACTGAAATAGAATTATGCATTTTAACACATGTTAACAATAGATGTTATATATTTTATTATTAAGTTTTTATTATTTTATATTACGATTAGATATAGAGCAAAAATAAGATAACAAAAGTCTCGTTTAATTTTTCATTGTAAAATAATGTCCATTACATTATGTTAAAAATTATTATATTCTAATATATTTTAGTATTTCAAAAACTATGTAAAGTGATTGTTTTATAGTACTATTTGTATATTAACCCTTTTAAAAGCCATTATTTTTTACGCTTTGCTTTTAAAAGGAGTTTAATCACGTATCGTTTGAATAATAGTTTATGCCTGAATATCATACTTACCCAAAGAAAACTTTATACATATGTACTTAAAGTTTGACGGTTTTATTTAGGATGTCTAATCGACTAAAGTAACATACTCACTAACAAACTCTATGCGTTTGAGTTTAGCTGCACCACTAAACATGGGCGTAGACAGGATTATGAACAGGGGGGGGGGCAGTGGCGGTTTCAGGATTTGGTCTTGGGAGGGGGTGGGTGCAAATCAAGGGCGCCGTTAGGCGGGAAGCGATAGCGCCTAAAGAAAATTTTTTAAATTTTCAAGGTCACGCGTTTTCCTGACACTTCAGAATTTCAATGATAAATTCACTTTTACAAAAATATTGACTTTTACAGTAATACTTTTTGAAATTTGTTACTTCTTTGAAATAATAATAATATTTAATTTTAATGATAATAAGAATTAGAAGCTCCTTAATTGAGGTAACCACTGACTGTAATAGTTAAGCTGACTTTACATTAGCAGCAATAATGCAAACTGCAGAAGCAGGAAGAAGTAAATGCTTCTGTGCTTTTAGAAATCAATGGCTGACAGTCAGTAGCGTGCATTTCCTGCTGCTACGGTTTATATTATTGCTGCTCATGTAAAGTCAGAAATCTGCGCCGTATACTTGCAACTGCTGCAAATGTATCAGACGCGCGGGAAATTAGAAGCGCGACGCCTGGCCAGGGGGGGGGAGGCACGTGCCCCCCTGCCTTCCCCTGGCTACGCCCTTGCCACTAAAGGATGTTGTTTTTTCTCAAAATTGTAGAAATCATAAATCTACAGAGACAAACCTCAAATCATTAAACTATGTGCAATATTTTCCATGAAATACTTTCATTTTAATCAAAATTCATATAATTAACAAAACAATTTGATACTATCTAATTAAATTATTTGGTGGAATAACACATATTTTTACTCGCCACTTGAATTAAGGATTATGAAAACATTTTCACGAGTGTTACAGGCTATGTGTCAAAAAGCAACAAGTCTTTCAACTTGAAATGTAGTGAATTCAACTAGTAAACGAGTAAATGGAATCCTGTCGTATGTATTACAAATGAAGTACCAACTGATCGATTATTATAATTTAAATGACACTGACAATGACAATCATAATTGTAAGTGGACTACTCGAATTATATTATTCCGAAATTACCAAACGTAAATTGTTCGGATTCTGATCAGAGGGCTTTTCCATTTAAATAAAATTACAATCGAATCATGTTATTGTGATTCGATGTAATAGACACCACTAGTATATACTCGTATTTACAGTACGCAATTCTACTTTAGTTAAAGTTTCTAATTCAGTTATTAGTGTCTATGAGAATTTAGTATTTTGATATCGTGTAAAAAATATTATTCCATTAAAAAAAGCATAAAATTACAGAACGAGGTTTTAATAATAAATTATGTATATATCTAATATACGTGTATACCTCTTAGCTTACAAAAAGAAACGTTTAGTGTAAGTTGAATATTAAAGGAATAAACGAAAATGAAAAAAGCAGGATGATGCTATATTTAGTTGTGGTAGTACAATATTGACATAGTAGTTATTGAGGGCTTAATAATGTAGTGTCAGGTAATTCTCTAAAGAACTGTAAATTCAAAAGAATTAACAATTTACAATTCAGTTAGAATTGTTAATTTTACTTAAACTTTATATTTCATTAATAAATATACAAACATTGTGCATATTCCATGGCCAATAGAGATTTTAGGATATGGTTATTTATTCCTCAATTTTTTCGGTATTAACCTGATGGAACCTTATAATATATGTATATACCTTTGGAAAATTTAGGTTTATGATTCGCTTATGATCCTATTCGAAGAAATAATTTACAATATATGCCGTTCAGAATTCGTTATTTTGAACTCAAAGTATTGGCTATGTACTTGCTTACTAATAACTAATAAATGTACATGCTTGTCCCATTTTAAAAATGTAAATTCAGGTTGTTGGCACTCACTATTATAACACAACATAGATTAGGTAATACATTTTGACGAATTTTTTTTTCTTATTTTTTCATGATGTTGAAAAATTATGAAATGGAAATATTCATATATTTCTTTTCGATTACCGATATTTTATATATACTTTTATACATAACAACAACATTTTGTACATAATGATCTCTGAGCAATGGATAAAATAATTTTCCACGTAATTAAAAATATCATGAAGTTTTCCTAATGCTGTCAATTAATTCTGAAATGACACTATTTCAGCAGAATTATGTACTTGCCCAGGTCAATTTCCTTGGAGTAATATGTAATTGCTCTTTTAAAACAGATCGACGGTAAGCATGATGCTTTACTTGACACCATTTTTAATACTTCATTCACCAATACGAGATTTCTTAAATTCTGTATATTCTTTATCCAGCAAATTAAGAATCTAACCAGTGTATGTTTTAATTTTGTATAAATATGGATTTGCATCAAGTAACGGCCCAATAAATTAAGAAATATTTAATGTCAAAACTGTATCATTTTTGTGGTACTTAAAGCCAAACCCCTCATCTTTTGGCCTGCTACATCTGTGTAAATTTCTTGATATTAATCGTTTATTGTTAAATTGACAATATTTTATCTGGTAGTTAAAATAACATGAACTAAATACTCGTAATACCATTTGGAAAGTTGAAAATATCAAAGATCTTCCTAAATTTGGAGGAAAATCAATTTTAAACGAAAGAAATCTACATACACTTATAAGGTAAACTGGTATCTTTGATAATTATATTAGTACCGAGTCTAAATTACGTTTTCTAAAAAAAACATCCAGTAAAATTCATTTGATTCAAGAATAACGCCGATAATCCTAATGGTCGAATAGGACTAATACAGTTCAAAATTTATATTTAGTAACATTTGTGACAAACGAAATAGTCAACCAACGTATTGTAGATACTGAAATAGAGGAACTATTTCTTTAATGGACTGATCTCTTTGTCAGACCATTTTTCTTTGATGGTATAGTAACTGGTAAGAGTTACTTAGGTCTTTTGCACAGTTTCGTAGTTACTTAGGCTGGTCCATCATGATGGTAATACTAATAATTAATATAAATATTTAGTAGCAGCAGGATGGATTTCAGCAATATTTTGAATGAATTAAAAAGTCTATCGCAATCAAGTTTTTCTCAATATGAGGATTGGATAAAATTGAGTGATTAGACCATACTCCCAATTTCACTGCGCATTGTTATTTTAAGATCTACTTTACCAGATTAAACTTGGATGATTTAGGAAACAGAATAAGACAAGAAATTAATCAAATTTCCAACAATGTCTCTATTATTGTTAAGAAGTAACCGACTATTAATTTTAATATTTGATTTAAAATATTTTATGTAAAACATTTTCAAAAAAACAATATTTTCTTAAAAATAAAAAAAATAATATAATAACGTTATATTATTTTTTTTATTAAATAAATTAAATATTTTTCAATTAAAACAATAGAAGATAACAAACAACTGTACATTACTGAATAAAGGATTAAAAACTCTTTCGAGTTATCACACACACTTTGACCGTATTTAACTGTTAAAAGGTCACTGGTACTTCAAAAGGGTCGAAAGGGAAGGTATATATATCTTTCAATTTAAATAATGTTAATTTGGAATTAAAAATAAACCTTTTCAGTTTCAATTTTAATTTCAAGATTTTACTGATAAATCACAAGTGACGTAAAAACAATATTATTAATAATGCTATTTTCGTTAATATTCTTGGTATCTATTTATTTATGATAATGGTTATTATAAGCATTTTACAATATTTTACGAAATTTCAACTACTTCAAATTTGATAATTACAGGTGCATTATTATATATTATATAATATTATTATATAATATACTCATTTCATTACTATTAATAGACGTTCATAATAACAATGTGCTAACGTTAGGAACGTATGCAGCCCCTTATATGTTGAAGGCAGAAAAGTATTTAAAAGGTTATTGACGTTACGCAAAGGATTCAGTCAACTATTAACTCTTAGCTCTTTCATTGAGGATATTAACGACACATTCTTTAACATAATGTAATAAAATCAAATATATAAAATTACATATTGGTTTTTATAAGCACTCTCTCTGATAATCGATATGAAAATTAAAAAAATTAAATAAATAAAATAAATTGAACAAAATGATGACAGTAAAATCCCACTATAAATAAATCGAAAAGAGTTTTATGTGAAAATCCTCAGTTTTCAGTGCGAATATGTTTTGGAATCCCCGAGAAAATTGATAAAACAATGATTTGTTGTGTCCAAAATTATATGGTTATGTTTGTTCCTTCATGTCATATGCATTTTTACTTATACCTTTCCGATAGTAGTAGAACAGAGCTAGTAGAATCTGGAACGGGGTTTGGGTATAGTTTTCTATCTCTAACAGTTAATCTACATACTATTTTATTTATATTCTTAGTTTATTATTATTATTATTGCTACAGTGAAATATCTCCGGTACTGCCCTAGTAGCATTATTTACTTAGCCAATAAGCACTAACGGGGCGTGGACTCAATTGCGCGTCAAGACCTCATCATAATTGGCGTTTGCTGAATGTTGCATTTAGGAAAAATATTTAATGAATTTAATTAAAATTTAACATTTTTTCCCTTTTCTTTACAAAGTTTATTTTTACGTAATAACAGATAAATGGGAATTGAGATATTGATTAACTATAGTAAATGGGGATTGGATTGATATGTGCATATGTTGTGATTTGGATGGACAATGACAATGTATCAACAAATAATATGACAAAATTTTATATTTAAAAATTAAATTTAAAACGTTTAGTTCTTGTTTCTTAATGAATTAATGGAAAATGGAAATGCTTTATATTATATATATATATATATATATATATATATATATATATATATATATATATATATATATATATATATATATATATATATATATATATATATATTATATAAATATATATCCTATTGAAAAAGTTACGCTGTTATGAATTCGAATAAATAAAATACACAATTAGGTTAGTTGAAGGCGTGACCGTACTTCCTTATATATCACATTTTGGTTTTGCTAAATAAGACCGAACTAGACCTTAAAACCCAATAGGACTATCTCTTTAAGAGGCATCTTATTAACTAACTGATTTTAAACCTCAAGCCTTTTATTTAATATTATACACGATTAACTTTAACCAAATTATGTGAAATTCATGTAAAAAATGATAACATAATTGGTACATAATTGTCGCACTTACTTTGATGGTATCGCGTAGTATGGCAATTTCTCTGGTAAGATGTTCATTCTCCTGGTACAGCGCTTCCATCTGTTGCTGCATTTCAATGCTTGGACCTCTCATTCGCATTCGCAATTCTTCTTCTAACTGACGGACCAACATCGCTTGTTTCTGCAACGAAAAGGGAAAGTTATAATAAAATAATTAAGCCGCTGATTTCTGTGGCAATACGTTTTTACAATATATTAATAATACGAGAATTCATGCTAAGAATTTCATTATTAAATTTAGAGCGTGAATTAGTGTGGGAGTAATTTGTAATTAGATATGTTGAATTCTTTACATCGATTTAATTCTTTCTATCAATCGATATTGCCTAGCAATGATTTTTGAAATTCTTGTTACTCCTATTTGAAATGTATACTCGCCTGTTGTGTATATTTGAATATACCGGCTGGTCCATATAAAAATTCGAAATAAACCCTCAGAATAAAAAAAGCTTAATGTAGATAAAATAGCTTTTACATATTAATTTATTTACTTAATACCTTTTGTCATTAATAATAATCTACTACAATAATATTAGATAACTATAACAGATTAATAATAATTTTTATAATGCATAAAAACTCATAGTGGTAAAAATTAATAAAACATCTGTTAATCAACGTGAAGTCCAGTTAATTTCTTGTTATGTATAATGTACTAATAAAATTAGTTGCATTTGTGATATATGTATTATTTTCATCTAATGATTTTCATCTAATGCTTTAAATTCAACATATTAGTTTTGGAATGTCTGTTATTCAGAGAATGAAAAAAATCTGGAGGCCAGTTTTCTACAAAGACCGAAAAACTATACGTCGCTCTAGACGCTATCTAGTCGATAAGTATCTAATCATATTTTGAATTTTTTAAATTTTACTCATCTCATTATGGTGGAACCTCGACTGAGAAATGTTTGTTGAGTAACGTATAACCTTGAGATGTTTGTGGAAAACTGGTCTCTTTGTCGCTGCATGAAAGGTTATAGCCTTATTCCAAGATAGAATAAATATTTAATATAGAATAGAATAAATAAATAAATAAATAAATACAGGGTGGACCAGGTTTTTCGTGACAAACTTTGACAGTCGATAGGAAACGCTTTTTTATGAAAAAAAAAAAAATCCATATAAATACATTTCTTAAATTGCCTTGTTTTCAATATACAAGGTGTTAAAGTTTATTTTTTTTAATAGTGTATTAACAATATTTATATTCAGAATTAGTAATTAAAACTGACCTAAACAATAATTGAAAACATTAACAAAAAATCCCTATTTTCTTGAACTGAGTGAAGGACCCAGGGACAAAAAGTCATTCTTTTCTCTTCGTCTCCTGGATGTAAGCCTTGAACAGGTTATAGGTGAAATGGACGCCTGTGATCTCCTCTTAGAGTACGAAGTACATTGAATTTAGAGGTGCGGAAAATACAAGAATCTATACGGGAATTCGTTGTTGGATCTCTGTCAAACTCATTTAATATCCATCGAGAAATTCTTCTTTGTTGTTGGTTTTGGTTGGCATTATTTCGATGTCCATGTAAAATTCCTAAGCCTTTCTCTATTGATTGCTGGTGAACTCTTGTGAACACATTACGACTAGGATGTGTTCTCTGCGGACATCTCCTTCTGTATTCTCTAGCGGCCGCCCTTGAGTTTCCATTAGCAAATCCATACACAAACTGGATATCCACTATTTCTCGATTTAAAAATCTAAACGGCATTTTGACACTATTGGATAAGTCCTATATTAAAATTGTCAAAGGTTTTCATGAAAACTAACGCCAACCAGGCAAATATTGATTATCTTGAAAAGTGACACAGAGAAAAATTAGAAATAAAAAAAAAAACTTTAACACCTTGTATATCGAAAATAAAGCATTTAGGAAACTTGTTTATATGAATTTTCTTTTATAAAAAAATGTTTTCTATCGACTGTCAAAGTTTGTCACGAAAAATCTGGTCCACCCTGTATATAGTTCATATATTTATAGTTCATATATAGTTCACAATTTGATTTATTTTTTCAATTTTTGACGGAAAAGTATAAACGCATATCAAACTGATGGCTTTGGATGCGTTTATACTTTTAATTCATTGGCCGTCTTTATTAAAGGGAGTCTGCTTTTCTTAGTGTAATGCATACTGCATTACACTAGCGTCTCCAATCTATCAGTAAATTCAATAACAAAGTTTGACCATCTTAAGTTGTTGGTGTACATACAACAATGTTTGTTTTATTTGTGGTAACTATAATGACTTTTTATATCTGACAATTGTTGTAAATGACGTTTCAACAATATAATTTGTTCAGAAAACTATGATTCAACGTATTTAGTTATTTTTATAATTTACTGTTTTATGCAATGGTCAGCCATGTTATTAAAATTATAGTTTATTCACTTGAGTAGTTAAAATACCTTGACATATTAAACTGATTTTAATAAATTAAAATCACCACACCGAATATACCTGATGTATATTAATGCTCGTAAATTTGTTGATAAACAAAAGAATTATGTCAATTACCTCATAGTGCTGATTCCAAGAAAATACTGCAAATAAAAAACTATCACAGTTATGTGATATTTTATTAAATTTGGATAACGTTACAAACTATGGTGATTTTTAAAAAATATTAGTTTTGGATGTCGAACAGATGAATATTATATTATTTTGCCTAGTAATTAGTCCTAATTGACTGCATACTGAAAATATGGAGTAACAGCCTCTGGTTTCTTCCTCTTTCTGAATATACCACAATACACTTAAATTACATAAACTTTTAAAATCTCCTTTGGACAGCTTTGAGTGCTATAGAATGAATATCATATATTGGACAAAATACGAATAATAATATTTTAGTTTTGATCTAATGAATAAATTATACTTGTACATGCTATAAGTCTTTAATGATAATTCACTATTAAATAATTGGCAGCTTTTAACAGTAAAATCTAGTTTTATGACACTTTGTTACTAAATTTTCAACATATGAATCAAATACAACCCTTAGATGCTTAATTAAATCATTTCTTGAGATGTTTATATGTTGTTAATATTATAACTATGTAAGCAAAGTGGTGTTTTTCTGTATTATGCTGAATTACTATGATGTTAATTTGTTTACAATAGCGTAAATTGCTTCAGAATAACTAACTAAAAACATTTTTATTTGGAAAATAATATTGAGGACTTTCTTACCCGACATTGTATAACGTTCCTTAACTTTCTTATCCTTAAAATATCAGTAACGTTTTTATTGATTGCTAACAAGTTCTTATTGAGCAAGTAATTGAATGAACTAAAAATTTTTATGGCAAGTTATTCGTCATTAACATGCTGATTATGACGTCCATTAGTTAATTAAGGAAATAATTTGTTTATTAGGATTTATTAGGCAAAAATATTAACACTAGGTTAAATTAAGGTCATACGAATTATCTGATTTTGAAACATTTCTGAAGCTTATTTTAATTTCTTACTGTGAGATATAAAAGTAAGTAATACCGACTTTGTACGTTCATTTTGAGACATTGGTTATTGGTTATGAGTCAATGGTTATTGGTTATCGAAAATGTAGTACGAATTCGCAAGCATTAAAAATAGTGATAGAAAGTAAATATTTACTTACTAGTATCTGTTAGTAAGTAGATACTAGTAATAATAACTACATATGTAGCAACATATGTAGTTATTATTACTAGTACGTACGGCGTAAGTCATCATGTAGAGAAAATAGAATTTCCAAATTGTACAAGACTAAACCTAAACAACAGAACAACAACTAGTGCTATAAATTTTTCTTCTTTGTTTATATATACATTTTTTTTCCTTGTTTATTTACTTACTAGTATCTGTTAGTAAGTAGATACTAGTAATAATAACTACATATGTAGCAACATATGTAGTTATTATTACTAGTATCTACTTACTAACAGATACTAGTAAGTAAATAAACAAGGAAAAAAAATGTATATATAAACAAAGAAGAAAAATTTATAGCACTAGTTGTTGTTCTGTTGTTTAGGTTTAGTCTTGTACAATTTGGAAATTCTATTTTCTCTACATGATGACTTACGCCGCTATCATTCTCAACAGATAATGTAGATTTAATGTATATAATATATACATATATGATACATACATATATATATATATATATATATATATATATATATATATATATATATATATATATATATATATATATATATATATATGTATTATGAAAGCGATTGCATTCATCACTTGAGAAGTATGCACAATAAAGAAAATATAAAAGCGACATACCGTACTGACCTCTTTTAACCAACTTTATTTATGTTAAGTAGTTGTAATATTCAATACACTATTGTAAATAGTGTCACTTTGGAGCATAAATGAAATTTTGGAAAAAATATATATCGAATTGAAAATTACCAACAACGCAAGTGATCCCTCATTTACCGTAAGTGAAGCTTCTTACAAAAATGCTATACACAGTGAAATAAAAAATAACAATTTATGGATATGTGTGGACGAAATAACAGATAGTAACAAAAAACAACAGTAGAGTGCATATACTTTAATACTTAATGATGATTTTTCGTTTCCTTATTTATTTATTTATCGTATGGCTTTTAGACACATTAAAAGAGAATTTTAATATAAAACATTGCTAGAATATAGAATACAATACAACATAGAACATAAAATGATATAAAACGTACTTTAAAAGTTTACAAACTAACATCTAATCTGTTTATGTAATGTATCGACTCTAGGGTCACTATCAGGAAGTCTTCTGGTCTACCATTATATGATCTTCTGTGTATATAGTACATTCTTCTGTGATATGTTTGATGGCTTGGATTTCTTCGCAGTCACAGAGAGGAGAAGATTGCTTGCCCCATTTGTGTAAAGAGTATGCACATCTGCCATGTTGGGTTCTGATTCTGTTAAGCGTGGACCATGTTTTACGTGGTAAATCGAAACCCGGTGGCTCGTGGATGATGCACGGCATGATATTGTTTTGTTATGGAGTCCATTCTTGAGCCCATGCGTTGGTAAGGTTGAACTCATCTTCCACAGCCACAATTGCCGTTTTTGTTGGTGGTCGTCTAGACCGGAGTCGGTTATGGTTGGCATTTTCGATATCCTGATGGATGGGTAAATTTCTATTGTTCATGATCTTTTTATACTCGTTCGTAAGAGCATTTATTCGTCGCAGTTGAGGGGGTGGGATGTGGCCCTAGGACTGGAAGCCATTGCGTGGGAGTTGGTTTGATGACACCAGCAATCATTCTCATGGTGTTATTTAGCTGCGCGTCTATTTTATGTACATGTGGGCTGTTTAACCAAATTGAAGCGCAGTATTCAGCAGTTGAAAAGACAAGGCCTAGCGCAGAGTGGAAGCCCCTGCTCCCCAAGTTGTGCCGCACAGTTTTTGAATTATGTTCTCGATAGGTGCTCTCTGAAAGACAGTGTTCTATCAAGAATTATGCCTAGGTATTTAGGTGTTTTATTGTGGGTAAGTAGGGTGTTTTCAAATTGTTATCTTCTTGCAAGTTTATTATTTAGGTGAAAGCAGGTAACTTCTGTTTTGGTGGCATTAGGTTGGAGCCTCCACTTGCGAAAATATTTTCCCACTACTTTTAGATCTGTCGTTAGGGTCTCCTCTGACTGTTCAATAGAACTGCACCTTATTGTAAGTACCCAGTCATCAGCGTAACCAAACTATACAAGCTAATATACAGGCTAAAGAGGAGTGGAGCAAGGACTGATCCCTGTGGTAGCCCGTTCTTTAGTATCCTTGGGGAGCCCATAATGTCGGGTTCCATAGCTATTTGAAACACTCGGTCGTTTAGCATGTTGTCTATCAGTCGGGCTGTTAGTTTGCAGGGGATTACACGTAGGAGCTTGTATATCATGCCTTCTCTCCACACTGTGTCGTAGGCCGCTGATAAGTCGATAAATACAGCTGAGGTTTTGAGTTTACTTTGAAATCCTGCCTCAATGTGGGTGGTGAGTGATAAGACTTGATCTGCACAGCTTCGTTTAGGCCGAAAGCCTGCTTGTTCGACCGGAATCGCTTTAAGTATTCTTATGGTAATTCTGTTATAAATAAGCCGTTCTAGTAGCTTATAGGTCAGATAGCAGAGCTATTGGTCTGTAACTCTTGGGGCTATCGGCTGGTTTGCCTGGTTTTAGTATGGCGATTATCTTCGATCGCTTAAATTCTTTTGGGACATTGCCAGTTTGTATAATATCTGTGAAGAGGTGAGCCATCTAGACTTTTGCGTACTTGCCACAGTTTATTAAGAATTCAGGGTGGATATTGTCAAACTCTGGAGCTTTTCCTGGCTTGACATCTTTAAGAGCTTTCGAAACTTCTTCGCAGGTGTAAGGGCGAGAATATTCTGTTTCTGTGCCTTGAGCTTTTAAGGTTTTAAGTTCTCGTTTGATCTCAACTATATGTTCTTTATCCTTGGGTGCTCTGGATGTCGCTACTATGTGTGAAGCAACGGCGTTTGGGCTGACAGTTGCATTTTGTCTTTGCGTGGGGGCTCCGCTTCCTAGTTTCCTTAATAGTGCCCACGCTTGTCTGCTTGATGTCTGGAAGTTCAGGCTTTCTACAGTTTCTGTCCATTTTTCCCGTCTCGCCGCATCTAGGCTATGAAGTAGCTCATCTGCTATTTCCTGATCACCAGTTTCAAGAAAATTTTGGTACAACTCATCACTGTTTTGGGACCATCCAGGAATGTATTCTTTTCGGTAGCCTGTTGGTACACACTTTTTGGCACTGCTTATTACGGCGCTTAATTTCGTTTCCTTTACTTGTATGCAGTAAACGGTCTCTAGACATCAATGCAGCAAAGCTATAACTGAAGTAATGATTGAGATTTGTGCAAATGTTAGTATACCGTAACGTTAATTTACAATGCTGATCACTGACGGTGTAAACAGTGATGGTGATAAAATACTCAAACCATATTTTCCAGATTTCCTTCATATCACAAGTTTCAACACCAGGAACGTTTTTGTCGATTCTCCTAAACGGATTCTGCTATTCCCGATATATTGTTCAGATCTTCCATTACCATCTGAATCGATATTAACCTGGGGTACGTGGTTGAATGCAGTTGCATATTATAGTAAGAATTTTCAGACTATGAAATCTTTCATTATGAATTTAAAGATGTAGTCCAAAGCAAGTGAACGAATTGAAGAACAATTGTGATATCCTCAAGTTGAAACAGAAATAGCGGATATTTGTGATACGTATTCTGTGGTTACAACATATTCTCAACAATTATAGAAGAGTGTGATATCTTTAGTAGCACTTACTATCATTGATAACATGAGAATGTCCCTGGATAACTTCACACATATATGATAGGAACTACTGTAGTTCAGCAATGTACTACAGTGTTTAATAATAATCCAGATTTATAAAAACTGGGATTTTAAGCTCAACTAAAAATTACCAATAACGGGATGTGAAAGAATATTTTAAATAATATTATTTCGTTAGATATGGAGTGGTCATTTCCCCATTACAAGCACATATTTTCACTATCTTGCAGAAGCTTAAAGCAATCTTCAACGGAATAATACTAATACTACATAGTATAACTCCCGCTTTATCCAGTAATTTACCTTGTCATCTGGGGAGGGACTCCTATGGATGCCCTCTGACAATGCGGGTGTCCACTTCCTGTTTGACAAGAAATATAAGATCACCCTCATTAGTAAGACCGACTGGATGGAGGGTCGAGCTAGATTACCGCTCAATGGAGACATCTGGTACACGGATGGAGCCAAGAGTGGGAACAGAGCGGGTGCGAGGGTGTATACGCGATGCGATGGGATAGGTAAAACCTTCTCCCTGGGAAAATACACTACCGCATTTCAGGCCCAACTAGTTGCAATTACATATGGTGTTCTGTGGGCCGACCAAAATCGGACCCAGGAGAAGATATGTATCTGCTTGTATAGCAGACCGGCGTTGGCAGCACTGAATTCAGCAACGACAAAGTCGAAGCTGGTCTCTAATTGCTATGCAGCATTGAACCACTTGGCAGGGAAGGGACTGGTGGAACTCTTATGGATACCTGGGCATAATGGCATTAAGGGAAATCTAATTGCAGATGATCTTGCCAGACTAGGGACCAGGGAAAACATCCATGGACTAGAACTGGCAGTGGGAATTAGTCTGAATCTGATCAGAGACCACATCAATGGCCGGGCAAGACACCAGCACAATAAAAAGAGGAGAGGAGTAACGAGTTGTCGAATAACCAAAAACTCTTCATCGAATACTCAGAGATTGAGACATGGGCCCAAGAATTCATTACATTAAACAGGCACAAAGCCAGAACCCTGGTGGGAATGATAACGGGCCACCATAGTAGCCTGAATGCATATAAGCACAAGTTGAGGCTGACTGACAGCCCGGCCTGCAGATACTGTAGAGAAGACGAGAAAACCTCGATTCATCTTCTTTACACCTGCTCCGCACTGGAGGAGAAGAGATGCATTATATCAGGGACCCTCTTTATCCTAGAGGAGGTGAGGCTTGAGGTGGGGGACGTGCCTAAATTGCTTCTTTTATGGGATAGCATTTTTGAATAATGACCCGCATAAGAGGGGATAGCCAAAGGACTACCCATGAGATCAGTGGGTGATGAGGCCCAAACCCATATAACATAATAATAATATCTTATCATTGTCATTATACATACTTCAACAGTTAAATATAAGTGCATTTGAATATTTTTTATGTATATGTACCTGTTCCTGTGTGAACGTCGTACGCTACTGAGGTGCGATGAAATGTACAGGTCTAATTTGATACATAGTTAATCATTATGCTGCAACTATTGAAATTATGCTGTATTTTTAAGGATTTGCAACATTTATTTCTGCGCTGAACAAGGCGGGGGGACATCTCGAACAGTTACTTTAATTTTACTTTTTTTTGTCAATAAAACGTTATTAATCTATCTGTCATTTTAATTTCAAACTTACAGTTCATTATTATCTTATCTTCAGAGTGAATAACACATTTACGCATTATTAATGTCAGTATAACTTGACAAACTTTAGCAAAAGTTTTAAAAGTATGATATATAAGACGTACGTTTTCCATTTCGTGACCACCTTTGACTAATATTATTTTTGATATCGATATAAATCGTTCTGAACTATAAAGGGGCTACATATTTTGCTGCCATTGCAATACTAGCGTTTCCTTTATCGGTCTTCAATAAATATGAAAGCGAAGATACGAAAAAAAAAAACTATTTGAATCAAGTCATTATTCATTATTTTTTATAGTGTGACATATTCACACTACTGGTATTGTACTTGAATATTTAGTATTGCTGTTAGAATAGTTGAAGTTAAAATAACCAGTATAAAAAAGCGTCCAACAACTAATCCCCCCACTGTGGATAGATCGATTCATACTCGTAAAGCGCATTCGCTGAATGGTGGCTACTACACAAATTGCTGCTTAACGTGGAAATCTAAAAATAGGTTGCATGCTTTTACTCTTCACAGCTGCGCATTATACGTAAGTAAAACGATTATTAAGAAGAATAATAATTGTGTTTATATCGTCCAAATTTCAGTCGATTATATTGCTTTATAAACACCCTATCAAATGGGTGTTTACTCTCAGGAATATATTGTAAATTAGTAAGAATATACGGTTTCAAATTTAATAGAATGAAACCTCGATAGAATATCATTAACATTTTGATAATTTGCGATCATATGATACATATTATTTTTTATAATTTACCTGAATTAAAAAAAAATTACAAACTTATTATTTATTTAATCAATACGTCCAATATATCGTTAGGTGTAGGAGTAAATATAATGCAATACAAAACAATATATTTTCTTATGACATTTCGTGTATATTTCCTTTCCAAAAATTTCTATCCTGTGCCAATCGTCCCCTTTCACTCCACTGAGTTCGCCATTTTTCCACTTCTTGTCCACTTGATCCTCCCATTTCCTATTTTATTATTTCCCTGTGCTCAGGATTCATAGTTTTTTCTTGTTAGTCTCTCTTCCGTCATATTATATATGTATGTGGCCTAGCCAAGTTAATTGCCTTTCACCAATGACTGATTCTATCGGTTTTATATTTAATTCTGCTATAATTGTCTCGTTCCTATTCTATCTCTCCTTGTAACCCTTTTTATTCTTGGAAAACTCATTTCGGTAGCTAGATTTTGCTTTTATTATTTTTTTTTAACGTCCATGATTTATTGTAGTAAGGTATAGATGG
The DNA here is from genome assembly GCA_037954035.1 of Rosalia funebris. Taxonomy (NCBI): domain Eukaryota; kingdom Metazoa; phylum Arthropoda; class Insecta; order Coleoptera; family Cerambycidae; genus Rosalia; species Rosalia funebris. The sequence continues at coordinate 20,290,146 of JAZFAV010000026.1, read as the reverse complement.
TCTTTTCACGACTTTCTGGTTTACTTGTATTTTTATTCCCTTTGGTATCACTTTCTTTCTCGGGAACGTGGTTTTTAGAGAGTTATATACCCTTCCAGGTTTTCCAGTTTTTGGTTTATTTCCTTATATATTTTCACGATTCTTCTATGATTGTGTCTACATAATTGTAATTTGTAACCTGTTTCAGTACTTGTCCTTGCATGATAATTCTATGTTTATCTTCTTTCTTTGGTTTCATACATAATATTTGGTTGGTAATATCATGATTCTAGTTTTCTCCATGTTTATTTCACTTTACTCAGTTCCTTTTGGTATATTTCTAGGTTTTGTTGCAGTTTTTGTTCTGTTTCAGTTACCAAAACTATAATTGTAATTCTTGTAATGTTGCATTTTCCTGTTGCTTACAAAAAGTAGCGGGCTTAATAAACTTTTTTGTTTCAATTCCATTCTTGTCTCGAATTCTGAGGATTCTTGGTTGTGTATTTTTCGTTTGTTCTTATATAGTACTCGGATGGTTGCTATCATATTTCCGTCAAGTCCTCTTTACCTCATATGCTGCCAGATATGTTTTATTCTTATTCTACTGGAGCAGGCTTAGGATTAGGTATGTGGATGACGTGTTCGCAGTATTTGACACAAATGTTATGAACATTGATAACTTCGTTTCCAAATTAAATAACCGTTTCGCGTCAGTAAAATTCACATACGAAGTTAAAACCAATGAGCAACTACCATCTTCAGATGTATTAGTTATTAGAAATAGTGAAAGTAAGTTAGAATTTGATATATACAGAAAAGACACAAGTACTCTCAGATATATCCCTAATGATTTCCACCATTGTGTTCAACACAAAATGGCGAGCCTCAATTTTCTAGTTCATCGCCTACTAAGCGTCCCTCTCAATAAAGATAGGTTTAAAAAAGAAAAAGCGCTAATCAAAGATATAGCTGAGTGTAATGGATATTCTGTTGGTACAGTTGAAAAAATGATTAGGAATTGTAGATTTAGAGAAACACTTTGAAATTCCTCGACCTGTCAAATCGGAAGGGAACATCCAGAAAAATATGTATCTATTCCTTACGGTCTTCGATTCACCCGCGGCATTAGCAAGATTTTTGAGGATATAGGGATAACGGTAGTTCATTTGTTCAAAAATAAATTAAAAGAACCTTTAGGCCCTGTGTTAATTTTATCCAAAATAGGAAGCCCTGGATAACGGACGAAATCTTAAACTTAATGCAAAAGAGACGAGGCTACAAAAACAGACGAGACGAAGAAGGACTGAAAACTTATAAGTCAATAAAGTGGGAAATCATTAGAAAATGTAGAAAAGCGAAAGAACAATGGATAGAGGATAAATGCAAAGAAGTAGAAGATAAGTTGCAAGTAGGTAAGACCGATGAGGCTTACAAAATAATTAAGAGGAACTTCAGGGATATAGGAACAATAAGTAGAAACGTTAGGAGTCAATCGGGGGACATACTGATAGAAAGAGAGGAGAAAGCGGATAGATGGAAGCAGTACTTAGGAAATTTATACGAGGGTCAGGAATTAGGAGAGATATTAGAGGAAGAATCTAGCATCGATAGAGAAGATGTAGGAAAACCTATATTGAGAGAGGAATTTGAAATAGCACTAAGGGGGCTAAAGAATAATAGAGCGCCGGGTGTAGATAAAATACAGGCGGAAATTTTGAAATGTGCGGGACAGAAAGTAGTAAATAGGATTTTTGAACTGGTAAAATACATATACGAAACGGGCGAGATGCCGGAGGATTATAAGAGGAACATTATCGTTACTATACTGAAAAAGAGAGGAGCCGACAAATGCGAGAACTTTAGAACGATTAGCCTAATTTCCCATGCGTCAAAAATCTTAACTAGAATAGTGCAGAAGAGGATGGAAAATAGAGCGGAGGAAATACTAGGAGAAGACCAATTCGGGTTTAGGCGAAATAGGGGAACTCGCGAAGCTATTCTGGCGCTAAGAGTAATGTTAGAGAAAACAATAGAAAAAGGAAAGAACGCTTATATAGGATTTGTAGATTTAGAAAAAGCTTTTGATAACGTAAGATGGGAAAAAATGTTCGAGATACTAAAGAGCGCGGAATGAAGTATAGAGATAGGAGAGTAGTACACAATCTATACAAAGAGCAAACTGCTGTTATAGAAGTAGAAGGGGAAAAAAGGGAAGTAGGTATTAGGAAAGGAGTAAGACAAGGATGTACGCTATCACCACTAATTTTTAATCTGTACATCGAAGAGGCGATTAATGTGGTAAAAGATAGAGTGGATTTCGGGATTAAAGTACAGGGACAGAAACTAAAAATGCTGAGATTCGCGGATGATATAGCAGTATTAGCATCTAGTACGGAGGAATTAGAATCAGCATTGAACGAAATGGAGGCAGTATTGACAGAGGAATACGGAATGAGGGTGAATAAAAACAAAACTAAAGTGTTAGTGTGCAGAGGGCGCGAGAGCAGAGCAAAAACGAAAGTACAAATTAATAATGAAAGATTGGAGGAAATTAAAAACTTCACTTATTTAGGAAGTAAAATAAATTGGGATGGAAGAAGCGATAAAGACATAAAACAAAGAATGGCGCAGGGTCGAGTAGCTTTTAACAAAAATAAAGCACTTTTATGCTCGGGGGTAATAAACTTAGAAACAAGGAAGAGATTCTTGAAAACGTATGTATGGAGCACGGCGCTATACGATTGCGAAACCTGGACGGTAGGGCAAGCAAGTAGGAAGAAATTAGAAGCTTTTGAGATGTGGTGTTACCGAAGAATGATGAAAATACCATGGACTGATAGGGTTAGAAACGAAGAAGTATTGGAGAAAGTCGGCGAGAAAAGAAGTATGTGGAAAAACTTAAAGGAGAGAAGAGATAGAATGGTAGGCCACTTGCTGAGACATGGGGGAATAGTCCGCGATATTTTGAAGGCAGAAATAGGAGTGAAGAAAGGCAGAGGTAGGCCTAGATTAGACTACTGCTCGCAAATAGTAAGGGATGTAGGTTGTAGCACAATTAGCGAAATGCGTAGGTTAGCACAAGATAGGAGAAGCTGGAGGTTAGCGTCCAACCAGTCTTAGGACTGATGACCTAATTATGATGATAAAATTAATACAAATGACAGGTCGGGGATTTACGAAATTAGCTGTAATGACTGTAGTCAAGAGTACGTTGGACAGACCAGACGATCTATTTAAACCAGGTTCAAAGAGCACATGGCGCATCTCAAATATGGTAGAATAGATAAGTTTAGTGTTGCCCAACATGCCTTTGAAAACAATCATAAGATAGATATTAGCAACATAAGATTAATTAGGAATGTACAAATGCTAGGTGCATTTGAAAGTTTATAAATGCAAAATAGTATGAATAATGACAGAGGGCCTATTCCACATAGCCTACTTTGTTGGTTAGTTACTCATAACTCAGTGAGCCGCAGCCGTGACATGACGGTCGTAGTTCAATGATCCGCAACCGTGACGTTTAGGACTTACTGAGTCACAGAAATAATTTAGGTATAAAAAGGATACATTGTTAGCATAAGATTAGTTTTTATTATTTTCAGATGATGTCAACTTTGTTGGTGAAACGCGCGTCGAGTGTAGTGTATAGTGTTTTGGTGTTTTGTGGAAAACTAAATTAGTGTTTTCTTCTTATTCTATCAAAGTTTTTTTAAAGTCTATAAAACATAAATGAATTCTCTTTCATTTCCTTGATAGCTTTTTTCCTGTTTGTCTCAGAATAAATATAGGGTTCTGAGTACTCCCTTCTTTCCCGAATCCATATTAAGATTATTGCATAATTGACTCTAATGTCAATCTTTTGATTGACATTAGAATTGACTTTGATTGATTGACAATTGAATTGACTTAATCTTTTTTTATTATTGTGGTAAAAACTTTACTATGGATATTCTATTGGATATTATATATGTGTATATGGATATTATATTGGTGTAATTTCTCTATAATTAGTAAACATTTTTGTGTCCATTTTAAACACTGGCATAATTATATCCGTGTTCCAGTTTTTGGGATTTCTTTTTAATATGTCATTTAATAATCTTATTACAATCTAGCCAGTCTGCAACTATAAGCATTACAATCTTATAATCTCAAATAAAAGAAGAAACAACAATTAGTGTGTCGTATTTTTTGGATGAATGTAATTTTTATGACGTTTCAATATTTATGTCCAAATATAGAACATACTAGGAAGATAAACATTTCCAATGTAGAATTATTTGCTATACAGAAAGAAATGGAAAAATGTATTTCAAGCTCAGAGTCTTAATGTATGTATCGATTCTTTTTCTCTTATTCATAACGTTGCCGGGGATTACAGACGTAATGGCAGCGCCAGCTTGTCTTATGTAGTGTTCCAGTTCTTTTATATTTCTAGAGTACGATTTGTAGACCTCAATTAAAGTGGTACAAGAGTGTTATATAACTTCGAAGGCCAATTAATTCTATGACCATTTCTATTGATTTATCTTTCGAAGAAATTTTTATTTCGTTACCTTCGTAAATATAAATGTAGAATATAAAAATGTTTATTGTATCAGTAAAAGTTTACAAATAAACATGGAAACTAAAATTTCGATAGTGTATATAATATTATAGTGTATAATAATAATAATAATAATAAAATTTTAAACATTTTTAAGATATCAAACAAATGTTGAAACAAAGTAAGATACTCAATGTAAAAATTTAAAACAAAAAATTCAAGCTATACTGTGGATATATACTTAAAAAAAAAATAAAACTAATTAGTATACTTATGTATAATATATGAATATAAGTAAAATACAAATATACACACACGAGTACATAATATATATCCATGTTATATAAAACATATTGTATCACATTTAATATTTAGAATAGTTTTGCATTTGTATAACTTTTTATTCCCAAGTAACAAAACTCCAGTATGTTATCTAAAGACTAAATGTAACCAGATGTAGCTATTTGCTTTATCGTGAATCGAAATTATAACTATAATCATGTTTATAATGGTTTGCTGAAATTTTATATTATTTCTGAAAATTATTTTTTTTGTAGACTATATGTCAGCACAACAAAAGTTATAAAGTGGCAGGGGAGCTATCATACAGGCAGTATAGTATTAATGTCATTAGTATAGTATTAATGTCATTAGTATAGTATTAGTATACCATTGTCGTTAGTGTAGTATTTGTACAGTACTGGTATTATACTCAAACTAATGAAATTCTTGTTCGGTTTGATTTAATTAAAATTGTTTTAAAATAAAAGAAATAAACAGTTTTAAAACCTTAAAACGGACTTTTTCGCACGTAGAACATCTCTATATCGAAATTGAGTCGCCGAGAAAAAATAAATCAACATATAAATGCAGAATATGTATTTTATGCGACAGTTTTACTTTTTTCAAATAGTCCACCATCGTGCTTTCTCATAACCCATGGACAGGGTGGGGTGTGTCCTATCCACATCAAAATCAATAGGTGTCGTTTGGGAGACGTCCCTGATCAGAATCAGTCAAAACCCGATCGATCCGACACGATTTACTAGAGTTATCGTGCTAAAAAAAAATTGTCAAATAATCCACCCTCGTGCTTTCTCATGACCCATGGACAGGGTGGGATGTATCCTATCCACTTCAAAATCAATAAGTGACGTCCAGGAGACGTCCCCAATCAGAATCAATCAAAACCGGATCGATCCGACACGATTTAGTTGAGTTATCGTGCTAACAAGAATAAATGCCGACGACAACGACACACGCACATACACAAAATAGTTTAAAAACCATTTTTTTTTTAGTTTTTACGCCCAAAAAACGAAAAATGAACCCTAGAAAAATTTTTTTTACACGATTACATTACTTTTCCACGTAGTGCGGAAAAGTAAAAATTAAGTTAACGAAAAGTGATCTAACATCCATAAAAATGAACACAGTATATATACTATATATGAATATACAGTAATAATTTTTATTAGATCATATATAATAAAAATATTACCGAAGTAGAAAAATAACTATTAATGTAACGTTCTGAGTTAAGTATATTCTTATACAAATTTAATTTATCTAGTCATTATTTTTAAGTTTATTGTCTTATGTACTTCTATTCTGGGAGTTTCTATTGTGAACTATTTAACAGACCTCTCGAATGCATTTTTATTTAGAATATTTTTCATTGTTTCATATAAAAATTAGAAACATGTGATTTTTACCAATACACAATATAATACATAATTAATAATAATTTACAATGATAATTGTTTTAGAATGTTGCGTAATTGTAAAGATTTAAATATAATTTTCGTGGATCCATGAGTGAAGTTGTTTTATATAATAAATAAAAGGATAAGTATGTTCCTTATTGCACAATATTTTTATAATTCCTTTTTGTGAAAAAAAATATTGCAGTTTTAGGCGGAAGACCGTAAGGAATGACTTTCACTATAGACCAGGTAATTGCCAACAACAAACGAAGAACGTTGCACATATGTACTTATTTTAATTTAATACATTTAAATAAATAAAATCATTCGAATAGTCTTTTCTCAAATATTAAAGTTTAATGCCTTTAATCAGTTAAATTACACGTGTTAGAGACCGTTCGAATTAGATCATCGAGAGGTTATAATATAAAAATATACAGTGTGTTTCATTTAAAAACGTCAATTTTGTACCTACTTACATGAATCACCCAATTTACATACATTCAAAATTTCTTCTAGTAGCCATTTAGATTAAACATCGATGTCTCCGAGTTATTTTCATAACTCTATAAACATAATGCTAAAATAATTTTATTCCGTAAGTGGTTTCAAGTCTGTGTATAGAAGCAAACAAAACAGTTATCTGCATACTAAATATAGGTTTTCAGGATATTCGTAAAATGCCTAAACGTTTTTCGAATAAATATACATTTTTGTTTAGAACCTGAATAATGTAGCTGTAATAATATAATAAATAAGGTAGCAATTTAGGAGGTAGTATGTTTTCCAGTGGCTTCATCTGGTGATAGAGCTACCCAGAAAAAATACCTAAATTATGAATTTCTAATTCATAAATTGTACATAAATGTGTGTTATGTTGCTATATTGTGGAGTTTTAATTTTGTAATATTCAGATTTTGTAATATTCATCTAACGGTAATTACAGATTGTTGCCAAAGGATAACAAGTGGTAACAAACGGATTTTTAATACACGGTAAAATATTAATAATTTGTCTTCTAATTTTCATATATCAAAATATTAATAATAATTAGTAATTTGTATTCTGTTGTATGTTTTTATGTCATATGGAATGGAATTCCTTTCAGGGGATCCAGATTTAAAAGTCTTTTTGTATAACCTCGGCTTGCATATAAAACATAAAAACGACAGAGTACGTTCAATAGGGTTGTTAGGGGTGAAGTTCGATCAATACCGACAATAAAAGGCCCGAGCGGCATGACACGGAGGCAACTAGGTCAGTGACGAACGCCACTGACATCATAACCAACGGCGACGCCGGCTGGAACCCGCGAGACAAGCGACTAGACGGCCAGGGTTGTTCTTGTACGCCTTTCGAACATGGCCTGTTTATGGCATTATGTAATGCTAAAATCATCTGATTGATATAGTACTAAAGCTCAGTTGTATTTGATTTAACATTTTTTGACTTACTAATCGTTGTAACTTATGTAAAGCCACGTGTTTTGCCCCAGTAAGAAATTATTTCCATTAGACCCCTTTCATTCTCATTTGGAAGCATAGAACACACACACACACACATATTATTTTGACATTTAGTAGACGTCTATAATACATGATCGACATTCCTCCAGTTCCAACTTCATCGAGCACTCTGTATATTTCTGATCCCAGTTGATTCCTCTTCAGTTTATCTTTAAATTGCATTCGATTTCAAAATGGCTGGTGAAAACCATCTTATTATATTAAGTCTAGATGACTATAAAATGTGATGGTAATTAAAGTTTATTGTACTGGGATATCAAAAGAACCCTAGTTCACAATTTTGTGCTTCATAATTATTTCGTCCTTTCAATAGCCAAAAAGATATAGAATTTTATATTAAAAAAATCTGTAAACTAAATACTGGATTAGGTTGGAACCTTTGGTTTGAAGATAACACTCACGTAGTTTTCCACAAAACACTATACTGTGAATAGTGTTTTGGTGTTTTGTGGAAAACTAAGTCAGTGTTATCGTCACACCAAAGGTTCCAACCTACTCCAGTATGAATATGGCTTCACGGTCAATGAAACTGATTTTCTATCATAAGGTAAGTGCTAGGATTAGATTAATATGAGCAAATATGTATTTGGTTTACAAAAGCCTGCAAACGTCTTTCAGTTTCTCCAAACTTTATTCACATTAAAATTCCATCTTCACACACCTATAAATCAAGTATATGTATGGTAAACGGAGAATGCTGGAATTACAAGCATATGGACATTACAAATAGCTTACCCATATAGTCTTTTGGTGTTTTGTGGAAAACTACGTGAGTGCTATAAACTAAACATCCGATATTATAAAAACTAGGAAATACCAATTTAAAATTTATTCTATTTGTAAAACATTTAGTTATCTTTCACTTTTATTTACTCAACATAATTCTTTGTTATACTCTCCTAAATGTCTTTGTTGTACATTTTTTTGTTAATGTAGAATTGTTGTATAATAAATGGAATAAAATAAAATTGACATTTTATGAAATTAGGAAATTGGACAGTATCCATTAGCCAACTGCTTTGTTCTGTGATTTCAGTCATTTAACCCTTAAAGGCTATAGTTCGACATATGCTATGGTGGAGTTAGATTCATTTTCGAAAAATTAAATCAAACTATGCCAGATTGTCACTTGTAGTAAATGGACAGGCTTTGCATAGGATAAACAACAATTGTTTTTAAGATTTCAACTTCATCATGTGACTATAGTATTTATTAAAGTAGTCAGAAGGGTGGAAATAAGCCTAGTCGCTTATAATGATTGTCAAACGAAAAAAAAATAGTGATCGTCTTCATGCATATCCAGTACCCAGTCAGCATAGCCATAATGTTGTTTATGATTTTAAGGTTTTAGTGTCAATACCAAGTGTCATCTTCAGTAATATTTCAGTATCATCTTATATTTATGCAAAATACGGTGTAGAATGTATGTCGGTATATAATATGCTTAGTTACTGCAAAGTTTACAGAAAAAAAGTTATATATTATATTCTGTAAACTTTGGTTACTGTGTACATCTTGGTAACATATCTGGATTTTTGGCGATTTAGAAAACGATTTCAGTTATTATTGTAACGTTTTTAGTTCATTTGTTGAGTTTGGTAAGCAATGTTTTCATTTTTCATATCATGAATACTGCCGGAATGATAAACATTTCCATATAATAATAGTGCTTGTGTTGAGAAGGTGTTTTATATTAATTTAAAGCAATTCCATAGAACGTATAAATCAATGTGAATTGTTTCTGTGAGTTTTCTACTATTCTTGTGGTAATTTTCACTACTTCAGTGCTCTGTCTAGTTATGCATCAACTCATTTTCATTAACGGCATATTTCTTAGTTGTCAGATGCTAACTCAGGTAAAAGAATAGTGCAATGTTTATAACAATGGGTGAATTTATTTATATTTTAAAATTTCTAAATATTATCTATATTTACCATATTGAAAACAGTGCTTGGTGTCAATATGTTCACTGAATATGTCAATATACTTCCAATGTACCCTTCTTCAAATATACATCTTCCACCATGAATATTTTCTTATTTTGTATTTATGGGGATTATGAGCGACACCGCACAAAAATATCCATCGTTATCTTTTTACATTGTCGACATACTCAACACAGTCGGGTTTAGTTTATGAAGCTATTATCTTGCAGCGATTCATCAACCTTATTTACTTTACCACGTCTTTACTTATCAAGTTACTTGATCTTCTTAAGGGCGTTTATCAAGAGGACAGTTATTTAATAATGTGGAACAAGATTGAGTAGTCTGAAACACATAATGTACTATGCTCAAAATAGCCAAATACGACATGATGTTTTATATATAGCAATAACTTTGTTGATGTGTTGGGGGGTTGAAACACAATAAGTAGTTTCCTTTGAAACATTGTAACATCAGCCCTCCATGGGAATTTTATATACCAAGTTCGTAGAAAACGGATTTTAAGGTATTGAGTAATGGATATGTTTTGCACAATAACCTGCTTATATGGTAAAATTCTAAATTATTATCAGAAATTTATGCTGCTTAAATAAAATGCCTTTAACGCAGCAGTCATCAGATACTCATATAATAAAATTTTACTAAGAAAATTTTAATAATAGATGGTAAATAGTTTTTTAAATATAACGATGTTCTTCTTAATTAATATAACCTACCTTGAAAATAGGTACATGCAGTGAAAAAATAAAATTATACATTAGCTCTATATCGCATTAATAAAATTATAATCGGTGTTATTATCATTATACTAAATTATAATAGGTGATTCTTAGAGGTTTTTTTTTTTGGAATTGGAAACACTCTTTCCAGTTATAGCCAATTTGACAGCTGACAGCTGATTTGTGCTCAACTTTGTTTGTCATTTCATCATGGATAGACTTACGCCAGAACAATGTTTGCAAATTATCCAAGTTTACTTCGAAAATCGTGGTTCAGTCCGCGAAACTTACCGTGTACTGCGCTCATTATACGGTCGACATAATCGGCCATCCGAGCAAGTAATACAAAAACCATGGATCGTTTTCGTACCAAGAACACTCTAATTGATAATGTGCATCCTTAGACACACGTCACACAGTGCGCATTGAAGAAGTTTTTACTGCTGTGGAGCGTAGTATTGAGGAGAACCCGAATGACACAATCCAGCGGGACCAACAATTGGAGTTTCCAATGTCCATCAACTTTAGGGATGATTTTGCGGAAAAAATTTGGTTTACGAGCTTACAACATCCAGCTTGTGCAGGAACTGAAGCCGGTTGACCATCGTATGTGCCGAACGTTTGCTGAATGGGCTGAAAACGAGATTTCCGTTGATCCTGATTTTCACCAAAGAATTTTGTTCAGTGACGAGGCTCATTTTTGGTTGGGTGGATATGTTAATAAACGAAATTGCCGCATATGGAATGAAGAAAATCCACAAGCCATCATTGAGACATCTTTACATCCATAAAATGATTCTTCATTACTTCAGAAATTCATTACTTCTTCATTACTGCAGAAATGAGACTCTTACAGTGAATGGAAAGCACTACAGATCTATTCTGACTTACCTTTTCGTTCTCCAATTGAATGAAATTAATGTGGAAGGGTTTTGGTTCCAACAAAACGGTGTAACATGCCACCTAGAGCATGTCACAATCAATTTATTGCAAGAAAAATTCCACGAACGCATAATTTCGCGTAATGGACCTGTAAATTGGCCTCCAAGATCTTGCGATCTGACGTCGCTAGACTATTTTCTGTGGGGATATGTGAAGTCGCTAGTTTACGCCAATAAATCACAGACGATGGATGACTTGGAAGCCAACATTCGCCGCGTTATTGCCGATATACGGCCCCAGATGCTGGAAAAATTGTTGGATATATGTATGGATGTTGTAAAATACTGTTATATTGATAAATAAAAATATTTTATAACTAGAGGTATTTATTATCAGGAATCTTGAAGACATCTTGTTTAAATATTCGTCTCGTACTGAACACAATTTTTGTTTTGAGACTTGAAAAATTAAATTAATGTCCAATAAAGGTTTTTACTCATAGGAAAAAGGAACGAACTATGACATCACTAAACTCACTCATTATACTGTTGTTATCACTGTCAAGTTGACTTTGTCAGGTAGAACTTTAAAAGATTGTGTTTAATAGAAAGTCAGTCAGTTTCCATCGATAATGCATAAATAACTAATGTAAGATTAAAAATGACTCGTTTAACTCAAGGAGAGTAAGTTCCTGCTTTCAGGTGAGATGAAATACGGCGGTAAACCATGCGGTGCTGCGGGCGTACTCGAACGTGCGCGGAAAGCTAATCGAGGTGTTTTGCGCATGAAGTGGATTCAAACGGTGGAAGTGGGAGAATTTGAAATTCTAACCATACGCTCACGACATGCGCAGGATAGCCCGAATCGTATTCCGCGCACGTTCAGGAACGGTCGCAGCGCCGCCTGGTATACCGTTGTATTTTCTATCAAGCGAACACTGGTACATGTATGGCAGTTTATTTTCCTTTTCTTTAATCTCCTTGCTTTAACTGAACGGAAGAGAATTGAAGTATTAATAATGCTTGGATAAAGTGGCAAGTTGAGACCTTAGGAAGAGATTCATCAGTTTTAATCGTGAACAACAAGAAACTAAAATTAGATGATAGTAGTGTAAAATATTTACATCGACAAGGCACACCTGAAGTAGTAAAAATAGTAAATTAAACACATGCTTGAAATATAAGAATATTCTCACATTTCTACTAAGCAAACAAACAATCATATTGTCCATTTACAGTTAGAAAACTGTTAAAAACAGAAAAGCTTCATCCTTATAAATTACATTTAGTACAACAGTTGAATGGTGATGATCTAGATCGTTGCACATAATTTTGTCTTTATATCATATTATACTACGATAATAATTCTAAGTTAATTGTTTTTTTTCTGACAAAGTAACATTTTCTTTAAATAGAACAGTACATCGTCATACCTAACGATATTGATGTTAAAAGAATCCTTATTGTATTAAAGAATCGCAAATATAGCGTCAGCGTGAAGTGAATATATCGGCCAGAGTGATAGAAAATCGTCTCATAAGGCCTTACTTTTTTGGAAAAATATTGAGGACGATGATCCCCACTAAAGAATTTGGTTTCAATATAATCCCCGGGAGTTAATGTCTGGACATCTCTTGACGATAATTTCTCTCGTAGTGGATATGTGGCTACCACGTTCACCATTTTATACCTTTGGATTTAATCTTGTGGAGTTCTATCTCTAAATCTCGGGTCTATTTTAGCTAAATAATTTCAGGACCTGAAATAACGTATCCGATTTGAAATGAAAAATCAGCCTGAATGATATTGAACGTTGAATACAAAGTGTATATACGCGTGTTGGTTAAAGTAAAATTGTTAATAGACAAAATTTGGTAAACAACTATAAAATTTAAATTAAAAGTAAAGTCATATTTGCCTTGTTTGTATTTTTTTTCACAAAACACCCTCTATCTTGTAAATGATAAATAGAAAATAAGTATCATGATGTACCGTTATATTCGAAAAACTTTAGGAATTAAAATAAAGGTGATGTATTTTAGCGTATTTTAAAAAATCGTTTAATAATATTATGAGGAAATTTATTATCACACTTATATATTCCCCATCATTATTTATCCAAATACTTTACTCAACAATCGTATTTTTGATAGAACGTCATCTAATAAATTTTACTGAACGATTTTATGTGCTAGTTAGATGCAGATTTAAAGAAAATGAAAATTCTCTTTTAAAATGTCCTTCTTGGACGTCTATGAAGTTACTTTGTAACTAAATTATCAAATCGTATATCGAGGAGACTATTTAATCAATCGTTTCTCTTTTTTTCATTGTCAAATCGATCTAGACACTGACAAGGGGAAAAGAGAACAAACTGTATCTCGATATTTAGTACATATATCCTTCGAAAAGATTACAGTTAAAATTTTTTTTGATGTTTTAAAAATAATATGCCATGAGATTTTCGTTATTTGTATTATTAATAACAGTTCTTGAAAAAATGTACTTTCATACTACGAATTGTAGCGTTCTAACACGGGTGCTTGTGAAATTACTTTGTAACAAAATGTAATTATATATCATGTGTTAAAATATCAAATTAACGAGTTCTGGTTCCGAAAATACAGGATTATTAATAAAATACACTGTATACATCAGTCTAATAAAATCCAGTCTAATATTAAGCACGTGCTTGATCTTATAAGAAATCATAGTAGCTAGAACGATAATCTTAATAAAAAGTCATATGCTAGCAGTTGAAGCGTAAGTGACGAGGTGTCACAATCTAATAGCCAACACAATCATACATCTCTATATAATATCAGCTTTAAGAAAGAGAATTGTGTAATAAAAGACATAATTAATCTTGTCCACAGATATTGCAGGAATAAATTCAGAATGGATCATAAAACACAACAGATCATAAAAGACAGTAGAATTTATTAACAACCCTGGAGCTATCCCTTACAAAAGTAATGTGTGAGCAATCTCCTTGAAGTTTTATAGGACGATTAAACAGATTAAATATCACTTTAGACAGCAGTTCTTTCTCTCATTATGTTGAAAAATTCTTAATTACGGATTATATAGTCTTAATACTAATCTTCTATTAAGTCACTATTCACAATTTATTATTTTTCATTACTACATTATTTGAGGAATACATTAAGACCAAAATGTGGTAGTTGAACATCATAAAAAAATTTATATGAATTATTATTATGATTTTCTGAATTTCGGATGTTGGTTTACCCCAGCGTTATGATGTAATAGTATTTATCAATGTTTTAAAAATGTATAATTTGATAATAGGTTCTATTGGATATACTTTGAAATAAATATTTTAATTTCTTTTTTTTTTTTAGTTTTTGTTAAGGGTTGGAATCTTCGATGCAGCAATAAAAACAGGAGACCAGTTTTTCATAAACAGCGAAATATTATCGCGAATATTATCGAATATAGGATAACCTTATGCGCCATAATAACCTTATGAGTATGGATAACTGATAAAACATGCATTTTTAGGAGCTGCTGACTCATTATTTACCATCTTTAATAATACGGAGGAAATACGAGTAGAGTCTGTCTCAAAATCAATGCAGCTTCCTGATAATCAGTGATGGGATATGTAAAAGTAATGAGTAATGTTTTTTATAGTTAAAAGTGACTTAGATAACTGTAGTTATTCTTTCCTGCAATTTAATGAATCTACAGATATTGTTGATGATGGCCATCTAGATGGTCGTTTTCGTTAAGACGGTTTTTAGTGATTTTATGATTAAAGAACTTTTGAAGATTATTCCACCAAAAGAGTAACGAGGTATATAAGGCGAGGCCCTATTTTTTATCTAAAAAATATTATTTTATCTGACAAAAAAACTTCAGTAGGTTTAGATGGTTATTATACCTCAAAATGAATTAGCTTTAAAATCTTTGGAATAAAATGCAAACTTTATCTGGCGTTTAGTAAGTAAAGACAAATATTCAGATTTAGTTTCCTTAAACCTGAAAGCGTTATTCGTTTCGATATACAGTAAGACCCCGCTTAACACTGTTTCGTTTAGCTCTGTTTCAATTTAGCGCTCTTTTATTTCAACCCGGGGATTCACCGAAATTATGCGCAGCGCTAGGTTTCCAAATATGTAAATAACATATCCGAAACAGTGTAGTTGTGTTTCTTGTTTGGCGCGGTGCGGTAGTCTTTCTAATGATGAGCTTAAGGAATTAATTGAGCAAGAAGAAAACAAAAATATTGATAGTAGTGATTTCGAAGAAGAGCAAAAAGAACTTTCGATTGCGCTGGTAAAAAGGAGTTTGACCACTGTAACTGAAATTATAGACCAAATTATTGAAAATGATCCAAATTTTGACAGGAGTTCAAAAGCAAGACGGGGTGTTATAGATGCTTTATCCACTTATCAACAACTTCTAACAGAACGCAACAGAAAAACGCAAACTACATTAGATTCCTTCTTGACAAAAAGGCGGAAAATTGGAAACTTGGAATAAACTGAATGATCTGACTGATTTGGAATTTTATTTGTTTTTATAAGTAAATTCGTTAATATTGTTTTTATTTTTGTAAGAAATAAATGTTTTGTTTTATTTTTATTCAAAAAACATATTGTGAACAAAGAAAATACCTATTATTAAAAAAAATGTAAAAAAATCTTAATTTTACGGTAGTTTTTGGGGAGTTTACAATTCAAAAATACATTAAAATAAATAAATTTGGCGGGTAAAAATGAGTTCTAATAAAGTTAATAACCTGACCGGTTTTTTTTTGAATGACAAAAAATATTAAAAAATAGGAAAAAAAAGTTTTATGTAATTGAATTGGAAATGATTTGATAATTTTTTTGCAGTGATTTTCAAAAATTAATATATAAAAACTTGTTTAAAAATAACCTGTTTATTTAATGTTTTTACCAAATTTTGAAGTGATCAGTTTTTTTTTTGTTCACACTGTAATTATAAATTAACCAATACCTAACCAATTTTCTATCCATCTTCCCCTAACCCCATTATTTACATGTAGATATAACCTCGTTTAGCGCTGTTTCGCATTACGCTCTACTTTGATGGAACGCGTTAAGCGGGGTTTTACTGTACTAGTATTTATGTCAATTCTCTTTCTGCAAAATGAAAGCAATTAAGAGCAAATACCGCAACTGATTTATAGATGAACATTTGAACAATTGTATTTGAATGAGACAATGGGACACGAACGAACCACATTGCCAATATTAAAAAAATATATATCGATGACTTTGAATGTCAGCTGTATCGTTGAAAATGTTGCTTTCATCTAGATATGTGTGTTTAAACAAGTGCGTTATTTTTATTGATTATTATTTAAAAAAAGTGTATGAATGCCATTGAGTGATAAATGTTATTATTTTTAACATGTACGATCACTCTGTACGTAGGTGCGTGTAGCCACATGTCATCATCATGAGGTCATCAGTCCTAAGACTGGTTGTACGCTAACCTCCAGCTTCTCCTATCTTGTGTTAACCTACGCATTTCGCTAATTGTGCTACAACCTACATCCTTTACTATTTGCGAGCAGTAGTCTAATCTAGGCCTACCTCTGCCTTTCTTCACTCCTATTTCTGCCTCCAAAATATCGCGGACTATTCCTCCATGTCTCAGCAAGTGGCCTACCACTCTATCTCTTCTCTTCTTTATGTTTTTCCACATACTTCTTTTCTCGCCGACTTTCTCCAATACTTCTTCGTTTCTAATCCTATCAGTCCATGGAATTTTCATCATTCTTCGGTAACACCACATCTCAAAAGCTTCTAATTTCTTCCTACTTGCTTCCCCTACCGTCCAGGTTTCGCAATCGTATAGCGCCGTGCTCCATACATACGTTTTCAAGAATCTCTTCCTTGTTTCTAAGTTTATTACCCCCGAGCATAAAAGTGCTTTCTTTTTGTTAAAAGCTACTCGACCCTGCGCTATTCTTTGTTTTATGTCTTTATCGCTTCTTCCATCCCAATTTATTTTACTTCCTAAATAAGTGAAGTCTTTAACTCCCTCCAATCTTTTATTATTAATTTGTACTTTCGTTTTTGCCCTGCTCTCTACCTTTAGTTTTGTTTTTATTTACCCTCATTCTGTATTCCTTTGCCAACACTGCCTCCATTTCGTTCAATGCTGATTCTAATTCCTCCTTACTAGATGCTAATACTGCTATATCATCCGCGAATCTCAGCATTTTTAGTTTCTGTCCCTGTACTTTAATCCCGAAATCCACTCTGTCTTTTACCACATTAATCGCCTCTTCGATGTACAGATTAAAAATTAGTGGTGATAGCGTACATCCTTGTCTTACTCCTTTCCTAATACCTACTTCCCATTTTTCCCCTTCTACTTCTATAACAGCAGTTTGCTTTTTGTATAGATTGTGTACTACTCTCCTATCTCTATACTTCATTCCGTGCTCTTTAGTATCTCGAACATTTTTTCCCATCTTACGTTATCAAAAGCTTTTTCTAAATCTACAAATCCTATATAAGCGTTCTTTCCTTTTTCTATTGTTTTCTCTAACATTACTCTTAGCGCTAGAATAGCTTCGCGAGTTCCCCTATTTCGCCTAAACCCGAATTGGTCTTCTCCTAGTATTTCCTCCGCTCTATTTTCCATCCTCTTCTGCACTATTCTGGTTAAGATTTTTGATGCATGGGAGGTTAGGCTAATCGTTCTAAAGTTCTCGCATTTGTCGGCTCTTCTCTTTTTCGGTATAGTAACGATAATGTTCCTCTTATAATCCTCCGGCATCTCGCCCGTTTCGTATATGTATTTTACCAGTTCAAACATCCTATTTACTACTTTCTGTCCCGCACATTTCAAAATTTCCGCCTGTATTTTATCTACACCCGGTGCTCTATTGTTCTTTAGCCCCCTTAGTGCTATTTCAAATTCCTATCTCAATATAGGTTTTCCTATATCTTCCCTATCGATGCTAGATTCTTCCTCTAATATCTCTCCTAATTCCTGACCCTCATATAAATTTCCTAAGTACTGCTTCCATCTATCCGCTTTAGCCACATGTAATGAATAACAAAATAAGAAGATATATATCAAAAATATTTGTGCTTTATTTCATGAAACAAGTTTAGGTGGCTCACTCTGTATTTGAAAATTATTTTAACATTACAAAAGGTTATTAAACAACTATTTGATATGATAAATAATAAACAGCTTAATTTAAAATGCAACATTCATTTCACATAAAAAATCTGTTTATAAATAAAATAAAGCTACCTATCGTGAATGTTGTGTTATACTCGGGTAAATCCGCTGCACCTGAGATGCGGTTACGTAGATTTGGCATTTGAATCGATATACGTACAAGCAATTCAGTTTAGATTTACCTTCGTGTTTGGCTACTTCCATAATATATAAATACAGTAACCGCTCGCTATTGTGAAATAATAAAAACAAGAGGGACTCATACTACTGAATTATTCATACTACTGGATAGCATATAAAATTAGACTAATTAAGGCAAACTACCTATGTATTACTACATATGAATTTCATTTAAGAAAAATAAAGTACCTAGGTATAAGTACGAGTATATACATTTTAATGTATACATACATATGTGTCTATAATATCTGAAAAAGTTTATTAATTTTGTTTTCTTCTTTCTTTGTTCCCGGAGCCTATTTGTAATTGCTTCCTTACACCTTTTAAGTGTCAGTAGATCGTCTATAGTAAAGTAGTTTATTTCTCCGTATTCAATAACCTTATTTATAGCATCAAGAGCTTCTTTGGAATGGACCTCTGGCTTTATCTTTTCACAGTTTTCATCTTCATCTCTAGTATCGTCGCTGTTTTTGCTAGAATCATCAATTTCTTGTATACCATTTTTATTCCACAATTGTGTACAATTTGCCTGCAAACATACATTGCACCTAAATACGAAGAAAAAACATACAAATTTATGTATCTCAGGTCGATTTGTGTTTAACAAATTTGTAGTTTCTTTTACAGCTTGATTTACTTCTTTGAAGGCATATTTTTCGTTTAAGATACTAAGAGGAATATTAAATCTCCATCTGAAGTTTCTTCACTACCTTCATATTCTAAAATTTTCTTCTAGAATTTACTGACTGTGTTAGTTTGTAATTGATCCCACGCAGAAGCTAAATTCATAACTGCATCTTTTAGCGCTAAAGCTTTCAGAGCAGCAGAAACAGGCTGATCTGGATCTGCCATGATAGTGAAAAGCAGACTGTTCCGATAATGCAACTTAGTGAGCCGTATTACATTATGACCCATTGACTGTATTAGAGGGGTTACGTTGGGCGACATATAGATTGTGGTTATGTTTCCATCGTCAGTGTGTAGGTCTTCTATTGGAGGGTGAGAAGGAGCATTATCCAGTAAAAGAATTGCTTTTGTGGCAATTTTTTTGCTTCGAGGAACTTACTTACTTGTGGAGCAAAAGAATAATGGAACCACTAACTACTACTTAAATATATATACGGTCATGTTTGTATTCAACAGGCAAATTTATATTTTTGAAACAGTGAGGATTTTTTGATTTTCCAATCACAAGCGGTTTAATTTTGCGAGTGCCTGTAGCATTGGTACAAGGAAGGAATGTAATTCGTGTTTTCTCAGACTTCCTTTCATGTGCGGTCTTCTCATTAGATGTCACTAATGTTTTATCAGGTAACAGTTTCCAAAAAAGACAGAACTCGTCTGCATTATATATCTGGTCTTTAGAAACATTCATTTCCCTAATTTTGTGTGAAAGTGCCTATTTAAGAGGATCTACAGCTTCTGAATTTGAAGACAATTTTTCCCCAGAGATCTTAAGGAAACGGATACCATATCGCCTCTTAAATTTCTGGAGCCACCCATCGCTAGCATTGAATAACTTATTTTCTTTGAAGAATGAATATAATTCCCTAGCTTTGGTTTTTATCATTTCACTAGAGACTGGTAGGTGTTCCATTCTTTGCTTACACAACCAAGTGTATAGCTTTCTTTCTATGTTAAGCATTTCTGCAGACTTTAACGTTCTTGTTTTCATTAATTTTGTGTCACGTCGCTTGATAGCATCGAAAATTTTTTACTTCTTATTGCGGATTACATATACAGTCGACTTTGCAATGCCATATATTTTGATAAATACGTAACACCAAAACCTTGTTCTAAACTTTTTATAATTTCACATACTATTGTTCATGGTAAAGAGATTGCCAGTGTTCACTCTACAGAACCTGCTATATATTAGTCTGCGAGATTAGATAGTTCACATGAATGGATTCACATGAATCGCTATATCCAAACTCACAATTTATTTGTCATAAAATGTATTCGTTAATAATAAATAAATAATTCTCTTGATGTACCATGTGCTCATTAAAACTTACATTTAAAATATATCGCAATATTTACGTACATAAATAGAAGTATCCTACAAAGCATGGAATAACTTTTTGATCTTTATTTTAGGTTGGGATGTACAATAAATACTAAATCTCAAAAATCAATAATACTTAAGTTTATTATTATGTCATATGTTATATATCTCTATAGGTTTGTTATTTTACTTTTAATTAAAAAAGTTCAAATCATGTGGTTGTCAGAAGTAATAACTATATTTAACAAGTATACGAGGTGTGCTTATAAAATAACGAAACTGATGATACTACAGACGAACTGCGCATGCACCAAAGTCTTGCAACATATATCTGTGTAGCGTGAAGCCTTCTCTTTCAATTGTTGCCCCTCCTGTATCTGTATACATATTAGTCTAGCCATGACCTTCGTTTATACAAGATATGTTTTTTTGTTTTGCTGGAAAAATGATAAGTGTCTTAATAGAGTAACGAATTGTCGTGAAATTTCATATGAAACTTGGGCAAGCCGCTACTGAAAGTAAGCGACAATCAACGCATTGGAAGAGCTCCACTTCACCGAGAGCTAAAAAAGGTCGATTAAGAAAATCGAAATTCAAATCAGGGACGATTGTTTTTTTCAATAACTATGGGATTGTGTATCTTAACTGGGATCTTGAAGGTCAAACTGTTAATTAACATTACTAACTTGAGGTTCTTCCTCAACTCCATGGAAAAATCAGAAAAGCGACCCGAACTTTGGAAAAAAGTCATGGGTTTTTCATCAGAACAATGCACCGGTTCACACTGCATTATCAGTCAAGACGTTTTTGGTCAAGTATAGCATTCTAATATTAGACCATCCGCCTAATTCGCCTGATCTGGCACCATGCGACTTTTATCTGTTTCCAAGGCCAAATCTGCATAAGAAACAACAATATTTCAGACCGTTGAAGCCGTGAGAAATAACGGCGCGCGTCATGAAAGAGCTCACAAAAGAAGATAGAAGCACTGTCTTGAACAATGAAAACTTGGCATGGAGTAGTGTAAGGATAGAGGAGGGAATTATTGAATAAGGGAATAATTAAATATGTATAAATTTAAAATAAAATGTTTTACAGCGTCAGTCTCGTTATTTTGTAGCCACACCTCGTATGTATAATATATACTTATACCGCGTACATATTATAAACGCGTTATTTCCATTAAAGCGTGACACATTTAGAACGATAAATTAAGTGAGTCATCCTGTAAAAATGCCAGGCAATCACCCTCACGAATAATTAATTGATTTGGCGGAAAACTGACCACAGCAGTTTTAGATTCCAATCGCTTTGGTCAACGATCAATTTGGAAAATTAATGATATTGCAAGCCGCTGCTCCATAAAACGAACAGAATGTAGGAGAAAATATCTCCTGTATGATTATATCAAGCAAAAATGGAACAAATAGGACCCGTGAATATTTAAGGCGATTACATTTTCAAGTATGCTCTGTGGTATGAGGTAATTTGCTGCTGATATTGTGTTTATTATTAGATACATAGAATGGTCAGTATAATAGTATATGAAATCAATTTTAAATTAAAAATATGTATATATATATATATATATATATATATATATATATATATATATATATATATATATATATATATATATATATATATATATATATATATATATATATATATTTGTTGATGAAAACTATTTGTTTCTAATTTTTAATACGAAACAAATTTTTAATTATAATTTAAAATACATAGATATATAGAAAATACCATGGGAACTTAGGTTATTTATTATTAACTCCTAATGCGGATATAGTGAAAGTGCAGCACTGTGCTCCATACCCACAATATAGGTGGATGACTTACAGTATTCTCTTATAAATTTAAGGTGGCTGTGATAATGGTATTCGTTCTGTGGTCTGGGTTCTGTTAATTAAAACAAATTGCCCAGAGGACTAAAAAAGTGTTGAATTTGAATCTGAGTGGATAATAGGTAAGACTTAAAACAGGTTTTTATTATGTTATTACAATTTAATATCTGCATTTAATAATGAGTTTTGAATATTATACAGTTTTAAACTTGCTAGTCTAACAAAATATAATAATGCATTGTTTTTAATTTAATTTAAACTCAAATATTTAAAAAACAATTTTATCAAATTCAATGTAACTATTAATGATGTGACGATGGTGACGTGGTAATATCTATATACAGAATGGTAATAAAGGTTTGCGTAATATTCATAATTTTGTTATTAAATGAAGTTTTGAAAAAATCTTAAACACATCAACCTTATTTTTTAAAAACACATCGACAAATGTAAAAATTTTCTTTTTCAAATCGTTACCTACTTTCTCATTTCACAAAAATAAATTCCTTATGATTTTCAAGTATAACGGTACCTAATACTAGGGACTCTCTATTTAATACTTATATGAAATAGGGTATTTTCTGAGAATAGAAATAAAACAAATACGAGTTTCTTTTTGACAGAACTATTAAAGTTCTTCAAGAGATCCTGCATGAACAGTCTAACATTAACTGACACATGCGTAAGACCTTTCCGAGTCTTATTCCTCTTCCACCCTCATCCATCTATCAGGGAAAGTATTATCAAGAAATGGCTGAACATCAATATCATCAAAATGAAGACAAGCTCCGTCTTGAAAAACTTGTTGAAACTAAATTCTTTGATGGGGAATATCATAACACTCAATGTTATTATCCAAACTGCTAAAATTGGAATGCAATATCGAAACGTAGGGAGCTTAAATATCTAGCACAAGTTAAATTTTCGTCAAAGAAATAAGGTCCCAAGAGATAGCTTCGTATCAGTCCAGTCTATAAATTTACTTCATTTTGACGTTGGATATAGGATTCCAATTGAATCCAATGAAGATTCTCTTGAAGCCAATATCTATAGTTATCACGATATACCGTTGATATCCTTTTATAATATACTTTCCATATCTTTATAGTTGAAAACAAATTTTATTTGTTCAACACTATCCTACCATTTCAAGAATTGTAAAATTCGTTTCTTTCAAGAGAGGGATATAATCTAAAAACATTATGATGATGTCGCAACTCAAGCAAAAAGTCTGAAAGGAATACAATTGGTATGAAAGCCAATGTATTAAAAAAAAAAATAAGATTGACATGCCTCAGAGTTTTTCAAAAAATCATGTTATAATATACTTATTACTCTTATTAGTATTGTACAAAACGTTATCACCACACTGTATTAATAAAAAGATTGTAATTAAGTGTTTATCGAAAATTATTTTTAAGTTAAGTAATTAATTATTACCTATTATACTTCTATTTCAGTGAGCATTTACTATTTGCCCACTCCATTAGTGTTATTTTGTGTAGTACAATATAACATTAGCTGGCACACATATACATACTTTCGAGGCTGATATTACGGTGTTCCTTTCAAGAAATACTTATTTGCTATGACAAACAATTCTGATGGCTTGGACAAGTTCAAAAACTATTGTACTTATCATTTCCCACTCCACTACTGTCCATTTACGTAGTTATATTAAAATCTCAACTACAAAACGTTACAAACCATTTTCCTTAAGTTTGAGATTGAGTATTTGCGGTTAATAATATTAATTATCTGCTTGGTAGAATAAAAAAAAGGGACTTACGGCGTGTCAAGGATCGTTTGTGATGATATTATTTACGCTTGGATACATCGCAAATTAGCCTCTCCTTAATTTCAGATCGAATATTAATATAAACTAAATTGCTTATATCGTAATTTTAGGCAGATCAATAGTTGATAGAGTTATTCAGATAGTTGTTAACGTTCACGTGACATAAAAATGATAAATAGACGTGCCCAGAAAACACGGATAGTTTTTAGTTTACGCATGTCCTTTTTAATATACGTTTATCAAACAAAATGTTAACCCAATATTATTAGTAAGTACCACGTATTCCGATAAGATATATAGAGAAGTATTTATACAGACTATACTGACGATATTGACGATAAAATTATATATCTAAAATAAAAATATATGAGCATATATGTAATACAATATTAATATAATGGTTTTATAATAATGAAAGTAAACATAAGCGTAACACTGGAATCCATACATTTTTTAGAAAGGAAAACGACGATAAGTGTAATATTGAATGCAATATTTCCAATAAATATTAGGCGAAATATTGAATACATATGTTTCCAATAATACGAACCAATAGGCACAATATTGGTAAAACTTATACGACAAAAACAAAGATATTAGAACGAGTCAATGTAAAAAGAAGTTTATTACAAACTGTATTTAATATTATTTTGTTTTAACATAATGCCGCTATTGAGGCCCCAGTCCGGCGATCGAATTTCCTAGCAGACAGAGACGGTCGAGTCGAAATTGTCGCCAACATTCGGCCATCCTGTCTATGCTTCTGTCCCCAGAAGTTACCTTTAATCTGGAAAATAAACCATTTTAGTGAATATTCTTGGTTTTTTTTTTGAAGCATTCTAGCATTCATAAATGAACATTCGTACATGCACTTGTCTTGTCAGGGATTAGTATTGGTACTCGAGTAAGTGATCTTATACCAATCAATTTCATCTAATCGTGATACTGCCTAGCCGTATGCCAGCCGTAAAAAGGTCTGGTCATATACCAGCCGCAAAAATGTCTGGTCGTATACCAGTCGCAAAGGTGTCTGGTCGTATACCAGTCGCAAAGGTGTCTGGTCGTATACCAGTCGCAAAGGTGTCTGGTCGTATACCAGTCGCAAAGGTGTCTGGTCGTATACCAGTCGCAAAGGTGTCTGGTCATATACCAGTCGCAGAGGTGTCTGGTCGTATACCAGTCGCAAAGGGGTCTGGTCGTATACCAGTCGCAAAGGTGTGCTCTCGCCTTTCAAGATTATCCATGGTTTCATATGGTCCACTGCCATTACGGTTGTCATACGTTTATGACCGTCGCGAAGATCTTCGACTTCATACCTATCATTAGGTAATACCTTTCTGACTCTAAAGGGTCCTTTGAATTTCGGCAACAGTTTCTTGCTAGCCCCAGTAGCAGGTGGCGCTTTCGACACCATCACTAGGTCCTGCACGGCGTATTTTTGAGCAACTCTTCGAGCTTTATCAAACCTTGACTTTTGTAATCTTTGATCATCATCTAACCTCTGTATTAGATCATGTCTTAATTCATTTAGATCGACCCGACCCAGGTTATCTTATACTTCGCTTAGTACTTTAGATTCTGCCACGTGACGTGGCTTATTCCCAGCTAAGGCTTCCAGTGGAGTCACTCCAATGGTTTTATTGTATGTGCAGTTTAAAGCACTTCGAACTTGTTTTACATGGTTATCCCATTGATCTTCGGGGTACCCAGCAGCCGTTGCTGCCAAGGAACTTACTATGGTGCGGTTGTACCTTTCACATTAACCGTTTGCCCTAGGCGTAGCAACAGCATTCAAGGTATGTCTTATGCCATATGTTTCACAAAATATTCTAAAAGTCTTTGACGTAAAGGCCGTGCCACGGTCTGATATAATTCTCGTTGGTGCTCCAAATAACCACATAAAATTCATTAAAACTTTTGTTACGTATCGGGTAGAGCTATATTTAAAGGAGGAAGCATTCGTACTGAGACCCTATCTTTAGATTTCATAAGTATGACATTTTCATTGGATAGGAAATTTCTTCCTACTATTAAATCGTGTCGTACAAATTGGTCATCTAAAATTAATATTGTAACATCAACCGCGACTTCTTCAATTATAACGGTTGTATGGCATTTTAAATTAGTTGTAATTGTATTCCCCAAAAAGCATTTTAAGGAGACATGCCCTTCTTTCCGTAACGTTAACTTTATTTTCGCCGCTACTGATAACTTCATAATTGTGCAGTCGCTACCACTGTCAATTAGGCATTTTATTTTATGGTTATTAATAAGAGCGGTTTTAATAAACATATTTTCAACAATGTCAGCTAGCACAACTTCGTTTACGGCACGACTGTTTTTGTTTACATTACACTGAGATTGGGTATGGCCAAGACGCCGACATTGTTTACACTGGACTCGCGGTTGAGGACAGTCCCGTGCCCGGTGGTTTCCTCCACAATTAAAACAAGCAATCTTTTGTGATACTTTATAGCCCATTTTATCACTCCTGCTAAAGTTTTTGTCGTGCGTTTTAAAATGTCTATTGTCTATATTTCTTGCACTAGGACCCGGCTTAGGATTAAAGTCACTTTGCGTTCTAGGAGCTGTCAAATTACTTAAGTAACTAGCCAAAGCACCTACCGTCTTGAAGTTAGCAGCTCTTGCAGCCAAACAAATTTTATCGTCTTTAATACCCTCGATAACACTATCTACAACGTAATCTTCAGGAATAACTAGGTTTAATGAGTTAAGTTTCGCAACTTTTTCATAACAGTAGGTGCCTAAGTTTTGACCAGCAGAAGGACGATAGCATGCTGCTTCAACGAGAAGTTTTCCGAACTTCAACTGTGTCGGAAAATTTTTTACTAACTGACTTGTAAATTCACGCCACTTTAAGCAGGTATTTGGCAATGAATCATACCATTTTCGCGCATTACCCGTCAAACGTTTTGTTGCTAGCTTTAAGGTAAGTTCATCGCCCCACTTATAGAATTTTCGTAGATCTTCTAGCTTCTTTACCCACTCAACAGCATTCTGAGCGTTATCGCCGCCAGGTTCAAATTGTGGGATAACGCTCTCCTCAATTTGGATATTAATATTAGAGCGAGTACTTACAGTTTCCTTGAGGGCCTTAATTTCCTTTTTTAACGATCTTATTTTCTTCCAGGTCTCCGTGTCCTTTGGGGGCGGCGTCCTACCAGACGAGGATGAATTGCTTCGTCTGGACGTCTTTGATTTTCCCCGTCGCTCGCTCCGTTGGCGTTTCCGAGACCGGTCCATCACTAGTGTAGGTACTTATAATTCGATAACAATTATTGTCACTTTAGCAATTATTTAATAGCTACGGGCACTGTCCTATCTATTAACCGCAGTCACACGCACATCAAAGGGCGACACTTGGAGTATATCCCACCGCTGTCTTTATTAGAACGAGTCAATGTAAAAAGAAGTTTATTACAAACTGTATTTAATACAAAGAAAAACTACGCCTCTATCCACACTTAGCTAACAAAAGAATGAATCAATATTACAGTTTAAATCTCGGCATTCGAGATTGTTTATATTATTTTGTTTTAACATAATGCCGCTATTGAGGCCCCAGTCCGGCGATCGAATTTCCTAGCAGACAGAGACGGTCGAGTCGAAATTGTCAACAAAGAAATCTGTCAATTATATGTTGCATCAATATTTAACAACCATATAGGGACAACAAAGTTGCTGTTGGGATCAGTACTTTGCGAAAAATATAACTGATAATGAATTCATAACAAGTACAGATAATTATAAACAATTTTTAATGGTGTGAAAAAGCAAAAAATGCTTAAAATATTTAATATCTAGCTTTGGAACTGAGAGACCTAAAAGAACAAAAAATGGCATACACACATGAATGTTTAAAAACAATGTTTTAGTTATGTAACACCTAATTTGGCGGCTTACAATATCTATTCAACCGTTGTTCTCATTCTCACATCTCTTTCGATTTTTGAAAAAATCAATTAAACGTAATATTGGCAAACCTGATTATTCAAAAACTTTGAAAAAATTGGTTTTACAGATTAACTCTCGTAATTTGAATTCGTGGAATGTAGGGTACTAAGGTGATATGAATCCTTATATGTTTCGTGAGGCCCATACCCAACTTCTAGACAAAGGTAACGAGTAATAATATAGTTGGACCAGTGTTTTTAAATTGAAATTTAATTGCGGAGTTGTATTTCAATATAAAATGCTATCGCTAATTTTGGGGTTCTAGAGGAAAACCCTCATGGATTTCGATATCTGAAAATAACTTTTCAACAGGAGGGTGCTCTCCCACACTGTCATGGTGCAGTAAGAGTTTATACCAATGAGCAGTAGTATTTTAATAGGTGGATTGGACGTCGGAGTATCATAGAGTGGCCTGCTCGGTCTCCAGATCTAACACCTTTAGATTTATTTTTATGGAGCGAGCTAAATTTAAGGTACATGCTACGGAATCCGTTAACATTAAGGTTTTAAAGCAGATCATTATTGAAGAATATAGGTTAATTTCCATAGAAATATTTGAACGTAAGGGGGCTTTAGACGCGCATTATATATGGCAATGCCCGATATAGATAGCCATATCTCGTGGATCAACTGAATAAATCACATTATTTTTAAAGACTGTATAGTGTACGGAAAAGATCGTACCTATTCCTTCTTCCACAAAGTTGCGTTCCGTTGAAACTTCTAAATAAGTTATAGAAAAACAGAGTGTAAAACTTTATATTCCTGGAAACCAATTGTAATGTGAAATGGGCGAATCAAAGTGATGATAATAACAATTTTGTCTTATACCTACTCTAACTTATATACCTAGTGTAGTTATGTAGTTATCATATATATATATATATATATATATATATATATATATATATATATATATATATATATATATGATAACTACACTCTCGTTAATGAGTACCATAATATGTCCATCCATCTCTAGCCTATTGTAACTATTAGTAGATATTAATATAGTAAAATCTACTCATAGTAATGCACTAATCGGAGCCTGTTGCCTGATAAATGACGCGGTTTAATGATAATATACTACCTATAATTAATTTCTAATAGTTAAAATTAATTGCAGTTGTCAGAAGATACATTCAGTGTGTGAAACTCAAATTGCAATCTATGATATTAAATACATGAATAGATAGCGTAGCAGATAAATATAACTAATTTATTTCAGTTATATGGAATGCAATTATAACGCAAGTATCTAAGTGGAATTTGTGAGAATATTGTTAGGCATGTACATATACGGTGTTTTGGAAATATGTGGACGATAATAATTCACTATAGATTCGTTTGATCTAAACGAGATTATAATTAAGGTAACTATAATGTCTTGGATGCGTATATCTATGCGTATACGAGGTGTGTTTAAAAATTAATGATAATTTTTATCTACCGTCTGCATCAATGTTATCCTCTTCAAAATAGTCCCTATTAGATATTATACACTTATGTCAGTACGTCTTCCAATCCCTGAAACACTTCTAGAACTCGATCTTTGGGATAGCGTTTAGATCTCTCAGTGATGCTTTTTTAATTTCATCTACGCTTGCACAATGATGACCCATTAAGGTTATCTCCATTTTTGGGAACAGAAAAAAGTCATATGGTGCCATGTCTGGCGAATATGAAGGTTGAGGCATCATTACAGTGTTGTTTTTGGCCAATAATTCACAAACAAGCATGCATCGTGGTGGAAATGTTATGAATTTCTCGCCACAAATCCGGGCGCTTTTTTCGAATTGCTTCACGCAAACGGCGTTGAACTTGTTCGTAGTACTAATTATTGAGTTCGACTGTGTGGCAAGAACTTATGGTACACTATGCCGGTAAAATCGAAGAACACAGTGAGCATAACCTTTTGAGCTTTTTTCGGTCTTGACGATCCATAATGCATCCACTGGGACGATTGAGCCTTAGTTTCGACGTTATATCCATAAACTCATGTTTCACCACCTGTTGTGACACGTTTCAGTAGTTCTGTATCGTTGTTGACTTAATTTAGCGATTCCTATGTAACTTTTACCATTCGCCATTCGCCGCTGTTTTTGTTCGAAATTTAACAATATTGGAACAAATTTGGCTGCCACACGTTTCAGACTCAAAACACCTGAAAAATGTTCATGGCATGAGCCAATTGATATGCCAACATCATTAGCGACTTCTCTGATTGTGATTCGGTGATCATTCATAATCATTTATTTCATTTTTTTCATCTTTTCATTGGTTGTTGATGTGCTGGGGCATCGAGGGCGTTCGTTACCTTCAACATATTCACAGCCTCTCGGAAACGCTTATATCACTCGTAAATGTTCGAAGTACTTGGGAGAATAAATAATTAAAGATACAATTTGAGGACAATACGAGTTTATTGATACCCTGTATAACAACTAAATTACGTACAAAGAAATTAAGATGTGTATTCTAACGTATAATCTTTCAGACTAACTTGCTAAATAGACTATTTTTATTTCAACGACATTTGAACAGTTAAACATTCGATATTGAGTTACCCGAACTCATAAATGCTGACCTAATGTTTATGTTTAATTTCAGGCACCGCATGAAGACTATTTTTAAACCTAAAATAATTATTGTTGAATGTAATATTCCAACACCCCCTCGCAACTATAATTATTTTTCAATCAGTCAACCAGACCACCCTTGGTACTTAAATGTTCTAGCTTTACTTTATTTAGCGGCTTGGTTAACATATCAGCTATCATTTTTTCAGTCGGACAATACTCGAATACAATAACCTGATTTTCATACAATTCTTTTAAAAAATGATACTTTGTATCAATATGCTTCGTTCGATTGCTAAATTTATGGTTTGCTAGCTGCTTTAAACAGCTTTGATTATCTTCGTACATAACCACTTTCGGTTCTAAATTTGTAAACTCCTTTATCGCCTGCTTTAACCAGATTGCCTCTTGGCATCCTTCGGCCAGTGTTATGTATTCAGCTTCGGTCGATGATAGTGATACGCAACTCTGCTTTCTGCATCCCCAATTAATAGGTGCACCCCGAAACATAAATATGTATCCACTATTTGACTTTCTATCCTCTTTATTTTCCGCCCAATCGGCGTCTAGATGTTTTATTATTAGTTTTTGATTCCATGCCTCTGTTAACAATATTCGAAGAGTTGCTTGCCGCACTACAGGCGCAAACACTTCATCGTAATCCACACCGAATTTCTGACTAAAACCTCTCGCTACCAATCGTGCCTTGTACTTGTTCGAGATCTTATCTTCACCTGTCTTTAGCTTAAACACCCATTTACAAGATATGATGTTTTTGTCTTCCGGTGTAAGTACTAAATCCCATACTTCGTTATTCTTCAAAGATTTCATTTCTTCTTCAATAGCTTTCCTCCATTTTTCGCTATCACTGCTGGCAAGAGCTTCTTTAAATGTTTTAGGTTCTATTTCCCGAAGTTCAGCTAACTTTGCTGTGTAGCGCTCAGGTGGGACTCCTTTATTTATTCTATTTGATCTACGATCACCTCCGTGCTCTATATAGAACTCTTCACTTGGTTGATAGCTGTTATCGCTGCCACAAGATTGTTCTGTACCTGAACTTTCATATACATTAAATTCTTCCGTAGCTTCTTCTATTTCTTCAGTTTTTTCGAAATCTGCGACCTCATGTCTCCCAGTGTCATTTGGCTCCGTTCTTTCTTGCTCCTTTTTGAACTCAATAGTCGCTTCTTCATCTTTTATCTTTTTTTCTTTAACACGACTATTTCTTTCAGGAAATATCGCACTACGGCTAATTTTTATACGCCCTGTATCTAAATCTAACAATCTATATGCTTTAGATTCATCAGAATATCCTACGAAAATTAGTGATTCTGCCTTTTTATCAAATTTATTTTTAATTTGTTCCTTTGGAATATGACTATACACTTTAGATCCAAATATTTGCAAATTCGACACATCAGGTTTGACTTTATGCCACAACTCAAACGGTGTTTTCTGTTTTAACTGAGTAGGTAGTCGATTTTGCAGATAATTGGCTGTAACAACTGCTTCCCCCCAAAATTTCTTTGGTAAATTCGCATCGATTAACATGCACCTAGCCATTTCGACTAGCGACCTGTTCTTTCTCTCTGCAACACCGTTTTGCTCTGGAGAGTACCCCGCCGTGTACTGTATCTTTATGCCCTTACCGCTTAAATATTCCCTTAACGCATTATTTACGTACTCGCCACCCCTATCTGACCTAATAACCTTTGGTACCCTGCCTGACTGATTACTCATTAACTCGATAAACTCTTTAATATATTTTTCAGTTTCATTCTTATGTTTCAGTAAATACACAGTTGTGTATCTTGAGAAATCGTCTATTAAAGTAAGAATGTACCGTTTACCCCCTGGAGTAACAGTCTTCATGGGACCGCAAACATCTGTATGTATTAAGTCAAGTATATTAAATGTGTTGCTTTGAGAAAATTTCGGGAAACTCTTACGAATAATTTTACCTTTTACACAGCAGTTGCAAGTTTCCCTAATCCTACAATCCTTAATATTAATCCCGATTGCCATTTTTCTTTCCATCAAGCGCTTGACTGCTTCTATGTCCCTGTGCCCAAAACGTCGATGCCACGTATGCTGACAGTTGCTGGAGTGTTCATTCACGATGCTCAGTGCCTGTTCTACAGTTGACAGCTTGTACAAGTCGGGCGCCGGCCTCGCACTCGCAATCACTTTTCCGCCTGAGACAATTTTACAGTTATTGTTGTCGAACTGCACGTTATACCCCGCACTAGTTAACTTTTTCACAGAAAGTAAATTTGAATATAAGTCCGGCACATACAATACGTCGTCGATTTTTAGCTTATTCACTCCCGCACTATTCGCGCACTTGATGAATCCTGTTCCTATACCCTGAACCTTGGAGTGTTGCCCTTTCTCCGCTAACCTCACAACGCCTTTTCTGCTACCGTCAAATTGGGTATAAAATTCTTTGTAGTTTACCATGCGACTCGAAGCTCCTGAATCCACATACCACGAAGCAGAATCCCTGTTTACGTCAGTTGAGCTTGAATTTACCATAAAACACGCATCATCACTGTCACCAGTATTAATTTCAGTAACTTTATTGGCCTTTTCTCTTTTAAACGCTTTATACTTGAAACAGTCCAGTTTAAAATGACCTTTCCTGTTGCAAAAGTAACATTGCTTTACATCTGTACTTGCAGTTTGATTACTTTGGATCCTTTTATTATATACTGATTTCATGGCTGACTCGTTTTGACTTTTCAAAGCTCCTTGACGCCTCCTGTACTCATCGATTAATTTACTTTTTACGAATTCAAGCGTGAATTCACTCGATGACTTACTTTCCAGCGCTGTGATTAAAAAACTGTATGAGTCTGGAAGACTTCCCAGCAAAATGCCTGCCGCAAACCTGTCCTTAATTTCTTCCCCTAAAGCGGCCAGTTTATTCAATAATTCCAAGAATGAACTTATGTGTGCTTCCATATCACCATTCTCATCTAGCGATAGCCTGCAAATTTGCTTTAACAGAAAAACCATGCTAGATAAACTCGATTTTTGATGATACTCCTTTAGTGCTTCCCACGCATCATGCGCGTATTCCTTATTTCTGATATGCACTAGTTGACTAACATCGACAAGTAAGGCTATGGTTGATAAGGCCTTGTCATTTTTCTTCTGCCGGGTGCCGTTTCGTTCCTCCGGTGTTGGTAATTCAGTCGAAACTACATCCCATAAATCCGCATTTATTAATAACATTTTCACTAAATAGTTCCAGGACTGGTAGTTTTGCCCGTTCAACTTTTCGATGTTATACTTAGCACTTTCCGCCATTTTCCAGTTGTCTATACAACAATAGTTATCACTCGCGATGTACCTTTTAATTATTCTCCCTTACAAGTGAGCTTACGCGACGCACCTGGGCCCATAACCTGTTCGAAGTACTTGGGAGAATAAATAATTAAAGATACAATTTGAGGACAATACGAGTTTATTGATACCCTGTATAACAACTAAATTACGTACAAAGAAATTAAGATGTGTATTCTAACGTATAATCTTTCAGACTAACTTGCTAAATAGACTATTTTTATTTCAACGACATTTGAACAGTTAAACATTCGATATTGAGTTACCCGAACTCATAAATGCTGACCTAATGTTTATGTTTAATTTCAGGCACCGCATGAAGACTATTCTTAAACCTAAAATAATTATTGTTGAATGTAATATTCCAACAGTAAACTCTTGTTTTACTCATAGCAGGTTCACCAAACGCAATATTTAATATTTCTAAAACAATGCTGCACTTTATTCCATTCTAATAGCAAAATTGAATACAAGTTCTCTGATCCATTTTTTAAATAAATAAATAATCGCCGATCGTACCAAAGCATATGTAATATTTTTCACAGCTGACAACAGACTAAACATCCGATATGGCTAACAATGCACAGATACTCTTCAGACATGTTTACCAACACAACAACAAAAAGATACAACCTAATACAACCTGCGAAATTACAAAATGTCCGTTACTTTTTGAACACACTGCGTATATTATAGTATTTTTTAAAGTAACATTTACGTCTAGGAGAATTTACTTAATTAAGACATTATTGTAAGAACAGGTAATATGAATTTTGAAGGAGACCTGAAACTAAGATATATATATATATATATATATATATATATATATATATATATATATATATATATATATATATATATATATATATATATATATATTTTTTTTTTTTTTTTTTTTGTGTAGGTGAAAATGACATCCAAAGTTATTATTCTAAATAAAAATTTACTGTCAAAAGAATGAAGATGAGGTGAAATCCACACCCCATTCAGTTCGAGGCCTTCCCACAGTAGAATTTTATGAACCCTCCATCAATGTGGGAGGGGGAGATTTCGAATACAGTTCTCACCATTTTAAGCCAGCCGAATATGTACACCTTATTTTCTAATGATTGTCTTCTGTGCAAAGTTTTATTGAAAGCGGAAATGAATAGTTTTACCACTTTTCTTATGTGACATAATTCGATGAAAGTAAAAATTAAATAAACATATTTTTGTAAATCAATATAATAGCTGATTTTTTTTATAACCACATAAACGGGCAAATATTATGCAATAGGTTTCATGTAACATTTATAAGGAATTCTCTCCACTTAGTCGGTTCACAATTTTTCTTTTTCTAGAAAAAAGTTTTACGCAAGTGATGTCCTTCTCATGATTCTTAGGGTCATTCTATTTTTTAAGAACGTATTTGGTTAATCCATATAATTGTAAGAATGAATAATTCACTGGTCATAGCGTAATTCTATTCTATTCACTTTGGTCAATATCTTCCAATGTATCACCTTAAGTCAATTTTTGTTTTTATTTTTGCCTCTATGATGCTGCAATTTCGTTTTTCTAAATGCCGTCAAAAATAAGTCCATTGTTTTATTACCAACTGTGTAGTGAGTTATTATATCCTTTAGGATCTTCACTATCGGTAGTAAATATAATACATATTTAGGGTTTAGTGTCAATTGGTAGTGTAATTGGTACTAATTGGTAGTATAATTGACAAAAAGTTTTAAAAATCAATAGGAGTATACAATAACGAGGACGTGGATATACTCGATAATCATAATTTCACCATCTTAATGCTTACGACAGTTAATCAGAAAATGGTGGTATATGATATTTGTGTCATTTGACCAATCGCTTGACCAATGATTTGACAACAACAGTGGTGTGGCTCAGGGCTCAATATTGGACCATGTACTGTTTTTATTGCATGTAAATGATTTACCAAATTATCGGGCAATCGAGCACAGTTATTATCTATGTAGACGATATAACTTTTTAACCAAAGATAATAACACACTGGGCAACACAATTGTTGGTGCCACAAAGAGCCTTGTACATAGTCAAGCTATTTCTAAAATATGTATATAAAAGTCTTCCGTTCCTCTGTATTTACATTCTAGAAGTCTTGTCCAATATATATATATTACACACTACTCATATATATCCTCAATTATGAAAAATAAAAAACACTTAGATATATGCAGCACTATGAAGTATGGTGATAAAGTGCCTTATATCTATAATTTTGTTATTAAATGGTTTTTTTTGAAAATCCAGAAATACGTCAACTTTAATTTTTAAAAAGGCATTGATTACATACGATTTTTTTTAAACGACTGATATACGAATTTGATGTTAGAGTTGGGATGCCATCATAATATTTTAAATAATGCAACCCCTTTTTTTAATAAAGTTTCCGAGTTCAGTGGTATTCCATATTGGGGATTTTAGCATATGTATGAACAAAGTATTAAAAAATAAGCTTATAATGGTATGATGTGTATAAAATCTCATAAATTTTCCAGATTTTCTTAAGTAGAACATTACAGTGAAAAATGGTTATTGTAATGTTACTGATTAATTTATATATGTACATTAAGTTCGAGGACCTTAGTCCAGCTGCATATTTATTAGTGCATATGTATATAAGTTATATACAGCGCATCAAGAATAGAAACAAGTATCAAAACTGCGATATCGGACCGCCCACGAGGTGCGCAGTAAATAGCCTGGTCTTTACTTAGCCGAATTGAGACCTTTGCAGAGTGAATATCGGTGGATATAAATACTGAATGTGAATGTACACAGAGTTTGATCTAGCCGCGCGTAAAGTGTATCCATTTCCTTTTGACTGCTGCCTCACTATTTCTTCTACGCATACCTAGAGAATCTCATGCTTTTCCCTATTCTTGACTAGCAGTATGTAAAATGATCAATGTGTTATATTTTAATAGTACTACAAGGCAGACACGTACTTATTTGTCTACTTTGCTGAAAAACTTTTTAAATAAACGAAATATCTATGTTTATTCTTAATTGTCTATTCACATATTAAGTACTATGTGGCAGGCTACTTGTATAAAATTATAATTCTAATTTTAGGATGAAAATGCAAATAAATATTAATACAGGGGAGAGGGGGCAAAAGTAAGTAAACCATTTTAATAGCATGCACTTGTTTCTTATGTTTGTTTTAATTGTTTCCATTTTATGTATTTCACAATTGTAAACAAAACTTGGAATATTCATAACGGAGCAACTATAGTTCTCTAACGTACTAAAACTGTCAAATTTTATTTCTAAATCAGAAATCGATAATTTTTACTCAGTGTCAATACCACGCACATTTTAATATCAGGAATGCGCGCATTAAAAACATAATTCGTAATTTTGTCGCTAAGTTTGGTAAAACGGAAAATGTGAGAGATCGCTCTAAAACAGGTAGATCACGTTCAGCTATAAATCTGGAGAATATCGAGCGAGCAAGAGAGAGACTAAAGGACGATCCCTTAAGTTTAACCAGCAGAAGAAAAATTAACTGGAATTGACCAGGATTAGCTTGAGACGGGTATTGAAACCTGATTTGCACTTTTTCCCTTACAAAATATAGCTAGTTCATGAAATTAAGTCTCGCGATAAACAACAGAGTCTACAGTATAGTGTAGCTCTTCAGCAATTAGTTGCAGAAAATCTTGATGTTCATCGATTAATTATGAGTAGATACACTTTCATCTGAAAGGACATGCCAATAAACAGAATATGCGATTCTGGGCCATGAAAATCCTCAAGTAATTCAAGAGAAAGAGCTGTATCCAATTCGTGTTTGATGAAAAATAACTTCAACTAGAGTGATTGGCCTATATTTGACGATAATGAGGGCAACGCACTGAGGGTCAATATGGAGCGTTACACAATAATGGCTAGAAAATTTTTATTTCCACTTTTACCATATCCCGAGAATTTATGGTTTCAGCAGGACTGTGCGCCACATGCCACATTGCTAGGTATTGTCCTTTTCAGAACTGCGTTTCCTAACAGAATAATTTCTCAAAATTACGATCTGAACTGGCCCCAAGTTCGCCCGATTTAACAGCGCCAGATTTATTTCTCCGAGGCTACCTAAAATAAAGAGAAAAATGCAATACTATGCAAGTAAACCGCAGCCATTTCTGGAACTGAAAGATAATATTTGAAACGAAATTCGCCAATACCCAATAGAAACTTTGACGTTAGTATGGAAATTGTCGTAGAGCAAAACTGTGTGAAGAAGAAGAAGAAGAAGAAAAAGAAGACGAAGAAGAAGAAGAAGACAGTCACCTACGAGACCTAATTTTTCACAATTAAATCTCCATTTTTTGCTATTATTTGAAAAAATATTATATTGAACTTATTAAATACAATATTAAATGGATTACCTACTTTTGGCCTACCTTGTATATTGTAGTCCATTCTGATCAAGTCTATTATGGAAATACATTTTTCTAAGAATGACTAGACAACGATGAATCTGAATGAGAATATAATGTTAATTATGGGATAAATAAAACTTCAGTTGAGACACTTACAAGCATACCTCTACTTACTTACAAGCCTACCTCCATTATGCGGACCTTCTATTTTTAGATAGGGATGATGGAGTGGATGGTAACTCACTCATTCCGCTTCGCCATTAAATACGCGAATTATTGGTTATAAGAAAGTTATATTTCTCTGTGTCATATTTATACACTTTTTTTTGTACTTTATGGCACAAATCTTCTTTAAGGTGAAAATAATGTCTCGAATATTTTGCTGCGATGGGCGTTGTAACAAAGTTTTATATCTCCCTAGAGACAGAAAGTTATAAAAAGAAATCATATTGTGTACTGTTATGGAATGAAAACAAAAAGTCCTATTCATTTCCAGAGCTTAAAAATATGTAATATATGTGTATTGTGTCCATATATATCATAGAAATAAAGATAAGATTTGTTTTGTTTCCTTTCCTTAATTCTGGGAATTATATGTATATTGTGTCTTTATATATTGTAAAGAAACAATTTAAAAATTTAGTAAAACCGTCTTAATTAAAGTACATCAAATTTAAATGCATCACATATATGTTCACAATCAAAGGACAGCGACTGATGAAATTGATTGACGATAGTTGTTACCTTCGCATGGCAAACATGTTGAATATCCCGAGATATAGATCACCGTCTTATGGCGAAGTAATGGCTAATATATAAATGTGTACAACGTGGTGATAGAGTCTGGCACAATACTCAAATTTTTACAATCAAATGATAGTTTTGAAAACCACATAGAAACACCTTATTTTTTAAAAAGACATTGAATCACGTAAACGTTTTGACGTTGGATATTATTTATGCTAATACTGATAATTATTTTTTGTATTCGTGAAATTGACATGGACTCTATATAATATTAGATTCTATATAATATTATCTAAGATGTAGCATATAATGTTTTTGATTGGGTGCCACGTTCGAAAGTTATAAATTTCTGAAACTCAAAATTTCGATAAATAATCAGAATTTTTTTCGAACACCTGTCATTTCTACAAGAAAAATTAAAAATGTTTCCTCTCTGCTATATATCTTAGTCAACACCTTTCTAAAGAAGAAAAAATATATTTTTTATTTTTCAGAAGATGACTGTCAGAGAAAATAAGTACACCATCAGCAAGGATTTTGAAGGGTCTGACTTGATGGCTCACATCTCCGTCATTTTTTAATTTTTTTATTCGTTATTATTTCAAATTATTCATAAAACTACTATGTATATATGTAAAATGAAAATTATTTTATATCATTAATAGCTGCGTCAAATTTTTTTCTTATATTTATACCTGTTCCCGAGCGCCAAGGTGATGTAACCTCTTAATAAATGGGATGTTGAATATGACGCACGGTAAAAACGTTTCATAAATGGTAATAGTAAAAATCTATAGTAGATAAGTCAATAGAAAATGTATTCAAAACCAGTAGTTCCTGGACGCACAAGTTTGGATACCGTTGGAACATCCTATTTGACGATATGCACTATTTGTATTATAAGCTGCAAATTTAATAAGCCTTCACTAAGTATGTCAAATTGGCCAATATGAATATGGTAAATCGAACTCTAAAGTACAATACATAATAGATGCATATTGAAGATGTCACGTATTCCTTTATACCCGAATGTGAGAACGTGTCACAAACGAGTATACAGGTGACTTTCTAAAAACGATTGAACTTTTGTGCCATATTGATATGTACCGCTCGTCAAGAATAGGAATAAGTCTCTATCGGACCGCCCACGAGGTGCGCAGTAAATAGCCTGGTTTAGGTAAATAGCTGCCCACACTCGCTCTTCTACGCACTTCGACTTAGAGAAATCTCACATTTTTTCCAATTATTGACGAGCAGTAATAGGAATAATGCTAGCACCGAAATTGTAAAACATTTTGAACATATTGGCTTATAATTAACGAAATCATATACTGTAAAGCAGTTATAAGTTTAGGAGTACTATCATGTACTATAAGAAGAATCAGAAGGGCCTAAATAGGTATATACACTATATTATTTGCTTTCAAAAGATACGGATAGGCCGATTTAGCCACTTACATATGATGTTTATGTTTATCACTATACCTTTCACCTTACACCTGATAATATTCCCACCGTAGTAACATTAACTTAGTTTATCATTTGAGTTAATCACATTGCCGTTCAATACTTCAAAAGTTTCCTCAGTACAAGTATCTAATGTATTTAATTTCTGTAGTTGAATTAACGGTCATCAGTTTTAAGTTTGCCATCTTGAACATACTATATGCCTTATTACGAGTATATGCATCATTTTATCTTTTAACAAATACTTCTATTATTGTATATTTTTCTGGACTGCTGATAACGTGTAGTATTTCTGTTTTTCATACCAACAATGAGATATAGATCTCAATATTTGGGACCTTTTCTGTAACTAAATTCTGTATTTCAGGAGATATAGGTATAGAAGATGTAGGGTATTTACTACTCTCAGGAATTTGGACCTTTTGCAATTTTTTTTTAAATCAGATAACTTTTGAAATAGTGCTCGCTTGGTATGCACCT
Source organism: Rosalia funebris (assembly GCA_037954035.1). NCBI lineage: Eukaryota > Metazoa > Arthropoda > Insecta > Coleoptera > Cerambycidae > Rosalia > Rosalia funebris. The sequence continues at coordinate 20,248,789 of JAZFAV010000026.1, read as the reverse complement.
TAAAATGTATTCATTAATTGAAAAACGACTTTTCTCTAGAATTCGATAACTAATAAGAGCAGTGGCGGCTCGTGAGTTTTACAACTGAGGGGGTAATAAATAAATATTAATTTATGTATATTTTTAGGCACCTACATGATTACATATTTAGGTAGGTATATCACAGTGTTTTAAGCCAGGTTTTAAGTATCAGAATAAAATTATTAAATTAGGTACATACCTATTTAGCTTTAATTAATTTTTTTGAAAACAAAATCCATATGCCTTTCTTTGCGTTGGGCGATAACAAGTTCATTTAAATTTGTGGCTAGCGCGACACACGACCGGGCGGCACGACACACTCTTCGAAAGCCGCTTGGCTTGGGGCGCCTTGGTTTTCACCCAAATGATGACGTAATTCGACGGACTTTAACAGTATGCGCTACGCTTCTCACCTCCCACCATCCCGGTGGCGCGGGACTACTTCATAGGTCGCCCTCGCTGTACACTCGTTGTAACCAATAGGTCATCCTCATTTACGAATTGCGCGGTTTCAGCAAAGCGGCCAATTACAATTAAAGTTCAGTTAAAATAATTATAAAAAAATAGAACTTCAATTGACATAATGGTAAAATTTACGCAGAACCTGAATTAAATTATTAATAAAATATAGAACTTTAAGAACTTGAGGAATTAGTTGAAGGAGCACTGCCCCATTGCCCTCCCTGCGCCAGCCGCCACTGAATAAGAGAATTTATAGATGTCCTAATATCAACTTCCTCTTCACTATTTTGCTCCTAATATACCAACTGGCTCTCGCTTTGTCATTCACTTCAGTTTGTCCATAATAATTATAATAAATATTTTATAAAAATAAAATAATTTTGTTACATTATGATTATTTTAATATTCTTCATAATTATTTTGGTTAGGTAATATTTTATAGGGCGGGAAGAAACAACTCAAGGCTGGGTAATACCCACACTTGTTCCGATCTGACAACGGTCGTACATAAACCCAATACAATTTAGTTTTCAGATTTTGACATGCCATGCCGGTGAGATCGTTTCTCACTAATGTAACTCGAGAATTTTATTTTACATAAACATCTAGTCTATGTATATTATGATATGATCGACATTACACACCGTATTTTTAGTGGGTGGATTTACCAGTTGTTCAGGGTTATTTCTATTTCTCTTCCCTAGAAATTTTTTTCATTCCTGCACAACACAAAACAAAAAATAATAACACAGAAACTAGGTTATTATTTGTGTAGTAATTTTTTGAATATAGAAAACATTCCGCATAATGATTCTATACAGTTTGAAGGCTTTATAAAGTCTACATGCAAGAGCAATCTATATTCCTAATCGTCAGTTACTAATTATTCTAATTCCTATCCGATATGGTAACGAGACATTTGCGATGTTAATGTCGATATTTTTTGTTGAGGATCGCGTGAACTAGTACAGTGCAAGTGCAAGAGGTGATGGAAGACGGCTCCGGTCGCCGAACCTTCGCCCGGTATCGATCGAAACGCACGCTTTAGAGGGTAGATAAATTCCATCACATTGTGCTCAACTGGCAGAAGTTGGGTTTTCTCATCGTCGCTTACTCTGCAAACATCGCACCGTTTGTGTTTTTCATGGCCTAGGAAACGATGCATATTTATCCAACAACAGTGTTCTGATTCACTGAAACCGAACCGTTGGTTTTGAACGAATTATGATCCAAGTAGAAAATATATCGGTGAAAAATATTTGTTTAAGAAATTATGAATGTTATAAAGTTCATCCCAGGGTACATATCGTTTAGTATATGAATTATTTTAATTCATACCATATGCATTTTTTGTATATCTACAAAAGAACTGGAACTGGAACCTCTTTTCGAAAATAAATCTGAACTTCCACCAGCATCATGGACAGGACAACATTTTTGGAACATGAAAAGGACTCAAAGATAATCCGGAAAATTTCCGTGGTATTAAATTGCTAAATTATTATACATAAACTCTTTTCTATAATTCTTTTAGACTGTATGTATTCATTTGATTACAAATATACATATATATATAATACGGCATGTTTTAGGGTTACAGTTGGAAGTAGTTTTACCAAAGAATTTCAAATGGCTGAGGGCGTTATTCAAGGAGAACCTTTGAGTCCTTTGCTTTTTCCATTGTTTGTCTTTGACATACCTAATTTCTTTAAACCCAGCGGTGTTTTCAAGTTAAGATAAATAGGAAAAATTATTTATTTTCATTAATGTATGCAGATGGACTTATATTGATAGTTATTGATGTTACCTGGAAATTAAAAATTTTTAAGGCCTATTGTCAGTTAAATTATTTAAAGCTGAATGTATGTAAATAAAATTAAACTGGTAATATATTTTAAAGGTAGATTTGAAATATCAAAAAATTATAATTCCTGGTTTGGAAAACAATTGGTAGAAGTGAACAACAAATATGAATACTTAGGCGATCCATTTTCAGCATCCTCATTATTGCGAGATGGCAATAAAGGTAAGTAATTCTTTGGTGCTGTCGTAACATTATTCTCTCGCTCAAAAATAAATTTGTGGGAAGCGAGAATGGAACTTTAAAACTCCTTAATTGTTAATTCTTTTATTTCTTGTGTAGCCGTTTGAAGACATAAATGTAATAAGAGTTCAGGTTGGGTTTTTCAAAAGGTTATTACTCCTATCAAAGTACACATGAGATCATTTAGTTAGATTAGAGATGGGTACAATAAAACTAGAATATATGGTTTTCAAGCAATGTCTTAACTGGTTACAAAAACTGCTGGCAATGAACAACTTTAGACTACCAAAAATTTAATAAGAAGAAATCATTACCTCTGGAATAGACAAACTTTTTACACGAACATAATGCACAAGAGGAATCTGAGTGTTATTATGTCTTGTTCCATGATTACCTTCTTTTCCACGATAGCACATCATAGTATCTATTTCAGAAAATTTCTAAAATGTGCACGGTTTAGAATGTATTCCAAACGAAGACAAATAATAAAAACGAAACGAAATTAAAAATATCAAGATATTTTCTATTTCAAATCAAGTTTCAAAATTTGTAAATGTTTTTTACAGCTATCCTGTAACAGGTGTTAGAGTTTGTATTTAAAAAAAGTTTGTATAAATTGGGTTGAATTGTGCGATCTCATTGTGACTGAATAATTATTCCAAGTTTCACTGGCGCATTCGTCATATTTATCTTGACAAGTGCTAACGGAAGACACGTGTTACATGTAACAATTTTATTTGTAATTCAATTTATTGTACTATTTATGAAATACTATGTACATTCAACTAATAACTTGTTAATGAAATACAGACCCATTAAACGAAAAATGTTTTATTCATAGAATACATACAAGTTGTGTGATTTTATTGTTCGACGCTTATCAGATTTGTGTTATTTTGCACATATTCACAAAAAGTTTTCGTGTGGATCTGTTCAATTTTACGGTACATAAATTTATTATCCATAAAATTAGTACTTTCTGAACGATTTTGCATTATTAGTCATTAGTTAGGTCAGCCCGTTAGCTATTCTACTGATGCATTTGGTGATAAACCTTCTGCATGGCGCATCGTCAAAGCTGAGACTTTAACGATGCACTTAATGGTTTGACTTTGCTTCTAATTTCAAATGAGCTCTATCAAACCTACTTGTGTTTCGCGATAAGGAAGTAATCTGAATATACTTAATATAACCTTTGACAAGGCTAAAACAATAAAAATTGGCATATATACATTAAAGTACAAAAATAATTTTAAAGTAAGTAGCTCTATGTTTGGCAGTTTAAGCGAAGTGGTAAATAACGGCATCTTTGTTTATTATTTCACATAAACAGTGATATAATAAGTAAAGATGCCGTTACTGGCACACCCAGTGTGCGAATAACGCATATTACACGGATCTTGGGTAATCATATAATTGAGGCAGATTTGGACATGTCACTGAATGCTACTGAGATGCTAATTTTCGAGCTTCTGAGGAAAATTCTGATGAATTTCAAGATTTGGAAATAAAATTTCAGCAGAATGGTGCTTCTCTACATTATTACCATATGGTGCAGTAACAATTTATCTTAATGAATAGGAGCCCAATAGGTGGATTAGATGCCGAGGTACTCTAGTGGCCTGTTTAGTCCCCGGAGCTAACGCCCTTCGATTTCTGTTTATGGGGCTACTTACTTTAAAATCAAAAGTATGCACTACGTAAGCTGCTATCTTCGACGTTTTGAAACAGAGAATTACTGCAAAAATTAATTAATTTCCACAGAACGAGTGAGACAACACTGGTATAAATGGAGGTTATATTATCAGCAAAAGAGAATTGCACTTCAAGCATTTATTTTAAAATTCTTTAAAGAGATCTATTACTATTACTGTAGTATAGTAGAGGTACTATTTTTTATTTTTACCATTTTGTTATTTGTGTATTAAATTTATTATTTTTAATTTTAACCTAGAACTTATTTTAAATATAAACAGAAAATAAAACTCTGATATATAAACATTTTTAAATTATTTCTGTTAGAAAAAATCTGACATTTAGCTTTTACAGGGAGGCATTTTTTAATATTAGACGAAAAAATAATTTTTAGTTAATAAATAGTGATATACTATTTATTAACTAAAGATGATTTTTACACTAATTTATGCATGTCAATTTTTCTTTTTCAGATCTTTCAGTTCCAAAACGAAGGGGCGAGGAACTTTAGGCGTACATTGTATAATGTCTGATATTATCAAGATTAGTCCCAATTCTTAAATAATTATGTAGGTCCATCATTACCACCACAAGAAAATAATTCAAAATAAATCCCGTTTTCATAAAATAAGTATTAGCAATTACTAACAGTTGTTAAAACATAAAGCAATGTGTCTGTAATTTCTGAATAATTAATTTGCTTCCGAATGTTTTATCGGGGTAAAAACAGCAAAAACAGTCAAAGTTACAATATATACAAAATAAGGACAGGAGACTAATTTTCCGCAAAACACAGAAAAATTACACCACAGTCGACATACATTCCACCCACCAAGTTCATTATTACAACTAGCTATTGCCATTAGTAGTTAGTTTTAATCATCTCCTGATAGTTGAGTCAAGTTGGCACTATCAGTGCCCACTTGACTGGTAAAATGATCGACGAGTCATTTGTGTGTGACGAGTGAATTATTCGTTGTTTTGCGGAAAATTAGTGCCCTATTTTTGGTTGCTGCATCAAAGGTTTTAACCCTTTCTTAGGACTTCATAATAAATGTCTGAAGGAAGTTGCTGTAAGATTTCATTTATTGGTACGTGCTATTTATGTATCATGATAATGAAGTAAATAAAATAACATAAACATTAAATATTTTATATTATAATGTTAAACCATACACTACATTATGTGTCAGCCTTACCTATTGTCTACCTATAAATATTATATTAATGTTAAAATTTAAGACGTTTAACTTTAGTAGGAACAGAATCTTCTTATACTCGTATGAAGAATAATAATTAGTCAGCAATCAGGAACTTTAGTCGGTAGAATAAATTTATAGTATATTTTAATACGTACTGACATGCAAGAATATCCAAATTAGGACGATAACATCATCATAACATTAAGATCAACATCATTTAAACAGAAAACTATAAAGCATATACAAGCGGTATATCAAATATGATATTTAAGAATTTGACTACATTATTCACGAATACATAAATATTTCCTAAACTTGCACTACTATGTACCAATATTCCACTATTTAATTATTGCAATATACACAAAAACGTATATTCTATTTTAAAGAGGTTAATTTTTTTCTCTTCAACAAAATAGATAGAGTATATATCAATATCAGGGGCGTACCGTGAGAAAAGAATCTAGGGAGGTGATAAAAATTTTATAAGGGGAAGAGGTATAGTGGCATGTATGGTAGGCCATTTGAAAATGGTAAAAATAAAAAAAAACACTAACTTAAAATGATTATGCCGAGGTATATATCCCAATTTTTAAAATGAAGATCAATTCTTCGATTTTTATTTTGTTCAGCGAAAACGTCTATCACTATTTCTTTAAATGTTGGAGAGGATCTCATATCTTCTAATAAGGCACTTTCAATATTTATTAATGCTAAAGCTAACAATCTTTCTTGCTTTGGAGAATTTCGCAGATAAATCTTTATTTTCTGTAAACATGAAAATGATCTTTCCGCGGAACTGCTTGTGGCAGGAATAGTCAAAATTAAACGACACAATCTTGATGACTCCAAGAAAACAGAAGATAATTGAAGGGACATAATATATTGATGAAGCTCAAACACTTTTTTTATATCGGTATCACTATAAATCACTAAAAGTTCACTTTTTAAACAATTTGCCTCAAAGAATGTTTCATATGTATCTAAAGAAGAAAAAAGTTCGTCAGGAAGACGTTTTACGAATGAGAATGAAGTAAATTGTGTGAAATTTAGAAGATTTAAGAATTTCAGTTTAGAAATTTCACTAAACCGTTGACTAATGTTCAAACTAATAACGTCTAAACGTTTTATTTCATAAAATAGTCGTGCGTAGGTGCTTCTCTTATCTTCTTCAAGAATTTAATCCAAACGCATTCTTTTACTTGGTGGTTGATTTCTAACACTGTCCATACGGTCCCAAACGTCACTAAACTCGTATCTCACTCTTTCAATATGTGATTTGAAATCGGTGATCTCTTTATTGCAGTAACTATTATCTGATATTTTTATCTGTAGAATTTTAAACAGACTGTCGGAATGTGGGTATATTGCAGAAAACACTGCTAAAAAAATTTAGCACAAAGTTATGGCGACAAAATCGCCAAGATGCGTTCACATAATCGCATAACAGAGTCCGGAAATAATAAGAACACCCACTCGAGGTTCCACTGTTGACTGCGTAAGATTACTGACCTTCTCGGCCGGCTAACGCGTAGCTTGGATGTAACGTGGACCATCGCATTTCAGCACTCCAGCAAGTAATGCGGGAGTCCAATAATTTCGGGCGCCTTCACAGCCGATTTGAAATAAAAAAGCTCATGATAGCATTTAAAGTAAATAATGTATGTTTCAGTCGGTTTAAAATAATTAAAAAATTGTGTTAAAACACTAATTTGCCAATTTTTTAAGGGATGCAACGCATCACTCGCATCCATCTACGGTACGCCCCTGATAAATACCATATATTGAATTAAAGTTTACGTTGAAACCTGGTGAAGTTTACACCAGACTTCATGTTGATCTTGCTCCATTGGTAGTATCAAAGCACACCATAACCTTGCGGTGTTTATTTCACACCAAACTAATGTGTTTTTATATGTTTCCTATTTTTATATGACATTTCAGATAGTGTAAGATAGTTGTTACAGTTAAATAATTTTGTGCATAGAACGTTGAATATTTATAATAAAAAATACTAAAATACATTCAAAGCATGCCAAAGTATTTTAATGAAACTGAAAACTTTTAATCTCTTACAACTATTATTACATTGATATCGATAAACAGTATTTGAGTTCCAACGTCAATTGCATGCTACTTGACATAATTGTATTGAAATATGTAAATTAGTTCATGTCAATTGAAGTATGTGAATGTTCATAATATATATATATATATATATATATATATATATATATATATATATATATATATATATATATATATATATATATATATATATATATATATATATATGGTTTTTTATTATCATTGAGAATATTGTGCACGCACATCCACTTATTTTCATAAATCGAAACATAAAAATACATAAATATTTTATATTGTCAGCCGTCTACAGGCAAGACAATGATATACGTATACAGTATATCCCATTTGTGACGTTTTCTGAGAATGTCCTTCTTTTTAACTTCTTACATTTGGGAATTCTAATTTCTTCATCCACAGGAATAAACATTTTAGGTGAGTGGAAATAGTTTTCTCATTCTAAGGATTTATATGTGTGAGTTCATGTGTAGTAATTCTGAAAATATTCTGTATATTTATATATAGAAATGTTCCCTCTAAGACTGAGGTGATGGTGTTCACCAAGAAATATAAGTGGAACAGAACATATCCGCTGAAACTTGATGGCCAAGAACTAAGCTATAATAGCGAAGTGAAATACTTAGGACTAATCCTGGACGGGAAATTGTCATGGAGAAAACATCTAAGTCACATATGTTCCAAGATCACAGCAATACTTTGGCAACTGAGAAGGGCCATTGGTAATAGCTGGGGCTTGAAGCCGGAGACTATGAAATGGATGTATGTGGAAATTCTCAAACCCAGACTGACGTATGCAACACTGGTCTGGTGGGAGAGAGCCTGTTTAAAGTCGGAAGCCAACCGACTTAACAAGCTAAGAGGATTGATTTTAAGAAGTATAACCGGAGCCCCAAGATCAACACCGATCGAGGCGATGGGGATACTGACGGGGATACCACTTCAAGATGTCACCCTAAAAGCGAAAGCCGCAAAGGTAATGTAAATGGTGGGAAACATAAATAGGAAGGTAAGGGACCGGAATAGACTCCCAAGAGAGCTAGCTGAGGAGGGACTCCTATGGATGCCCTCTGACAGTATGGGTGTCCGCTTCCTGTTTGACAAGAAATATAAAATCACCCTCACCAGCAAGATCAACTGAAGCTGGAGGGTCGAGCTGGATTACCGCTCAATGGAGACATCTGATACACGGATGGAGCCAAGAGTGGGAACAGAGCGGGTGTGGGGGTGTATAGGCGATGCGATAGGATAGGTAAAAACTTCCTCCTGAGAAAATACACTACCGCACTTCAGGCCGAGCTAGTTGCAATTACATACGGTGTTCTGGGGGCCGACCAAAATCGGACCCAGGAGGAGGTATATATCTGCTCGGATAGCAGGGCGGCGTTGGTAGCCCTGAATTCAGCAACGAAAAAGCTGGTCTATAATTGCTATGAAGCATTCAACCACTTGGTAGGGAAGGGACCAGTGGAACTCTTATGGATACCTGGGGATAATGGCATTAAGAGAAATATAATTGCAGATGACCTTGTCAGACTAGGGACCAGGGAAAACTTCTATGAACCAGAACCTGCAGTGGGAATAAGTCGGAATCTGATCAGAGACCGCATTAATGACTGGGAAAGACACCAGCACAATAAAAGATGGAGAGGAGTAACGGCTTGTCGAATAACCAAACTCTTCATCGAATACTTAGAGATTGAGAAATGGGCCCAAGAATTCATTAAATTGAACAGGTATAAAGCCAGAACCCTGAGCCTGACCACCAGCTGAGGCTGACTAACAGCCCGGCCTGCAGATACTGTAAAGAAGACGAGGAAGCCTCGTAATAATTGTATTTAGTTCATAAGTTTGATAGAGTTCGCATTATTGAGTTGTTGCTAAGTTTGTATACCATTGAGGAAAATGGTTCACCGCGTGAGCTATTTGTGAGTAAACGAATAAGGCATTTTGGACTTTCGTCTCGCTCAGCAGAAATATATCGAGTGAAATATGGAAAGAAATATTATTATATTAAGTTGATGAGAAGAAGGCGTGGAGAAGCATAACATATCTCTATTACATAGGCCATTGCGTATGGCGGCAGTTAGTCTTCATTCCTGGAAATGTAAACGTCCAGTCTTATGTACAGGGTATTCTACAATTAGTCCTTATTTTATTTCGCAGAAGTTTACTCAACTACGTTTTTAAGTTAATATTGTACGACCAGTTGACCTTTCTTCAATCGAGTATGAATCAATATATTATGGAGAGAAATGTAAATGTACCTACTCCAGTTTCACAAACTTTAAAAACTCCTTGGAATGAGTTTTAGTTTGCTGGGAAAAATACACACACCGTCAAAAGTCTTGGACCCCCCGTATATTACAGATTTCAACTATGTTTATATTGTTTTTGTTCCTAGGCAACAAACGTGAGCTATTTGTTGTCAAACAGGATCAAATAAATTGCTAGATAAAATATTTTTGATTAATTACAATTTTTTTAAAATATTTGCCAGTTTTATTGCATATTTAGCAAAAAGAATTTGATACTTTTTTTTTCGTTATAATGCCAGGACGTAAGGTTCCTACATTTAATCGGGCAAGAATTATTGCTTTGCATGATGCTGGACATTCCAATCATCAGATATCCAAGATGTTAGTAATTCTTAGATTTTATTTTGTGCGAGTAGTGCACAGGTATCAAAAATTAGGGGCAGCGGAAAGAAGACCACGTAGTGGTCGGCCTCGAGTGTCAAATGAACAGCAGGGTCAGTATTTGGTTCAATATGCCCTTAAATACCGAAATGCTTCAGCTCCAGTCCTCAAGGCTCACTTTCAAGGTACGTTTCGCCTAGTTATATAGACCTCTACAGTTCGAAGAAGATTCCATCATGCAAATTTACGTCCTTTAAGGTCTTTAAGGATATCCACTCTACTTCCACGACATCAAGCTCCCTGCTTTCAGTGAGCACAGGAATGTAGTGATTGGCTTTTGCAGCAGTGACGATGGGTCTTATTCAGATGAAACCAGAATTGGACTGGTGAGTGATGGCAATAGGCAAAGGGCCTGGAGACAGCCAGGTCACCAAAAGAGACTAAATGTTACCCGTGAGGTTGCTTCCTACAATGGTGGGACAGTAGTATTTTGGGGAGGAATAATGTCCAATCGCCGTGCGCCGCTAACTCCCATAAATCAGAATATGGCAAGTCAAGTTTATAATGAAAATTTTATCAGGCCCATTATTTATCCCTTACGCGACGAATTAGGTGACAATTTCATCTTCATGGACGATAATTCGAGGCCACATCATGCAAGACAGTTCAATAGATACTTGAACAGGGAGATATTACCGGATTAGATTAGCCAGCTAATTCCCCAGATATGAATCCCATTGCGAACATATGGGATTTTGTTTCTAGAGCAATTTTGTTTCTAGAACTCACACCAAAATGCGGAAAATTAGCTGCAGAAATTAAACTGCATTCCTCAAGAAATTATCAACCGTTTGATTGTTTCAATGCCCAGGCATGTCAATATGTTACTGAAAAGCAAAGAAGGCTATACTGACTACTAAGTTGTAATTTTCTTTGTTAAAAAATTTGTCATAATAAATTTACTTAAAAATTGCAAATTTTTTTCTCATTCATTTTTAATTGACTACATTTTAAAAAATTATTCTTGTATTACAAAAAAAAATACATTTAGAAAAAACCTATTTTGAAAAACAAATACGATATTTAAAAAAAAATTATTTACTAATACTAAACATCGGGGGGTCCAAGACTTTTGACGGTGTGTATAATATAGTTCATAGTACAGTATAGTATATGCACCAAAAAATTTACCGAGGTAAATTTTTTGTTGCATTTTACATGTTATAGAAGTCAATAATACTGCTGAAATTTGTGTTAGTACGGAAACTAATTATAAGTAAATGTTAAAATTACACATATTTACAGTTTATTTTCAACAATGAACGATGAATATTGATGCTCAGTATATACTAATTTCGTTTTGTTACAGTTTTTCAATACGAAGTGACATCTGGGGTCAATCTCTTATCAATCAATCAATTCTCTTATCATTACGATGAAGGAATTATGTTGAACAATGTATACTAATAAAAATATAAAACTACATACGAGTATATACAGTATACTAATAAAACAACGTACACTCATATTTACATAAAGTTATTTAGTTTATATAGAGTGTTTCAGTTGGAACTAGAGGATTTGAATTACGCGCCATTTGTGTTCTGTCAAAGATAGAGCGTCAATATTTAACGACTGTCACCTACAAGTCATACCACGTCAATATGTCTGGGTGTCTTATTTGGAACTATAGGATGTCTTTTGTGAATAAAACCAATAATATTTGATAAACTAAGGTTTTTTATTATTCAACATAAAATGGAGACGATACGGCTGAAAATGATGAAGAATATCGTTCATATGGCCGCATCGACTCATCTGACATGATGTTATTCCTCTTCTGTAACTTTTCACTATTGTGTTAACTGAATTGTGTATGCCGACAGATTCAGATATATCTTTAAAACCAAACGCGTGATGGTTATTGACAGATTCAATTGTTGAACACGAATTGATGAATTAATCGAATCGGGCGAACTGATGTGTTTAGATACTCCCGTACACTTGCCTCACTGCAGCAACAATTTTATCTGACCGACCAAGACGAGGATGTATTGGTGTTGCCTTATCAATAACATAACCCGTATCTTCAAATTTCTTGATTAAGTTACGAACTGTTAACTCTGTAGGTGCTTCATTTTGTCCTAATTTTGTGCGAACGCTTCTTAATGCATCTGTGAATGACTTCATAAAATATTTGTACACAAACTATTCATTGCTGAACTGTTAATCATGACATGTTGACGTCATATGGTTTGTAGATGACAGTCGTTAAATATGGACGCCCTATCTTTGATAGAACATAAATGGCGCGCAATTCATAGCAATAATTCCAACTGGGACACCCTATATTACCGTAGTTGTAAGCCATTTTTACTATATTAAATTATGTGAATATTTCATAAAAAACAGATTGTCATTTTGATAAACACCCATGCTCAGGAAGATGTGCTAAACTTCTCTGGTTAGGACTTGCATACCACAGTATGAATGACATTGCAGCTATCTCGAGGATAGAATAGGTGACCCATTCATATTGTGGATACGGAGTAGCATGCTTAGCGTTTATTAGCTCCGCAGTCCCTTCCTTTAAAATCTTTATTTGCTATTTTGATATACATGTTTGTTTATTAACTTAAGTTATTTTAAGGTATTACAATATTGTCTCATTTGTGGCAAATACCACTTCCCACCACCATGCGGGAACATTTGTGTTTGTATTAATAAGAGTTTCTATGTTGGGGGATAGTTTGCCTTCGGCCGTCTTGACAGTGGAAACAGTATGACGTTAAATAATGTCATAGAAAAAGCATTGGTTATCAGACACTGTATTTCGCTATATAACTAAAAAAAGTATTAGGCTGTATTACTAGATGTTCCTTAAATAATCTTAACATTTGTTTGTTAAGAACAGATTTTGTTCTAAAACTGTTCTGGATTTATGGAATTTATTTAAGTACAATTAGTTTATTTTTATAGTATATGCTTTAACAATAATCTTACTGTCTTAACAATAATCTTTAATTATTTGTTTTGTGGAAAGTGAAGGGAATATATACTTTAACTTTCAAGAATCTTGTTACGTGTCAAGAAATGCATTTCCACTTGCCAGGCATTTATTTATTGCATTTACACAGGCAATGTAAATGGAGGTCTACTTTTGCGGGTTTATCTGTTTGAGTTACCTATTTACCTTCACTTTTATTGTAGTGAATGTTCATTCACAGCCCGCTTAAATGATCGCTCTGTTATCAGAGTTATTATATTATTGCGTGCCGCGGGGCAACAAGCCGTGGTAGATTGTTTTTGTCGTATCGATTTTTTATGTAAGGCTGATTTCTATATAAATATAGGCCCGCTGTTAAAATAGCGGCATGACTTTGAACAGTATATTTACGTATGTATATACATTGAAGCATATATCTATGCTTGTAGGTTAACGCAAATTTTATTTGATGTTTTTTTTTATCTTAATAAATTGATCTTACCTTATATCGGGTGGACCAAAAGTAGGTAACACATTTTAAATAATTTTACTTTTTTTTCGGAAGAAAACTTGAGGAATTTATAATGAAACACCTATTAGTTCCTCAACGCACAAAAATTGTTGAATTTTATTTTCTAAATCAGAAATCCATACTTTTAACCCGACATCAATAATGTGCACATTTTAATACCAGAGTGTAAATGCGATCCCTCAAGTTTGACCAGAAGACGATCAAGTGATTTGGAATTGACGAGAACTGGCCTGAAACGGGTATTGAAACTTGATTTGCATTTTCTCCATTGAAGACTATATTTAGTTTATGAAAATAAGGTTCACATAAACAACAGTGTCTATAGTATGGCGTACATCTTCATCAATTAGCTGCAAAAAATCATGATTTTATTCATCAATTAATTATGAATGACGAGGCCTTTCATCGGAATGGACATGTTAATAAACAGATTATGCTATTCTGTGCCAATAACTCATCGAATAATTCAAGAGAAAAAGCTGTAAAAGATTTAATTCGTATAACTATTTGGTGTGAAATGACTTCAAGTAGAATGATCAGGCCATATTTATTCTATGTAATGTGGACCGTTATCAAATAATGGTTAGAGAATTCTTATCTCCAGCTTTACAAAATTCCGAGAATTTATGGTTTCAGCAGGACAGTGCCACATGCCACACTGTTAGGCAGAGTATTGTCATTTTAATAACTGTGTTTCCTAACAGAATAACTTTTCAAAATTGCGACCTGAACTGGCTCTCAAAATTGTTCTTCGCAATGGCCCTCGACTTCTTTCTACTGCTACCTAAAAGAAAGAGTATACAAAAATAAACCGCGGACACTTCCGAGACTGAAAGACATTATTGGAAACGAGATTCGAGCAATATCAATAGAAACTTTGACGTTAGTGATGTTAGTGATGGAAAATAAATAACGAAACATTATTTTTCACAAATAAATGTCTATAAGGAATATACTTTTTGTTATCGTTTAAAAAAATATTATTTTGAACTTATTAAATACAATATTTGAAAAATTAAATGGTTACCTATTTTTGGTCCACCTTGTATATGTAATACCGCATTAAGTTAATTCAAGTTTAAACATATGAAATATATCATATAATGTGAATTATTATACGGGTTATACAAAAAAAGATATCTTCAAAATTACTAATATAAAAATTTATTTAATTGACTAGGTCACTTTTTGTACAGTGCGGTCCATATGTATGGAATATATCCATTTTAAGCGTCACTGTTAATTTTTAAAGATAGTCTTGAAACAGATCAATGTATATTGAATTGTCAGTGTTTGGCAATAAAAGATCTCTCTATTTGACTTCCTTTGAATTATGACTAGCCAATCGAAAATTTAAAATTCAAGGGGTGAATCGTTTGTATTCCTTATTTGAAAGGAATTTGATTGTCTATTCAACAAGATACAAAAAACTTTACATTTAGTTATCAAGCTAAATAAAAAGAAAAACAATGTTTCGAATTTTAAGGACATGGGCGTAATAAAAATATTTTCTTTGGTTTTTTGTTGTGATGCATTTTAATGGAATTAGCTATTATGATAATATTTAATCACACAATCAATTATTAATTTTTCACAATGTAATTTTAATAGTTCATTAAAAAAAACTTGACGTGGATTAAATTAATATGAATGAAATAATTCCTTAACAATTATTATTACTTGTTTGAAAGAATTGCTTAGATCAATTTAAATAATATGCAAAACCTATACTTATTACTTATTGTCTAACGTCATTAGAATCTAGCATAGTTTAAAAGAAGTATTGCCTTGATATAAGCTGATCTAATTCTAACAGGTTGTTAAATCTTTATTATTTAGACTTAGTTACTAATTTAATTCAAAAGCCTAATATAAATTTTTCTTCTGAATTTTTATTTTTTCATTATTACGGTATTTACTTTTATCATGAATTGATAGTTTCCTTTTCATTCTACATACATTCAAGGAAATATAAGAAAATATTTCCTTACTGTTTTGCTTTGTATTTGGTATAAATCTAGGGAGTCTTAAAAAAGTAAGAAGAGAAATTAAGTGTCAACGCCATTATTATTACACGAACCTTCATTATCGTATTTGGAACACATTAAAAATATTAAATAATTTCCAATGGCATGACATGAACATTTACGGTACAGTAGAAGGGCGAGGAGAAATATCTACCATATAACTCCATAAAGCTTCCTCTATGTAAATATTTCCTTTGGCAAAATTTTATTACATAAAATTCTCACATTCCTCAAACTAGGATTTGGCGGCAACTTTATGCTCAAATCCATAAAAGCTTTAACTAATAGTTTATTATCCTATATCTCTATCATTTTATGTGCCTGCTTTTTTTTCCTTTGAAGAATTATTGAGCTTGCTGTCATATTTTTATATAATCTGATATAGAAATCCTCAGTTTGTATTAAATTTGTTTAAACCTATACTGGGGAGGTATGTAATATATAAATAATTGAATATAGTGTTTTGTGAACTTCAAATAACTGTAGTATTCTTTTAGACTACGTAAACTTAAAATATGTATGAAAATTGTTTATTAAGTGAGTAGTTCAAGCCTCACAGATTCCATTATTGCCTCCTTATTGTGATTGAAATTCGAAATCAACTATAACCTGTCTTTAATCCTGAAATTGGACTATTTATTATCCATTAAGGATTTAAAAAAATATTCTTTTAAAATTCTAAAAGTATTTTCCCTTTAATTAGAATGGATACTTGCTAAATATTTCCTTGAAACTCTTATTAAAGTCAATGATAAGTAACGCAGAATGGTTTTCTGGTTTTAATATATCGAACATACATAAATATGAATCACTGTTTGTATGGTGATAATTGATAATCTTCCATTGATAATATTTATATACTAACTAATTTATACCTTGCAACTTTAAATATTAATCATTTTAGATGTCAGTTTTGATCGTATTCCGAACAGAACTGACGAAGGTTCCTTTCCCTTGTCCAGGATTTACGAATAAATATTTTGTTAAATTTTATCTCTAATTACTAAATTTTAAAAACAGAATCTATAAAATGGAACACGATGATAAAATATAAAGTTTCATGAATGATGAAATAATGCATAAGAAATAGCTGAAAATAATCATTTGAATGATTAATTAGGAAAATAATGAGATACTGTGTTTTATAAGATACACATTAAGAGAGAGTTATTAATTGAATAAATAGTTTTAAAACCTTAAAACGGATTTTTCCGCACGTAGAACAATTCTATCTCGAAATTGAGTGGCAGAGAAAAAATAAACCAACACATAAATGCAGAATATCTGTTTTATGCGACAGTTTTACTTTTTTTAAATAGTCCACCCTCGTGCTTTCTCATGACCACTGAACAGGGTGGTGTGTGTCCTATCCACCTCAAAATCAATAGTTGTCGTCTGGGAGACGTCCCCGATCAGAATCAGTCGAAACCTGATCGATCCGACATGATTTAGTTGACTTATTGTGTTAACAAAAAGAATTTCTCAAATAGTCTACCGTCGTGCTTTCTCATGACTCATGCACAGGGTGGGGTGTGTCTTATCCACCTCAAAATCAATAGTTGTCGTCTGGGAGACGTCCCCGATCAGAATCAGTCGAAACCTGATCGATCCGACATGATTTAGTTGACTTATTGTGTTAACAAAAAGAATTTCTCAAATAGTCTACCGTCGTGCTTTCTCATGACTCATGCACAGGGTGGGGTGTGTCTTATCCACCTCAAAATCAATAAGTGTCGTCTGGGAGACGTCCCCGATCAGAATCAGTCAAAACCTGATCGATCCGACACGATTTAGTTGAGTTATGGTATTAATAAAACAAATTTCTCAAATAGTCCACCATCGTGCTCTCATGACTCATGAACAGGGTGGGGTGTGTCCTATTCACCTCAAAATCAATAGGTGTCGTCTGGGAGATGTCCTTGATCAGAATTAATCAAAACCCGATCGATCCGACACGATTTAGTTGAGTTATCGTGCTAACAAAAAAAATTTCTCAAATAGACCCAAGGAAGGGGGTGGTGTGTGCTATCCATCTCAAAGTCAATAGGTGTCATCTGGAAGACGTCCCCGATCAGGATCAGTCAAAACCCGATCGATCCGACACTATTTAGTTGAGTTATCGTGCTAACAAAACATTTTAATGCTGACAACGACGACAGACACACAGCAAACATTTTTTAAAAACCAATTTTTTTTTTGGTTTTTAGACCGAAAAATGAAAAATAAACGCAAAAAAAATTTTGTTTTTTCACTTTTTCTTTACACAATTACATTACTTTTCCGCTAGTATAGTGGAGTGCGGAAAAGTAAAAACAGCTATTTCAAACCAGATAGAAAATTCATGCAAATGTACATAATAATAAATAATAATAATAATAATAATAATAATGCATATATTTTAGATACAGTATTAATTCCGATTAGAGGTCAAAATAAATATAAATTAAACGTTAATTAATATTCACATAAATGTTATACGTACTAACCTAGAAACACAGTAACAATGTACAAATATTATCTACAATATTATAATGATAATATATAGTATAAATATGTATATAATAATTTCAAATTCAATTAATGTGAACTAAAATGTTGTTTCCGCAAAGATAACAATTAATTTAATGTACAGTTGTGCAAATTATAAATACTGGATATTTGGTTAAATCATCCGACATTATATGCAAGGGAGACTTTAATAGTAGATTCATTCTTAAATTCTGACAAACTACTGACGATGTTTACACGAAAACCAAGCCTAGGAATACACATTTTAAACATATTTGGTAATACAGATGAGTCTACGTTATTATGAAATAGATTAAATAGAAAAGTTAAGCTGGTAAGCACCCTGTTGGTATAATGATTGCATGACAAATTTGTATACAAGTAATGTATGGTCAAAATTCCTTACTGGGTAAATAAATATTTGCATATTTATTTGTATATGATTTACACGATGTGCTAAAAATTAAAGGAGACGACGTTGAATATTCTTGGTATCATATAAGTTGATTAATATGATACTAAGGATATCAGACAATTTATTAGTATTTTAGCGTCGAGGGTACTAATGAGAAATATAAGTTTTTTTAAAGCGGCAAAGTTAGAAAAGGAGAAGGATGTGTATTATAAAGATATATAATATTAACAATAAAAAATGACTCCCAAATGCGTATATAAACTACCTTGTTTTAGAATAAGGGTAAAATATAATTTATATAATTTACACAAAACAGTTCCCTTAACACAGAATCTCATTATTAACTTAATCTGTTTTACAACTTTTAAATTATCTTTAGACGTTTATAACGTAATACTACTCCGTTTGAAATACGTTTTATTCGTGGAACAATACCATCTGTTAAATTTATGGCAAAGACCGAACGGAATGAGCGAGTAGGTACGTCCAACCGCAATATTCTGTTGGTTTATTTATTTTAGTATTTTAATTTTGTAAATACATGGATGATTTTCAAATCAAATTATATTATGTGTGACCTTAAGGTACAATTCGATATTAATTTTGTTCAAATATATTAAATTGAATGCTTATTTGTTTAAATAACTTCTAGTAATATGTACATATTTAAAACATCAGTTTGAGAATTTTTGAACGAAATTTTTAATATTCCTATTAATTTCCATTATTTCAAAAATTATATTTCTGGGAGTTATCAGGTAGTACAAGGCCTTTTAATAGGAATGCTTGAAATTTGTTAGGTTATAGTGGCCATGCTGTTAAAGCAACATCTGTCAAATTTGACAGATGAAAATCTGTGAATTATTCAGTAGTGTATGGAAAATCACCGTGGAAGGTTATAGCGTTCAACAACGTGTGCAAATCATCAAATTCTAATTTCAAAATCATGATTTTTATCCTCGGCACAACCGTCCTGCCGAGTCGACTATTTGATCTTTGGTGGCCAAATTCGAATCAACCGGTTTGATAAATAATCAGCCACCCGTACACCCGTACGGTGACACCCGTACGGTGACACCCGTACGTCACCGAAACGCAAGGTCTGCTGAAAACATCGCTACTGTGCTTGAGAGTGTAGGAAAACCTGAGGCAGTCAATTTCTCGTCGCTCACAAGAATTTAGCCTTTCTACGACTTCGACTGAGCTTCGAATTTTGCGTCGGGACTTGGGTTTGCACCCGTACAAAATCAATCTGAAGTTGATATAAATTTCGCCAAAAAAATTATTTTTAGCGAGGCCTACTTTTGGATGAATAGATATGTAAACATGAAAAATCGTCATATTTGGAATGATACTAATCCACACGAGATACACCAGCACCAAATGCATCCCGAGAAATTCGCTATTTGGTGCAGATTTTGGTCTGGTGAAATCATAGGTTCGTACTTCTTCTAAAACGAAACTGGCATCACCATAACTGTCAACGGAGAGCACTATAGATCGATGATAAGCAACCTCCTGTGACCTAAACTGGATAATATGGATATCGACGATATTTGGTTCCAACAGGACGGCGCTACGTGTCACACAGCGCATGCCATGATGGACATTCTGCACGAGCGATTTGCGAGCATGGTTATCCCGCGCAGCGGAGACGTAAACTGGCAACGAGATCATGAGATTTAACGACTTTAGACTTCTTCCTTTGGGTCTTAAATATTAAATCTCAGGTCTATGCGAATAAGTCGCAAATAATTGATACCCTCAAAGTCAACATAATGAACGCCATCCAGCAAATTCAGTCAGATTTATGCGACAGTCATTGAAAATTGGACCTCCAAATACGTGCGTGCCATCAAGCAAAGGTGCGGCGGAAACTTGAACGACCATAAAATATTCTTTCAAATAAAAAGAATTGTTTTATTTACGTTTAAAAATAGAGCGTTCTTATTGGAACATCCTTTATCGAGTAGTATGGAGCAAGTACGGAGCAATATAAATACGGCAGTCTGATTTTTATGTCAAAAACTTCAAGGAACGTTAGGAAATCGGAAAATAAAACAAGATTGTAAAACTAATATAAATATTGTCTTAAAACACGCCATTATTAAGATACAGGCTGTTGAAATTTTGGCTAAATATCTCTCGAACGAATTATAATATTAAAAAATATTTGATATCTCGCGGAGCATTATATTTCCCTATTACAATAGTTTCTGAACATCATTTTTCTACCAGAATTTATAGTTAATCCCATGTAAAGATATGTTTTTAAAAATATTTGAGCTACAGTTATAGACTAACGTTTAAAAAAAAAATAATCTGACTTAATAACTTTCTAGTTAATTTTTTGTATGGGTGAGAAGAGAGTATTAGATAAGTGATCTCTTGAAGACAAATGAGCAAATGTGATAACAAACTAAAAATTCAGAATAAGTAATTTTAATAATATTAAATTCTACGTTACTTATTATATTTATAATAGAAGGTATGGTCATATTTATAATCGTAAATACGAATACGAATGTATTCACAAAAATTGTTTTCTATGAATATGAATACACATATATTCATGTACATAATTTTAAATACGAACATATTCGTAGTCACACATGTGAATACGAACTCGTGTCAATATGAATACATTCGTATTCAAAAGTATGAATACGAATATATTTGTATTCAAAGGTGTTAATACGAATATATTCATGTTCACGCCAGTGAATACGAACATATTCGTATTCATGGCAGTGAATAGAATATACTCGTATTCACACCTATAAATACAAATATATTCGTATTCATAACCGCGAACTCAAATACAGTTGTATTTAAACATCCCCACGAATATTCATATTCACTGTATAAATACTGTGTGACTCGCCTATGATATTACACACTACTTTCCTTACCACAATGACGAATATTCAAATTTCAAAAATTAATTACTAATTAACTATAATTTTGTGAGACGTGGCACCTTCGCCATATTTTAGCTAATGTTAATACATTATTTGTCAAAAGCCAAATGAACAAAATCGTTAGAGCCGTTTTTAAATACTGAAAAAAGTCAATTTTGAATTAAAGTTTGACCTAGAGGTAATATACGAATGCGAATGCGAGTACAACTGTATTCGACTTCATAGATATGAATACGAATATATTAGTATTCAGGGACGTGAATACAGATATATTCGTACTCACAGCCATGAATACGAATATAATCGTATTGACACCTTTGAATGCAAATATATTTGTGTTCACACAATTAAAATACGAATATTTTCATATTCACAACAGTTCATACTCACAAGTGTGACTACGAATATATTCGTATTCAAAAGTGTGTACATGAATATATTTATATTTAGTCACAGAAAACAATTTATGTGAATACATTCGTATTCGCATCTACGATTATGACTATGCCCATCCCTGAATAGAATCTATTTTTAAAAACATTGCATGCCATGAAAAAAATATAAGAGACGTGCAAAAAATATTATAGGATATACAAAAATTGGTGGCTAGAATCAGTGGCGTAGAAATTCTGGAAGAAAAAACCCCCACCACTATCACTATCACCCCCACCCCCCTCCCCGTCAAGTTTAATACGATTGATGATGTTCGAAAACTTAAGTAACAAGGAAATGTTCGTGCTTCACTAAATATTTTTTTAATATTGTAGCTCGTTCAAGAGGTATTTACAAAAATCCTTTCGAAAATAAATATTTCAAAACAATGTAGTTTAAAAACAATGCATTTAGGGAAATCATTAGCAAGTTCCTGTTATTTTTTTTTTGCAATAGAAACAGGACCACTATGTATAATGTTGCTCTAGTCGACAATGTTCAGTTTGAATACAAATTTAGTTTTATAAACTGAAATTTCAATAAATAATAATAAAGTAATAGGAATATAGAATAAACACATATAAACAATAAGAATGATCAGTGTGATTTTATCAAATTTATTTTCTACATTATTCAATATCAAGATTTTTAATCAATCGTAGATTGTTATATTTTGTGTTATAAGATCCATTATATTATTTTTGAATTCTAAATAAGACTACATATTAAGATGAACAAGTTTATTTCAACAGAAACTTTAATTGATAGTATATCTGGGTATTACTACAAATACTTTTCATTAATTCTTCTTTAAGTATCGTCTGTACCTGAAATTAAATTTCACCCATTAAAGTAAAATTTGCATTGTAATGATTCATGAAATGAGTATCATAAAATATTTTCACGTTTTACTACATTTAGAGATGGCGCAAAAACGTAAAGATGGCAATAAACGTCGATGATGGCAGTACAATTGAAAATAATTAAATCCGGGATAATTTAACAAGATGAAGTGGGGTAAAAATGGATAAAACCTAACCATTCCAGTTCATAATACTCATAGTATTAAGTCTATAAAATCAATTAGTGATGTGTATTCTAAGAATATAGTACACCTATGTGAAAGTATATAAATATTATATATAAAGGACCAGTATCTGGATTTTATACCAGAAGTTTCACTATTTCTGGAATAAAATTTAACATGCATAAGCAGAACCAAAAATAACACAACCGTTTTACATTTATTATTTCCTATTCGTTCTCTATTTATATTGAAGTTGTCATGAATGTATCAGTTATTAATTATGTAGGTACATCATACTTAAATTTTTCCAATTTAATTTTTTATTTTCAGTAAAAACTACATTTCCGTTTTGTAAAAAAAATTGTTAGCAGTTATTAAAACCTGAAGCAATGTGGCTGTTCGGTATTTTTGATTAATTTACTTATGTCCGAATCGTGTAATGTCGTAAAATGCAAACGGTAAGAGTGATGACCAAGTTCATTAAATGATAGTGTCACAATCTGGTTCATCGAGAAATCGTATTTTTTGGGAAATGTAGTTGGTGAAGAGAGTTGTATTAGACAAACAGTGGATAGTTACTAGTACCCAGCACATGGAAAAATGCTTGCCGAAAGACATTGAAACATTTAAGAAAATACAATCAAGGTCTCGATTTGACGCACGGCTTTTGCATCATTAATCATTACAATGATTCTGTGCACAAAGCAGGAAACCAATTGCCTTTCTAGTTCAATAGGTGTGGTTTGGAATATTTTATCCTAAAGATAGCCCTTGTTTAACATAAACTAATTTATTTAGGATCAGTCATCAATATGTCAAATACTAACCAAAAGTTTTGTTTCAAAGGTGACGTTTATTTCACATAAATAAATATGTTTATTTCTAATAAATGAGAGTATTGAATCCTATCTAATATGGTTGCAATTATTAGGGCTGGCTCATATAATATAAGTTATTATTTAATTCTGAGATATTTATATTTGTTTTTCCATATAACAAAATCAGCATTTATTTGCCATAAACGTAATTGATTAATAATAAAAAACATAATTAATTAATAATAAATAAATCGTTATATTGAGTAGATAAGCTATGAGAGTACGGCGCCAAAATTCCATGTATTTTCTTTTGGAGGTCCATTCTGGTCATTTTTATACCACACCGACGCCCCCCTCCACCACGACGGCCCCGGTAGGCTCCAGCTGGCAAATTCAAATATCAGAAGTTAGATGGCGTTTGTGGTAAATTCTAGGGATGTGTTGGAAGTTGGTTTCACATCCACTTTTTCCGGAAATGTTACTTTTTATTTTCAACGTAACACCCTGTATTTTTCTATGGATTTATCACACGGTTTACAAAACCTACATGAAGCCGTGGGGTTTCGGTATTTTGTGACAAACTACTATCCAGTATTTTTGTATATAAATTTCATACTATTACATATGAAGTAAAATACATATGAAATAAAAAACGTTACATACATTCTTGAAAAGAATTTTGTAATAAATTTTATATCAGATTATGCAAAAACAATGTAATGAATAATCTGGTGAGTGACAATTAAGCTTTAGTAAGCCTAAGCTTTCAGATAAATTAACAGAGTAAAAAAATAAAGAACGATTCGTTTACAAATAAAATTTTAAATGAGCTGATCACGTGTTTGATACGGAGTATCTGTAAAACTTGTCACCTGCAAGAAGTATTTTTATATTCATATTCCATATACACTATGATTCCAGAAATTTATTACTGTAGTAAAATCGCCCTACGTGCACGCAAAGACAAAATAGAAGTGCATACATGTTTATTATTAAAACGTAGGCATTGCTCCAGGCAACCTTGCTTTCTATGAGACTTAAGGGAGTAACCCGTAAGCCCCATTAATATTTCTTCTTTATAGGTTTTTATAAATTTTTAACATAAGAAAAAAGTTTTTATTTCTTATTTTACGTAATACATTGTGTAATATAGTAGTTCTTATAAGTAAGCTGGTTAAAAGATAGGTAACCAATAAGTCAGAAGGTTGCCTACAGGAATAATTTTTCGCTGCCAAATAATTATCAACAATTTGAGGGCTTTACAACGATGTACCATATTATTTGTTGCCATTGGACTATGTATATATGGACGTATATCAAATAAATGGTGATTTTGAATATGGAAAAAGAAATAAGTTTCTCTAAAACAAATCTCAACCAATACAAACATACACTTAATACGTTCATTTATTATGTCAGGAACGCATTCGCGTATTTTAAAATAAATGGTACATTTGAAGAGAAACTGTTGCCTATGCCTAAACATTTTTATCAAAAAATATGAATCAAATGTCATCCTTAGGATAAAATGTGTAGTTTGATGTTCAATAATGCTGAATTAAAAGTATCATGTACCAAATCAATATCATGGCATAAAAAGCATAAAAATAAAAGCACACTTAATGTAATGTAAGGTTATGCAATATATTATTTTAAATTAGTTGTTTTTCTCAATTGTGTTAAGATAAGTATACTTGTAACACTAACATTAACCTACTATAAAAACAAGTAAATATACATTACCTCAAATATGTACCTGTATGAATTTAAATGCAATATGTACATACGATAATCTATATGGTATATAATTTTAGACGTTTAGTTTAATTGAACTGTCTATATATAGTTTTCCCACTGTCGTGTCCGTGCCGATGCCCGGCTATTTTATATCAGTGCATATAAAATGCTTCCCATCACAATATATCTATTTCAATTATCTGATAGGTAGTTACGACAATGGAAATTATAATATTAATATATAAGGGTGAAACAGATAATTACCGAATTAGTATTAAGCAGGATTGGTTAAATATGAAATTATATTGTGTGCCGCAATGATCAAGACACAAAAATATATGATAGAACTGTACAAATGAAATAATTATTTCTGATAAAATATTACTATATTGTTAAGATCTACAATTATTTTCAACTATAGATTGTAGTAGGCCATAATTTTACAATTAACAACTTTATTTTTCTTAAAGAAAACATTCTCGTAGTAAGTAGAAGGGACGGCAACTATGGTTCACGACTGCTGCATCTCGAATTATACCGTACTACATATATCTTGATAAATTATTCCTTTTACACTCAGCTGCTAGAAAGGAAAAGTTGATACAATCGAAAAAACAGCTATTGAATAACATTTAATATTCTTACAAACACCAACAGTTACACCAACGAAATCAGTCACAACAAAAAACGGCTACAACCGAGGTATCCTTTCGCTTGCCTCAGGAAAATGCATAACAAGCATTATGAAGATGGAGTAATGATAAAATATGCGGTTTCAGGAGCTGGTGATTAATTTTTCGCCAACTTTAAAAATAAAGATTAGATTGTATCAATCTGATCAATCTGATAGTATCGATAGTATCTGACATAAAATAAATGAATCTTTCGGTTAATAGAGTGATGAGGAGATAGTACAAGTAATGAGTAATTATGTTTTTTTTTACAAATTAAAAAGTGACGTAGATAACTATAGTTATTTCTTCCTGCCACTTGATGAATCTACAATTGTAGTTAATACCGTACATACAGCTGCTTTTGTCGGGATGATTTTTAGTGATTTTATCATTAAAGAACTTTTAAAGATTTTCACTAATATTTCACTAAAAGGGCATGCTATAGGGCACAACTTGTTCTCTTATTTGAAAAGTAATATTTCGTTTGAGAAAATCCCAATATTTAAAATGGCAGGTTTGACAGATTTAGCCATGACGGGTTCCGATAAGAGTCTCGTGGCATTATGTCGTAAGAAGGAAACTTTTCCCCAATTTCTCTCTTACCACTGCATTATTAACCAACAAGTATTATGTGGAAAGTTTCTGAAACAAGACGACTTTATGAAATTGGTAATAAAAATATCAAATGGCAGTCGTTACAAAAAAGATTATTCAAAGTACTAACCGATGAAATGGACTATCCATATCGGGATTTACTTCTTCACGCTGCGGTTCGGTGGTTGAATACTACTATCAAACGTTTTAATAACATGTTCCAGATGAACTTGCTATAAATCCTTTCGTGAACTAGAAAGTTCAATCTGGCTGGAAGATTTTGAATTTCTTGTATTTTAGATATCACAGAAAAATTCAGGAAGAACTTTCAAGGAAGAGACGAAGTATTAGTGGAAATTACTTTTGATACAAAATCATCTATCAAAGAGACTGAGTTCTAAGGACGAAACCTAAGCAACCGTGGTATCAAGCAATTCCTTCTTTCTTTACTAAATATATTTCACAGTTTGTCGCTACAGTATCAGTACAGTAATGACAGTACATATAATGTGCAAATATTTTGTAAATAGAGTGAAGCATTTAAACCTTGTATTGATTGTAACGAAACTGTATTCCTGACTGGCACAATTTTTTGCTCTACCTCTCATGGAAATTTATATTGAGCAATTTGCCATTTGTGTTATGTTATGTAGCACTTTAGCCAAGACGTAATGCAACAGAAATGGAAGTTATTATACTTCAAAATAAACCTTGAAAATCCTTGGTGTCAAATTCAACATTGATCTGGCTTTTAGTAAGTACAAGCAAGTATTCAGTTTTAGTGTGATTATCTCAGTTAAACGTTGTTCCAGATATAAGCTCTACTACATATATATACGAGGGGCTACCCAAAAGAAACCGAACTGATATCTTGGTGGGCGGAGTTTTTGTAGTACTGCGTTCTGTCACTCGGAGTGTATAGAGCGCTCCTCGTTTTTGCAATGCTGATTCTCGTCAACAGCATGCCGCCAAAAAGTTTAGCTTCTTGCTCAGAAAAACTGGCACAGAAACGCTAGAGATGTTAAAAACGGCCTACAAGGATGATGCTACCCTATCTATGTCAATTTGTTACCAAAAATGATATGATCCTTTTTATTACCTCGAATGAAAGGAGACATGAAAGGAAAGCGTTTTGCCACGTTGCTGAAGCGAAGAAAAATAAAGCGACAGAGGCGCTGCCGGGCATCACAGAAGACAAATTTCAAAAATGTTTTGAACAATGAAATAAAAGACTAGACAAGTGTACTAGTGTCAATGGAGAGTACATTAAAGGGATTGAAGGTTTTTTGTTCAGAAATTAGATAAATAAATAAAAAAAAAATCGATTTCTTTTTGGTACCCCTCGTAGCTTAGTATAACTATTTTCCACATTATATATTGTAAAATTTTTATTCATTGAACGTATTAAACTAACCAATAATAAATGTATTGACCTGAAAGTCCTTATTTCTACTATTTCCATATTCATACGACCGACAATATTCTATTTTTATTTTATCGTCATTAAGGTTATAAATCTCAAAAGTATTTGCATATCGTGAAATAATGAACGCTAGTAATGCGATAAGGTTGCCTTTTAAGAACAAGAAGTAAACATAAAAGCCCGTGGTAGGTAGAATTCATTATTTTTCTCGGTCAAATTGAATATAAAAAAAGCACACAACTTAATTCAGCTACATTGTATGTAATACGAGTTTAAAGTATCGCAGTATAATATTCTCTGAAACAGCATTATCAAAAGTTACCACGCTTACACTTCTTGGGTATCGATTAAGTAAACTTTGTAAATAAAAAAACGTTTAACTATTTTTTTTATAAATATGTTATGGATCAAGTGAAGTAGTGTAAATGCCTCGAACAAACCACGGGCGAGTTCTGTGCGCGAGAGTGATCTCAGACGTATTAGCTATCAGGTTTCAGACGTGATTAGACCGTGTATTGTATCGAGCAGTAACGAAACGTTTAAGTTAATGTACTATTCACATATTCACGTATTGTATTTGAATATCTTTGTTTAAATATAATATACATACAACAAAATACAGTCCACAGTCCAATTCAATCCTATACATGGTCCTTCGAGCCGGATTAGGTTTTCGTTAACCTAACAACAGACAGCGGAAACGTAAGCAATAGACCAAACAAGTGGAGGATAGCGTCGTCATCGCATCGTCTACGGAGGCTTCGACAAAGCAACAGGTCAACTGTATAATACAGCTGGGATCTCAAGGTACTGTGTATTCCTTTTGATTTCCTCTCATTTAGCGATATTCACAATTGATTCTATTTGCGTAGAAATCACAATTAGCAAACATCAATATCACGTAATTAATTTCACAATTATTCAGTTCAGTTTAATTGCATGCACGTAGAATAACATCAAAATGAATCTCGATTCGTTAATATGAAAAAGAGCTTCGATCAAAGCTCGCCTTACACATTTTGAAAATTATTTAAACTCGGTCGAATAGGGCCAAGAAGATATAAGCCAAATTCAGGCTGTCGAACTGGAACAGCGTGTTTTTCGAGCTGAAAATCTTATAACGGAATTCGAGGACATACAAACAAACATAGAGTCTTTGGCGGAAGATGTAAACAAAGAATTCGACAATCGGGAGTTAATTGAATCACGGTTTTACTCTTTAATAGCTCAAGGTAAATTATTATTACAAAAGTTAATACCGGCTAGACACGAAGAGGGTAGTAATCACTCGTCAAATAGCTCAAATCATTCTCGAAAATCAACACAAATGTTAAATAATGTGAAATTACCAACAATAACGTTGCCTAATTTCGGTGGCTCTTACGATGATTGGCTCGAATTCAGAGACACATTTCAGTCACTTATTCATGAAAATAATGCAATAAACGACTTGCAAAAATTTCACTATCTTCGAGCTTCACTGGTTCAAAGCGCGGCACAAATTATACAAGCTCTGGATTTTTCGGCAAGTAATTACAACATGGCCTGGGATATGGTATGCGAGCGTTACAACAATCCAAGACTGTTGGTAAACAATCACGTAAAGGGCCTATTCAATATACAGGGTGTTCAAAAAGAATCGTCCAGCAGCATTAGAAAATTGATAGATTCTTTCTCTAAGCATATCAGGAGCCTCACTCAGTTAAAGCAACCAACCGAGCATTGGGACACGCTCATTATTTTCATCTTAACAGCAAAACTAGATAGTGTAACTGCCCGCGAATGGGAAAATCACAGGTCAGGTACCGAGTTACCTACCTACTTTAGAACGATTTACGGAATTCTTAAAAAATCGTGCGGATTTCCTTGAAACATTGGAAGTAAACTACTCAAACAAGCAAACGTCGGACCATACGGTCAAGGCCAAATCAAGGTCACACGGGCTTCACGCTCAAACAATAATGTGTCCAGTTTGCAACCGAAATCATTTCATATATCGATGTAAAGACTTTTTAAAGATGACGGTTACTCAAAGGTCAAAAAAAGCTACGGACCTTAAACTATGTCAAAATTGCCTACGTGCAGGGTACAACACGGATGCCTGCAAATACGGCAGTTGTAAAAAATGCCAAATTAAACACAATACCTTGTTGCACAATGAGTTAAGTACGGATTCTGTAGTAAACGATTCATATCCTAGCACGTCAAACTCAAATTCGTTATCGGCATGTAACGTTAAAAACTCGCATATTTTACTTTCGACAGTTCACATCGCGGTAAACGATAATCGCGGAAATGAACACTTCATAACAGCGTTACTGGACTCAGGGTCTCAAACCAGCTTCATAACAGCTAGGTTATGTAAGCAACTAGGATTGCATGCACAAAAGGGTAATTTATCGGTTTCTGGCATCGGAAATGTGACATCAAGCATCACACACAAATGCAATACCGAAATAAAATCACGCAACGGTTCATTTCACAAAAATATAGTTTGCTCTATTTTGCCTACAATAGCGGGTACCTTACCGAGTATTTCAATTAATATTTCAAAAATAGGTATTCCAGAAAATATAAGGTTAGCAAATCCCACTTTTCACAAGCCATCTGACATCGACATACTGTTGGGGGCAGACATATTTTGGGAAGTTATGCTACCCGAGCAAATTGACTTAGGAGCCAACAAGCCTAAGCTACAAAGGACAACATTCGGTTGGATAGTATCGGGTCCAATCGAGCTAACGTCTCGTCAAGGTAAATTTCATTGCAATCTAAGCAAAAACGTCGAACTTCACGAACAATTAACTCGGTTTTGGGAAATCGAGGAATCTTATTCGAGAAAACTTATGTCAAACGAGGAAGCAGAATGCGAGGCATATTTTTCTAAAACTTTTCGACGCGACAGCGATGGTAGATTCATCGTATCTATCCCTCTGAAACATTTGGTACAGCTTCTAGGAGAATCAAGGACTCAAGATGAGCGGCGATTTTACGGGCTAGAAAGGCGGTTAGCTCTGAACGAAAATTTGCGTGACAGTTATATCAATTTTCTTTCTGAATACGAATCCTTAGGTTACATGACAAACGATAACGGAATAGATACTGACAGTTCTATATCATACTACCTACCACACCACGGTGTTATGCGCGAAGATAGCAAAACAACGAAGCTTCGAGTTGTGATTGACGCGAGCGTGGCGTCAACGACAGGTTGGTCTCTTCACGACATTCAAGCAGTTGGACCAACTATACAGCAAGATCTATTTTCAATAGTTTTGCGTATTCGTAAGCACGTTTTCGTATTTTCCTCCGACGTGCAAAAAATGTATAGACAGGTGCTTATCGAACCAGCACAACGTTGTCTTTAAAAAATCTTATGGCGAAAGAAACCCACCGATCCGTTAGAGGTATACACATTAAATACGGTAACATACGGTACGGCTGCAGCGGCGTATCTAGTCATTAGATGCTTACATGAATTAGCACATACGTGTACTAATGAACGCGTAGCGAACATAATCTTAACCGACTTCTACGTCGATGATTTACTTTCAGGAGCGGATAAAAAAGACGAGGCAATAGAATTATGCAAAAAAATTTCTGAATGCCTGCAAGGAGGTTGTTTTAACCTACGAAAATGGCGCTCCAATGATCCTTCAATCCTACAAAACGTCCAAGACGCGACTAATGCGACTGATTTAAATTTAGGTGCTGAAAGCAATTCGAAAACATTGGGATTACGTTGGTCATGCGCAGAAGATTTCTTGACATACAGCATTCAAACCAATCAAAATCAAACGGATTCGACAATAGTTTTGGGATGGCTTAGAACATCACCTCATTTATTAAAATCTTTCGTAAACAATAGAGTTGCCGAAATTCAAACAATAACAAAAAATTGCACGTGGCGTCATGTTCCAACGCATGACAACTCTGCTGACTTAATTTCGCGTGGGGTACAACCACGTTCAATTCAAAATTCTAAGCTTTGGTGGCACGGACCTGGCCGGTTTAAGCACGATGAGAGTCAATGGCCCTTTCTCGAAGTAAAGATTAACGATCTTCCAGAAATTAGATGCGGGAACAAGTGCTTGAAAGTAGAGTTTCATAATGTTTTCCCATTTTCAAATTTTTCTAAACTATCTCGCATGGTAAGAACGGCAGCGTATATTTTACGATTTATCCACAACATAAAGAGCTCTAACAATGCTCGACGTACAGGAAACTTAACTGCATTAGAACTCAATAACGCCATTAAATTTCTTGTAAAATTATCGCAAAGAGAATCGTTTCTTATAGAATACCATACTCTCGAAAGGGAACAATCTTTGAAGCGTGATAGCAAAATATTATCACTTACTCCATTTATGGATTCTGAGGGCATAATGAGAGTAGGTGGACGTCTAGCAGACGCAGATTTTGCATATGATAAAAAACATCCAATGTTACTTTCATCGGGTCATAAAATGGCTGAATTGGTATTTCGCGAAGAACATTTACGTCTAATGCATGGCGGTCCGCAACTACTGCTAGCAAACACACGCGAGCAATTTTGGACCATAGGTGGACGCAATCTTGCTAAAAAAAACCATTCGCTCATGTACCACTTGTTTTCGGCACAAACCTATCTGCATAAATCCAATCATGGGAAATTTACCAAAGGCTAGGCTTGACCCAATGCCTCCATTTAGCATTTCTGGTGTGGATTATGCGGGACCTTTCCTAACAAAGGATTGTAAGAGCCGGGGAAAGAAGGCAACAAAAAGTTGGATATGTTTGTTTATCTGCTTTGCCGTTAAGGCAGTACACATTGAGCTAGTAAGAGATCTAACCACTGAATCTTTTATTGCGGCTTTGCGTAGATTCGTTTCACGTCGCGGTAAACCGAGTCACATTTATAGCGACAACGGTACAACTTTCATTGGCGCTAATACTGAATTATCCGAATTGAGTAGTTTTCTGACAGAACGAGGAGACGAGCTGTGCAGTTCGATGGCCAATGAAGGCATAACATGGCATTTTATGTCGCCGTATGCGCCACACTTCGGTGGCATTTGGGAGAGCGGTGTTAAATCAATGAAATTCCACTTGAAAAGGGTCATAGGCGACAAATGTCTCTTGTATGATGAACTGACCACTCTTTTAATGCAAATAGAGGCAATTATGAATTCGCGTCCTCTTTTTCCAAGTTCATCAGACCCCAATGATATTGCTCCCATCACACCCGCACATTTTCTTATCGGGCGGTCGCTAACTACAGTTCCCGATCCAAGCCTCAACCATTTGCCAGAAAACCGCCTATCTCGATTCCAACGAATTCAGCAGTTCCTTCACCATATTTGGCAGCGTTGGAACAAAGAATATGTGAGCGAGCTTCAACAGCGACAGAAGTGGAAATCCTCTTCAGGACAACTTCAAGAAGATGATCTGGTGCTTATCAAGGAAGACCATTCTCCGCCGTTCAAGTGGAAACTCGGCCGTATAGTGACATTACATCCGGGAAGCGACGGTGTGAATCGAGTAGCATCAATCCGAATTGCCGGTGGCATTGTAAAGCGTGCATTTTCAAAAAATATGCCCTTTGCCAAAGACAGACATTTAAAGATTCTCAACCGAGATCTATTAAGGCAGGCGGCATGTTAGGGATCAAGTGAAGTAGTGTAAATGCCTCGAACAAACCACGGGCGAGTTCTGTGCGCGAGAGTGATCTCAGACGTTTTAGCTATCAGGTTTCAGACGTGATTAGACCTTGTATTGTATCGAGCAGTAACGAAACGTTTAAGTTAATGTACTATTCACATATTCACGTATTGTATTTGAATATATTTGTTTAAATATAATATACATACAACAAAATACAGTCCACAGTCCAATTCAATCCTATACAAAATAAAATATATAAAATACTTCGTCCATATTTGCCGAAGGATAACTAAATACATCAGCTTCCATTAAAACCTTTAAAAAGCGTAATATGAACAATGTTTTTAAATATTGAACAATCCTAATAAAATAAATAAATATATTCTAATATGAAACTTATAAATTAATGCTCGTTGAATAAAATTGATGCGAGGGATATTAAATATTTTATATTAAGGATTTTAGTAAAACTGGTGGCCACACAATTTGTGGAGGAATCCGCATTACTTAATCATTATTGAACATTGGTTAATCGATCATGCTGTCCACAGACTAACGTCGAGCTGTTCAGATGAAGCAATATTTTATTTAAACAAGGAGATAAATAAATAGAATACGCGAAATTCGGCATCAGGGGAATATTAATGATAAGGATATGTTGAATTTTCTAGGGACGATTCTGTTGAACAGTTCAGGATTTAAAACTTTGGTCTATTCCATATGCCAACGCAAGTGACAAGAAGAAATATTTATTAGAGTAGGGGGAACTCCGTGACACTATAGGGGAGAAGGTATTGTAATTAAACTAAGTAAAATTTATACAAACTTGTAAGTAGATAGAAGTGGCTCAACAATCTGTTTGAATAGATACATATGCAGATATTAATACTTTTTGTCGATTATAAATTGTATTAATATTTTGTTTGTTTATAAGGTGACATTAGACATTGTGGTTTTCTAAATGAGCCAATATAAAGGCCCTTCAATAAAGACCCTTTGTATTGACTGTAAGACAATTATAAATTAAAAAAATTATAAAAACTTTATATTGACTATAAGACAAGTTGTGCATGAGATATCCACTCCATTTTTTTTTATTTGAAAGAATATTTTATGGCATTAAGTAAGGAATATAACGTCATTCAAATATCCACCGCAGCTTTATTTGATGGCATGCATTCGGGAGGGCCTATTTTCGAATGACTTTGTTGCATAAATCTGGCTGAATTTGCTGGATGGCGTTCGTTATATTGACTTTGAGGGCATTAATTGTTTGTTAGTTATCCATCAATTTTGCTTGTTCACACATCCATTTATCCAAAAATGGGCCTCGTCACTATAGACGATTTTTTTTGGAAATTTGGGTTGTTTACTTTCTACTGCTCCAAAGCCCAATCAGCGAAAACACGGCATTGCCTATTGTCCTTTACCTAGTTAGGTCCTTGTCCTTAAGTTCCTGGGTCAGTGAGATTTTACACGGGTGCAGACCCAAGTTCTGATACAAAATTCGCCAACTCGAAGTCGTAAAAAGGCCAAGTTCTTGCGAACGACGAGAAATTGACTGCCTCGGGATTTCCCGTACATTCTCACGCATAGCAGTGATGTTTTCAGCATACCTTGCGCTTCGGTGACATGCGGATGTATGCGGTGTATATATCAAACTGGTTGACCCGAATTTGGACACCAAACGTCGAATAGTTGATTCGACGGACGGTTGTTGCTAAGATAAAAATCACGTAATGCGCGGAACGTTTCTAGAACGGAGCACTAATTTTGAAAATAAAATTTTATGATTTGCACACGTTGTTGAACGCTATAACCTTTTAAAATAGTGATTTACGATATATAATTCAAGAAGACTAGAAATTAAGGAGACATAGCTCCTCGAAAAATCAGTGGTGGGGGTGGCACGAAAAACGTCGGCAATATGGCAGGCTCGCGTAGAAGCGCGCGGGATCTGCGCATGCCGTTTATCCTCGTCTATCGTGGTTTCTCTCTCACACTATCAAAATGTTGGGTGCCATTGAGCCACGGTCAGGGCTTTTGCTGGAACAATTCGCAACGCGACAATATCTCGACGCTTTTGACATATTCAACACAAAAACTGGAAACGCTTAAAACACAGCAAACAAAAATAACCTCGCTCGGTTCTGCGTAATGTCCGCCATGATGAAGCACACCACGTGATCACAGTGCGGACGCTTTTCGTGCTACCCCCACCACTCGAGTTATGTCACCTGTTCTCCAGTCTTCTTGATATAACTGAACAATTCACAATAAATTTGACAGATGTTGCTTTAACAACATGGCCGCTATAACCTAACAAATTTCGAGCGTTCCTATTGAAAGACTCTTGTTGATACTTGTGTTTCATAATAATAAAGTAAATAGGGTAACAGTAAACGTTAAATATTTTCTTATATTACATTGAACAATATAAGATTTTATAACAGTTATTTTTATTTATTGTCTACTTAATAATAATAAGTTAATTGTTACAAAAGCGTACTCAATTATTAAGTAATTAATTATTTATATGGATGCCGCATTTTTTAACTGTTTACATTTTTATTTTCAATGAAAATGAAGTACCCTCATTATAAGAAGAATTATTAGTAGATATTCAAAGACTTGCGGATATGAACGAAATACATTTATTATTTACTGACCTTCCCTAAGGGCATCCACATTAGGTTGAAACCCTATAAAACAAAGGTAAATACTATTACAAATATGATATTCAGGAATTAGTCTGCGTTATTTAGGAGTATATAAATATTTCCTTACACCATTACACACACATTTCATATATGTATCATTGATGTCAATATATATTAAACAGCAAAAATTTTAATAAAGTGTTGATTCGTTGCCATGTGAAGTGAATACAGAATGTCATATACATGTAAAGTATAAGTGTCGTGTAAAGTAAATTTCGTTTCAAATGTTTTCGTTTTTCCTTTTTTTAAATAATGTAGATAGTAAAATACATATATATTGTATATTGAATTCAAGTTTACATGAAAAACGTACGTCGTGTTGACTTCACTCCATTACTTACATTGCATTATGCATACAGTATGATGCAATATCAAGTGGAATTGATATTGCACCGTCATGTCATCTAAACTACCTACCAGATGTGTACCCACATACATATGTATGTAGGTCGACGCTGATGGACGCAGTCTCGTCTCATTAAGCATATTTTCGTGACATACCAGGTATGTAAGTTTGGGTATTTATTTTTTTGTAAAAATTGCAAATACATTTTAAAATAGCAATTTTTCTTAAAAATGTTTTGTTTTCATATAAACTACCACTGGAAATCCTCTAAGTGTTTCTGTTGATTACGTTTCAATTACTATGACAGTTCACTTACATAAAACTTCACGCGCATAAAAATGTGAATATTGAAAGCAAGCCTTTAAAGGATAAATATTGTCGTAGGGAAACTATATCACATTCGTAAAATAGAAAATGGATCAATCCTTATCTTTATGGTTAAGCCAGAGATAAAATTATACATGTTTACTTCTTTGAATATTAAAGAAAGTGTATAATGACTTCAATTCAAATATTATCTAATTTTAGTTTATTGATGGTTATATAATGCTACTATTTAAAAATTACTCCCTCCTCCTATTTTCTTTAAGCAAGGTGTCAACTGCAGTTTAGGTTTGACCCCGTTACCCCCTGCTACACCCACTTAAAAATATTAAATAGTACCCCTGTCTTGTAATACATATTTTTAAAAATTCTGGTTCAACTCCGTTTATAAAACTTAAATCTGTTGATATGTTTTCGAAGCAGAAGCAAAAATAGAATAATTTAAATAAAACAAAATAACTTAGTAGAATATTAAATTAAAGTAGAAAGCAAGTTTAAATATTCACTCATTTGTATCTTAGGTCACAATTTTTCCCGATTACAGTTATAATTAATCTGACGTACCATCATGATACACATTACATATTAGATAATGTCTGGATCAAAGATTTCTCGGCGAATGGATTGGCAGAAGAGGCGCTCTGGAATAATCAGCGAGATCTCCAGATGTAACTCGACTGAATTTCATCTTATGGAGTTATTTAAAGACAATTTCCAGCCCAGAAGAGCCAGTAAGTAATATTTGTATAAGTGTATTGTGAAAAGTAAATTACACTAATTTATTTACTTTATTTTATTTTTACTTATATTATTTCTAGAATAGATCGACCGATTTCAGTTTCCTAAAAGGAGTTGAATCAGAATTTCTAAGACCTTTAAAATGATGTATTTATGTATGTAAATTTTTTTTAGTGAGGGTAGCTGAGGGTAAGGGAGTGAATCCTGCAACAGGCACTTACTTTAAGCTTGCCCTCTGTATTTGTATCCTAGAGGTAGTTTTTCTTGCTAAAATAAATAATGGTAGTTTTAAAATAAAAACACTGTACATAAAATTATTTTGTTAACAAGTTAAAATATATTAACTGTCTTTTAAAGCTCCATATTTATAGCATTCGCTTTTACACATTTACATACCGGAATTGCAGAATTACCTATAGCAATATCCGTTTAGCGTTTAGAGCAAAATGTTTTAATTTTGAAATTATTTTACCATAGTAAAGGGTTTTTTTTGCTGGAAATCGGATATGCCTATCGAAGTAACATCATTGTGAATATTGTTGAAAACAATCAAAAATGGTTATGGAATCATAGAAGAATCTAGTACTACATCTATATAAAAAAAAATAAAGTGTTAGTGCTATTTCAAATAATGAAGACTTTTATATAATCGTTAAATTGATGGTTAACTGTAACAAATGAAAAGAAATACGCCGATGCAGGTAGTTTGACCGACTTATAAAAATAAATATAAAAAAAAAGAAAAAAGCGATAAGAAAGAAGAGACGTTTTTTTTTTTTTTTAAGGGGCATAAAACAGTTCTTTTTGGGACGCGAGTGCTATCGGAAGCATAATCAGTGTTCTGCTGTGGTGATTAGTTATAGTATAGTTTGTTATGTGTTAAGACTGTTAAATGGTCGTATGTAGTGTATGATTTAATTTATTAGGGGGCAGTGTTACAATGATTCGTTCTCAAATAGGTGAGTAGATATATCGTATATTAAATAATAGAGTAGATATATTTGGGAGTAATTTAGGGTCTAAGATTACTTGAAAAGGGCAAAAGTCCCTAAGACTGAAACTCACATTCTAGAGATTATATTGTTGAGTGTGTTAAAGATCCTATTAACATATATTAAAAAGTAGGAGGACTATCGGGTTAAGTGTTCTATACATGTAATAATAATAATAATAATATTTATTTTTAAGTAAATATAGGTACATACATACATACATATCTTTCATACCTTAATTGTAGCACGTAAGTCCAAAGAAAGATGTTATATACATTTAATATAACTAACAAACATAAAATTGCCCAGTTAGTCTCAATTTCAAGAAAAATAATAAATAAACAAAAAATTACATAAACATATAAAAAAAGACAAAGCATATGTCCCATATAGCGAGGTAGAGTTGAGGCACGAGTATCTCTATAAATACTGGGAGACATAAGGATATACATATATGTACGCAGATATAGTTCTTATTTGTTATAATAAGTAAAGTTTCAATTGTTTTACTCGTTGAATATTAATAAGAATAAAATGTTTCATTTCTTTTTTGTATCTTTTGAAGTTACTCATTTGGTGAACAGCTAAATGTATGTTATTAAAAAGTTTTGTGCCAATACAATCTAGACTTTTACAAGGGTGTGTTATTTACTATAGGTAAACTAAGAGATTGGTTAATATTTTCTCTTGTAATGTAATGGTGATTTATTATGCTATTAAAATGTGCGCTTTTTTAATGAAAATTAAGGTTGAGAAAGCTATAACTCTAATATCTAAGATGCTAATATATAACTCTAAGAATATAACTCTAAAATATAAGATCAGAAAATAGTATATCTGATGAAAAGGTTCTTAGTTTACTATAAATTATATTTATTATTCATATTTGTAGAACTAATAATGGATTTATAGTTATGCTATTGTCTCCGTCCCAAATACTTGTACCATAAATAATTACTGACTCAACCATAGCACAATATAAGGTTTTTAGGTGTTTAATTCCATGGAATTGTTTTAATTGGTAAAATAAATATATGTACTAAGCGTCTAATTTTGTTCGCCAGGATCTGAATGTGAGTATCCTATCTTAAATAGCAGTCAATATTTATCACTAAATATTTTATATATTTTTGCCACCTCATCGACTCTAGACAGAAAAAAATATCTATACAGCTACCTGATACTTCTGCAACTCTTGTTAGCTGGGTAATTTGTGCATAATAATCTTTTTCACATAATATACCCGTATCTACACACAAATTAACTATACAGTTATTTTTATAAAGTAAAGTAAGATTAATGTCACCTACAAAAATGCTGATATCAGATTGATTTTCTTTGAAAATTGGAAGATTAACTGTAGGTCTGTGATAAATAACATAGGATCCGTCGATGGAGGTCTCTATACTTTATAACAATATTGTATGATATATTATTTTTTCTGAGAGATATTTTATTATAAGCGGCTTAATGCCAGTGACATTTGTTACAACATTTTTCCTTGTCACAAATCACAACCCCATCGTTCTTATTAAAATTTCCGCAGTAATAATGAAAATTATTTGTAGATTGCCATAGTTATAACGAAAATGTGTATATAGCGAATTAAGTGTCCAATATATATTTGTATACATTAGAAAATACGTATATGTAGTTGATTACATATTATATTAATACAGTTACACATGTACCTACTGGAATTAAAATGTATATTTATGTAACACAGTTAAAAGTTGTTAAATTATATGTATGATAATTCGAAACACACCAGCGTCCCGCTCATTGATGATATGGTGTTACTATTGTTAGCCAAATTTACAATTTAATGTTACAATTTATTGTTACAATTTAAATTTGAAGAAAATAATCTAACAAAATTTTATAGTTAGTATTCATATCTATAATAGTCGCTATATCTAAAATATTTATATCTATAATACTGGTAGAGTCCTAAGAATGAAAATTTAAAGTGTATTTCATATTTGTTTCATCCCCTTGTAGTATATTATCTACATATTAACAGATTTTAATAAATACCTTATTTTTCACGAGTTTATAATTATAAAAACTTAAATATTTCTCCATGTATTAAAAGTATAATATTAATTTTTTTATGTATTTAAGGTTTTTTTCTGAATGTATTACTTTGAATAATGAGCTAGCAATTGGCAAATAAATTTCAATAGATATGAACAATTTTTTCATTAACTATTTCTCGTATATCCTCTGTTCTACAGTATGTCCCTCAAGCCTGGAATTAAATTAAAACGAATAAAATTAAAATGAACGTTCTTCAGACAAACTTCTCGAACACGTCGATCTTGATTTTCAAAACAAAACCAAACAAGAAAATATACCCTGTGGTATCTCGTTTTAAAGCTTTTGTTGTGCCGTATGCTACAAAAAAAATTGAAATTCGATTAATAATATTCAACAGAAATGTTTCGAATGGGTATCTATGCAGACCTGGTGGGACAAAAAGTTAAAATAGTAAGTAAATTGAAAATCACTCTTGTTTGTCATTGCGGTTAGTTTTGTACTTGTAGACAAAATAAATTGTAAAATTTTTGATTATTTTAATTTATAAGAAAAACAGATTTGATATCCTAATTATTACTAGATGTAGTCTCTATTAGGAAATAAAATGAGAAGTCAAAATCGAAGTTTGCGATGTGTTTAACAATGTTTATTACGAATAACAAATTATAGTTAACAGTGAGTTAAATTTACCACAAATCTGAATAAACGGACTCTGGAAAGTATGTGAAAAAACCAGGTCAATCCAAAAAATTAAAAAATGATTTAGGACATCAAATAATGCTTCTGAAAGTTCTGAAATTCCTATCTGATGATGCTTTATAGGAATGGCATTTTTCGAAACAGTATCAAATATATGAGATAATAACTAATACTCAAAACATCTTACATATGTAAGAAGTTTAAGATGTACTTTCCTCAGGCGAAGCTACATTTTATCTAATCGTAGAGTAAACAGAAAAATGAAAAGGTACTGGAATGAGAGAAATTCACACTGAATATAAGATTCGCAAAGACCATTTGGACCAGAATAATTAGTGATACACTTCTGGAACCATATTTCTTCGAGGCAAATGTAAACGGAGGTGAGTATTGGATTTTCTTACAATTCGAACTATTGTCGGTTTTTATCGTTTTGTTCCCAAATGATGATAAAACCTATGAGTATTGGATTTTCTTACAATTCGAACTATTGTCGGTTTTTATCATTTTGTTCCCAAATGACGATAAACCCTATTTATTTCAATACGTTTAACGTCTTCAAACAGATGAATAGGCAGACGAGAAGCAGTAGAATGACTTTCAAGATCTACCGACATATCCACTTGATTTAAGAGACCCGAAAAGAAGTGTTTACCGTATCCGAAAAGAAGCATTGAAGAACTGATTATTGGAATATTGGTGAAATTCCGCCTGATACAATTAATGCTTTGGAATGCAGACCAAGAATCGAATAGGTTATTGTCAAGTTCAGAATGGTGGTTATTTTAAATAATGGTTGTAAATATTTTGATTGTGTTGAGTATTCAGTTTGTAGACTATTTTCGTTGTTTATTATTCAACTTCTTATTTGTTTGGGTTACATTCGGCTTAAGAAATACTTTACAACGAGCTATTATACGGGGTATCTGTACGGGGTATCTGTATATGTAATCTTGGAGTTGTTAGGGCTAAAGGACTTAATGGTGAGGAATTGAAAATAATCATACAGATGTTGTTTCGA
The DNA here is from genome assembly GCA_037954035.1 of Rosalia funebris. Taxonomy (NCBI): domain Eukaryota; kingdom Metazoa; phylum Arthropoda; class Insecta; order Coleoptera; family Cerambycidae; genus Rosalia; species Rosalia funebris. The sequence goes on along the minus strand of JAZFAV010000026.1, from coordinate 20,206,006 downwards.
AAATAAAAATCGACGTGTCCGAGATGTCTCTTCAAAAAATGTTTATTACTTTTCCGCACTCAACTATACTAGCGTAAAAGTAATGTAATCGTGTAAAGAAAAATGTAAAGAAAACTTTTGTTTCGTTTATTTTTCGTTTTTCGGCCTAAAAACCAAAAAAAAGGTTTTTAAAAAATTTTTTGTGTGTGTCGTCGTCGTTGTCGGCATTAAAATTTCTTGTTAGTACGATAACTCAACTAAATCGTGTCGGATCGATCTGGGTTTGACTGATTCTGATCGGGGACGTCTCCCAGATGACACCTATTGATTTTGAGGTGGATAGGACACACCCCACCCTATTTATGGGTCTATTTGAGATTTTTTTTGTTAGTACGATAACTTAACTAAATCGTACCGGATCGATCAGGTTTTGACTAATTCTGATCGGGGACGTCTCCCAGACGACACCTATTGATTTTGAAGTAGATAGGATACACCCCACCATGTCCATAGATCATGAGAAAAAACGATGGTGGACTATTTGAGAATTTGTTTTTGTTAGTATGATAACTCAACTAAATCGTGTCGGATCGATCGGGTTTTGACTGATTCTGATCAGGAGCGTCTCCCAGACGACACCTATTGATTTTGAGGTGGATAAGACACACCCCACCCTTTCCATGGGTCATGAGAAAGCACGACGGTGGACTATTTGAGAAATTGTTAACACGATAACTCAACTAAGTCATGTCGGATCGACCGGATTTTGACTGATTCCGATCGGGGAAGTCTCCCAGATGACACCTATTGATTTTGAGGTGGATAGAACACACTCTACTCTATTCATGGGTCATAAAAAAGCACAATGGTGGACTATGTGAGAATTTTTTTTGTTAGCACGATCACTCAATTAAATCGTGTCGGATCGATCGGGTTTCGCCTGATTCTTATTAGAGACGTCTACCAGACGACATCTTTTGATTTTGAGGTGGATAGGATACACCCCACCCTGTTCATGGGTCATGACAAAGCACGATGGTGGACTATTTAAAAAAAGTAAAACTGTCGCATAAAACACATATTCTGCATTTATGTCTTGGTTTATTTTTTCTCGGCCACTCAATTTCGAGATAGAGATGTTCTACGTGCGGAAGGGTCCGTTTTAAGATTTTAAAACTATTTATTTTAATTTTATCAATTCTATTCTAAACTTTAGGGATATACTATATAAATACTTGCGAAATAAACTACATATGTATGTGGGAAAAATATTACTCGTATATACAACACTGTATAAGTAGGACAAAAGAAAACGTGTTGTATACGCACAAAATACATAAAGGCATTCTTTGCCAAAATTAAAAATAAAACGTATTACTGGAAGATCACGAACATTTGTTGCACTATACGACGGAGAAAACTCCTGAAATGTTTATTTACATGCATTCCTCATCTAAAAATAGAACATATTACGGCCAGATTATGTACTAGTTCGTGGCATATTTGGCTGGTTTTACGTAGTTTTAATAGTTCCCATTTGTATTAGATTCTTCCTCTTAATACATACATATGTCCTACTCGTATATCGTCGTATAAACAATCACAAAGTTTGTACAAATATTGTACGTCCTCAAATAACTCAGGATAGTTACAATTTCTATGAGTAACTATGAAAGCAATGAAGTTTGCTTTATCGATTGCCATATGTTTGATCTTGCAAACATCATAGCCACTTTATTTACAGATTTCGCCAGTTTTCAACGATATTCATGGCCACGGTGGCTATTTTTGAATATTTGCTCGATAAATGAAGGTGTTTTTATATCTTGTACGTTTTTTTGTATACTACTCTTGGTTGTACAGAAAATGAAAGTTGTAAACCGTTTATTCAAAGATTAACAAACTGTCCAGTTAAGCATTTCGTTAAAGTATTATGTAAGGATTAAAAAAAAAAAATATATGAATACAAATAAAATAGGTATGTCATTTAGTACCTATATTTATATTTACGCTTTCACTGTCGACATGATTTCAAATCAAGAGATCTTAATGACATGATACTGATGTCATGTATACATAACAAATATATATATATATATATATATATATATATATATATATATATATATATATATATTTATGTATATATATATATTTATGTGTATTAATATTTTCCAGTTTAGTTTACTTGGTTAATTTCCAGCTTATTTTTTATGTTTTCCTTAAATAAATATATGTACGTTAATTTAGTGATAAATCGATATAATACAAACTTAAATAACTGATTAGCTAAGTAAATTAAAATAATACTATTTTTTTATCAATTATTAATTACAATTAACCTAATTAAACATTTTCTGCATATACGCTTTTAAAACGATGAAAGGTGTGACAAATGGTGACTTAAAATGAAACCCTTTTAAAAATTTGCAGTTATGCATATATTTATAAAATATTTAGAAAAGAGATAAGATTTATTATGTTTGAATGGGCGTTGAGGAATTAATCACTTCTAAATGGTTTGTGTTAAGCATTAAAAATAATTTGTGCAAATTATTTTTATTATTTATCCATTTTTTATGCAAATATTAAAAATTAGAAATAAACAGTTTTAAAACCTTAAAACGGCTCTTTCGGAGAAGAAATAAACCAACACATTAATATAGAATATGTGTTTTATGCGACAGTTTTACTTTTTTCAATTTTTCTCTAATAGTCCACCATCGTGCTTTCTCACGACCCATGGACAGGGTGGGGTGAGTCCTGTCCACCTCAATGTCAATAGATGTCGTCTGGTAGACATCACTAATCAGAATCAGTCGAAACTCGATCGATCCGACACGACTTAATTGAGTGATCGTGCTAACAATCAATAGGTGTTATCTGGGAGACGTCTCCGATCAGAATCAGTCAAAACCTGATGGATCAAACATGATTTAGTTGAGTTATCATGTTAACAAAACAAATTTCTCAAATAGTCCACCATCGTGCTTTCTCATGACTCATGAACAGGGTGAGATGTGTCCTATTCACCTCAAAATCAATGGGTGTCACCTGAGAGACGTCCCCGATCAGAATCAGTCAATACTCGATCGATCCGACACGATTTAGTTGAGTTATCGTACTAACAAGAAATTTTAATGCCGACAACGACGACGACAACAACGACAACGACAACAACGATAACGGCACACACACAAAATGGTTTAAAAATCTTTTTTTTTTGGCTTTTAGACCGAAAAACGAAAAATAAACCCTAGAAAAAAATTTCTTTTATACGATTACATTACTTTTCCGCGTATAGTGGAGTGCGGAAAAGTAACATGAATTTTTATTTTAATATTTTACCCACTATATAGAGATTGAACTTGTAAAGGGTGATTACATTTATAGACAAAAATATTGTGCGTAAGTATAGGGCCCCTCAGTTGGAACTATGGGATTTTAATTGCGCGCCATTTGTGTTCTGTCAAAGATAGGGTGTCAATATTTAACAACTGTCATCTGCAAACCATACGACGTCACCGCTGCGATTAACAGTTCAACAACGAATAATTTGTGTACAACTATTTTATGAAAATGAGCGATAGTTTACAGCTGGATTAAAAAAAATCGCACAAAATTAGGAATTAACAGATCGTAACTTAATCAAGAAATTTGAAAAGGCAGGTTCTGTTATTGATAAGGCAGCACCAATACACCTTTGTTGTGGTCGATCAAATGAAAACACACCATGGTTTGACGCGCATTTTCGAGTGGTGAAATAATTGGACCATAGCTTCTTTAAAAATTAAGCTGGTAATGCTATCATATAAATGGGAAACGCTATCATGACATGTTAAACAATTTATTTTTCCACCAACTTGATGATTTGGATTTGAACATGTGGTTTTAGCAAGACGGTACAACATGTCGTACATTCAACCATAACTGTTGTATACCAAACTACTGAACAGAAACTAACTTAGCTTCTGTTCGGTGACCAAATTTACTGATCCTGTTGCCTCGCGGAATGCTGACATCAATTGGCTTGCAGGATCATGTCATTTAACACCACTGGACCTTTTACTTTAGGGTTATGCCAAGGGAGAAATACACACCACCCAGCCAGCAACAACCAGTGACCTCAAAGCAAACGTTCAAATTCTTATTCGGGTAATAGAGCCAGATTTCTGTACTCGTGTCACGGATAATTTTTCTAAACGAATGACATCACGTCAGATCAGTCGAGGCGACCATATGAATGATAGTCTTTTCTATTTGTAGCCGTATCGTCATAAACCGCATCTTATAGTTCTAAATGAAACACCCTTTATAACAGTTACTAGGCAACATATTTTACAAGTCCTATCTCCTCCTAATGCAATTAAAAATAAATCATGTATATCATTTTAGATTTTGCCATTGCTTCTACCTCCTTAGTATCTAATTACCTTTGAAAGTTTCTAATTTAAATTAGATTCTTCCAATTACCTAGCTAAATTAATTAACAAAATTTCACATTAACTACGATACGATAGCGTTAGTGAGCTTTCAATTTAATATGAATAATGTGCCAAGTAAGGATTCTTAAATGAAAAATGATTTTCGTATCACTTATACAATAAACGATTATTTAGTTTCAAAGAAAATTGTAATATAATATCAACGCACATTATGAATAGATGTTTGATCCCTTTCTCTCGACACATGATGTGGCGCAGGAAGCCAGAACAATATTTTATTGAATAACGCTACCAATGTAAGATTGTTGAGTTGATTAAATCATGTACGAAAAGGGAACAAATGAAATCTTGCGTGGGTTCCCAGTACGCCGTTTTGTTTATAGTTCAATATTTGTTTTTAATATTACAGTAAGTAAATGAAGTGACCTATATAAGGAAGAAATTTAATACTGGGTGGTTAACCAATTAGCCAAACACTAACGATAAGCATTGAAATAATGAAATTTCAAAATTTTCTATTGTTTTGGGGATTTTAAAAATATTAATAAGAGGCCCTCTTAAATAATAACATTTTAGTTTTTTATATTAGAAGGAATAAATCACTGGATTGTTCCTTTATATTCACGCCATTGTCTAACTCTTTACTTTTCCGCACTCCACTATAAGCGGAAAAGTAATGTAATCGTGTAAAGAAAAAGGGAAAAAACAAAATTTTTTTGAGTTTATTTTTCGTTTTTCGGCCTAAAAACAAAAAAAAAATGACTTGCTGTGTTGTCGTCGTTGTCGTCGGAATTTCTTAATAGCACGATAACTAAACTAAATCATGTCGGATCGATCGGACAACACCTATTGATTTTGAGGTGGATAGCACACACCACCTCCTTCCTTGGGTCTATTTGAGAAATTTTTTTTGTTAGCACGATAACTCAACTAAATCGTGTCGGATCGATCCGGTTTTGACTAATCCTGATCAGGGACGTCACCCAGACGACTCCTATTTCATGAACTATTTGAAAAAAGTAAAACTATCGCATAAAACACATATTCTACATTTATGTGTTGGTTTATTTTTTCTCGGCCACTCAATTTCGAGATAGAGATATTCTAAGCGCGGAAAAGTCCGTTTTAAGGCACGATGGTGGACTATTTTAGAAATTTGTTTTGTTAATACGATAACTCAACTAAATCGTGTTGAATCGATCGGGTTTTGACTGATTCTGATCGGGAACGTCTCCCAGACGAAACCTATTGATTTTAAGGTGGATAGGACACACCCCACCCTGTTCATGGGTCATGAGAAAGCACGACGGTGGACTATTTGAGAAATTTTTTTGTTAACACAATAACTCAGCTAAGTCATGTTGGATCGATCGCGTTTTGACTAATTCGGATCAGGGACGTCTCCCAGACTACACCTATTGATTTTGAGGTGGATGGAATACACTCTATGCTGTTTATGGGTCACGAGAAAGCACAATGGTGGACTATTTGAGAAATATGTTTGTTAGCACTATCACTCAATGAAATCGTGTCGGATCGATCGGGTTTCGACTGATTCTGATTAGGGAGGTCTACCAGACGACACCTATTGATTTTGAGGTGGATGAGACACACCCCACCCTGTCCATGGGTCATGAGAAAGCACGAGGGTGAACTATTTGAAAAAAGTAAAACTGTCGCATAAAACACATATTCTACATTTATGTGTTGGTTTATTTTTTCTCGGCCACTCAATTTCGAGATAGAGATATTCTAAGCGCGGAAAAGTCCGTTTTAAGGTTTTAAAACTGTTGATTTTATTATAAAATAAAAAAAAACATTTTTTTTTAAATCTTGTAGATGAGTTATTTCTAATTACGACACCGTAGCAATCTTTATATGTGTTTTGTGAACAAGGTTAAGCACAATTTTTAAAGTTGATGATGAAAATTCCGTGGCCATACAAAAAATGCGAAAAATGCTGATGCATTAAAAATAATAATTAGAAGACAAGAAAATTCATAATAACTTTCTTATAATTAATCGAGGAAGCCGTTACTCTGTGGTAGTTCATAATTCCAACGGAATTGAGTAAAACAACTACTAAGTTTTAACCACTATATTTACACAAATATCGTGACGGCAGTTTCGACACCTTTATGTCATTTTCAAAACATTCTTAGTTGAATAATCGTTTTGAAAATCGTTTTTTTCAATTTTTCTTTACTATTCATTTCATCGCTATTTGCTTTTTGGTTGTCAACTTGACAACCATTTTCTCCCTATCACATTCAGTTCTCCAGTTCTATATATTTTTTTGCAGTTATTTCGCCGTAATATCAGATGCACACACTTTTGTTAACGAGCTACTTATTTCAAAATCGTTACTTATACCTACATCTCGTTTTTCGTGCCCAAATTGCTTCATAAAGGTTTTTCTTTATCATTTGATGTTCTTCGTTTGGTAAATAACGCCGTTTACCATTGCACTTCTCATTCATAGAAGGCTACCACTGCCTGTGGTATAAATCGCACCTTGTATAGGACTGAATTGGACTGTGGACTGTATTTTGTTGTATGTATATTATATTTAAACGAAGATATTCAAATACAATACGTGAATATGTGAATTGTACATTAACTTAAACGTTTCGTTACTGCTCGATACAATACAAAGTCTGTTCACGTCTGAAACCTAATAGCTAATACGTCTGAGATCACTCTCGCGCACAGAACTCGCCCGTGGTTTGTTCGAGGCATTTACACTACTTCACTTGATCCCTAACACACCTTTAAACATGTTTCACTGAACGAGACTAATTATGTGACCTAATGTGTAACACATGTTCTACAACTTACACCATCAAGTTTACAATTTCGTCCTCCTTGGTTTTTAGGTTAATGGAAGGATAGTTAGGATTCCGCGAACACGAACAAACATTATTCAATTATTAGGATATATTTATTTTACGGACCAAGTTACCAATTGCTCTACCTATTTTACCCATAAATCACCACACAAAATGTGTGTGTGTACGCACAGGGGGAAGCGTCCATTAAGGCTATGAGGCTGGCAGGATTGAATATCATTCTTCGCGTTGGCATGCCGGTTTCAACGTACTTTATTGAGATCCATGGTGCAGTGAGGGGAGTACGCGAAGAATGATGTGCAGTTTCTTCTTCGCCACTGTATACGCATAATTCTGTCGCAATATTTTCCGAATTGTTCTACTGTGGTCGAAGGACCTGTGCATTATCACCTCAATGATGAATTACAATTAGCTATAACCACTAATTAACTACATCGGTAAGAATAATTATACCAAATAGGTACAAACTATAGTCGTTGTTAGACACATTTTACCGTTTACACAAAAAATACGTAATGGATTATAAACAATACTTTTGGTCCACTCTGTATATTTTAAGTGTAAGTGGCTTACAAGTTAACTATGAAAATCTGGATTATAGATACAGATAAGAATTTTACAAAAATGGTGGAGTTGTTGTCCAGGTGAATATCATATGGACAGTTGAATCATGTTGAATCCATAATGAACATAAAGCCACTAGTGATCGACGAGGTAGATAAAATATTCGTTTAGCAAACAAAGCATTGAGTATTTTCAAACCAGTATGCAGCAGCAGATCCATTTATAAAGCGACATGATTTCAACTTGTGTTCGTTAAACATTTCACGTTCATTGCCGCGTTTTAAATTGGTCAATTGAGGGGATATGAATTACATCAGTGACAGTAATAAGTCAAACAACAAAGAAGCGCAACTGTTTGAAATTCTACTCATGCACAGGTATGTAGATGAAAGGAACAAATGACAATTTCTTCCACAATAAATAATTAGGTAAAAATGGATTTTGAACAACGCTGAATAACATAATTTTGTGGATTTTTTAACCTTATTAACGTAACCGTTATAAGACTATAATTACATATATAAATATATTCTAGATATATTTAAATAAGCGTGACGTAAAATGGAAAATATACTAAATGTTTAATACTTATTTAAAATTTATGCAGAGGGTATTTGATGGCATGATGATTTGATGGTTACGTATGTTTATGTTACTCTACCTAATTGTTATTATCATTTATTTTATTTTCAGTATTTATACATAATATTTAAATACTTCAAAGTGTTACCATGCACGATTTTATAAAATTATTTGGAAAATGTGCTTATTTCAATTTCATTTTCCTTGAATTAGAGAAAAGTTTTATTTTATTATAATATTAAAGAAAATTACTTCATTATTGACTTATTTATTAACGTATTATTTTTTATTTGTTAACTATCTCTTCAGAAGGTAATATTAATTTTAGTTTACATTTAATAAACTATTTTAATATTATGATTTGGAAAGGGTTACTATTATTAATCCCGGAGATTTCAGAAGAAGAAAATTCAATAACTTAATTAATTGGTTAACCCCAATAGTTTTACTGTGTTAATCACCTTCTGATAATGCCAACTTAATTGGCGAAACGCGCGTCGAATTACATGTAATATTTCGGTATTTCGGTAGGAGAACTGATCTCCTGTTTTTGTTCCTGCATTGAACGTTGCATCGCCTTTCCACAATATAACGAGATGTTCAATAAGTACTGAGTGTTCGCTAATATGAATTCAATAATTCGTTTAAACGCATATAGGGTGCCATTTACTATAAACGACACACCATCATTTAATATTCATCTATAATCTATTTTTGATCGCATTTTAAATACATACAAACACGAAAAGCGGAGTCAACGTACTTAAATCAGTACCTTTGGAATTATTGATCCGTTCACACACTTTACTCCACGTTTGTTATTCCATGCTTTGCAGGGAAATAGCAATTTCGTAACTGAACTTTGTATCAGAAATGAAATCATTGCCACTTATCAACTACTTTTATTTTTGCATATCGGTTATCGCGATGGTTTTATCATCATTGTTTGAATATTTCAAAAAATAAAACCCGCCATAAGTAGGATTCGACATCTGCCTCGGATGCGAGCCGAACGACAGACAGCTGTGTCGAACTTATTAGTTCTCATCAGTGCCGTACACGGTACGCCGATCCACGACAAATGCCGAATGAAATCCTTGGGGTATACATCGATACATAAATACGATTTACATCGATACGATCTATGGCAGTAACATGGTACGGTAGATGTATACCCCACGGATTTCATTCGGCATTTGTCCTAGATCGGCGTACCGTGTATGGGGATGAGAACTAATATGTTCGAAACATCTGTCTATCATTCGGTTCCCATCCGGGACAGATGTCGAATCCTACCCGTAGCGAGAAAGGGATCGCTTTTAGGTATAATTCAATGCCTGGCGGGGCTTTAGCCAGAGGAGTAATTGCTTCCTCTGGCGATTATGTAATAACCTTGCTATTCGGGAACTACTTGATAACCGCTTGGCGGTTTGGTAGTTTCTTTCTCGATTCCCGACTTATATGCTATTGTTTGAATATGTTATTTAAGATAATTTAAAACTATCAAAAGCCATTAATGCAAGTAAATTCGTATTACTTACTACTTACATGAGTATCATGTACCTAGTAACTAGTAACATGATCACTTACTTATAAAATTATCATTGAAAAATTCCATGTGCAATTGAAGAAATTATTAAAAATGTCACAAAATATTGAAATATGGTGGTAGTACGTATTTGCTAATAGAATATGGTTATAGTAACAATAATTTTAATCACTATTTGACACGTATTATTAATGTCAATAGTCTTACTAATCAATTAGTTAATAGTTTTATTGATTAATTGACTAGTTTTTACATATTCGATTTATTTTCTTGTTTTTTATTTATTTATTTATTTATTACAACTACTCCACAGAAAAACCCATTTACAGAGCAGGAAAGTACAGGAGTGTTCACATTCTAATTTTACAAACATAATCAAATTTAATACAAATACGTATATACATATTGAATACCTAGGTAAACGAAACAATATCTGAAAAATAAGAAAATCAATGATGCGGATCAAGTAAAATAATGTTTAATAAACAGAAGAGTGCAGTTAAATATATCGAATTTATCACAGTTGTTGTTGTATTTAGTACACATTAGAAACAGGGGTGAGAATTTTAGAGTATTAGTACGCGGAATAGAGAGGTAAAAGCTTTTGGATGTTCGAGCATGCAATTGAGGTACATAAAAATTTAGCTACCCTAATAGGTTTTGACAGTCAATCATATTATGTATAAGCTTATATAGAAATATTTGAGAACAACATTCCCGCCTCACGTCAAGTGCTGTCATCGCAAATCTTGCCAAAAGACTATTTTGAGGGAAACCAATAGGTGGCAACACAGTGTCTGATTTGAACCATAGTAGTTTCAGAATCCTTCTTTGAACCATTTCCAAGCTGTTAATATGGCCTTGAGAATAAGGATTCTATACTAAAGATCCGTACTCAAGTTTAGATCGGACAAAAGCAAAATATAGGATTTTTAATGTATCGGTGTTTGAGAAATCCCTGCTAGTCCTCACTAAGATACCCAGTGTATGCAACGCTTCAGATACTACTTTAGTTACGTGAGCGGTAAAAGACAGATCTTTTTCACAAATTATGCCGAGGTCTCTGAATGTGCCAGGTCTTTGAAGAATAGAGTCGTCTAACCTACAATCGTATATTATTAGAGATAATTTAGTGGAATAGGACATAACATTGCACTTAGATACGTTTAGATGTAGTTTGTTACAATTATGAAGATTAGACAGATTGTTCTGCAGAAGAGTACAATCATCCAGGGAAGTAATAACCTTAAATAATTTAAGATCGTCAGCATATACAGTGACAATGCCATCAATAAAGATATTAAATAGCACGGGGTCGAGAATAGAGCCTTGAGGCACACCTGACGTGGCATCATACTCGAGGGACCTGAAACCATTGATTTCGACGTACTGCTTTCTTTTAGAGAGATAGGACTTTAGAAGGCTTAATAAATTTGTCGAAAAACCAAATCTTGTAAGTTTATTCAGAAGTATATTATGATCGAGCCTATCAAAAGCTTTGGTGAAGTCGGTGTAAATGACGACCATTTGCGTTGGTCAAGAGTTTCAGCTATGCTTTGGGTAATACAAATTAACTTAGCTGTTGTAGATCATCCATGCATAAAGCCATGTTAATACTCAGAAATTTGTGTACTTACCTTAGGATAAATTGCGTTATGAATTAATATTTGAAGGGCCTTGAGAAAATTACATAAAATGGATAGCCAAGAATTGGTGCACAGTCCTTAATCAGGAATGAGGGAACGCCATTAGAACCAGTGGTTAGCTTGGGTTTAAGTTTCTTTAATACACTTTGAACTTCCCGTTCACTAAAGGGCGTAATATTGATGTTAACATAGCTAAAACCATTATAGAGATCAGGGAGAGGTTCATCAGATGGGAGTGAAAACGATTTACTAAAAAAATCAGTAGATGTGTTGACAATAACCAAAGGGTTGTCCAAAGTTTGATCATTATAATGCATTTGAGATGGTATGTTTCCAGATATTCTTTTACTGTTTACAAAAGGCCAACATTTTTTTTGGTTCCCTGGATATATTGACTTCTGCATTTTTAACATAATTGGAGTAAGCAGCATCAATATCGTTCTTTGCCAGATTCCAAAGCCCTTTAAAATTACTATGAGCCTCTTCGTCATTGTGGTTTTTATATCTACGCCAGTATCTAGCTTTAAGTCTAATATTTATTATAATAGTGCTATTGAACCAAGGAGGATATATTCTCTTACGATATTTAGTGTTATACTTAGGCACTATGAGATCAAATAACTGATACAATTTATCATAAAGGGCTTGACATGCCGATTCAACGTCTGAGAAGACGGTAAGAAAAGACCAGTCTACATCGAGTAGAGCATTATAAAGTGTCTGAAAGTTTGCTTTCCTAACATTATAATTGACAGAATTTTTGGGAAAACGGGTTTTTGTATCAGAGTCACCATTTATTTCCACAGTAATGCTTAAAGCAGGGTGGTAATCATCTTCACTTGTTAGAACTTCATCAGAATTCACCACATTGCTTCATCTATTACACAAAATTAGATCTAGAACTTTATCGTCTTTGTTAAAAATAAAGTTATACTGGTGGAGATGCTTTATTGATTAACAGAAAATACGCAATAGATGTTATAGGATAAATTTAAAATAGGATACATACGGACAATATTTTCTATTTTATTGTAATTCAATATTTGTGTGGTAGGTATATACGAGCGATGGTCGCATCTAGAGGTGTTGTTATCTAGCGGAGATTATGTGTTTGCTATATACAGGGTGACTAGTACCGCGACGTATTCCTTTGAAGAGGTGTTAGTAGAGATAATTTGTAGTCAATTGAACCATAATATGCATAATATCATTGTTGATAGTTTTCGAGATATTTCAATTTTTGTGTTTTCTTAGAAATGTACTACCTAATACTACTAATTGTAAAATAAAAAAAAAGATCGTTTTTTTGTAATTTATTTTGCTTCTACCATTAACACACATAGTAGTTCATGTTATGTAACAAAAATTATGTTAAATAGTTTGATATGACAAAAATGCAGGAGCTAAAACCTGCAATGGTTGTTAGAAACTTTAACCTAACTGTACATTCACCAGAATTTATTTCAAAAAATTAAACGTACAGATTATTTTAAAAATTTCTGTGCTTCATTAGTTCATCATATTTCGAATCAGGTATAAACTTTTAAGAAATTTCCTGTTACTTCCAGGAACAATACAAAAATAGTAGGCGCAGACACAATTTAGTGCTCATAAAAAATTGGGAAAGTAAATAAAAGTCCACAAATTTATTTTACATTTTATTTGATTGTGTTTATAAGAGATTTTTGAGGTGCCTACCTCTATTTCTTATACATATTATAGTTCAACTGATTGCAAAGTGTCTCTACTAACACCTCTTCAAAGGAATACGTCGCGGTACCAGTCACTCTCGTATGCTATCATAAAGTAGTGTATTATTTCTTTGTTATACATATATCAAGACTTACTAAGAACAGAAAGCTTAAACTGTTATGTTGCGTGTATTCATAACTTCAAGTAAATAGCCTTACTAGAAGATGTAGAATAGCGAAACAATTATCTCTAGATCTAGCGAAATACTTGCCTAAAGTTTTAATGAACGTGATGTTATTTTAGTGAATATCTTTATTTGTCTGCGATCTTTGCACACGATTAAATTTCCGTTGTAATGCTATGTGCATATATGCCTTTCTGTAATTGAAATGTTGCTTGATGAAAATAGTCAGATGTACACTTCTTTGTAGTATGAAATATGTATATGTTCAATACTCATGGTAGCAGTGTATGTTGGTATCGTAACATATATACAGTGGCTTACCGAAAATTATACGGTAGTATGGTTTTAGATATAATGCAAATAATTTGGATAAACGCGGGATATGTCAATTTGATTATATGGGAAACACTATGTTGAATTGTTTAGCTCACCATTTGCAAAATCCCGAAATTCCAGCTTGTGATCTCGTGATCGAAACCCAGATCATGATATTACTTAGTATAAAATTTATAATAGACGTTATTATTTGACAAGCAAAAAATAAATTAAAAAAATTATATAACATTATAGTGTTATGTGATATATACGTTTAAAAAATACTTTAACAATTAAATATACTCAAACTATGAGATTTGTTAGTAACCGTTAGGTAATAAACTGAAGTAAGTTCTATCTCGTATACTTCTTTTAAAATATATTGTTTAAAATATAACGCCATTTAAGTTAGATCTTTCAATAATGGTTTATTTTTTAAGTAAATTTAAAATAATGGACTTGATAACAGTAGGTTAAAATTACAGAGGCAACTCAATTGTATTATGTGAAGTACTACATACGCTGTACTTAAAAGTACATACAAATCTTGATATTATTCTAAAACACTATGTATTTAATATGAAAGAAGATGGACGTCAATCAGATCATATAGAACATATTAAGACGACGAAGGTTAGTTTCCAATACATCAGAAGACGATTGAAACTAATATTTAAACTGCCCTTTAAAGTAATTTTTACTAAATTTTGTTCGGGTTACGTAAACCGTATTATTTCTTTATTGTTCATTGACCATGAAGAAAAATTTATTAGTGAAGTTTATTAGTGAACAGTACATATACACCAAAAAATATTTCCAACAATTTACTGAACATCAACAAAATTGTAGGTACCAATAGAGATTAGAGATAATTTCAAAATTAGTTTTAGTTATCTAAATGCGCATCGAATAACGTATAATTTTTTGGTGTAAATTGGTCTCCTGTTTTTGTTGTTGCATCGAAGGTTGGAGCCTCTGTCCAGAATTATACTCTATCATTATTATTAAAATAGTTTAAACAGGCAAGGTAGCAAAACCATCTATTATTACTGAAAGTAGAGATTCATTAATTCATTGATTGATTCTTTTGTAAAACTTACTTACGATCTACAAAAAAAAGGTCACATCAAATGAACCACAATGGAAATTCGACAAATTTAAAAGTTTATAATATAATATTTTTGTATGTTATCTTAAATGTTTTGTATAACCTGCGACAGATATTCATATGGTATATATAGTTCACAGAAACATAATTTCGAGGGAATTCCAGGTATAATTTTTTTTTCAATTTCAATAGAACCATTCATTAGACAGAATCAAAATTGGCAAATAACGTTTACTTCTAGTTAGTTACTTCAAACCGATAGAGAGTTAAAATTGTTCAAATTGAATTGTTGGAGAACGCTGGAAGTTAGTTTTATTATCTGCTCATAGAAGTAATACTGAAATATTAACTCATTAAGAATGTTTAAAGAAATTAATTCTGGTTCAAATATAATATCATTATCAAAATGAGGTTCCGGAAAATTTTGAGATAATAAACATATCTAAAGTCAACTTCGTAAGCAATACAAAGAAATGCTTTAATGTAAATCATTATTAATTATTAAAAATATTAACGTGCCAAATATTCATAACACAATTGTTTCCATATTGGTCATACTCTTGTAATAAAATAACTGTTAGAGTTATTTGCACAAAAATATTATAAATAAATATATATAATGTCGTCGAGTACACTTTGAATAATTTTAGAAATGGTGTGGGTAGCTATATTTTTCAGTACCTACAATCGTGTTCAACAACAAAAATTTCTAAACTACTCACAGTTGCAAATGTAAAGCTCTAGAAATATAACCTACGAATAGAATAATTGACATTTTGTGAATTTAAATTTGTAAATGTAGTGTTTCTACAGTGAATTTCATTATAAATACCGTACAACACGGAAGAAAACTCATAGTATTCTAGCATAAATCGTAGAAGTCAGCATGAAAATTATTCTAGTCCAATAATCATATATGTATTACCCCATCCTTTATACTGCCTTAGATGATTCATGGTTCATCTCCAATTGCTCCTTCCTAGTTCGTGGCAGAGAGAGAATTTAAAATCAAACATTTTTAGCTGCCGCCATCGCCGCTTCAGCCACAAAAGCTTTTAACAACGCATTATCGCCGAAACCCCGAATTCTAAATTGACCTTCTCTTTGCCAATGTAGTCAATGTAGGAATGAGAATGGAATCATTTGATAATCATGCATACAATCGCAGACAAATAGACGTATTTTCTATACGCATGTCTTCGTACAGTATTGAATAAATTCGTTAAAAAATCATGAAATAACTTTTGGGAAAAACCCGTGAAATTTTATTGTCAATTTGGCATTTTCAAAATATAATTAATACATATAGGGTGATTCGTGTAGGTGATTTTTAATGGCAACCCCTTTTTTTATTACAGAATATAAAAGAGCACCTTTCTTTTGCATACATTACGGTAACAATTACATTAGCGTGAGTATAAGTTAGACAAAAAAATTACTAAAAACAATTGTGCAATTTCAAAATATTTAATGGAAATGATTATTTAAAAAATTATCTAAATGGAATGTTCAAATAGTATTGGCTGCCTAACTGTAGCCTTAGCGATCGACAATGTTTTCTATTGTTGTCAAGTAAAAACTTAAAATCGCACTTCGTTAAATAGATTTCTTACTGTCAGACACTAACGGTGCACAATTTGAACACTTCGTTGATTTTATAATAATAATTGCCATTGAATTTAGTATTTTGAAATTGCAAAATCGCTTTTTATTATTATTTCTTTATTTATCGCGCTAATGTAATTATTGCCGTAGCATACAAAGTAAAAAATTTGCTCTTTCACATTCCCTATTAAAAAATGGGTTGCCATGAAAAAAGATATTGATGACATCATACATCCTACATGAACCACTCGATATACATTAATTATATTTCGAAAAATGCACAACCAAAAATAAAATTCTACGGGTCCGGGAATTTATTCCCGAAAGTTATTCTTTGAATTTTTAACGAATTAATTACTTTACTTTATACTGTGTGTGTAGACGTATTTTAAATGTAGTATCAAATATTGTATGAGATGGAAATGAAAGATGATGTATGTATAAATCAAGTTGTTTCCAGTTTTTACGTTTTATGATAAAATTCAATACGGTGATGTGGTATGATTAATTGCTGTTTCCCTT
The DNA here is from genome assembly GCA_037954035.1 of Rosalia funebris. Taxonomy (NCBI): domain Eukaryota; kingdom Metazoa; phylum Arthropoda; class Insecta; order Coleoptera; family Cerambycidae; genus Rosalia; species Rosalia funebris. Next base: position 20,188,966 of record JAZFAV010000026.1, on the reverse strand, counting down.
AAACAAATTAAGGGAATTTGGATTGGTCATAAGTTTTATGACATGATGCTTAAGCGATAAATTCTACAGTTCTCCATTTCACTTGACCATAGGAAAAGTCACAATTACTTCGTGAATAAGAATTTTGCGTAGTTTTTATAGATTTTATCAACACTATGTAAACAGAAGACAAAAATAAAATTAAAGTAATTACAATTTGATAGATAAGCAATTTTCAAGATATATTCAAAATATTTCGCTACTGAAGTACACATGATTATATTTTTAGAATTTCTTTTCGCGAAATGGCGAGTGTTTTAACAAAAAATCATAATATAATATAAAAAATTATAACTTCTTTTCCTGTTAAGCAATCGCTGAATTTGTACTTCAGTAGATAATTGAAGGATGAAGCTACAGTTCAAATTTCAAGTCAATCGGATGAAAACTTTTCGAGTTCTACTGCCGGCCGATTTTGAAAACACGATTTCGAGAAAAACGCGTTTAAAGTTTCAAAATGCTATAAATCTTAAAAGTATAGTAAAAATATGGTCCATAATAATTTCTCTACCTTCAGTCTCCTATCCCTGCACCATACAATTGTCCTTCTAGGGTCTTATTTTGCCCTTCTTCATCTTTTTTTGCCGATGTAATGCTGGGTCTGGCCTCTTTCGCAATATCGGATATATTGTGCTCAGCGGTTTGGATCCGATTCGTGTCTGTTTTCAAGCAGAATTCATGCATATTTCGCCAAACAGTTAATCCAAGAGCATCATAGACGGCAAATAGACTTGACAAGCCGTCATTAAATGTAATTACAGCTATGTCAGTCGCAATATCAAGCACAGTTACAGCTTGACACCGTCTTTGGAGCAATCGACCACACGACTGCGTTCAATGACTCGTTATTTTGGGTATATCCACCCAAGTAGTGTGAAAGAAGATCGTCGAAGCTGAGTTCTTCGTAAATTGGTTTGACTGCATCGAAAACATCTTTATGCATTGGATTTTTATGTTTATATGTGGAAAGAGTACCAAGCGCTTTACTGCTCTGCCAAGTACACCAAGAGTCAACTCCGACGGGATACTTATCGTGTTGCGGATTTTCGTTCGTCGACAATTTATGATATAATGTTGCCCAAATATCATTGCGCATTTGCTCAATGGAATCGGGATTTCTTCTAATAGCAAGCCCGTAAAAAATATGAGCTTATCGATAAGTTTTCCGGTCAATTTCCCTCGATCGCCGAGACCTTTGGTATTTTTTTTAAGTTGCGCAAACGAGTCCCCATACGCTTTTGCACGTGTCCGATGCATTATTTCTTCTTATCGACAACATCTTCATACGGTCTTGCGTCAACAATATCTTTATAGGTTTTTGAGTCGCCGTCGCCAATGTATTTCAAGTACTTGTTGTTATGAAGTTCTTCAGAGCGCTTAAACATTTCGATAACTGCGTCGACTTCCATTTTCCCGACAGATCCTTCATGGTTGGCATCGCAGTGCTCTTTGTGTAAAGGGTATACCTCTTCGTATTTGGCAGTGCCTTCTTTTTTTTTTCTAATACTCACACACTTTGCAATATTTTGATTTCACACACATCCAACACCTCGCCAGTATACCAATCAATCAAAGTTACCAAACCGAAAAGAGACGAAAAACCTCTCTTTCGCCAAGATCCATCGCCTGACATCGTGAGGCCGTCATTTTCATCGCGTTCAATAGAAAGTTTTTTCTCCTTAACAGCTATTATTTTCATAGATAGAGCTCGAACAGATGAAGTAGCAGTGGCGATATTAGAGATAATTATGTAGTAAGTTGTTTTAAAAACGGGCTTTACGAGATCCATCATAGCGCAAAACTTTTTATACCGTTGATTCTTATGCCTATGACGCGCATAGCAAAAATAATTGATTTTAAAAATTGATTTTAAGAAATTTTGAATTTAGATCGGTACTTGGGCGTTGTAGATTTTGATTGTAGGGATGTTTTGGCATGATTTAAGCCAATAAAAAAATGGACCAAAAAATTAAGCCGGGAATAACCCCTTAAATATACTAATTCTGCTTAATAATATTAATTTATTACTAAATTAATATTATTAAGCAGAATCTGAATTAAAAATAATGTTTAATATTTAAATTCATTGAATTTCCCTAGAATATTTAGAGGTTATTACAAACTTAATATCGGTCCTGTTTTGAGGATTTAAGAACTTCCTGTAAATGTTGTAAATAATCTCTATTTTTATTTTTGATGTTATATACTAAGCAACATAGAAAATAACACTCACAAAACATGGTGTAATTTGGTCTATTTGCAGACTAAATAAACTTATACCAAAATTCAACAACAAAAATTAACATGAAATGAAGCTCTTACTAAAAAAAATTATGAATTGTCAACTTCAAGAGAACATGTAATCCGTTTTATAGAACGCAATAGATTATAGTGGCTATTTGTTGAGTTAATTAAAGTATTATTAAAAGTTTTGAATACTTTTTCTAATCATTTAATTTTTACTATTAACTTAATTCTTTACGTGGTTCTATAAAAATTGAAAAAAGGAAAACTTGGAGACACTTGCGCTTTTATTATAAATAAGATCGTTATATCTGTTAACAGATTGAGTATATCTGCATACATACGTCTATAGATATGCACTTGTTACTACACCCTGTTATGATTACACAAAGACACAATTTCCGCGGTGGAAATAAAAAACTCCTTAATCGGCTGTATTGTCAATATTTTATTACAAAATTTACAGAGCTTCCTGGAACATATTAAATCAGTCATACATATAACTTGAGAAACTAGAATTTATTGTCGTTCGTTATCAGATCATTACCATGTTTTCCCTAGCGAGACTGAGCGACGCTCGTTTAAATTTTAGAAGTTGTAGGATATTTATTGTACTTGCTTGGGAAAATAAACTCTCTATTGAATCGATCCTATTTTAGTTTAATTGCAGTCGAAAGCTGATTCTTATGCCTATGCATTTGTAATAGAATTTTGATCTAAAAGCCTATTTCATCTATATAAATGCATCTGTAACTGTGATTCTATTTAAATATAAATTTTGTCTACGAAGATATAAACATAAATACCTGAACACGTCTTATTGAGTATATATAAAGAAAAAATAATATTTTTACGTAAATATTACTTAAAATTTAGACGTCACATTACATTGCACGGGTACCTAAAATTTGTATGTACGTACAAAACAAAATTACATCCATTCATTATTACAACTATATGTCAATTAATTATAATGTTACATTAATTATTTATAAAGGAAAAAATATATTTTAGTTATTCACATCTATATGCTCCTTTGAACGAGAGCATTGAGATAATTATGTAAATAATTTATTGAATTTAGCAAGGAAGGGATGAAGGAAAAATGAGAGAATTTTAAACAGCCCTCAAAATTCTTTCGATTTGGATTGTTTCCGGAACTATAGAGAGATATTTTTATAACTTGGTTACGTTTTACAGTCTACTACTGTAGAATATAACGGCGCCTACAAGATGTGAAGCCTCGTTTGTCAAAGGCATACGAGCTTACGCTGTACTGACGAAACCCAAGATAAGGTCGAAACCGGTCTACAGTTAGCGGTATCCTGAGATAGAGGACGCTTTGCATTGCTGAATTCAGCGTCCCTCGATGGCATATAGCCGGGGGAATAGCTGTTGTGGCTTAATTTGTTAATACTTAATGTTTGAGGACTTACAGATGGTTGGAGTTGGAGTTGAGATTATAGTTTAATACTATTTGTGTTTAGTATTATATAATATATTATATTAGTATAGTATAATGTCTAAAATCTAATAGTATTATACTATATTGTATTATACTATAAGATATTGTATTATACTCATTATATATTATATTTCACACTTAAAGAACTATGTATCTATAAGTTATAATCTATTCCTTTACGTTGAATTTCCTATTGAGAAAGAAAATATATTTTGAAAAAGGGCACCGTTAACTAAAACATAAATAAAAAACAGAATGACGGTTGGTTAGGGAAACCGATTAAGGACTCTCGGAGACAGTTCTGTGTTATTTATGAAGAATATCCTGACATACTAACTTAACGAATAAATAAAATTAATTACCCGAAGTTGGTGAATAATATCATACTTCCAAAGGGAAATATATCTTAAGCAATAATATTAACCACTTCGTGGGGCAAAATTATTGAAAAAGAAAACATCGACCTTCGTACGATTTTTACATTGTTACATATCTATTCTACATCAAAATATTCAATCATTTTTACTTATTATAAATCGTGGGAATGTTAAATTTTCTATAAATATTTGTTTCTCTGTAGTTGCGCAGAACTTCACTAGTATGTTATATTGTTCGATGAAAAACATTTCTTTTATATTTATTTGTATTTAAGATTTATGAGTTTTAATCATCTCCAGATGATGCCAACTTTGTTGGGAAACGTGCGAGTGTAGTATATAGTGTTTTGGTGTATTGTGGAAAATTACGTCATTGTTATCTTCACACTAAAGGTTCCTACTTACTCCAGTATCAAAATATTGCCTATAAAATACAAATCTAATAATGAACCATTGAACAAGTTTGACAAAATAATGTTAATAGCAATTCCCAATAACGTAAGAAAAACCATCTTACCAACTTAACAAAAATAATTAATATATTACAACATTATATTTAAATTTTAAAATACTACATTGTAGATAAAGAAAACTTAGTGTGTAGTAAAACTGAGAATTTTTTTAAGTTTTATTTTTGTAAAGTGTACACAATATATTTCGTTTTTGATTTTTGAGTTGCTCTATTTATGTAGAAAATAAAATAAATGATTGAACTACCACGATTCAATGTCTTCTCGAAAATAAAACCGATTTATCTGCTGTTTCTAAAAATATTGTAGATAGGATAGATTGTTTACTGAACATTACATATGGAATAGTGTATTTCTGATAATAAAATTAATTTATTTGACCTTAAATTGTTCAACGTCGGTATGCCAATGTGGTTTATGGAATGCATTTTAATAAAAAATGATCAAACATTTAATCAGATATATTTTCTTTATTATTGCAAAATTACAATTTAATACTAATAATAAAAATAATAGCATTTATTTAGTCCGAGGCCAAATATGTCCGTCGTTTGTCATTTTTTGATGAGCCTCATGAAAGTTAGCGTTTTAAAATTTAATTAAAAAGCTGTAGAGGACATCGCACAGGTATCATAACCTATTGACCTCATTATTAACATTATCATTAATCACCCTCCAATAATTTTACTTATTTCTATATATTGCAATATCACTCACAGTTTCGAACTCCATCGTTAATCTTTATTTCCACCACGATAAATTAGCAGCACCGTGAACACTTCAACCAACACCGTCAGACTACCTAAGTAGAAAAATTTACCTGCTTCTTTTAAACATATGGAACTAAAGGAAATGTGTATAATAGATCACCCTCGTATTATTATTTTTATGTACCATCTGGTGGGAGGCATTTATCTGCATCTGTATCTGTTACGGAAAGGTACCAAAGATTATCGTTAAGGTACCAGAGAGAGAAAAAAATTAAATAAAACAATGAATTAAAATCATGACTTCAATTATTTGATCCCTAAAAAAGGGACCTTTTGGTTTAACATGTGGTGACGTATAGTCAAACAACATATACAGTGCGTCCATAAAGCAACGCATAAATTCATTATTAGCTAAATAAACAATATTGTTGAAAATTCCCAAAAACAGGTCGATTTTTGATTTTAATTTACTGTTTTTTCAAATAATAAATTAATATACAGGGTGACTTACCTTCCAATAATGACGTCATCAGCGGTTTTCTTTATATGAAACACCCCATTTTTTTCCCAATTTCCCGATGTCCATTGCTGAGCTGATTCCAAAAATATATCACAAGTTGCTTCAAATTGGTATAGGGTAGGCAACAATACCAAAATTACAAGTTATTTACAAATGAAGAAACGTACTATAAAATTAAATGAAATTAACGTATTGTGATACAACTATTTTAATAAACTATTAAAAAACATCCCGACCACGTTTATTAGTGATTTTTGCCCCTCGACTATACCGTACTATTTTTATTGTTAGTAGGTATTTTTTGCCATTTGTTTTTTTAATTGACGTTAAAAACTGTCATAAAAAGTTCACTTCTGTATTGTTAACGCTTCAAAGTAGGTACGTTTACATGAAATCTAAAACTAATAAAAACTAGTTTTTGAAAATGCCTTTAACTGAAAGGGAGAGGAATTGAAATTTTAATGATGATTGGTGTTGGCTATAGGATGCGGACTCAACAAGAGGTATGCAGATTATTCCATGAAATGCACCCATATCGTGAACCAATTTCACAATATACGGTAACCAAAATAGAGCGAAAATATAGAGAATTAGGACATGTGAGGGATGCACCAAAGCAAGGTAGATCTAAAGTTAATGAAAATATTCAAAAAGACGTAATTTTGTCGGCAGTGGAAAATCCACATTGTACAGTGCGGGAACTATCTAGGGATTTGAATATTGGAAAGTCTTCAGTGTCGAACATTTTTAAAAAGGTAAAATACCATCCTTATAAAGTACGTCTCATACATGAATTGGCTGAAGAAGACTTTGACCGAAGAACTGAATTCTGCGAGTATATGATGGACCAAAATAATGAAAATAACAATTTCATTGCTAACGCTTTATTTTCCGAAGAGGCAACGTTTTACTTGAACGGACATCTTAATCGGCAAAACACCCGTTATTGGTCTCAGGAAAATCTACAGTGGATGCAAGAATACCATACTCAACGACCACAAAAGGTCAATGTGTGGCCTGGTATTGCAAGAAATACAATTCTTGGTCCATATTTTTTTGATGAAAATTTGACAGGAGCATTGTATCTCAATTTCTTACAAAATACATTAATTCCCGATTTGACACGGCTTTTTTCTGATATTCAAATAGCCAATACTTTAGACAGCAGAATCTTGTTTCAACAGGATGGCGCGCCACCGCATTTCGCTGTAGCTGTGCGCGAATTTTTACACAGAACCTTTCTAGATCGGTGGATGGGAAGAAGGGGAACAGTAGAATGGCCCGCTAGATCACCTGATCTTAGCCCACTAGACATCTTTTTATGGGGTTATTTAAAATCTAAAGTTTATACTAACAAACCTGGCAATATCCGTGAGCTAAAAGACCGAATCAGGCAAGAAATGTTGAACATAACACCCGCTGTGCTACAAAATGTCATAGACGAATGTAATAGACCGGTTAGGTCATTGTCTAGTGGTCAATGGAGAATAATTTGAACATTTATTGTAAATTTTCTTTTGTGTAAATAGAGTAACGTATAACTTTCTAATTAAATTTTTATAAGACATCTTCTGCATTGTTGCCTACCCTATACGAATTTGAAGCAACTTGTGATACATTTTTGGAATCAGCTCAGCAATGAACATTGGGAAATTGGAAAAAAATGGGGTGTTCCATTAAAAAAAACCGCTGATGACGTCACTACTCGAAGGTAGGTCACCCTGTATATTAATTTATTATTTGAAAAAACAGTAAATTAAAATTAAAAATCGACCTGTTTCGGGAATTTTCAACAATATTGTTTATTTAGCTAATAATGAATTTATGCGTTACTTTATGGATGCACTGTATACAGTTTTCTACATATGCGATGTTCTTATAACAATATGATACGATGCATCTCACTGACAATGACCTTGTACATCTAACCAAGAACAATAAAGAATATTATTTATTTCAGATTTTAGTTTCAGGATTTTCATAATAAAGAAACACAAATTTGTTTATTTTAAATAAAGCACAGTTAATAGTCCACAGTTATCCTATCTTTATAAATTGGTTACGTGATTATGCACAATGAGAGATAATGGACTGACGATTCGGAAAAACAGTGGTATACAGTGGGTGCGCTGGTTCGAATCCCACCTGAAAGAAATAGGATCTTGCTCAAGCCGTCATCAGTGTTTACTGTACCTTATATGACGTATTTCTTTTGTCGTACAGCTACATTATTGAACATCTTTATACAAGGAATATTTTTCAAGTGAGCATTTAAATAACATGGTTAATTTTTTATGCTTGGCCGTAATATTGACAATAATGGCAAAGAACATTTATTATAATAAAATTATAAAAAAATAGAAAAATAATACTATTTTTTCTTAAATAGTAACTCCTATTTGTTTTATTTCCCTATAGGAAAAGAAAAAATATTATATCGTTGTAATTCAAGTTTTAAATTAGATTATATTTAAATTAATTAGTCTTTCACTCGAGACTAAAATTTATGAATTAATTGGGCCGTTACTTGACGAAAATCCATATTTATACAAAATTAAAACCTTTGCTGGTTAGATTTTCACTTTTTATTTGTTAAACATAACAATTGTTTCGCCAACACAGTGGCTTCTTCAGATGTTGAGTACATAGACTAAATTTTACATTGTCGAACTGCGTTTATATAACTAGGGTAATTCTAAGTTTATTACTATGGGATTTCCTACTATTAAACTATTGGAATTAAGTTATAAAATTTCAACGGATATTATCTGTAAATTCTAAACACGATTTTTGGATAGCATGTAGAACTAGAGTAAATTTAATAGCGGGGACGAGTTTGTTTCTATTTGATCATTTAATATGATATCAGATTTCTTTGCTTTATTAATTTATAAAGATTCTAATAAATTTAATTTTAAGCCTTTCTTCTCTACATGTACAATTTTAAATTCTTAAACGTATGGTCTGCTTCAATTAGATGTGTTGCATATGTTGAATCTCTTTTATTATTACTAAAACTCCTTTTGTGTTCTGCTATTCTCGTGTTGAAGTTTCTTCCTGTTTGTCCTATATATACCTTAGGGCAGGGGTTCCCAAAGTGTGCGCCGCGGCGCCCTGATGTGCCATAGAGAGTATAGAGGGGCGCCGTGAGACGCTTTTGTTTACCATTGCCTGGAAACGAAATTTAGGTATTCGCGGCTACAAAATAAACAGTTCAAATCGCGCGCGCTGCATGCGTCGCTCACTTGTCGAAAGGTACTTACGCTCGGTAATCGTCGATACCCCCTTTTACCGCGCTTTGACCCGCCCGCCAGCCAACTAGGTAAAGACGTTTCATTACGTCGATTGCCTTGTTTTGGTTATGTCGCTTTGTTTGTATTTTCGTCAAAATGGACAGATTTTTATTAAATAAGCAAGTCGGTAGTTCAAATGAGTGATCAATCTTCTGCAAGTGGCGCAGAAGCAAAAAAGCGGAAATATCGCAAATATGATGATAGCTATTTGGACTTTGGCTTTACTTCAATATAAGTAAATAATGAAGGAAGACCACAGTGTGTGCTCTGTTTGAAGATTTTGTCATTAGAAAGCATGCTCCCAAGTAAGCTGAAGCGACATCTTGAGACCATTCACTCTGCTATGGTTGAAAAATCAGGATTTTTTTAATAGGTAGTTGCAAAATTTATAAAAACAAAAAAAATGTGTTCACTCAACAAGCCTCAGTACCTAGCAACGCATTGTTAGCATCATTCAAGGTGGCATACAGGGTGGCGAAATGCAAGACACCTCACACTATCGCAGAAGAGCTTATTCTACCGGCTGCTCTCGACATGGTAAATATTATGGTGGGAGAATCGGCGGGAAAACTAATTTCTAAGGTACCTTTATCTAACAACACTATTAGTCGAAGGATCCATGACATAGCTGATGGAAAGGCAAGTAATTCGGTCTGCAACTTGATGAGTCTACTGACAGTAACAAAGACACACATCTTGTTTGTGACGTACGCTTTGTGGATGACAATATTATCGTTGAAGACTTTTTTTTTCTGTAAAAGCATTACGGAAAGCGCAAAGTTTCAAGATTTGTTTGAAATTCTTGACAAGTTCATAACAGAAAATGATTTAGATTGGGAAAAGTGTATCGGTGTATGTACTATGGTGCTCGATCAATGTCTGGCAGGTATGGAGGAATACAAGCGCTTATTCGAAAAAAAGCACCGCATGCTATGTGGACCCATTGCGAAGCGCCTGCGTCGAGCCAAGTATTAGAGTGTCATTGACGTAGTAAACTTAGCGGTCTAGTTTTTATGTAGTAAACTACATAAAAACTAGACCGCTAAAAGCCAGATTTTTCAAAAAACTATGCCTAGATATGGGAGCTGAACACACGGCCCTGCTATATTACTGTAGTTCACGATGGCTTTCACGTGGAAATGTCTTATTACGTGCATTCGAATTACGTGAAGAAATTCACACTTTTTTACAAGAAGAAAGTCATGTAAACTCCAAATACTTTATCGATTCAAACTTTTTGCTAAAGCTAGCGTACTTGTGCGATATATTTGACAAACTGAATAATTTGAATCTGTCTCTGCAAGGCAATAACATGCACATTTTGAAGTTGTTAGAGAAGATTGCGGCATTTAGAAAAAAAAAACTACAATTGTGGATAAAAAAAAATAATGAACATGGCGGACAAGACTGTTTTCAGCAATTGCATAAATACGCGGCTTCTAATGAGCTTGTTGTCTCACAAAATGTCTCTGTTCACGGAACACCTTTCGAAGCTTACAGAATGGTTTTCGAAATACTTTGCCGAAGACGATGTCGAAAAATATGCGTGGATTCAAGATCCTTTCCATGCACAAGCTCCACCATAATTCCCTTCGCAAGAAGAAGAGAGTCTTATTGAATTCTCTTGCGACAGCAGCCTAAAAACAAGATTCACGTGTTCCGATTTGGTGGAGTTTTGGATATCGGTCCAAAATGAATACCCAACTTTAAGTTCAAAAGCATTAAGAATTCTCATTCCCTTTGCAATATCTTATTTATGTGAAACCGGATGAAAATCCTGCTTCACATTACAGCTACAGCTAAAAAGCTGTAATAAAAAGCAAATATAGGTCAAAGATAAATGTGGAGCAAGAAATGAGAATAGCGGTATCAAACTTTATCCCGCGCTTTGAAAAAATGTGTGATCACCAAGCTCACACGTCACATTGATTAAGTTGTCATTGTATTTTATATCCTATTTTTCTTAAATTATAAATATTTCTTGCGTGTCAATGAAAATATAAAAACTCAGCTTCATATTGCGGATGTTTTAATTTTTGTGCCTATCTACCTAGTATCCTTGTACCTTCTTTCGAGTACTAACGACTACGGGGCGCCGAGACAAAATATTAAACCTGTAAGTGTGCCGCGATATGAAATAGTTTGGAAACCCCTGCCTTAGGGCAAGTACCGCAAGTCAGCTTATAGACTCCTGAATTATTTTTGGTATTGGTTTTATCTTTAGCATTTTTATGTGTTTTCCAAGAGTATTATTCGTTTTGTATGTTATTTTATTACTCCCTTTCTTTCTTTTTTTATTACTTTCCAAAAATTGCACCGTTTTTAAAGAATTATATTAAAATATACAGGATGGTCCATTTAATTTACAAAATTTTAAATTGATTGCAGTTCGAAAGTAAAAGTCAAAATAATTAGGCTTATTTATTAACTGATTATACGTATGTTTCAAGCTTCAAGGTTTTATTCCATTTATTTTAAATAATGGGCTAATATTTAGAATTTAATAGTGTAGGTCTTAATAGAACTTTTTTAATATATAGTCTCAAAATTCTTTAATGTTAGTTTTCGTTCTAATATAACGTTTTTGGCTTTTCCCTTCTATATAATTAACATATTTTTAATCTGCTTTATAATTTGCATATCTTTACGTCATATACCGGGTGTAACAGAATCATGGTATGCCCCCCTTTTCTCCTTTAGTTTTGAATTTAATTGATTGAAATTTGGGATATCCTATACATATAATAAGCGGCACTTTTTGACATGCACTTGATGTTTCTTTCACTTCCGGTTTAGTTGGAAGGGACACTAACTTTCGATTTTTAAATAGAATACCCGGTATATTATTTCATTTTTGAATTCTGAATAATTTTATGAATCCAACGATACCAAATAAGTGACATTTAAAAAGTCAACATTTTTTCTAATCTAATTTTTAGTTTTCCATTTAAGTGTGCCATGACGGTTCCGATTTATTCTAAATGACCCGTGTAATGCTACAAAAATCGAAATTCTGTCAAAATGCTAAATCATGTGATTTATGAACAAATAAAGTTCATCAAAATTGTTTTTGGGACAAAACTTATTTTTTTCAAATGGAACCATATCGGTACCGTGGCACCATTTATTAGTACTGTTAATAAGGAATTTATTCATATGTCGTATTAAAATGTGCAACAAATACAATCAAAATTACAGCTAAAGGAAAATAAGAAAATACTAAAATTTTCTTTAGTTAGTGTCCGGTGAAACCGGAAGTGAAAGAAAAATTAGTCGTATGTGAAAGAGTGTCGCTTATTATGTGTATAGGATATCCCAAGTTTCAATCAATTATCTTCAAAACTAAAGGAGAAAAGGGGGGCATACCATGATCCTGTTACACCCGGTATACTGAGAATATAAATGATCCTGAACTAATTTCCAAAACCTTATTTCCTAAAGTATTTGCATTTAGTTGAGAAGAGGTAGGTATAAATGTATAATGTAAATATAGGAAATAAGTACAAGTATACAACTAAGTTACATTAGTACATATCTAAACTGGTAAATAACTTAGTATTTCTCAGTTTCAATTTCGGGTGCAATTAAGGTGATATATAATTAGTTAGTCTCTTAAATGTTGTATTTTCACAGTCGATATAATCGATTAGAGAGAAGAAAATATAACTATATTATATTTTATGTAAAATAGTCATTAAAGTAAAAATTAATGTTAAGTAAAGGAGTTGTAGCTACTTGTAATAAAAAAAAAAATATATATATATATATATATATATATATATATATATATATATATATATATATATATATATATATATATATATATATATATATATATATATAATAACGACAATTTTATCGTAGTTTCTGAGAAGCAATTTTTAGAATAATGGAGAGGAATTATATCGTATATAACCGCAAAAATCGATATCTGGATACAATATAAAATGAGTGAAATATGATAACTAGATAATAATGACTGTTATAATGGAAATTTTTATTTATGTAGATGAAAATGTGATTTATGGGCTATTATTTTAAATGTTATTGCCATATATTGAAAAATAATACTATAGTGTCTGGTGTGTAACTAGTGTGAAATTTATTTGTTAATGAAGGTAAAATAGAAATATTAATAATGAATTATTAACGTAATATGTAATGTGTAAATAGGCGTTCATAATTGAAGAGAATATTATACAGATTTGACAAATAAAAGATAGAACTTGTTATTTATATTTACAATGGTCGATCTAATTTTTCCTCAAATATTTCGCAATGTTTAATACTTTGTAATCAGAGCAATAACGTTATACATTATTTTTATAAGTTTTGTATAGTAATAATAATTCGTTTATTGAAAAAATCACAAATACAGATTTCTTTCAAAACGAAAGAGTATCAACGAAGTTGATTTAAAATACTCCCTAAGTATAAGTTAGAGAGTATAAATTAATGTAGTACAAATTATAAATTAATATATTTAATATAAAGTATAAATTAATATATTTAATTGATTATAAACATATGTACATTACAACCTAAAGTAAAAAAATTAAGAAATAAGAATAAAACTTAAAATTGGCGTATATTAAAATGTTGCAAATTTGATAACAAAATACACCTTTTTAATTTACCTCTGACTGTTGCCACCGACATATTGTGATATTGAATAGGTAGGCCATTGACAACGTACGCTGATATATACGAAAAAGAGGATTTCAATATTCTAACTTCGACGAGATAAAATTTTATTTTATGTTTGTCGTAAATATCTACTGTGAGTGTTAGTTCACTACATTAACTTATATAAATAGTTCTGTGTATTTGTCTTTATAATGTTGAAGACAAATGAGAAAATATGTATAAATCTCCTGTCATTGTCAGACATATCCAATAAATGAACTGCACTCATGTAAGGAGAAATATGCAAATGGTGGTACGGTTGTAAAATATGTCCCACAGGTATTCTGAATTTTTTGTAAACGATTTTTGTTCTCCTGTGTCAGACAGGACAACAATGCAAATGAGATAGAACCATAGTTTCACCAAGAAAAATTTTAATACTTGTCAAAAATTTTTTTTAAAAAAATATGGCGGTTTTAAGGAGAAAAATTAAAAAATGTCTTACATATGTTATTGATACGCCTAGAAAATTTCAATGTACAATCAAAGGAAGTTGCAAGGTTTTTCTGCAACACTTTATAGTTAGTAAAGCGATTACTTTATCGTTAATTTTAATAATTTATATTTCTTATGGGGCACCAAAAAGGAAAAATATTCACAAATCCATTATTAGGAAGAATATATTTAAAACCGTCACTTATATATAATATTGTTGGCACTATATAGTAAGGTTATAAATGCTTACTTGTAATATTTTCAAGGTATTTATTTATTACTTTGTGTATATGTATAAAGCTATTCCCATTTTTGTTATTATGACAACTACAAGTTATATTCTAAAATCAACTTACTTTCTTTCCTTAAATGTTAGTTCATTAGTATCAACGAAATAATGTTACAGTACCGTTAAATTTGCAAATACTTAAACACATATCTTTAATCACAAATATATAACGAGATATATGTCTAAAACTCTAAATGTCTTAAAGGGTAAGGATATTCCTAAAGTGAAATAAATTCATGAAATTAAAATTAATTTTTTTTTCGAAAAACTCCTCAGTTATTTCAATTTCAATGTTCAGAACAATACCTGTAAATTTTGATTCCAACTCAACAGCATCAACTTTAATATTTGAAGATAATATGAAGAGACCTCATATGATAACTCGTTCTAAAGCAATTTTTATGTTAAATTCAACAAAAAATGCTGAATATGGCACACAAATTCTGAAAAGAATTAAATTCTTGTCAGAATTATTCTTCGAAAAGCTTTCTATCTATTGAGTATCCCCGTTATTCATTAACAAAATTTCAATTATTTTTTTCATTTGGCTCAAGGAATGTCTTAAAACGAAGTGTACCACTGATTAACTTTATATTTGAAATTCTAAAGTTAAGGTTGTTAGGGCTTAGAAGATTGATGACGGTATAGTTCAACGAGATAGAATTTCTTAGTTTGCCCTGCTCAATTTATCGTACCTTTTTACATATGTACAATATGTTTGGTTTGTCTTTCCGATATTATATAGCATGTGGCTGTAAAGAGAGACAAGCCGTGTACAGTTACAAATTTCATTTTAAAGTCGATGCATGTTTCAATTTTTTTACTATCCCATAACTTCAAAGATTATAAGTTTTATATAAAAATATATTAAAAACTTGAAATTGAAGTTAGTTCCAAGATGAAATCATTTATAGCTGAGATACAATTTTTTATCTATGAAACATCGAAGAGAGTTTTTATTCGACTTTGTAGTAATTTATCTCTCATAATCAAATGATAATCAGATATAATTTATTGGTTTTCAATATTAAATTTATCTTATATTTTTACACATAATGTGCTTGATCTGTCCTGATTCCACTACTTTGAGGCTTGTGGCTACGGGTAGAGACAAGCCGTATTCAATTACGAATTCCAGATGTTGAAGTCAGTTTTAAGATGAAATAATTTATAACCGAAATACAATTTTATTCTCTATGAAACTTTGAAACAGAGTTTCATTTAGATTTGTACCAACTTATCTCAAGAAGAATAAAATGAGATATGATTTCTTGATTTCCATTATTCAATTTATCGTACCTTGTTATATAGAATGTTCTTGATTCGTCTTCATTACGATATTTTATAGAATGTGGCTGCGGGGAGAGACAAGCCGTGATGTACAATTACAAATTTTACTTTAAATTCGATGCATGTCTTAATTTTTTTACTTTCCTGTAATTTCAAAGATTACAAGATTTATACAAATAAACAATTTTAAAACCTTAAAATGGACTTTTCCGCACGTAGAACATCTCTCTCTCTCGAAATTGAGTGGCCGAGAAAAAATATGTAAACCAACACATAAATGCAGAATATGTGTTTTATGCGGCAATTTTACTTTTTCCAATAATCCACCATCGCGTTTTCACGCACGATGGTGTACTATTAGAGAAAGTTTTTTTGTTAGCATGATAACTCAACTAAATCGTGTCGGATCGATCTGGTTTTGACTGATTCTGATCGAGGACGTCTCCCAGACGACACCCATTGATTTTGAGGTGGATAGAACACACTCTACCATGTACATGGGTCATGAGAAAGTACAATGGTGGACTATTTGAGAATTTTTTTTTTTTTTTTAGCACGATCACTCAATTAAATCGTGTCAGATCCATCGGGTTTCGACTGATTCTGATTAGAGACGTCTACCAGATGACATCTATTGATTTTGAGGTGGTTAGGACACACCCCACCCTGTCCATGGGTCATGAGAAAGCAGGATGGTGGACTGTTTGAAAAAAGTAAAACTGTCGCATAAAACACATATTCTGCATTTGTGTTTATTTTTTTTTTCGGTTTATTTTTTCTCGGCCACTCAATGTGGAGATAGAGATGTTCAACGTGCGGAAAAGTCCGTTTTAAGGTTTTAAAAAAGGTTTATTTCCTTACACGGTTACATTACTTTTCCGCGTATAGTGGAGTGCGGAAATGTAAAATCTATGCAAAACTTAAAATTGAAGTTTGTTCTTAGATAAAATCAGTAATAGCTGAGACACAATTTTTTCCTTTATGAAACGTCTAAAAAGAGTTCTATTCGAGTTCGTACCAACTTATCTCAAGAATCAAGCTAGATATAATTATTTGGGTTTAACTATTCAATTTATCGTATCTCTTTACGTACAATATGATCGATTTATCTTGATTGCGATATGTTGTAGTGCGTGGCTGCGAGGAGAGACAAGCATAGTTTTGAAATTTTCGAAAAAAGTCCATGCATGTTTCATTTATTTATCCCATAACTTCTAATATTATAGGCCTTATTTATGAAAGACTTGAAATTGTAGTTAATTCCTAAATGAATTTATTTGTAGCTCATACAATTTTTTCTTCAATAAAACGTCGAAGAAGAATTTTATTCGGTGTTGTACCAACTTATCTCAAGAATCAAATGAGATATAATTTTTTGGCTTTTACTATTCATTATTTATCGTATCTCTGTCGTATCTCCTTACATAGAATATGTTTTAGTCATCCTTATTCAGATAGTTCTTAGTACGTGGCTGCGAGGAGAGACAAGCCGTGCACAATAACATATTTCATTTTAAAATCGAGTAATATTTTAATTTGTTTTTACTTTCCCATAACTTCAGATATTACAAAGCTAATATAAAAATTTATTAATAACCTTCAAATTTAACCTTATGGCGAGTGCGTGGGCGGCATTTACAACGCCATTTGAGAAAAATTTTAATTCAAACGTTATTCGTTATCGGGGTCTATCGGAACTCTTCAGTATTCTCAGACTACTATTATAGACGTAAGATGGTGCGATCTGTATAGCTCAAAGTAAAAACTATTGGCCGTATTGACTTTCAGGATCAGGAAAAACTGACAAAACTAAATTCACTTTTGTAAAATGTTTTTTTTAAAACCTTATCTTCAAAATTATTGTTTATTTCATGAAAATGAAAAAAAAAAAGTTTATATACTTCATTTTATTAAAAAACATTTAATACAAAATAGCAGGCTGACTTTCTCGGTCCAGGTATCTGTCTATACATACATATCGAAGCTTCAAAATGTGTTTAATTCTTTTTTCTGTATGTAAATGGATATTGCATTGATGCTATCTAATGACAAAACTCCAATTTTAATCTTTATACATGTACATTTATCTGTTTCAAATGAGGAAAAAATAAGGGCGGTGTAAATGCCGTTATGCACCCACTGACACTGGCCTATTTCATGTGCCTCGCCTGTCAGAAGGTTAAGGTTTTAAGTTTTAAGATGAGATCATTTATAGCCGAGACACAATTTTTTTTATCTATGAAACGTTGAAGAATAACTTTACTCGGCTTTGTAAAACTTATCTCAAGAATCAATTGAGATACAACTTCCCAGTTTTCACTATTAAATTTACCGTACCTTCTTACATATAATATGTTAATCTTGTCTTGCTTCTGATGTTTTGTAACAAATAGCTGTAGGAAGAGACAAGTGTACAGTTACAAATTTTATCTTAAAGTCGGCGCATGTTTAAATTTTGTTTACTATCCCAGAACTTCAAAGGTTACAAGTCTCATATAGAAATATATGAAAAACTTGAATTTAAAGTTAGTTCTAAGACGAAATTATAACTGAGATATAATTTTTCTATGTCTCTATGAGACGTCGAAGAAGAATTGTATTCAGCTTTGCACCAACTTATCTTAAGAGCCAAATGAGTTACAATTTCTTGGTTTTTACTATTTAATTCACCTTAGATTTTTTACATACTCGTCATATTCGTACAATGCGCTTGACTTGTCTTGATTCCAATATTTTGTAGCTCGTGGCTACGGGGAGAGACACTATCCCTATAGATATTGTTCTGAAAATAAAAATTGACGCATCCGAGGAGTTTCTCCACAAGAAAGTTAATTCTAATTTGATAAGAGTTTATTTCAAACTTCGGGGATATGCTGTATAATGAGAAAAGTAAACACTGAATCGGAGATTCTATGAATTTTCTAATATTATTATTAATGTCAACTTTAGCTGTGAAGAAAGCAATTTTGTAAGCATATCTGTTATACATATCTTTAACGAACTTGGATATAACACCACAATTATATGTTCTTCGCCACATAACTGAATGGTTAACCGAATAAAAACCTCAGCTGAAATCAACGAATGTGCATTTTCTGCCTCTTTTCAATATTATTAGTCTGATTGTGAGCGGAACCACGATAGTTAGGATAAATCTATTACTATCCATCCAATCTGGCCATTTCTCTATCCGATGAATTTTATGGCGCATACATCTTTATCGATACGATCTCTGTCAGTAACATATAAGTCGGAAATCGAGAAAGGAAACCGCTTGGCGGCTTGGTGGTTCCTTTCTCGATTTCCGACTTATATGTTACTGACAGAGATCGTATCGATAAAGATGTATACGCCATAAAATTCATTTGGCATTTGTCTTGAATCGGCCTACCGTGTACGGCACTGATGAGAACTAACAAGTTCGAAACAGCTGTATGTCGTTCGGTTCCGATCCGGGACAAATGTCGAATCCTACCTGTGGCGGGTTTTATTTTTTGAAACTCAATATTTACTTTATTCTCCATAAAAATTGAAAACTGTTGAGATTAGTAATTACATATGATATTGGTATTGCATTCGAAATATACTTGAATCACTATCGAGAAAGAATAACTTAACCTAAACTATTTTCAAAATTTTATTTAAAGGATATGAAAACTTCCATCTTAGATTTGTCTTATGCAGTTTGTTTTAATACAATATTACATATATATTTTCTTACATACTGTTCTGTTCCCAAAAAAAGAAATCATATCTGATGATCTTAGTGGTCATATTACTAGCCTATTGTTTCCTATTCACATATTTTCAAAATTAATATATAACAATTTTTAAACAACCTCTACACTGTGAAAGAGTATATCATCATGTTGAAACAATTTATTTATTCTTTGAATTGATAATAACTGACCCAAAATTAATTTAAAATATAAAGAAACTCAAGCAAAAAAATTGTTTTTCTGATTTGAATTTTTTTAGGTAAAGAAAAATGGTTAGAACATTTTGGTATTTACCAATAGATTAAGATTATTGTGGGCATTCAGGTCAGATATCCCATACGGAGTTAAAAGTACAAGGTCTTGCTCGGCATCTATAACATGGATGGGTGACCTGTTATATTCTCCTGTCGACGTGTCAAAAAGAAAAAACAACGTTTCTTGTACTGCTGCCCGGGATCGCTATTATTGGGGATATCTTGGCAAATTTTTGGTTTGAGTCCGAACAGGAAGAATTGGAACCTGAAGAATGAGTGTGTTAATTTTAATTCCTATGTAAAAGTTTCCTCCGTAGCCTGAGTCTTAAGGCGAAAGACAACATTGATTTCTATGAGTCTAAGTTTAAAGAAAAAGACTTTTAAAAGTATATCTGAAAAATAGACAGCAACAACATATCATTTTTTCTAATTTCAAAAATATATCACTTATTAATAACCCCTATGAAAACATTCGAATTTGCTTACAGTGTACATACTCTGGTTCCTACAAATTTAAGATAATTGGTAAAGTAATATTCACAAAGTATTTCATTTAAAATTCCCTCTGTTCTGTGTAAATCCAACTAAACAATGTTTCTGATATAACGTGTTTTACCATTTGTAAAACAGAAAAGCCTCTAGTTTGAGATAAAAATCCATTAGTAGATGAGATGGTATTTCATTTTATATTATGGTAATAAGTTTATAATTTATTAATTTAAAAATAAACAAGTTTATACAGGGAATACGATAGACACTCAGGTTAGATATTCACGGTGGTGTTATAAAAGAGCAGCACGCTGCTCTACAGTCACTACTTAGATAGGAGATCTATTGTTTCTTCTGTATAGGTAGCTGCGACAATATCATTCGTACTATGGATACGGGATGACGAACTGGACCCAGTATTGCGATGTCATTGCATGCTTGGGTTCGAGTCTCAACGAGGTAATTTGGCACCATGCTCTGAGCATAGGTATATTTGTCCTTGTATTTATGTGTAACCTCCCTCTGCAACCCACGGTTTCAGGAAAGGGAAGTCGATGTCTGTGTGTCCAAACTTTTAATATTAATACCTCAGCAGATATTAAATCTATATTACTTTTCGCTCTGCAACCTACGGTTTCTGGAAAGGGAAGTCGATGTCTGTGTGTCCAAACTTTTAATATTAATACCTCAGCAGATATTAAATCTATATTACCCAAATGTGAATTTACTACATCCATTGCCTTAACTAAACTAATGTCATAATTATTTGAAAAGAATCAATGTAGTAATACAATAAAATTCATGTCATATTTCTCAAATCGTATATCATTTTGTTAATTTTACTTGTTTTTTAGCACGTTTTTATTAACTCGCTTTCTTGTCGGTGTATCTGTTCAGTACAGATTTTGCAATTGATTTTAAACTAACTTCCCGATGAGGTACAAAACTTTTTAAAACTGGCTAAAAAGTATAAAGCAGTTATTTGAATAACAGAAATTAATATACCACGTTTTTAAAACGGACTAAAAAGTATAAAATAATTTTTCCTAGCCCTATACTGGTTCATAACACCATAATAATATAGATAGTCCTGAGAATTTGTGATTGTAAATTTTGAATAGCTATGAAAATACTTGTAAGATTTAAAATGAAAAACGTGGAGCGCCATACAATAGATCATTAATTGATGCATGAATAATTCACTAACAATTTTATTGCGACTGATATGAACTGTTATGTGAGTTTTCCCAATGACAGCTACTCTCTCTACTCCTTACGATTGTCTATTACATCTGCCCCACGTTTTTCATTTTAAAGTATTTTCATATCTATTCAAAATTTACAATCACAAATTCTGAGGACTATCTGTATAGGGTTAGGAATCTCCATGGGACTAGGAGAAATTATTTTATACTTTTTAGTCCGTTTTAAAAACGATAGGTACTTTAAATTTTTTTTATTCAAATAATTATTTAGTCAACTGGATTTTCAGTAATCTTGTAGTTCAATCCTAATTTAGCAAATAGTAATTTGTTACAATACAACTTAATCCAGTATAACGCAACACGATTTTAGCTTGAATAGTTTTTTGATTTATAATTAGTTGCTAATGTAACGCATCATTATTAGTAAATAAAGCTGTTCACAGTCAGTGCTACACTCGGGTAACTTATTGGCAGCTGAGATGCCGTCATGTAGGCTTGAAATATTTTAATGGCTATAGATACAAGCAATTCAGTTTAGTTTTGCCGTCGTGTTTGACTACCTATATATAATATAAATGTAATAATACATATTATTTGAATTACTAGAACTTATACCTACATAGATGCTTGTATAGTCGTCGCCACTAATGAAGCTTCCAAGCGGGCAGATTTTATTATTAATAAGACACGTATGTAATTATTTGAAATTTTTAAATCTTTACACAGAGAGTTAATTCCGTGGGCGGCAACGATTTTCATTGAAGTAAGGGTATATTATATTCATAATTTCCGGTGAAATGAGCCCAGACTATGGCCTACAGCCTACACATTGTAGGTACAGTAAAGTTTTAAATGGCTCCATTGTCAGCTGAGATTCTTCTCGAATTACAACTGCTGGTTTTGTTAGTTCGACAGCTTCAATGCGCATTTGTTTACGATCAAATAGACAGGCGCATTATAATCAGCATTGTGTGCCACCGGAATGTTTGTTATTCATCGTAATTTGAGACCAGAATGGGCGTAAAATCTTTATAGTGAGCATCACATTGTAGAATATTAAGCTTTGGAATGTATTTAATGAATTAATGAATATAGCTACTTAATAGTTTGTAGCACCTATTTTAATCGGCAATACTGATAGTGTCCTTTTAAATTTGCAATATAGGAAGGCGATATTGACAATAAATCAAAAGTAAATATAAGTTTTGCTGATTTTCACACTCATATAACACTTTAACAAGGTGTCAGGAATATTATTAGTATGTCTTCAAATTCATTGATGATTAAGCACCCTTATCGGTGATCTAATCTGAGATTGACTTCTAATGTCAACCCATTTGTGTTTATACTATTATTTATACTTTACTTATGTCAAATAATTTCTATACGAACACTTAGTCTACCAGCATCTGTTTTTTTAGTCACAGAATTTATGTAGTTAATATATGAATGAATGAATATTGACTTGCTTGTGATAAGTATGTGGACCAATATTAACGTAAATTGAAATTATATTTGAATAAATTTGAGTATTTATGTACTCGAGTCTATACATAATCAAGTATATGCTCTCAATTCAGTTAGTGTAATACGTGGTAGAAAATAAACTGTCAATTTAATTAGCATAATGGGAGAATATGGCATAATAAAAGTACAGCACTATACTCCACGTCTATAATATGGGTGGGTGATGACCTATCATAATCTGTGCAAATGTGGCTCTAACAGTGTAATTCGCAATGTCGTTTGGTCCTGAGTGGCGGATAGGATCAGTGCTGGGGGTGTCCATGTATGCTTATTCTTATTATACTTTGAATATACATAACCTCCTCGTCTTCGATTTACCAGTAACCATAGAGTTTATTCACTCGAATCACTGGAGTAACTTCATTAGGACATCCTTATGTTATTTATATTAAATTACTGTATTATATTATATTAATTCAGCTTGTTCAATTGTAAATTTTATATTAAATAGCTTGAGAACATAAGAAACGCCAAATGTCATTTATTGGTTAAATTCTGATTTCATTAATGCATGGAAATGAGTCGTTCGTCCTCATATGCATCCATATTTCTTGCCCATATAACGACTGTATTTTCTACTGCGTCGCCGCATTTTTTGAGGAATAGCACTGTTATTTAGAGCAATATCGAAAAAATGTTACAATAAAAAATGTAGAGCATAAATTTCTGCATCTTTTTTAAAAAAATATGATATTTGTCGATTATACAAAAATATATAAACATACATATATCGACCATTAAGATATAGGTAGTAACTTATATGTCGAAAATCGAGAAAGGAACCACCAAGCCGCCAAGCGGTTATCAAAGTAGTTCCCGAATAGCAAAGCTATTACATAATCACTCTAGGAAACAACTACTCCTCGGGCTAAAGCCCCGTCAGGCATTGAATTATACCCAGAAGCGATCCTCGACCCCTTTCTGGTGTTTCTGCACGATCAGGTAAGGTTTCAAAAAATAAAACATAAAACCCGCCACAGGTAGGATTAAATGTCGAATCCTACCTGTGGCGGGTTTTATTTTTTGAAACCTTACCAGATCGTGCAGAAACACGAGAAAGGGGTCGAGGATCGCTTCTGGGTATAATTCAATGCCTGGCGGGGCTTTAGCCCGAGGAGTAGTTGTTTCCTAGAGCGATTATGTAATAGCTTTGCTATTCGGGAACTACTTTGATAACCGCTTGGCGGCTTGGTGGTTCCTTTCTCGATTTCCGATTTATTACTGACAGAGATCGTATCGATAAAGATGTATACGCCATAAAGTTCATTCGGCATTTGTCCTCAATCGGCGTACCGTGTGCGGCACTGATGAGAACTCGAGAAGTTCGAAACATCTGTATGTCGTTTGGTTCCGATCCGGGACAAATGTCGAATCCTACCTGTGGCGGGTTTTACTTTTTGAAAATATATAGGTAATTAAAAAATCCACATATTTGAGTACGTCGCGGCGCACTTGAGAAAATCATATCTTATGTTTTATACAACCAAACCTTACAATTCAGGCATTATCAGACTCACAAAATATTGCTATTTTATAAAAAAAAAAATATTGGGAACTTGTTTGCAGTCGATCTTCATATTAATTCGCAATGAAAATGTGGTTTTATTGAAAATTGCAAATCAACCCCCAAATTTGGCGCGATGTATATTGGAAAATATTGGTCGCAGTCAAAAAGATGCAGAATTCTATAATCTACATTTTTTATTCCCACATTTATTCGATAATTCTCTAAATAACATATACAGTTATACAGATATACAGTTTGTCCTCCAGTTTGCAAGTTAAAATTCCCATTGCCTGGACTATAAGTGGTTTCCACCCGGTATAGAATGATAATACTACGATTTTAGAAATTGAGAGGAACCATTTTTCGTGACGATCTGATTTATTGAAACAAATAGAATATAATATAAATACATACAAATGACGTCCGGGTATATTTGACATTTGAAGTAAAGTGTTAATCAATATAATAGTTATATTTTTATATACAAAGTGCGTCAGGAAGGTATGGTGCTTTTGAAAAGAATGATACAAGTTTACTTTTGAACGAATTTTAAGATTTATTGTTTTTATATATTAGTTGTGAATTGCCATTGAAGAATACATAAGTCAGATGCGAAAAATCACATTAGTTAGGTGGCGTCCACTTTTGTCGAGACATACTTGTAGACTAGTGGAAAAGTCATCCATACTCCTTTCGAGCATGGCACGAGAAATCCTATCAATTTCGCACCTTTCGGAAAGAGCTTCAAGAGTTCACAGTTTGTCTATATAAACTATAACTGTTAAGTAGCCTCATGAAAAGTAGTCAAGAGGTGATAGATCTGGTGACCGAGGAGGCCATTCCACATCCCCACACAAGGAAATCAGGCGCTCAGGGAAACGTTCTCTTAAAAGCCTTCCTTGTTCTCCTTGACGTATAGCAAGTCACCCCATCTTGTTGGAACGAAACTGTGTTGAGGTTAATACGTCCGCTTCTTAGTTCTGGCAGGAAATAATAACGTAACATGGCGAGATAGCGATCTATGTTAACAGATGCTGTTCGTCCAGTCGCCACACCAAACAGTTAATATAGGGTTTTCGGATGCCCAATATCGAAAATTCTATTTGTTTACCATCCCCGATAAATGAAAATAGGCCTCGTCACTCATGAACAAAATGATGTTGTCGGCCAACAATTCCAACATCCTTTTTGCGAACCTATGTCGTCTCATAAAGTCATTTTGCTGCAATTCTTGGACAACCATAATTTTATGTGGAAGAAAATGAAGGTCCAGGTGTAAAATTCTTCGAATTGAGCTGTCTGATATTGCCAGAACGCGAGCGTAATGTACTGCTGAACGACGAGGGCTGTTATGCACTGCTTGTGCTCGCACCCTTTCAATGTTTTCTGGGGTTCGACAATTCGATCTCCTCCCCGTGCCGTCCCAGATCTCAAGAATCTTGTTTGAAATTTGTTTACCCACTTCATAATGGTATCTTGTTTTGGAACGCGACCATACCGACCAACATTAAAATGGTTTCGAAATCGTCGCTGTCTGGCACCACAGAACGACCAGTTTCAATCAAAGTATTGTAAATAAACACACGATGTGCCACAGACCACAGCTCCTTGGCTGCTGGAATGACATCCCGCAACGAGTAGATATGAACTATCCTGAAATCATTCGCTCCACGCAGGTGCGCATAAAATAGTCTCAAAAACACCTTGTACCTCCCTGGCGGACCTTGTATAATATAATTTTTATATATACTCGTAATATTTTATATTAACGGTGAATAGACACCTTGCTTAAAGCTGAAAAAATAGTAAAACAGAATAAATTAAATATTAATATGTGTTTTAACATGTTCATTTTTTTGCCATTTCTAATCGATCCATTCTTATATGCACTCATTATTACTATTTATTCAGTTTTAATTAACACAACGTTGCAAAACTGTTTTAATGAAAAAGGACATGCGAAATGTGAATTATTGGTTTTGAATTATATAGTTGCGATAATATGTTTTATTCATTTGCATCGAACTGGGTCAAACACAAATGCATGAAATTATTGTCTTACATATATGATGCTTGATATGATACACGTAGCGCTGATAAATAGACACTAATTTTAAAAGAAATCCTGTATTAAAAAATGAAACAGATGCCTCACTTATTTTAGTAGTAATGTTATCGTTGTGCAAACGAATAAAATCGCGCCTCATAATAACACCTTAATAGTGATAATCATTTGACAATAGAGAACAAAATATTAAATCAAAAACTTAATTTTACAATGCTTCTATGCAGAGACTTTTAAATTTTGCATCAAGTTTGTTGGGATATTGAGAGACACTCTGTAAATAGTTTAAATAGTTTCTCAACTATTATAAACTTATGAACACTTTCATGAACAAAGCTGATAATATAGCTAACCCGGCAACATGACAAATAACAATATATTCCGAAGAATGGGAGTTTATCTACCCTTACCAATACGTACTTTAGTTAGCAAATTTAAATTTAGTTAAACTGATTATTAGCCAATTACTGTTTGATCAAGACATACCTAACAGTTTCCTCTAGTTTCGAATATTTTAGTGGAATACTTTAAAATTTGGATGTCATCCAACCGAATCGTATCTGTTGCATATGGATTGGAATGTAAACCTTCAAATTGTTTCAAGTTCGTTCTGAAAAAGCAATTGATTGACGTCATACCATGTAATAAGTCCAACATCTAGTACATGTTGATGAGTTAATAACATTAAGCGACAGGCAGAAGCCAGCATTCAAAGCGGTTCACTGGCTGTTTGTGACACTTTTAATTAGATCGGAGAGTTGAACGAAAAATGAAGGAGGGATAGAGAAGAAAGACTATCGATTTTTGCTGAAATACAGCTTATATATAGAATGCAACCTGAAAACGGTCGCAGATGTCGGCAAGTGAAGTCTTACATAAGATGCACAATAAATTGCTTAGATAATAAATTCAATTCGAAATATTACTTAAAGTAATATTGGATATATTATGCTAGTAATATTAAACATATAGTGTAGTAGAGATATTTGAAAATAAATAGTTCTATCTACAAGATTATGTAACAGATGATCCACTTGAAAATTTTGTTTTAATTATTCAAATTTCAATTCAATTATTTTGTTCAATTAACGTATCGACTAAAATAATATTAATATATCACAACATAGTATTATATTATATTTTATATTGGATGATATAAAAAAATTATGGAATTATCTTGTTGACTGTTATCTTATGAGTATGGCTGTGTGTGGCGTTGCATAATATTGGCGCTTCATGTGAGGCATGAATATTTTTACTGCAACGAATGTTTCGTTTATTAAATCCACAACTATTAAGAATTCTAAAATAATAATATTCATAAAATTTCATTACAAAATTTTGTCATAAAATTTCTATTAGATTATTAACGATGTATGGTAATTCACTGAAATATCTGGCTTTTAAACAGTTTTAACGTAACGATGAGATGATAACGCTGAAATTTGGAAAGTGATTCACGACCCGTAGTGGAAGGGAACCAGCAATGCACTTTTTCATGTGCATTTCAGGGCCGTAGGTCCGTACTTGATCGTGATTTATTTAAAGAGGTATACGTACGGTGCCCGCCGTGTTAGTCGAAACATTTTAATTTAGTAATGAAATATATTGCATGTGCGAAATGTGTTGGTCCAAATCCAACTGTACACGTCATGTGAATTCATGATAGAAAAAAGGGCCCGTGCCCTTGCAAACTCAATTTAGGTTTGATTTATTGTTGATATTGATAACCTGTAATATTCCGCTTCATATACTAGATAAAGAACTATTTCGAAAGTTTCGACATAAATACAATACACAGTTCCAGTTATCAAGTCGTCGAATATTATGGAGCGATATATCCACTGTACGCGATGACATTATATAGAAGATTACACGTAAATTACAAAATAGATGATTGTGGTTATGTGTTGGTGAGATGACCGATCGTAAAAAAAATCGATTCTAAATAATATAGTACGTGTACTGAACCCTCGGCAATCAACATTTCTATTGCTATTAGCTAACAAAAGACTCACTGAGTACTGGAAATACAATTTCGTAGGTGGTGCTGGAGATGTTAGAATAATTTCAAGTGTCAACAAGTCAAATATTGATGTTTGTGATGGTTGTGAACAAGTTTGTATTTGTGATTGAAATATTGCTGTCAAATATTGATGTAGATTGTTACGTGTAAAGTGCATGCCTCACATTTTGTGGCAGAAACTATTCGCCAATGATTTCCCAAGGTAGATGCATTAATAGTGAGTACAAAGAAGTATTTCTAAAATCTCCTAAATGTTTCACAGAAAGTGTCCTGGAATTCCTGAACCACCAGAGATAATCCTTACACGTTGGGAACATGGTTGAAGGCAGTTTTTCATTATGCTGAAAATTTCTATCAAATAAAGCCTGTAATACTACAGTTCAATCTGACAAAGGCTGCAGCTATTAAAGAAAGCCAGACACAATTTCTATATATTTCCATTGAAATTGATTTAAAAACTATTGATACCAACTATAAAGGAGTGCATGATGCAATATAGAAATTACAAAATAGTGCGCTGGCGTTAGCGGAGTCCCTGCAAATAGTGAACCAAGTACAGCTTGTCAAGAATAGGAAAAAGTATAATATTCTCTGTGTATGTGTACAAGAAAGAGTGAGGCAGTATTCGGAAGGAAAAGGAAGAACTTTACGCGCGGTCAGATTGAACTCTGTACATTCACGTTTAAAATTATTTCATCTCGACTCAAATGAGCAGCAGTGCATCATATATGCTTTTACAATTTACACTTAATCTACCTCTTTCACTGACTGTACGCTCGATATTGTCTCTCTACTTTGTATTATTATTTTATTACCCTTGTTATGATGCGCACGTATATGGGAGGCAGCACAGTTCCCATAGCCTTACATTTATGAGGGTTAAAGTGATAACTGATAAATAAGTCTCGGATTTGAAGGCGGACATTTCAGAGTTGCATTTATGCATATTCTGAAATATCTATTAGAAATACAAAAACTGCAAATAAATATGACAATCTTTTAATAAACTATACAATAATTTCATGTAAATTTTATGTCATCTGCTTGTCCATCCTCTGGCTCATTTTGTTGTAATATCTACCAACAATTTTATATTAAATAAAATGTATTCATTAATCGCCTGCTCCCTGCTGTTCCATTTCTTTCAATAAAAATAAAGTATTCTCGGAGGTGCATTGCGCTATGTGCTACTAGTAAAGGTATGCGAGAGCTGGGCAAAAGAAATATCTCCGGGGATGACCGATGACGCGATGTCGTCCGATCAGTTACTGTGATCTTTGAGAGTGGTGTAATTTGTATAATACATAATTCGGGACAGTCGTAGTATTTTGATTTGCATACGGTGTTAGATACAAATAGTTACTGTGTTGTCCAGATCGCTTTGACAACACGGTGACGTAATGACTTGCCCTACCGCCCCCGGGCCTGATAATTTGACAATAAGTATTTTAAAATGGCTTGACCAAAACTATCCCTTGCCACAATATAGCACTAGATAACGGAATTTTCGGGGTTGATATTAAACGACTGTAGTGACTTACGGTGTTCCCATTGTAATACATACATAGCATATACACACAAATCGGATGCTGATAGACATTGGTGTTCCGAAAAAGATAAAACTGCCGTTACTGGACAGAGCAATGCTTGTGAAAGACACACAACATTTTATAGCGAATTGGTTAAGTTCATGGTTGGGTGTAATATCCCCTGGACCCAACTAGACAATTCTGGTTTTAAAGACTTCATAGAGAAATGTTTAAATGGGGAATTTGGCAAAGTAAACATACCCACAGAATCGACGATTCGAAAAAAATATCTACCGCAAGCTGCTGACACTCTCAACAAAGACAAATATTTATGGGTTTTTGTCGATGAAACAACAAATCCTTGCTTCCAAGTGGCGAATGTAGTTATAAGAGAAATGAGCAATATATCGTCAATGCAATCACATGTGATAGCATCAAAAATATTGATGAATGCAAAATTAGTTGATGAGACGTTAAAGGAACTATGGGGCGCTAAACATGAGGAAAACATGGCTCTACTTGTTCTTACAGATGCTGTTTTTACAGATGCTGTAGTATATCGACTTTTGAACGGAACGTATAATTACGATATGTTAGATGTAACATGCTTAGCGCATGGTCCTCATCGAATAGCAGGGGCAATCCGTGGCCGTCATTCGAATGTCGATCACCTGATAGCGAATGTCAAACGGGTGTTTTTAAAAGCCCCGTAAAGAATGGCATTATTCACACAAATGATTCCGCACACACAGTTACCTTCAGCGCCTGTAATAACCTGGTGGGGAACGTGGATTGAGGCAGCTTCATATTACAATATTACAGCAATTGTCAGAATATCATTTCTAGAGTATTTCAACAGTTTGATGCTATTGCTATTGCGAATGTGCAGACTTTAGCGGATCCAGCTATTCGACAAAATTTGGCGTATATGGCAATTTTTCGGGCATACAAAAAGACATTGAAAAGTTGGAATTTTCAATAGTGGATCCTATAAATGTTGCTTGGGACCTTCGGAAGTATATTATTGTTCAGTTGTAGGGGGATACTACGAAGGCTATAAAGAATAAAATTACCGCGATTTTGGATCACAACCCGGGTTTTTATACTATAGCAGTTATAGTAGATAGTTTATAGCAGAAAGAAGCTCATGTCTCTAATCCAGAAATCAATATTAAGGCTCTATTACAATTGTTCTATTGCTCCATTGCTATGTATTGCTCAACATTATCCATATTTCCTATATGCTCTCTTGACTTTCGTTGATGTAGAACGATAATTTTCACGTTATAAAAGGATATTTACTAACAGAGGTCGCTCGTTGACTGTTGAACATTTAGAGCAACTACTAACAGTATACTCATGTGATCATACGTGTAAATAGTGTTAGGCATGTGGTGATATTACCTTGAAGAACTACTGTGTTGTCCAGATCGCTTTGACAATACGGTGACGTAATTACTTGCCCTCCCGCCCCCGGACCTGACTACACGCATTTTTAGGATTACAATTACAAGTCCTCGTTTATTCCTAAACGACCACGCAATGAAAGGTAAGCTAATATGTGAATAATTTTTATATGTAATCTGCTTTTCATTGTAAGTCCGCCTCTGTTAGTTACGTCATGCATTCGAATCCAGGGCTTAGTCGTAAATTAAAACACTGTATCTAATTTTTTTTCGCCTTTGGTTTTAAGGGGGCGAAGTTTAACTCAGAGCTACTCTTCCACTTAACCCCCGACATTTACACGGACACACACAGGCACAGGTAATCTAGGCCAGCTCCAAGCGATTAGCATCATTACCCCAGACTAATCCGGGGAACTTGGGAGACCTTCTGTTAGGTAATTATGGGATCATATATCCTGAGAAGATGTGGCCATACGTATAAACATCCATGTCAATTCGGATACGAATCGAAAGTCAAGTAATCATACGAAAAACCCCGATATACCAATTCTCTTGTCGCTGGCCGCTCGTAATGAAACTGGAGACCCCCGGCGTGAAAGGTCGGAGGGTTGTCTACTACGCCACTTGACCACCCTATTTCAACTACCGTTTCTATTGTAACTTATCACTACTATAATTTCAATACTTTAAAGCAATTCAAGCGAATGAACGAAAAACAAATGGATTGAACTATTTATAATAATATTATTTACTTAAGTTAGTTACTACGGCGTGGGGAATTTTACAAAGTACATAACAAATAATTAAAGGAAAAGATAATAAACGGCATTAAAGGGCTAAAATCTGAATAGATCGAAAATAATTATATGATATAAGTATCAGTGATCAGTAAACAGATAATTGCCGAAAATTTTCTAGTGCTGCTTGTAATTCTACATTAATTTTTTTTTACACAATACATCTAGACTACAGTACTAAAGATCAAGAAGAAATTGATAGTTTTATTCTAATATGTAGTTTCAAAATTGAATTAGTTTTTTGGACTATAAACGACCAGTTTGACCTACATAGAAGACTTAGTCTTACATTATAAACATAATAAAATATTACAATATAAACATAATGAAAGGTATGTTTTTAATTTACTGTGTTTGTAAGTTCATCTATCTTATATTAAACAATTTTGTGTGTAGTTTAAAACTAACCCTATGATTATGATTGTGACAATATTACAGTTTCTTATGTGAAATATTATTGTCAGAGATACGTATTCTAAGTGGCGATCTTTTACTTGAGGATACACACTATGACATGCCAACTTAAATTATCCTTTTGTAATGAATTTTTCTATTGTCGTTACTCCTGGAAATCCTTGTTTATTGCTATAGTTTTTGTTGTTGTAATTTTCAATAAGTTATCTTCTGAGATTGGAATTGACAAAATTCTATGTAACGTATAATTACGTGTTGCTAATTTATGTGACCTTGAACTGTACGAGGAATAACTAGTAGTATCTGTAAATGTTAGTTTCCGAAGGATATTAAAATATATTTTATTTTTGTTGTGAGTTAGTCCAGGAAATTTATTTCATCGTTATTACCTCGTCTTGACTGTTAATTTAATATACATATAGTTAGATGGGTTCTAACATAATTTAGAGAGAAATTTAATTCTCTTTGTGTACCAATTAACATTTATGACAGTTATCTATATAATGAAGCATTATATTTTTGATACTTAGACTTAGGACATGCTTTGCAGTTTATTTGGGTCTTAATCTTTTAATAGCTTTATGCTGTTGAAAGATAGGATAAAATATACTTATTATCAATTACTATCGTCAATGTTGTGAAATGTGTGTAAAATGTTACTATTTTTGGTATAAGGCTTAATACCTATCGGGTATTACAATTCGTGTGGTGTTACTGATCTACAGTACGCATGCATGTTGCCTTTATGTTGACAGTATTATAATATGTTAAATTGATTGAACAATATGTTAAGTTTCAAGAA
This sequence comes from Rosalia funebris, assembly GCA_037954035.1. Classification (NCBI taxonomy): domain Eukaryota; kingdom Metazoa; phylum Arthropoda; class Insecta; order Coleoptera; family Cerambycidae; genus Rosalia; species Rosalia funebris. The sequence continues at coordinate 20,155,408 of JAZFAV010000026.1, read as the reverse complement.
TTGATGAATCATTAACCCTTTAGGTGTTACTGGGATATATTTTTCCCACCGGTCTTAAATCACAACCCCTAAGATATCATTGAGGTTTATATTTCTTACTTGTATTATACATCAATAAGGTGTACATCTCGACATTTACTATTATAGTCTTAAATCATTAGTCCTGTACGCGGATGAAGTAGGAAATTAATTTCCCAATATTCATTGTGGCGTAGTGTAAAGAGGTGTAATGTAAACAAGGAAACATGATATGTCAGGAATGTGATGTGCTATTTGTGAAGCATATTTTGGTATTTTCATACAGTTAAGTGTTTCTAAATTAGTGAATTTGTTTAAATTTGAGTGTACACTGACATGCATGTAAAAGTACATAATAAAACAATTTTCAAGTGTTTCCCTTTTTTAGACTAGGAAATTATTATCCCTGTAAATTAGATACTTTTCATTATACGTGAATGATCAGTGGGATATACTTTTCCCACCCTATATGTTTTTGGTGGAAAGAAGCTTGTGAATATGATATTTACATTTAAACCGATTGCTAACAGCAAATTATCAATAAATACAAACACCCCCAGTCTCTTGCTACTTAAAGAGTTAACCGAATGGATAGGTATATACGTACCTAACCTATTATAATTGTGCATCACGATGATGCAGTAAACAAAGTAATATACACATATATCTTATATCTGCCATTTCTCATCTATAGGTCACTTATTTTTCTAATAACAATGTATAAATGTCTATATTTTATTCTTATTATCTACCATTAATTTACTAAAGTCCTATAAAAATTACCTAGTAATACCACTAGTAAGTATCCCACCCAATAATCCAGAACCAGTAAGTTTTGTGTGCAGTAATTTGCTTGATTTCTGATTAATCAACTTATGCCTCAATGGCTTGTCACTTCTGAGAAGCAAATATTAAAAATAATGGCGAAGTCTATTAAAAGTAATAGATTATGCTAGAAAAAATGATAATAAAAATCACTGGAGTGTCGTAAGTAATAAATTAATATTTTTTGTCATTCTTATTAATTAACCATCAACTAATAATAATATATTAATATTATCAAGCATGTACCCAATTATTTATTTATAAATTGTATGGGTATACGGTTGCCGATTAAAATTTTTCTGATAATATTCATTTATAGTCATCAAAGACTACATTTCATTATCCTCACTCAACGCTAAATACCCGAATTAATGCTGTTATGAGTAGATGCCCAAATCAATAAGGCATACTTATTACTTATTAACCCGAAGGAATGCTTACCCTAGGAAAACAGAGTCAGAATATTTGATTATAAAGCTGGATAATATCAATGTAAGTAGTATTTCAAATATAATATTTAGTATAAGTACTCGTATTTCCTAAACCTGAATGACTGTATATCACTAGTGTAATATACTCATATTAAAAGCGAAATACAATAAAATGTATACATTTGAGGGTATTATATCTCACGGGAATATTATTTTTCCTTTTTAGATAATATAGATAATAATAAAATGTGCACAGTTGAATTAAACTTTACATTAGAAGGTGGTGAAGTTTACATCAGACGGCATATTAATTTTACCCCACTGCTTGCTTTATACTAGCAAGCAAATTTCTACCACGATCTTGCTATGTTCCTAGCGTGTCCTTATATGTACTTCATTTGGTGTCTAAATGTGGGAAAATTGGTGTCAAATTCGGTACCACATTTCAGATAGCGTACATATAGTCTGTTTACCACACGGTAGTAATTAATTGAAGTAAATAATATTGTTATACATAGTTTAAGTAGTCCTCATTGTTAAATTATTCACTTGAATTACTTTACATATGATAGGGATAGGTAATGAATCTATAGCAATGTTAAATTGCAATACACCCAAGGAAGAAACGAAATATAGTGCTATAATTTATCAAGGAATGTCATAATACTATACAGCAGGTATTTAGGGGAATACAGTAGGTTTTTAGTAGGTATAGATTATTGCACACTTTAGTGTATGTGTATTGGATACTTCAGTGAACAGTGACGTTCTAGATCAACATTAGTATTAACAATATCAGTGCAGAACTTGTGCAAGGATCTTGTGTGTGTAAAATTATAAAATGTCAAAATATTTAAATTAAATATATACAAACCTATATGTAGAGTTATAATTTGCTATATACAAAAAGTGTCCGAAGGTCTATAACATTGATAACTCCTTGTGATGTTAATATTAAAAATATGGGTTCATACAACGATATTGTATGGTATGGTCTTATTTTTTCCATTACTGAATTATTAATTCGAATAAATTTTGCATAAACACCAGAATCTCATGTCCCGATTATCCACATTGTGTAAATTCACTATTACATTTGTGTCACAGTTCTATATTTATGGCAATGAATCATGGGCAAAATAAATAGATTGATATCTAACAACAATTTTAATTCTTACCGAGACAATTAATTTTTGTTAAGTTATTAACGAGAATTTACTATTATTCTCATAAACTACTATAATTATTACTGGCACCAATAATAATAAGAAATTTAATTTATTATGGCTTAATTATCCTTCAAATATTCAATAGTGTTTATAAAACATAAATGTGTGACTATACTGTTTCTTACGCATGACTGAGATGACATATGACTTATTTATAAAAAATAACTACTTCTTCCCATACTATGTGTATATTCAATCGATTATTTGAACTTTAACATTCTGAAGGATCGTATCATCAAAATAGTTTCATCTCAAAATAAATCCACTAGAACATCATAACAATGGAACTGCCTTCAATCAAAATTGCAGACGTGATTGGGTTAGAAGTTGGAATACATTTTCGTAAACAATATAATTAACTATCTATATTTGAAAATATTATATATGGTCGTGCTCTTGTATCTCGTTGGTTTTCCTTTAATGAGATCACCACACCACAGTTATTAATTGAAGTGAATAATATTGTTATAAATAGTTTACGTAGCCCTCATTATTCAATCACTCACTTGAATCACTTTAAATATGATAGGTAACGAATCTATAGTAATGTTAAATTGCAATAAATCCATGGGAGAAACTAAATATAGTGTATTAATTTATCAAAGAATGTTATATTTATCAAAGAATACTACACAGTAGGTGTTTAGAGGACTACAGCAGGCCTTTAGTGGATCTACATTATTGCATACTTTCGTGTACTAGTATTGGATACTTCATGCTAGCCAGTGACGTTCTAGATCAATACTAGTATCAACAGTATTAGTGTGGAACTTTTGTCAGAAACTTGTGTGTGTAAGATTAGAAAATGTTAAAATATTTTATTTAAATATTATATACAAATCTGTATGTAGGGTTATAATTTTCTATTTGCAAAAAATGCCCATTGGTCTGTAACACTGACAAGTTCTTGTGATGTTAATAATAAAAATATAGGTTTATACAACGATATTGTATGTTAGTTTCATTCTTTCCATTACTGAATTATAGATTAGATTTTGCATAATAACCAGAATTTTATGTCCCAATTATCAACATTGTGTAAATATACTATTACATATGTAACAATCACAGTTCTATACTTTTGGTAATAAATCATGTGCAGAATAGACTGACAGAATTTATATCTAACAGCAATTCTCTTACTGAAATATTTTCGAATAAGCAGGGCTCTTATATGGAAAGGTAATTTTAACACGGAAATCATGCAAGTAAATGGCTTAAATCCTCCCGAGACAGATAGTTCGCCTTCGGTTATTAAGGAGCATTTACTATTATTCTTATAAACTACTAGAATTATTACTGGTACAATAATAATAAGAAATATTAGCTTTTTATGGCTTAATTATCCTTCAAAGCTTCAGCAGGGATTCTCTGCTCTTGAGCATCTCTGCTTAAATCCTCCCGAGACAGATAATTTTCGTTGGGTTATTAACGAGCATTTACTATTATTCTCATAAAATACTAGAATTATTACTGGTACAATAAAAATAAGAAATATTAGTTTATTATAGCTTAATTATCCTTCAATGCTTCAGCAGTGATTATAAAACATATTGGTGTGGCTATACTGTTTCATACGCATGATTGAGATAACAGATGACATATTTATAAAAAATAAATACTTTTCTCGTACTATATTCAATTAACTATGTGAATTTTAACATTCCAAGGGATTGTATCGGCAAAATAGTTTCATTTCAAAACAAATCCACTAGAAAATCGTAACAATGGAACTGTCTTCAATCAGAATGACAGAAGTGATTGAGTTAGAAGTTGGAATACATTTTCGTAAACAATATAATTGACTATCCATATTTGAAAATATTATGGTCGCGCTCCTGTATCTAGTTTGTTTTCCTTTAATGAGTTTACCACACGGTAGTAATTAATTGAAGTCAAGAATATTGTTATAAATAGTTTAAGTTGCCGTCATTATTCAATCATTCACTTGAATTACTTTAACTATGATAAGTATCGAAACTATGGTAATATTAAATTGCAATAAACCCATGGGAAAAACGATATATGTAATGTTCTAATTTATTAAGGAATATTACAGTGTTACACAGTAGGTAGGTATTTAGGGGAATAATGTAGGTGTTTAGTGGGTATACATTATTGCATACTATAGTGTACTTTGGATACTTCAGCGCTAACCAGTGACGGTCTGGATCAACACCAGTATTATTAATATCAAACTTGTGTCAGGAGCTCTTGTGTACAAAATTATAAAGTGTTCAAATATCTCAATTAAATATTATATACAAATCTATCTTCTATCTTTTATACACAAAAAATTCCCATTGGTCTGTAACATTGACAAATTATGATGCTAATCATAGAAATATAGGTTTAAATGACCAGATTGTATGTTAGTTTTTTTCCTTAATTAGTGAATTACTGATTCGATTAAACTCTTCAAAAAAATTATAATTTTATGTTCCGATTGTCCACATTGTGTACTACTACACTTGTAACAATCACAATTTCATATTTCTGGTAATAAATCATGTGCAGAATAAATTGATCTATATTTAACCCCAATCTTCTTACTTAAACATTTTCGAATAAGCTGGGCACTTATATGAAAAGGTAAATTTGTATAATGTATCTAATTATTTATTTATAAATTTTATGGGTATACTCTTACTGATTAAAACTGTTCTAATGATTTTTGTTTATATTCAGCAAAGACTAAATTCCTAGCAAACATGATCATAAATATGATTAGTGATGTAATTTTATAGAACTAGACAAACGATTTCCAAATGTATAGGATTTGTCCTACTTTTGTATTAAAATGAAAACGCTAGAGGGGTGCAAATATCAAACTGAATCACCCAGTATATGTAAAAAAATTGGATTAATATAGTTCAATTCTCTTCTTAATGTTTTAGAATTATCCATGCTTATAAAAAAAATGGTTGATTAATGTTTGATTGTATAGCCTATATAGTGCTAATATTTATCTTAATCACGGCTTTCATTTTGTTTTGCTTTATATCTAACCAAATTGTTAACCAAATATATGAAGTTCAACAGACATCTGGCGATGCCAAAAACAAGACACAAATAACGTAGGGGATGTCTAATGAGATTTGAACTTATATACGTCTTGTCTAATAATTATAAATATCGATGTAACGCCGCTAACGAACCCGAGCAATGTTCTGGTTGTTAATCAAATAACGCCCCTTATTCGAGGCCCGTACTGATTTAGCAGGCCGTAATTTAAATGGAACAGGCCACAACCTAATCAAGATCAGCAGGCAACAAGTTTAAGCTAAATACAGTGAACAGTCCGGTGCTGGGACGGATCAGCAGAGACAGCAGAATCGTAATCAAATTTTACTTTACGAGATTACCCAAAAAACTCGACTAGAACGTTGTTTCAATGTAAGCTTTATCAGAGGGACAGAAGTGATGAAGTGTAATACATTTTTGTAAGCAAAATACTGGACACATAAGGTTTATCTGTTAAACGTGTTATATAAGTTCATCAATAGTAGATGCCTTTTAATTAATATGATTAAAGAGGCAGTTAAACCTTGTTGAGAAATTTATAGAGAATTTGAAATTATAAAGAAAAGTTATTTAATTTAAAGGTTACTGGAAGGCTATAAAAGATATCAAATATAGAATTCATTTCGAGAAATCAAGAATCTGAAAGCATTACAGGTTTTCTGGTAATCTTTATAGACTAATGATAAATAGTATGAACAACCTTCTCTATACTATTACGGAAAATATAGTTATTTTGTAAATTGTTTGTAAGAATTTTCTTCGGCAGATCTAGGCGCAGAAGATGTAAAAGAAAATTGGACACATGGAAATTGCAATTGTAACTATAATCTATACTTCAAAAGATTATAGGACCTCTTTGATGTATCTATGGTGTTTTTACCTTCTTCTTCTCCTTACTGTTACATAACAATAATAATAATTATTATTATTATAATTAAAAGTAGAAATACTTTTAAAATTTTGTCAGAATTTTCTTATTACAAAAACATTTAAAAAATTGGAAAAATATTAACCTTTTGTTTTGTATTTTGAGAAGGATTTTTTATTGATAATTTTATTTAAAATCAATTATGTTACTGTTACTCTGATAATTTATATTACTATTGAAAATTATAGAGATTAACTATTTTTCCATGATTTTTCATTTTGATCGTTTTTTACATAAATTTTAATATTTCATAGCGTAATGTAATAGAGACATGACAGAAAATTTAAAAATATTATAGGATAACCGTTCTAATTATGGAATTGTTGAAGTTACAGAAGCTAATAAATGTTAATTCCTGTACAGTGTGTCCAATTTTCGTTGTATTTGCAGGGTTTCTTCTATTTCCAGCGGAGATAGAGACTTGCAAGTTTTACATTCCTGTACTACTTTTTTGAGAAATGAAGGATGGCGCAAACAGATTGTGGGTAGCTTTTTTTGTTTCCGAGATACAGGGTGAAATTGACAATTTAGCATTTTCCGACACATCCTGTATCTGGCTTATGCTGCAACTTATCAACAATCTGAAAATGGCCTCTTACAGAAATTTTTACGTGGAATCCACTGGGGTACATAGTTTTTTTCTCAGGGCGGCAGTTTTGGAGAAAAATAATTAATGTTGTTTTTTTCAAATGGAACACCCTGTTCATTTTTTCATAATTCGATTCAGCTCCATTTACTCTTTTCAAAAATATGATATAGACTTTGGTTATTTTAATTACTTTTGTCATAAACTGCAATTAATGGAGATTTTGACATTTAGGTAAAATAAATACAACCCAGTAACTTAATTTTTCTAAGAATAGTAAGTTTATAAATTGTAACTAAAATTAAGTGTCCATATATATTTAGTGCTATATAAATACTTTAATAATAAAAGAATATAGAAATAAATAAATAGAAAACAACTAATACAAAAACACAAGAACAAACATTTTAATAACAAAATAATATATAAAAGAAAAACACAACAAACAAGTAACGAATGACTAAATAACTGCTATTCCAATGAATGTTAAATTATAAATACTGTTCAAACACGTTTCCATTTTTTTGGATACACATTTCACATCTTTTTCTTATAGTATTCAAAGCATTAATAATCATGACAGGTCGCTCTTGTAAGTGTCTTAATGCCTGTTCGGTTGCAACCCTAAGATCATGTTTAGTCTCATGACGCACACTATATATTTTATTTTTTATATAACCCCATACAAAGATATCCAGCACAGACAGGTCAGGTGACCTAGGAGGCCAGTGTGTGGGCCCTCTAGTACCAATCCAGTGGTCCGAGAAATTATGGTTTAAATATTGAGTCATAATTCGAGAATTGTGAGCTGGGGCTCCATCCTGCTAAAAGTATATTTCAGGCAAATGTCCCAAAGGGATCTCATCTAACAAATCTGGTAAAATATTTTCTAAAATTTGTAGATATCGGGCAGCAGATAGTCTTTCTTACAAAATTTCGTATTTTATTCTGCCTCCAAGTATAAAACAAGATATACTGAATCCAAACCTGCCTTGCTGTTCACGCGCGAATGTAATAAATTCGTTTGTTTGCGACCAATGCCTAGTATTATGTCTGTTAAAAATGCCAGCACTGCTGATATAAGATTCGTTAGACCAAATAATTGTTCTGGCAAAATTTATGTCATTTTGAATATTTTCCAAATACCATCCACAAAAATTCATGCGTCGCTCTGCATCACCAGGACGTAAACTATGAACTATTTTTGCTTTGTAAGGCATGAACTTATTTTTGTGCAATATTGTTTGTACCCGCAACTTTTTCACACCTACATTTTCTTCTATTTCTCTACATGAAGTTTTAGGTGCGGCTCCCACAATAGCCAAGACATTGATGGTATCTACTTCCAGATTTTCTTTATTATAAATTTTGGGCCTGGGTTTGGCAAAGGAACCATAATTGAACAAATTTGATTTTATTCTAGAAAAAATCACTTTATTTGGTTGCCTGTGCTCTGGATATCTACAACAATTAAAATGTAACCTACAAAGTCAGTTGCTAATAAATTAAATAATAAATACCTGTTAAAATAAAGTTCAGTTACATTATCAGCATTTTCTTGACATTCAAAAAAAACAACAAAGCATATCATACTTTTCATAATATTGAAAACTTTCGTTTACTGCCATACCTACTTGTTTAAGTCAAGATAAATTTTAGGCTTTATTATAATTAAATGCTTTATTTAGACTGGATAAATAGAATAAATTTGACAGGTAGAATAGTTTTTTATTTATCATGCCATAGCCTACTGTCAATGAAACCGATCAACGATATTAAGACAGACACTTTTAGTTTTTAGGCGCCAGTTACTATTTATTTTTAAAGTCAAGAAATGCTTATGACGCAGCCGAGCTTTACTTCAATATGTCATGTCTGATCGTAAATTTTATTGTAAATTATGACTTCCATACCTATCTCCGCCTCATAGGTAATGTCACAATCTCCATTAATTGCAGTTTACGACGAAAGTATTTAAAATAACTATAGACTATATAATATTTTTGAAAAGAGTAAATGGAGCTTAATCGAATTATGAAAAAATAAACAGGGTGTTCCATTTGAAAAAAACAACGTTACTTATTTTTCTCCAAAACTGCCGCCCTGAGAAAAAAACTACGTACCTCAGTGGATTTCACGCAAAAAGTTCTGTAAGAAGCCATTTTCAGATTGTTGATAAGTTGCAGCATAAGCGAGATACAGGATGTGCCGGAAAATGCTAAATTGTCAATTTCACCCTGTATTTCGGAAACAAAAAAAAAGCTACCGACAATCTGTTTGCGCCATCCTTCATTTCTCAAAAAAGTAGTACAGGAATGTAAAACTTGGAAGTCTCTATCTCCGCTGGAAATAGGAGAAACCCTGCAAATATAACGAAAATTGGACACACTGTACATATACTTTATGTATTTAAAATGAATTATGGGGAATAACAGACATATACATTCTTTAAGCGATTATTCATTTCTATTAAACTGTTTTTTGCAGACTGCCACGATGAATTAATTGTAACTAAAACAACCTTCTTCGTACTATTACAGAATAATTCAATTATAGATGCTCTCATAATTATGAAATGATTGATTGTAAGTAGTTTATGATGAAAGAAAACTTGGTATATAGATATTGGAAAGAAAATTATAGTTTTCTTTATTTAAATATCTACCTTTTAAGAGGTTATATGATGTTTTTGCAATACTTATAGTGTTTCGACCACCCTCCTTTATGTTGTAATAATAGAGGAATAATTTAATAATACATGTATATGTAGGCAGGGCCGGAACTTGAGCTGAAAAGGCCCCGGGGCAAAACAAAATGTAGGGGCCCCATTTAAAAATTACTTGTGGTATTAATATAGAAAAAATGAAGGATAAAAATCACTGTATTTTGTCCATAATAATTATATTTAGATATTATTCATTACAAACAATTGGTTGAAGTGTTAACTGAGTAAAATTCGTAAGCCGAAACCTTAAATCATAAGAAAAAAGTTTCACACATTTCAATCGCTTACATCTTATATTAACTTGCGGAAACAGTCATCATAACCTGGCAATCTTTGATCAACGCTTTTATTACATTTTAATGCAAACGCGAAAAATTTAAACAAACATTTTTTTTCTTGATTTCACAGAAGCAAATTCGTTGATTACTTTATCAAAATCAATTTTGCTCGCTCTTTCCAACGCGCCGCGGGAGTTTTGAATTCTCTCGCAATCGAATATTGTAAAATAGTCCCTGTCAACATTGGGTCAGATTAGCATACTTGTATATTTTCTTATTTTTATCACCTTAATTAATTCATTTTGATGATTATTTTCTAAATAATATTTTTAGGAATCTTTGTTCACGTGTTTTTCAATATTATCTGATGGGGTTGAATCATTTTCCCTTTTCATTTTCTGCCAGGGGGCCCCCTCGCGTCGGGGGCCCCGGGTCGATGCCCCGGCTGCCCCATTGTAGTTCCGGCCCTGTATGTAGGTATAGTTTATGAGAAGTTTTTTTAGATATTAGTATTCTGTAGGTTTTAGGAAAGTATAGATCGTCAAATGATAATACAGGTATGTCGATAAGTTAAATAAATTAAAAATATATTTTGGAAATAAATAATTATGTATTTAGTTAAATCGTTATCATATAGTATATTCCCTTTATTTAAGTATAGTTTGAGAAATATCATTTTACTGATTTTAGTTAAGATTTTTTATGAACAAATGATGAATTTTAAGTTTTGAAATATATTTTAGATTTTATAGAACAGTTTTAATAGATTCTTCTAGTTATAAAATAGGTGTTTATAGGCTATATTCTTGTACGATACATTCTTAAAATCTACCTTGTAGTTATTATATTTAAAAAATATATATTTTATCTTTCAATGATGTTATCGATATGTCAATTAATTTATAAGACACGTATTTTAATGCATTAAATTTAAATATACTGATGAATCTTATGGTATCAAAATAAAAATGCACCAGTTTTACTCAAGGTTAGCTTGTGCAGATCTTGAAGTAAAACAAGCAGATCACCATGTATCACCGATATACTGGCTAATCTTATATATAGTATTTTCTGATATTCTGAATAAATTAAGTTAATGAAAAATTAAAGTCGAAACGCTATCAAACATAATCTGATTCGCTTGTTTAAACATACCTTTACATGTGAATGTGTATACCGGCTAATTTTACCAACATTTCTCTATTACATCTGGGCATCGTTTAACAAAAAAATGGTTAGTTAGCCTTAGACTACAAATGAAATATATATTGGGTAAGACAACCAGACGACGCTAGCCCAGAATGTGCAATTCAATTTTTAAATATATCATTTAAACCCATACGGAAGGAAGAATCGGAATATTTTAAAATAGACAGGGTATTTCATTATAAAAGTCAAAACTGTTGACACTTCCAATGTGAAACCTGAAGTGTTATTGATGGGATAATGACCTTTCCTTTTTTTCCCGCTAAGATATGTAACCACTTCTAAATGTGAGGCTATGTCAAGTGTACAACATTTGAAATATCCCATCGAGAATAATACAATGCACATCACGTTTTCTAAAATTTTCAAGTTATTATTTAAAAAAAAATTAAAACTCTTTTTATGAACATTATTACATCGTAAAAGGCGTATAAAATATTCTTTTCTTGAATTTATGAGACATATAGTTCACATTTTCATCTTGTTGAAGTTGTTGTTTTGAAACTTTGCTTAAACCCAGTTTAATGAAATTGTAATGAAGTGTAATCTTGCGTATTATTTTTGCGTGTTACTTTTCACGGTTGAAAACTTGACTGAAAAATGTCTTACCTATGGAAACTCTTCATATTGAAATTTTAATGGTGATATCGAGAGGTGTCGAACGGGTATGTCGAAAGTTGTCTAATTCCAGTGGGGGTTGCTTTGTTGCTTAATTATTTAGGAATTGACGGCCAGCTTTATCGCACCAAGGTACAGCTTTTATCATCTAAGGTACAATCAATCAAACTGAATCTTCTTACACAGAGATTAATCGTGTGGGAGATGTACTTAAACAGAGGTAATGTACTGTTACAGATAAAGCTATTGTAAATTAAATGTATCGTTAGCTGTTCAAGAAAGCCGCGTAACTTCAACCGGATAACTTAATCATACTATAATACTGGAATTATTGAAAGAAGTACAAAGACTGTTAGAAAATAGAAATGGTTCAGGAACTTGCTAAAGATCACTCAGATCTCAAAATTAGGTTTCGTGGACCAATTATGGAATCTATTATTACACTGGAGAACAGTCAATTTGTTGCTAGGAATTCGATTCACAGTACATTATTGCCCCTGATGCTGAAAATCGCAATACTTTTTCTTGATTGGCTCTAATTCATAAAATAAACATACATGATAAATATTAATGCAGAGTAAAAACAAAATAATTCTCTTGTCTTCAATATTACTTTTCCGCACTCCACTATGCGCGGAAAAGTAATGTAATCGTGTAAAGAAAAAGTGAAAAAACAATTTTTTTTGGGTTTATTTTTCGTTTTTCGGCCTAAAAAAAAATGGCTTTTAAAAAATGGTTGCTGTGTGTGTGTGTGTGTGTGTGTGTCTGTCGTTGTCGTCGGCATTTATTCTTGTTAGTAAGATAACTCAACTAAACCGTGTCGGATCGATCGGGTTTCGACTGATTCTGATTGGGGACGTCTCCCAGACGAGACCTATTGATTTTGAGGTGGATAGAACACACTCTACCATATACATGGATCATGAGAAAGTACAATGGTGGACTATTTGAGAATTATTTTTTGGTAGCACGATCACTTAATTAAATCGTATCGGATCGATCGGGTTTCGGTTGATTCCGATTAGGGACGTCTACCAGACGACATCTATTGATTTTGAGGTGGATAGGATACACCCTACCCTGTCCATGGGTCATGAGAAAGCACGATGGTGGACTATTTGAAAAAAGTAAAACTGTCGCATAAAACACATATTCTGCATTTGTGCTGGTTTATTTTTTCTCGGCCACTCAATGCCGAGAAATTTTTAAGTCGACACAAATCATTGATGCCGAGAATAAGTAATTTTTTCTAATACCAACTTAACTTGTTCATGACCATCGGATTGTTTTGTAAGTTCTGTTGAATGATCGATTGGAATCAATCTCAATTGGAAATTTCAATTTCTTTTTATAACTATCCACCAAAAGCCGCCAATCATATAGTAAAATTCAAGTCTCCATTATTTTAAGAAACATAGTCAATTTAGGTAAAATGAAGATATAATGATAAATTAGACTCCTCGACTACCCAGAAACCAATCTTAAATTCGTGGCAACATAAATAATGTTTTCCCAGTGTTATGTATAATCATATATCTTTAGAATGGATGGTTTTTCTGGTGAATTCTTTTTATGGTGAATTCGATTATCTTCATGATTTAAAACCTTTGTTTTAAATCATGAAGATAATCGACATAATCGTCTTTAATGGGCTGGCAGCAATTCTCACTGGATATGGGCAAGTCATTTTCAAAGTCCACAAAAAGTTATTTGTGGGCTGGAATCTGGAATAGACAGTCTTCTTGGACTATCCTAGCACATATAATTTTCCTTTGATAAGATGAGACAACGAGGTCCAATTCAGTGGAAGCTAACTTCTTGGATATTACCCCACTAGATTAATTCTTGGAGAAACAAGGTTTTGGAAACAATATTTAACAACGTTAAGGTTCTATAGCAGAGAATAATATATGCAATTAGACAGACCAGAGATGCTATAAAATATAAGAGATGGAGTTTATCATCGACTAGCTTTTTTCTCAAGAAAGGAGCGGACTCACTTCTTACAGGTAATAACTAAAAATATATATATATATATATATATATATATATATATATATATATATATATATATATATATATATATATATATATATATATATATATATATATATATAGAAAACGAAGTGCAATCGATGCAATCTTTCAAATGATGTGTACTGTGTATCACTTGTTCGACATATTCTTACATTTGAAAAAAAATTTTGGGGGTATGTAATCCCCTAGAGTAGGGGTTCCCAAAGTGTGCGCCGCGGCGCTCTGGTGTGCCGTACAGAGTATAGAGGGGCGCCGTGAGACGATCTTGTTTACCGTTGCCTGGAAACGAAATTTAGGTATTCGCGGCCACAAAATAAACAATTCAAATTGCGCGCGCTGCATGCGGCGCTCACTCGCCGATAGGTACTTATGTTCGGTAATCGTCGATATCCCCTCCTGCCGCGCTTTGACCCGCCCGCCATCCAACTAGCTAAAGACGTTGCATTACGTCGATTGCTTTGTTTTGGTTGTTCACAAAAAACCTGTTCACTCAACAAGCCTCAGTACCTAGCAACGCACTGTTAGCATCATTCAAGGTGGCATGGCATACAGGGTGGCGAAATGCAGAAGAACCTAACACTATCGCAGAAGAACTTATTCTACCGGCTGCTCTCGACATGGTGAATATTATAGTGGGAAAATCGACGGGAAAACTAATTTCTAAGGTATCTTTATCTAACAACACTATTAGTCGAAGGATCCATGACATAGCTGACGATCTCAATCAATAATTAATAGAAAATATGAAAGGAAAGGAATTCGGCCTGCAACTTGATGAGGCTACTAACAGTAACAAAGACGCACATCTTATTTGTTACGTACGCTTTGTGGATGAAATATTATCGTTGAAGACCTTTTTTTCTGTAAAAGCATTACGGAAAGCGGAAATGCTCAAGATTTGTTTGAAATTCTTGACAAGTTCATAACAGAAAATGATTTAGATTGAGAAAAGTGTATCGGTGTATACTGATGGTGCTCGATCAATGTCTGGCAGGTATGGAGGAATACAAGCGCTTATTCGTAAAAAAGCACCTCATGCTATGTGGACCCATTGCATCATCCATAGGGAAGCGCTTGCTGCGAAGTCAATGAGCTCTGAATCGAACCAAGTATTAGAGCGTGTTATTGACGTAATAAACTACATAAAAACGGCATCGCTAAAAGCCAGATTTTTCAAAAAGCTATGCCTAGAGATGGGAGCTGAACACACAGCCCTGCTATATTACTGTAGTTCACGATGGCTTTCACGTCTTATTACGTGCATTTCACGTCTTATTACGTGCATTCGAATTACGTGAAGAAATTCACACTTTTTTACAAGAAGAAGGTCATGCAAACTCCAAATCCATTACCTATTCAAACTTTTTGCTAAAACTAACGTATTTGTGCGATATATCTGACAAACTGAATAATTTGAATATGTCTCTGCAAGGCAATAACATGCACATTTTGAAGTTATTAGAGAAGATTGCGGCGTTTAGAAAAAAACTGCAGTTGTGGATAAAAAAAAATTATGAAGATGGCAGACAAGATTATTTTCCGCAATTGTATAAATACACGGCTTCTAATGAGCTTGTTATCTCACAAAACTTAATGTCTCTGTTCACGGAACACCTTTCGAAGTTCACAGAATGGTTTTCGAAATACTTTGCCGAAGGCGATGTCGAAAAATATGTGTGGATCTGAGATCCTTTCCATGCACAAGCTCCACCAGAATTCCCTTCGCAAGAAGAAGAGCGTCTTATTGAACTCTCTTGCGACAGCAGCCTAAAAACAAGATTAACGTGTTCCGATTTGGTGGAGTTTTGGATATCGGTCCAAAATGAATACCCAACTTTAAGTTCAAAAGCATTAAGAATTCTGATTCCATTTGCAACATCTTATTTATGTGAGGCCGTATTTTCAGCTGTAGCTGTAATAAAAAGCAAATATCGGTTAGAAATAAATGTGGAGCAAGAAATGAGAGTAGCGGTATCAAACTTTATCCCGCGCTTTGAAAAAATGTGTGGAGATCACCAAGCTCACACGTTACATTGATTAAGTTGTCATTGTATTTTATGTCCTATTTTTCTTAAATTGTAAATGTTTCTTGCGTGTCAATGAAAATATAAAAACTCAGCTTCATTTTAGGGATGTTTTAATTTTTGTGCCTAGCTACCCAGTATCCTTGTACCTTCTTTGGATTACTAACGACTGCGGGGCGCTGAGACAAAATATTAAACACGTCAGTACGCCGCGAACTGAAAAAGTTTGGGAACCCCTGCCCTAGAATAAAGATAAAGGAAGGTAATATTCCGTAAGCTAATCAAAATAAAAAGTCAATCTGTTTCAGAAATGTCTATTGAAATCTCATATTCGAGTTACAGAATTTATTCTAGTTAACGTTTCCACTCCGTATATTGAATTTTAACTGATATATTCATACTTTTTTAACATAGCTATTTTTTAACGTCCTTAGATTTCTTTATTTTTTTCCTGAAAAGTGAAATAAGCTAATTAATCTGTTGTAAGCATTTATGTAATCATTAATTATGGAATTAACAATGACAGAATGACATGTTATATACTACATTTTTGATTAATTTGTTTATATTTCTGATTTATTTATTTATTACTATGACATTTTCGTTGTTCTTTATATTATATGATCTACATGAGAATATTTCATTAATTAAATGTTAAATTAATGTTAATTTTCTAATAATTAACAACTCCACATTTCACAATTACGGGATTTCCTAAAATTGCTTCTACTATTGTTTTAGTCGAACTTCTTCAAGTTTTATCTGTTACTACCTAACATATTGGCGCCGAATGCATTCTACACCCGTAGACAGGCAGCTGTTCACTTTCAATTACGTGCACTTACAGTCATAAAAGTTAACTGCCTAAACAGTTCTTTTAATTAGTAAATTAGTTCCTTCTAAAAAAATAAAAAGCTAAAATTATCAAATGGACGAAGGAGATCTGCCCCCTCAGGTAAACTCTTATCAGGTCTCACGATACTACTTTCATTATACGAGTATCTACACCCGGAAAGAGTTGGGCATGTTCTTAATATCCCTGCTTATTTCTAATCTAATGTTCGCGGAGACAATTTATTAACGCCATAATTTTCAGCGTGCTTTTAATTAAATTTCAGATAATGTAATGGGAAGTCTACTGCATTAAGGTTACATGAGTTTTGCCGAATTATGGAAGAGTTATATGTTAAATTTTCGTTTCTCGTATATAAAAGAGGGGCAGAATCATTTCAACTATTACATGGAACAGATTGGAGGCCTTTTCCCACAGGCGCACGTATATAAAGATAAAGCAGAGTGACACTCGGGCAACTCCGCGGTAGCCGAAATTCCATCACGTAGACTTAAAATATATGAATCCATATATGTAGGTACAAGCGATTTAAATTAGCTTTTCCCTTGTGTTAGCTTTTCCTTGACTACCTGTTTTTTTTATCGTTGTGGCAATACAAATTTAATATTTATATTTATATCTCGTTCTCATGTATTTCGTATGGCGTAGATATGCTGAAAGTTAGCAGTAATACGATACTTTTTGCTAATAATGGAAAAATCCTGATTTTGTTATAAAAATAAACGATCAAATTGTAACTCCAGTTAATCAGTGTAAAAATTTGGGCCTTATTCTAGATGATGAGCTTAGATTTAGTTTTTATGTAAACAGTTTGGTGCAAAAATCATACCACAAATTGAAAATATTATATGTGCACAAGAATTGCCTAATAGTGATTCTTATTTTGCGATTCACTAATACTAATTCACTAATGCCATGTCGCTTACTGTTTATATATTGGGCTGCATTCATAGCAGAAGAAAAAAAAAACACTCTCAAAGAAATACAAAACTTATTTAAGATATCCATTCAATTTGAGAAAATATGATCATTTAACATATATTTTCTCACGTTCTAATTGGCTGAAGTTGGAACGATTCGCATGTCACATGTCTTGTCTAATTTTTAAAGTAAATAAATACCATACACCTTCTTATCTTTTTGTAAAACTAATTAGAGGTAGCGAAGTTCATGATTTGGATACCCGTAATCGGGATATGTATGGCCTGCCTAAGCATGTTCTGCTCAGCTCTGCTAAAACCCCTTTCTGCTGAAAGGGGTTTTAGTTGTAACGCAATTAAAGTATTTAATTATATAGGGTGGTCCAAGTTAAACGTCATTAATTTTGATAGGTGATAGAACAACAAGAAAAAAGTGGATTTTCATCAGAAAATTTTATTCAAAAATGTTTCCTAACAGGGTGTCAAAGTTGTAAGAAAAACTGGTTTTCTCATCATAACTTCTAAACCACTCGATCTATTTCCATCAAAATTTTCACACAGAGTAATGTAGTACATCTCTAAGTAATGATTAAAATCGTTTAAAGAAATTCTCCAGTGGCGTAGATACTGGGGGGTCGGCATCCCATTCTCCCCTCCCACTCTTCGGCGCCACTGGATATCTAACAAAGAAGATTCAGTTTTTGGATTTCCTGTTTAATTTAGAAAAAAAATTACTCTTGCAAGTTTTTGATTTATGACTTCGTTTTTGAGATACTTATTCTAATTTAAAGTGTTGCAAGCAGGCCAAACCTTATGACTGACCTACCAAGAAAATACGATATTGAAATGAGAACTTATTAGTGTAATTATTTGTTTATTTGCTTTTTTTCTATCTTTGATGTACATTATGTCTAGTAAGTAATAAAATGTTTAAAAAATATTGGCATCTCATATCGTATTTTCTTGGTAGTTCAGTCATAAGTTTTGGCCTGCTTGCAACACTTTAAATTAAAATAAGTATCTCAAAAACGAAGCCATAAATCAAAAATTTGAAACGTTAATTTTTTTTCTAAATTAAACAGGGAATCTAAAAATGTAATCTTCTTTGTAAAATATCCAGTGGCGCCGAAAACTGGGAGGGGAGAAGGGGCTACCGACCCCCCATTATCTACACCACTGGAGAATTTCTTTAAATGATTTTAATAATTACTTAGAGATGTACATTAGTAGTTTGTATGAGACATTTGATGGCAATCGATATAGTGGTTTAGAAGTTATGATGAGAAAACCAGTTTTTCTTTACGACTTTAACACCCTGTATCTTTGTTAGGAAACATTTTTGAACAAAGTTTTCTTATGAAAGACTACTTTTTTCTTGTTCTCTATTACCAATTAAAATTAATGACGTCTAACCTGGACCACTCGGTATACGTACTTCTTTTAAATCCGTTCCAAATATACATGCAATATGAAAACATATTAAAAACTGGATAAACCCAAAACTACTTGTTCAATTTTAATACACATAAATATTAAAATAACTATTTAAACCGTATATTATACATAATTTTCAATAACATTAGTAATTTTAATCAGTCCCAGCCTTTTGTTTTTCATTGTTTACTTTTATTAATTTCTTGCTTTCGGCTCGTTACATGAAAGAGAGGCTTTTAAGGCCAAATGACGCCAACCTAATCAAAAATGTGTTTGTTATAATTTTGTATTACTTATTGAATATAAAAGCACTATTACTATTATTATTAATGTTTATATGAGAATTTCCTGATTTCAAATAATGACGAGTTTTAAGTAATCTGAATGGATTGTAAAAGAAGCTTGTTGCCATTTAAGAAATGTTTATGTATAAAGCATGTAAATAGTGCAACATCTATATAAAAACAGTTTAAAAACCTTAAAACGGACTTTTCCGGAAGTAGAATATCTCTATCTCGAAATTGAGTGACCGAGAAGGAATAAACCAACACATAAATGCAGAATATGTGTTGTATGCGACATTTTTACTTTTTTCAAATAGTCCACCATCGTGCGTTCTCATGACTCATGAACAGGGTGGGATGTGTTCTATCCACCTCAAAATCAATAGATGTCGTCTGGTAGATATCCCTAATCAGAATCAGTCTAAACTCGATCGATCCGACACGATTTAATTGAGTGATCGTGCTAACAAAAAAATTTCTCAAATAGTCCACCATTCTACTTTCTCATGACCCATGTATATGGTATAGTGTGTTATATCCACCTCAAAATCAATAGGTGTCGTCTGGAAGATGTCCCCAATCAGAATCGGTCAAAACCTGATCGATCCGACACAATTTAGTTGAATTATCGTGCTAACAAAAATAAATGCCGACAACGACAACGATACACACACAGCAAATATATTTTAAAAATCTTTTTTTTTTTTGTTTTTAGGCTGAAAAACGAAGAATAAACCCAAAAAAAATTTTGTTTCTTCAATTTTGCTTTACACGATTACATTACTTTTCCGCGTATAGTCGAGTGCGAAAAAGTAAAAAAGTGATGAAAGACACTAACAATTTCTTCAGCTTCCAAACAAATAAAAATTATATAGAAATTTTTCAGCCGAAGTATCTACGAATTGTACGTTAGAGACTTGAAAATGTTAAATTTCAAATACACAAGAAAATATTGTGGTTAGTCGTGTGGTTAACCACATAAGTTATATGATTAAAAGAAAATAAAGGCCTTAGTTTTACAGCTCGATATTAAAGAATCATCTGATTAGAGAAAGTGAGGAAAAATTTCAGGTTCCAGTGTAAGTGAATTTAGAAAATATGTATAGTATTTTAAATTATGCAGAATTAGCGGATTCCACAAACAAAAAGAAGAATCCAGATTTAACTAGATTAAGCATATGTATACTGTATAAGTGGTTCTTCTTTATATAAGAACATTTTTCAGCGCACTGAACATCGCTCACGAATTTAGAAATATGCGCAATACTGCAGACGTTTAACGAAGCAAATCCAGTTAAAACATCTTTTTAGTGCCAACTAGGTAAGTATTACATATTAATATTATATAAATCATTAAAACTTATACGTAATTGCTTATATAATGTGGCACAACTGATGGGCTGGCCTTATGACAGCTCTAATAATTATGTATATAATCTTAATATTAAAATATATGAACAAAATTATAATTTTTAATTCCGGAATAGCCTATATGACCTAATTTTCCCGTAGATTTGCATTTTCAAATTAATCTTTAAACTTTTTCATTTCATATTTTCATTTCCGTTTTTTGAAGAATCCATGTGAATTGAAAAAGTTTAAAAAATAATTTGAATATGCATATCTTGACCATTAAGAAAATAATATGCGAAATATATATATATATATATATATATATATATATATATATATATTTTTAATTTTTGATCTTTGACGACGACTTGTATTTAACACTCCATAATTTTTTTCTTCTCGCATTTGAGTTCAACATAAAAAAAGTAGATGTAGGTATAGCTATGGTTTATTAATAATTTTCATAGATGCAAAATTAAGCCATAAGATTATATAAGGTATTCAAATTACCTCCCTACATATGTAAATTTCAAAATATATTATAAGTATTTTTTTTTTGGGTTGATTAAATATTTTTATATAAGTTAGTGAAATTTATACTGATTATTTAGGTTGCATCTGCTCAGGCGCTATGTTGTGGTTTAACATCAACACTTACTATTTTAAGAAATAATTACACTTATGGCGCAATAGACCAGAGTACAACTTGCCTACACTGTGTTTTTATGACTTTTCTTTCTACGTTTGAAAATATACAAAAGTAGTATCATTTATTTTATGTGTATATCAAAAGCATCCAGGTGTATTAAACACCTAGATATTTAATTGTAGGTAAACATTTTAAGATATTATTCCAACAGAATGCATTTACAATTTATGTGACACGATTGAATTAAATAGATTTGTGAAGCATACTTCCAGCGTTACATGTTAATCACATTTAAACATTTATTTATATTCACGAATATAATTTTTTTGCAAAGCATATAATAGACTAGCCCTTTTCAAAAGTATATATTATGCTTGTATAACCATATATATTTTTGTTCTATGTTTATTTCTCGTTCATCTAGATATATATAAATTATGTTATCTATGATATCACATCAGTAACAGCACAAGCCATACATACTAAGCATTAAAAACTATTAAAGCTAAGTTAATGTTAATGTTCACTCAATTTATCTGACCATATTATTAAATGTTAATTATTTAATTTAATATCTTAACAAATATATAAAGTTATTAACATATAGGTCGGAATTTTTTTGAAAAGAAATATAAAGTTATGTCAATAAAGAAATACACCCTCTTTCCGTCTATAGTTCCTTCTGTTCCGTACGAAATGGAAAATACTGTTAAGTTAAAGACTAGTTGCAAAAAAAAATAAACTGATTCATGTTCTTTCCGTTACGATAATTCGATTATTGCTATTAGTATATTATAAATATGGATTTTGGATTTCGGGATTAAAGTACAGGGACAGAAACTAAAAGTGCTGAGATTCGCGGATGATATAGCAGTGTTAGCATCTAGTAAGGAGGAATTATAATCGGCGTTGAACGAAATGGAGGCAGTGTTGACAAAGGAATACGGAATGAGGGTGAATAAAAGCAAAACTAAAGTGTTAGTGTGCAGAGGGCGCGAGAGCAGAGCAAAAATGAAAGTACAAATTAATAATGAAAGATTGGAGGAAGTTAAAGACTTCACTCATTTAGGAAGTAAAATAAATTGGGATGGAAGAAGCGATAAAGATATAAATCAAAGAATAACGCAGGGTCGAGTAGCTTTTAACAAAAAGAAAGCACTTTTATGCTCGGGGGTAATAAACTTAGAAACAAGGAAGAGATTTTTGAAAACGTATGTATGGAGCACGGCACTATACGGTTGCGAAACCTGGATGGTAGGGGAAGCAAGTAGGAAGAAATTAGAAGCTCTTGAGATGTGGTGTTACCGAAGAATAATAAAAATACCGTGGACTGATAGGGTTAGAAACGAAGAAGTATTAGAGAAAATCGGCGAGAAAAGAAGTATGTGGAAAAACATAAAGAAGAGAAGATATAGAATGGTAGGCCACTTGCTGATATATGGGGGAATAGTCCGCGATATTTTGGAGGCAGGAATAGGAGTGAAGAAAGGCAGAGGTAGGCCTAGATTAGACTATTGCTCGCAAATAGTAAGGGATGTAGGTTGTAGCACAATTATCGAAATGCGTAGGTTAGCACAATATAGGGGAAGCTGAAGGTTAGCGTCCAACCAGTCTTAGGACTGATGACCTCATGATGATGAGAGTTATTATAAAATATCATAAAATATAATAAAAATATATTAGTTTATGGAATGTTGGGATCTTTACTTAGGGTAAAAAAATACTAAAAAGTGTTCTAACTTGTTTAATCGATAACATTTCGTCTATAACTTTAGCTTTATTTTTATTATCGTTCTATTGTTGTCACTATTATGTATTTTATTTATTATTTCTGGCAACAGTATTATTTATTACTTATTTGTTAGCTTAGAGATGAATGAGGAATGTATTAAATCGCAAGAGAAACGTTAACGATTTCGAATTCAGATTCGAAGGGTGAGTGTTAACAGAGTCCACGTGCATTTAGACTATCAAATCGCACCCATTGTATTATCTTCATCAAATATATCAATTTGTTGCCAAATACCGACCTCACTTTCTCAGCCATCTCACCGCGAGCATGTAATAAAGAGTGCACTCGATATAATCGACGATGATCAGTCAATACTACCTCAAAATAGCTCCAAGTTTTGTTGAGAGTACGGTATAGTTCTTTAGGATATGTTCCATAGTCTCATCCTCCATATTGCATCCTCCACACATAGGAGTGACAGTACAGCCCATAACTTGAAGATACTTCTTTAACCTGCAATATCCTATAGGATTCGTAAATTTCTACGCAATAAATTGAATATGTTTGATTGAACTATATTTTGTTAGTTTACTGCAAGGTGTATTTAAAAATATTTTTTTCTTGTGTACAACTACTAGTATAGTCATTCATAATGAATTTATTTCAAGTGATCACTGGTACTGCTGGTCTCTGACCAGCAATAGCTTCTCCTTCCCCCCCCCCCCCCCAGCGCGATTTCCTATATGTTCTTTCACCTTACATAAAGTGACAGTTTGTTTGTCCTACAATGTTCAATGACTACATTACAGAATCAACCCCGAGATAGTCCTGTAATTGTTTAGGGCCATAAACGTAGCCTTATTGTCTGTGAATATACTGACTGTTTTATTATTAATTTCCTGGTTAATATATTCTATGATCAGTACTCCCATAACTATAGCTTCGAATACTGTAGCATAGGTGGCCAATGAGTCACTGACCCTATATCTTCAGAGAAAATCCAAACCTTCTTAGTATTCTTGAACCATAGGTGTAGAGCGAAATTTCGAGAGTCCCTCAGTCACTAAACCGAACTCAATTCAGTTGGAAATTCAGTCCAACTCGATAGTTTTTTTTAAATAGAAAAATGGGGGAGACCTGTTAGATGCTTGCCACTAGAAGAAGGAGTTGCTTATTTGTCCACTTCAGAACACGCGCCTGTCTCTCAGATCAGAGAAGGACACCTTAAGAACGGCTCTACCACATCTGGGAGGTCTATGGAAGATAAGAGGGTGACTTACCTTCCATAGACCTTACAGATGTAGTCTTAGAGCCATCCTTAACATATCTTCTTCCATAAGCAAGTCAATAGGTGTCAGTTCCAAAGGTAATTTATAAAACTGCTACCTTCGTTGGACTACTTAAATAAGCTGTCAGCCCTTCAAGAATCTTTGAACATGTTGTAACATTAATGTTGTGGTTTATTGCCTGACTTTGATATTTAATTACCTCCCCCCCCCCTCGTGACTGCCCAATTGCACGATGGCACTGATGCAGTACATCAGCAGTGTATTTATTTTATTCTTTACGTGCCGTTGCCAATTTAAGTTACTGTCAAAAATAATCCTCAGATATCTGACTTCACTTGAAAGTTTGAGCATTGTACCTTGTACCTGTGGCATCCTTCGATTGTCAGCTTCCTTTATCTTCGAGTGAGTATAATAAGCCCTATGTTATTTGGATTTTCACACAAATCTTGCTCTGTATATTAATAATTGTCAAGGCATTTTTCACAAAAGTCATATTATAATATTCCTTCACGGTGTCTCGTTATCATAATGACTAAGTGATCCGTATAATCCACTGTATAGTAACTAGCTTTGAGAAAAAGCTTTGTTGTTCAAAGGACCATCTACTACTATGTTCCATAATAGGAGTGATAATACACCACCTTAGGGACATACTCTTGTTACCGTGCGTCTTAACTTCACGTTACATTGTCTACATTTATTAGAACCACCCTCCGCTTGAGATTGTGTTTAACCCATTCCACAAGTGTTGATGAAACACCGCGTTTACGGAGGGTGCCTTCTAAACAACTAAATATTATTGTATCCAAATCACCTTCGATGTAAATAAACGCTCCTAGGATATACGTCCTTGTATCCAGCGATCTTTCTATTCAACTGCTTCTCTCATGTTCAAATTCTACAGAATTTCCGGATCTACCAGTTAGATAAACATGTTTGGGATGCAGTAGATGACTAGGGGGATTAACAATATATAACAAAATATTAATTTAAAAATTAACAGAATATATTAAACAATACACTAAAGCGAGGAGGACACAGAAATATTACATGAACAGTGCAACAAATGTAAGATGATAATAATAGAGAAGAGTACAAGTCACAAAAATTATGTTTTTTTAAAGCATAATTAAATAAAATCTATGCGTTTAATAAACATTACTATAGATTATAATCTTATAATCTATAATAATCTTAAATATAGGTATAATCTTAAGTATAGGTAATGATATTTTAAAAATACCGAGTTAATTTGGTTATTGAACTGCGTTGATCATAATTAGTTCTGTCAATTGGGGTAGAAATTACTTCGGGAGTTGTCTTAATATAATATTATATCATTTTAAGATAAGTATCTTGTCTACGTTTAATCTACGTATTTATAGCGAACCAGTTTAAATATCAAAGCCTTCATGAAATTTCTTTGTACCTTCTCTAACTGGTTTATATGACACTGGCAAGTGAATATATGAGTATAATACTTACATATTAAAATATGCTTTGAGGGAGTTAAAGAATTATAATATAGCTGAAATATTCATGAATTCTTGGCGTTGCCTTATAAAACGGCAGATTCTAAATGCTTTGTTGGCAATGGGATTAAAATGAGGCATGAAATTTATTTTGTTATAAAATAAAATTTTCAAATTTTAAAGTCCAATTTAGTCGAAACTCTTAAGTTATTATTTGGGATATGGTAATTATATATTATTATATTTGTTTTTCTCGAAAAAGTAGCAAACTTGAACAAACTAAATAATAATAACTAACAATTTCAAGATTGTATACACAAATAATTAAATATTTCATGATTTTATAAAAATTTAAATTATTATAAAAATGTAGAAACATAAAGAATATTATTACAGCATTATTAAAATAAATATTATATTATCTTTCACACAAAACCTACAGTATATTGTAAGTTCATTAGTTGGGTATATACATCAGCTATTTCTTTGAGATCTCAAAAAAAAAAAAGAGTAATCGGCAATTGTAGTTGGGATGTAAGTATGGTCAACTCGGTGGTTTTCTCCTTCTCTAAACTGCCTGGATGTCCTGACTCCTGTACATGCATTTGTTTCTCTAATTATGTTTTCTCTAATGATAGTATTTTCGACAGTTTATCCTCTCATTTTCTTTGCAACACAAGTATCAAGATAAAAGTTATTTAAAGAATGGTATTGTATAGAAAAATATATAGGATTTATTATAAAATCACAAAAGTTGCAACTGTTTCATCTCTTGTAAACCTTCAGTAAAATTACAACGTTTCTTAGCTGATTGAGACTGTTATTTGAGTTAAATATTGTAAAAAGTCAATTAAGCAATAGTAGTTAACTCTACACTGATGTTAATTAATGGTGACCACTAATTATAAACTTAAAATAGTATGGAACAATATATCTAGCAATGTATCTAAGAATATCTATCCTGTTCTAATAGTCAATGAGCATTTAAAGTGGTATCCATAGGATAAGCTCAGTTTTCGTTCAGGAATGGGAGGATAATTTTAAGAAAATACTGGATGAGATAGGAACACTTGTATAATAGATATGAAGTTTTGGTGGAGTTTTAGGGAACACGAAACCTGAAATACTTTTTGGGTACACCAGAGGAAGCAGTAACGCTTTCTCTTAATATATAACTATATAGTACATCGGAGGTCTTTAGATGACAGAAGACTAAGATAATATAATATTTCATTTTTATATGGTTAGAATAATCCTATGATTGAAGAATCGTAATGGAAGGACCATGAACTAGTTCAGGATCATGACCTTTCTTCGGTGATATGTATTTCCTTAAGATTCATTTGATTTTGGCCAATGAAATGTATTTCTCCATTAGGGGCCTTTACTTTACACTTAAGTGATTAAATGTTAGCCATACTTGAACTATATATTAAAGATTCAGTTGATTTTACGACTAAAATTACAAATTATAACTTAAGCATAAGTAGATAAAATAATATATGTAAAAATATGTTATATAAAATAAGATATTTAAGTATAACATATAATTTTGCAGAAGACAATTATATTGGTTCGTGGTCTCGTATGTCATAGAATAATAAAATGTTACTGTTACTAAATATTTAAATTTCATTGATATGTATTGTTCCTAAATTTCAGTTGTCTTTTTACAAAGAAGTTTCTATAATTATGTCGCTTATGTCGAAAATAATCACCTGCTTTGCACGGAACGCTGAAATTCTATATTAAGCATGAGCTGGTGTACGTAAGTCAAAATGTCTGGAAAATATTGAAACTGAACACATACAATTATGTGTTTAGTTCTATTAAAGAAACAAATAAATAAAGAATATCCACTAAAAATGATTCCTATGTATGCACACAGATTTGGACTATATTATAAACTAAAGCGAATTCATTAATGTAAACTAATTTTCATTTTTAAGGCATATAATGTACGTACGTACAATATTATGCACATGTCTCGGAAGAATATATAAGTGACAAATGATACTGAGAGACGGAGTTCTAGGAGGTTACCTTATTTCCTTTCATTAAAAACGATGAAATTCGTTATTTATTATTATATAAGTGGACCCATGTATAGATTTGTGTATAGAAGTATAGAAGTGAAAATTGTATGTCTTGTAGTTGATATACCTTTATACATCATTATAAGATATGCACTGAGAAAAATGATTTGTTTGAATATACATCATTACAATTTCATTGGTTAATGTACCGTAATTATTGAAATTAAATCATTGGTTAACATATAATTATAATGTTGACGAGAAAGATATTTTTACACGAAAAAAACCTATACAGCCATAGGCGATTAGTAGATAAATCTTACTATTAAAGAGTGTTAATAGTAAAATTGTCAACCATTCAATGTATAAATAAGGCAAATTTAATGATCACAAGTATAAAAAATATTACTTTAATTTTTACCCAAAAAAATTAGAAAAGGTGAATTACATAGTAAAATTATATATTCGAATATTGAAATTGTATAGTAGTGAAAGAATTCCGTTGTTTTGAAATTCAGTTTTAACAGAATATAAAGTTTTAGACAACATACGAATATATTTCCATAATATTTCAGATCGATGTGGAATATGTATAGTATTGATTACCACAAATGCTCTTTAATGTAACATTAACAATTCTGCACTAAGAAAATTCATGTAGAGCAGTAACCATTCAATATTTGTACCTAATCGTAACGATTATTAAAAATTATTACTTTCATAATAGTTAAGTATATGCTCTTGATTCAATTCCATCAGTGATTTTAAAACTAACCGTTTTTTCACAGGCAGCTTAGTTGATTGCGTTAATGTATATAAACATATACATATACATATGTGCTAACATATTTATATACAGCATGATGATAAAGTTTCGTACAGTATTCATAATTCGGTTGTTAAATATTTTTTTAATAACAACTGTTAAACACGTCAACCTTATTTTTAAAGATGATATTTACCGACGTACAGATTATATATTTTTTCACTTTGTGTTTGAGTTATGACATCATCATAGTATTTGTTATTAATTAATAAATTGTGATCCCTTACATTTCAACAAAAAATGAATTCCATTATGATTTCCAAGTAGGATAGTTTCGCATATTGGCGTTCTCATATTTATCGTTTATAAAATAGAGGGTGTTAAACTTAAAACAGTGAATTACATTGAAAAAATTTTTCTTACAATTGCAGAGGTATTGCATACGACTTTTTCTTGAATACGTCGATATTTTCCTTAGCAGATGGATAGGGTAACGGGGACCAACTGAATGTTGTGAATTTACATTGTGGGCCTCCTTTAATCAGCCAAACATTTTTGAAGATATGAAGTAACAAATATGAATCAAAATAGAAGAAGTCAGTCTGGAAATTATTGAAAGTTCATACAATGTATTTACACGCATGCCGACTAACATCAAGTTATTAATGGAGAATAACTTTAAGATTCTTGTCAAAAATAAAGTCGTATTCGCTTTATTTGTATTTCTCTTAATTAATACTATATTATAAACGGTAAAAGAAAACTCTCGACCGGTCGCGTTGTTGCCAGTGCCACATTTTTCGCTTTCGCTATTCTATTTTTAGCTCGGTTATGGGTTTCCCCTTACAATTGAGATATTTGTTAGTCAACCCTTCCTAAAACAGGTAACGTTTTCCGGCCGACTTTTTCTCCATTGCGTTGGTCGCAATTTGGTTGAGAAGCGGTTAGCATCGTAGATCGCTCGCGGAAGTTTATGTGACATCGAGCGTTTATTCTATTTTGTGCTGCACGCGAGCACCTTGTGAGTTATTATTTTTGATTTCTACTCTTTTTTGTTTTTTATTGTGCTTTTGTGATAGGACCGGTGGGAAAACAATTAGTTTAGGCGATGTTCCTGCAATTCCTCAATAGTTATCAGACGAAGAACGCGATGCAATTGATAATGAAAGTGACCCAAGTGAAGATGAAGAAATTCTACTTGATGATCACTTCAGTGAGTCACAGCAGTCCGGTGATGAAATCGTCGAACATGAGAATCCTTGTTCTTTTTATGTCGGAAAGGACAAAAATGCTAAATGGGACCAGTTGCCAAAGAAGAATAGTAAAACCAGATCCAAGAACATAATAAAAATTTTGCCAGGGCCAGAAAAAGATGCTCGTAACGTATCCACACCGCTTGATGCCTTTTCCATATTTTTTGATCACTTTGTCACACGATTATTGATCAAATTGTATATTTTACGAACATGTACATCCAAACAAAGAAAACAAATTACTGGAGAGATCGTGATTGTTTCTCTCTCTCTCTCTCTCTCTCGTGTTTCCCCATTTATAATTTGTTGGTTACATTAATTCGAGAGGTAAAATAATTCGCTAAATAATTACACTTTTTGTTGGCGTTCCACTTTGTGCAACGCGTAACCGTTGGTGTTATAGGAAGGAACGCGACCGGCCGAGGGTTTTAATATGGGGTACAGGCGAATAATTTATTGAATATATTTTTGTTAACAAAATAGGGGGTTGCAATTTATAAATAGACTATGATGGCGACACAGCTGAGAAACAGATTCTTATAAAAAATAAATTATTACGTCAGACAATGTATTGTTTAAAAAATGAAGTTGACGGAATTTAGGGCTTTTCAAAAAAATAATTAAGTAAAAAAATTATTAATATTTTGAGAAACTTTATAACCACGCTGTATATTTAACATGTACTGTCATATATGTGTAATGCAAATATGGAAACAAATATTTAACATGTATTGTCATATATAAGTAATACAAATATACATATAAATAAATAAAATATAAAAACAATAGATTGGAATTAGAATGAAATTGTTATTTTGGATTAATATTCGACCGATATTTTTAGATATTTATCCAAAATAAATTGATAATTCATTTCAGATTAAGTGCAGCTTTTAAAGCTAAATTTAACCTAAATTTAAAGTCATCAGTATGTAAGCTAACATGAAAAATAACACTGATAATGTGAATTAACAGATTACATTCTAGATACCTTCAGATCCGTGCTTTATTGCCTATAAAAGGTTAAATACAGCAAATTATTTTCCAGTTATATTCTCTTGGCACAATCTGTTTTTAATAGGATTCTATAAAAGTATTTTTTATCATAGTAAATTTATTGTATTCGATATATTGTGCGAGCTAGAGCATCCAGTTAAATTAAAATTGAACATAACACTCAGGTTCATATCACACAACAAACAAATTATAAAGTAAATAAGTAAATAAAATATACCTCATTATTATAAGAACTTTGATGGTTTATTTCCTTACCATACTTAAGATTGTCTACCTAGTAATCTGTTTTGATTTTTCAATTCAAATAAGTTACTTTTTGGACTAATTACGCCAATTAAAAGTATATCTAAGATAAATACACGTTTCAGAATGTCAAAACAGTCTCTTACAGCAAAAAATATACGTAATTAAAATATATAATGGGTCCCATTTGGAAAGATTATTATTTGTTTTATTTTCCTTAACTGAAAACATATTGTCGTCGTTATGTTAACTTGAACCTTATGAACTTTAATTTACATTTTAAATCTACCTTCATATTCTACATATTCTAAGTAATTGAATAATAAAGTATTCGTCTTACCGGCATAAAACTTGATGTGTTCTTTAATGTCGATAAATTATTAAACTTAGTAAATTTATTGTCAGATGTGGCAGATAAAAGCATTCCTTATATTGTGTAAAGGAACAGTTTCAAATAAATTTTGTATTTTGAATAACGTGCATCGCTCTACGATATCCTCGACTACATCGAATTTAATTATTTATGTACATTTTAATCTACAAATAACATAAGTTGTGCTATTAAAATTCGAGATATAATTTTTTAAATAGCAACATTATATTTTCTGATAGAATCTTATGGATGAGTTCTTTCTGATTATGGCAATCTAGTAGTATACTTTACAGTTATTTTGCAAATAGATTAAACACTTTTAAAAAATATAATTATGAAAATTCTGTGGTTACGCGAAAAATTTTAAAAATGCTTTTACGTCAAAAGTAATAATTGGAAGACTGGAAATATTACTGACAAACAAATTAATTGCTAATTTGTAACTGAAAATGAACAAAACACTAATGAAAACAAAGTAAATAATGAAATATATAACTCAACAACAAATACCAATGTAGTAATGATTAGAGACAACAAACAAAACACAAGATTAAATTAATTGATCACAATTAAGTCTGTTTTGTCTTAAATGCAACTATAAACTATTACACTTTTCCATCCATATATTATTTAAAACAATCAGGCAATATTGTTCTTATGTTCGTGTAGTGCCATATCCATTCATTCAGTGTGTCTAGATTTATTTATATTGTAAAAGACACTTTACATTTTAACAGGGGCGTAGCGTACATGGATGTGAGAGATGCATCGCATCCCTTAAAAAATTGGCAAATTAGTGTTATTTAAAAGTTTAATCGATTTATTCAATTATTACAATTTTTTAATTATTTTAAACCGACCGCAAACATACATTATTTACTTTAAATGCTCTAAAAATCAGCTTTTCTTATTGCATATCGGCCGTGAAGGCGCCCGAAATTATTGGACTCCCGCGTTACTTGCTACAGTGGTGAAATGCGATGGTCCACGGTACTTCCAAGCTACGCGTTAGATGGGCGAACAGGTCAGTGATCTTACGCAGTCAACAGTGGAACCTCTAGTGGGTGTTGTCATTATTTCCGGACTCAGTTATGCGATTATGTGAAAGTATCTTGGCGACTGTCGCCATAACATAAGGAAAATTTAGAAGCGCTGTTTCAGGTAATTGTGGAAAATAAAAATGAGGAATTGGATCGAGAAATCGTTGTTTGTGCTAGAGGCCTTTTAACTTCATTGCGCGACTTTGATTTTAATTTTTTCTTAGCAATGTTTTCTGCAATATTCCCACATTCCGAGAGTCTGTTTAAAATTCTACAGACAAAAATATCAGATATTAGTTATTGCAATAAAAAGATCGTCGATTTCAAATCACATGTTCAAAAAATGAGAAACGAGATTAGTGACATTTGGGACCGTAGTTTTAGTGGAATTTCTAAACTGAAATTCTTAAATCTAGATTCCACACAATTTACTTCATTCGTGAAACGTTTTCCTGACGAACCTTCTTCTTCAGTGATTTATAGTGATCCAGATATGAAGAAGATCACTGTGTTTGAGCTTCACCAATATATTATGTCCCTTCAATTATCTTCTGTTTTCCCGCAGTCATGAAAATTGTGTCGTTCATGAAAATGTATTTTAAAAGTTCATTTAAAGAAAAATTGAGCATCATCCCGTTCGAGTTCTTTAAAAAATTGGTATTTATGTGTACTTTGCTGACAGAATTATTGAACTAAGCACTTAATTATTGTACTAGTTTAACTTTACGTGACTTATACTTTTTCTTACTCTTATACCAATGTATTGATACTTTTGTACTATAATACTTTTGCTCCTAATTGATTTTGTGGTCTGAAAAAATAGACATGGCCATATTGATGCGCAATGTCGAATGCTGACTTTCATGGGCAGAAAATAAAAGGTTTAAGCTATTTGCATTGTTCATATGTTTGATACATCTAATTCTTAGAAGATTTTTAACAGCACCATGTTCTCTGATTTTTTTTCTATCTGGCTCATTGTAGATTCGACGTTTTTATGTATGTGGATATTTCAAAATGAAATATCCAAATCTAAAAATCCAAATAATAATGATACCATGAATTTTGTTGTGTGTCTGGGTTTTGTCGTCACGTCCTATCATAATTAGTGTTTCTATTCTTTCATTTTCATCAAGTTAACATATTTAATCAGTTTAAATGACAACAGTATTTACTGTCACTTTAGTGTTTTGTGTCTTGTGAGCCACATCCTATGGTTTATTATTATTTTTTAAATTATTTATTTTATTATCTTACTATTTTTGATATATTTTTATAGTTTCAATTACATTATGAATAATATATCTCGCATTTTAATTACTATTTTTAATGTAGAATTTTTATCTTCAATTGTAAAATAGATGTGTAACGCTACATTGCCCTAACTAGAAAGAGTACATCTACAAGATTATATCGGGAAAGTATATTAAGAAAATTATTGTTATTTATGAAAATCATCGTTATTTATATTGTTATTTATGAAAATCCACTATGTTATATGTGAAATTCGAGTACTGCCATCTAAGTTACTTTTACGCAAGAAGAAATTACATCAAGGTGTCCGAGGGTATTAACATACCCTTAATGAGGTACGAGGGTTCAACAGTACATAGTATTAAGAATATTGAATTTAATCCAGACTTTTCTTGTCTTGAAGATGATGCTTGTTTTATCAATGCAATGTGATGTAACATTTATTTTGTTGATGTATCATTTTATGTATGCACAAACGCATAATTAATACAAAAGATTCTTCAATTTCACTTACCTGATTCTCACTGCTAAGTAACTTGAGTTGATCGTTGATAAGGCTATATTTGGCCGACTCTTCCTTTCTCAACGCCCTCTCCTTCTTCAGTTCCGGACTCCAAAATGTTTTGATGGAATGCATCGAGGAGCCCAACTTTTGATTAGTCAGTTCTAGTTCCTTCTTCAAGTTGGCCAGGTCTCGTTGCAGGTCGGAATTTTGATGTTGGAGTTCTCCAATGAAAGGCTGATGGGAAGTCGGCGATTGGCGGGCGGACCTAGAGATGTACGGTTCGTCATCGAAGTAGAGACCGCGGTCGAGTGATCTGTCTCGTCTGTCTCGAATTGGGAGGAATTCGCGTTCGTGGTCCATTGTGGGACCACGATCCAAGGACTGGTAGCGTACCGACATCGGGTTGGATGGTCTGGAATAGAGAGTAAGATCTAGAAAAAAGTGAAAATTTTTGCAAAATCTGGTATGTCACCAGTTAAAATTCATTAAGTGTGAGGATATGTAAGTATATTAAAAATAGAGTCGTTAAGGTATCTTCTCTTTAAATTAAATATTATCCATTTTGTTGCTTAATCGTTCATATTTAATAGAAACATAAAAATGTGATAAGCATGCAACTTCACAGAATTGGGTTTATTTTTGATTGTTAGATCCAAAAGATATATTACACTTGTTCAGCTTATTCTACACAAATTATAAATGCCATGTTACACGATTTTTTCCATTACTGTCATTTAAGTGATATGGTATCATGATACTGTTCACCGAGGATTAGTTATTAGTTAAATCTATTAAAGTACAAAAATAACGTTTTAGTTAATAAATCTGCTCATCAAGAATAGGAAAAGGTGTGAGATCCTTAGGTATGCGTAGAAGAAAGATTGGGGCAGTATTCGAAGGGAAAAGGGTGTTGTTTACGCGCGGCCATATCGAACTGTGTACATTCACATTCAATATGTATTCATCGATATTCACTCTGAAATGATTTGAATGCGACTGGAGTAAAGACCAGGCTATTTACTGCGCACCTCGTGGGCGGTTCGACATTTTTGAGACTTGTTCCTATTCTTGATGAGTCGTATAATTATCGAAGATGGCGTTGCGGGATCATTTTGTAAATTATTTATAAATGGCAACTGTGTGCAACTAACACCTCATTTGAAAGCTTCTTCAAGCACCCTTTTTGGAGTTGTTTTTATTTTGACATGCTTTTTAATTTTTGAAAACATCGATTAAACGTAATATTGGCATACCATCACAATTTTTAGGCAGTGCCTTCCTGTAAAAGTTGAGTGTCAGGTTTCTTCAAATCACGCAATAAATCACTTTGACATTTTTTCATATCCGAATTGTTTCTATTTAATATATTTCATTTTTACATTTAAAAATAAATTATACGTTAATAGAAAATAATAATTTAATTCACAAATAAAATGATACAAGTAAATAGTCTATCTTTTAAAGAATTTTAAATTAAATGCTGAAAATGTGCATCTCCTTGTTGACAATAGAACATTCTGTTATAAAACTTTTCTATTACATATTCACATGTTTCTGCGGAAATTAACCTACATTCGTTAAATACTTATGTATATAAAACATGTGAATATGTAATAGCAAAACATAGGTGTTAGTGGGTTGAGTAGAGTATAGCTTAGATTTCATGTAGTCCTACAAACAGAAATCTAAGGTTGTTAGATCTAGATACTGAACAGGTTATTATATTGTTCATTGAG
Source organism: Rosalia funebris (assembly GCA_037954035.1). NCBI lineage: Eukaryota > Metazoa > Arthropoda > Insecta > Coleoptera > Cerambycidae > Rosalia > Rosalia funebris. Next base: position 20,119,270 of record JAZFAV010000026.1, on the reverse strand, counting down.
ATAAACTCTTGCTGTCCCATAATAGAGCGGAGGAGCACCATCCTGTTGAAAGTTATTTTCAGATGTCGAAATTATTAGTATCTTCCTCAAAAATCTTAGTGGCTCTATAGCATTTTGTATATGTTCAAATATAAAGGTTCTTTCAATAAGGACGCTCGATTTTTAAATTTAAATAAAATAAGTTATTTGTGAGAATGCACTCATTTTTTTTATATGAAAGAATATTTTATGGAATTAAGCATTAAGTATGGAATATAGCGTCATTTAAATGTCCGCCGCGGCTTTGCTTAGTGGTACATATTCGAGAAGTCCAATTTTTGATGACTTTGTCGGTCCAATATTTCGATGACCAGTGAATTTGCTGGATGGCGCTCGTTATGTTGACTTTAAGGGCATCAATTGTTTGCGGTTTATTCGCATAGACCTGCGATTTAAGATAACTCCAAAAGAATAAGTCTAAAGAAATTCAATCGCACGATGTTGGTGGCCAGTCCACGTCACCGCTCAGCGAGATAATCATGCCTTCAAATGGTTCGTGCAGATGTCCATCGTGGCATGTGCTATATGGCATGTAGCACCGTCCTGTTGGAACCATATGTCATCGGTATCCATATCATCCAGTTTAGGCCACAAGAAGTTGCTTATCATTTATCATCTAACTTGCCGTTGACGATTATGGCAATGCCAGTTTCGTTTTGGAAGAAGTACGGAGCGATTATTTCGGCAGATCAAAATTCGCATACTCGTGTATCTCGTGTAAAAAGGTACCGTCCCAAATCCGAAAATTTTGCTTGTTCACATTTAGCGACGAGGCCCATTCATCCAAGAATGGGCCTCGTCGCTAAAGGTAATTTTGTTTGCGAAATTTGAGTCAACTTCTAACTGCTTCAGAGCCCAATCAGTGAACACACGACGTTGTTTATGGCCATTTACTTTAAGTTTCTGGGTCAGTTGGATTTTATACAGAAGTTGAAGTCGTAGAAAGGCCAAGTTCTTGTGTACGAAGAGAAATTTACTGCCTCGGGTTTCCCCGGACACTCTCACGCACAGCAGCGGATTTCAGTAGACTTTGCGTTTCTGTGACGTATCGATTGACCCGAATTTGGCCACCAAACGTCGAATAGTCGACTCGACGGGACGGTTGTAGTGAGGATAAAAATCATGTAATGCGCGGAGCGTTTTTTGAACAGAGCACTGATTTTGAAAATAAAATTTGATGATTTGCACACGTGATTGAACGCTATAACCTTTCACTGTGATTTGGCATACACTACTGAATAATTCACAATAAATTTGACAACTAATGTTTTACGAGTAACAACATGACCGCTGTAACCTGTAACCGCTGTAATTTCAAGCATTCCTATTGAAAGACCCTATACATTGCCCGTTAAATCTCAAAACGTAGGTGCAATATATGTGGCTCTCAGGAAAGATATGAATTTTACCTAAATTCTGAATATCTACATTACTATTTACAAAAAGCGTAGATTCATGAATAAAACTAATTGTTTTTGAATATTCAAGTTCGTGAAATAGTTTTTCTGATAGCGTTTCACAAAATTGAAGTTTGTGAATTGAGTTTTCTGTGAGTTGGTAAACCAATCGTAATTTGTATGGGTGAAATTTAATATAAACACAAAATAAAATTTGAATATTGTAAAAACGTCTCCTAAAAAAAGTTACTTTTGAGTAAGTTCTGTCAAAAAAAAAATCTAAGTCAGTTTTTGTAGGGAGACACTGTCTAAGAAGTTTTATGATAATGATTTTGAAAATGGTGCGTGCGGTAACGCCATCTCTGATGACTATATCTCTATATATTAACTAAGATATTATTTTTATACTTTAATCACCCCAATTTTCGTTATTTTAGATTTCTCAGATAGGGAGAAACGTTACACGCGCATTTCCTAAGGTAATTCATTTAGTTTTCCATTGTTGTTATCCTGATTTTTCTTCAGAAGAACCTACTTCTTCATACTGCAAAAGGTTGATCCATTATCATTTAGTATATTTGCATTATACAATTAAACTTATTAAATAGGATTAGAGATGGTGTAATTTAGCTCTTTGGTTTTTAAGATATTTATATATAAAGCATGTAAACAGTGCAACACAAATGAAAATAAAGTGCCTTATTTATTTATTACATATAAAAGTACCCAACTACCTTATACTAAATTCACCTTCGATTTATTTTTTATGTTGTGTTCGTGTCTGTGCCATTATTTATATTGAATAACGAATCATTTCGTCAGTTTTGGAGAAAATACATGTATACATCGAGAATTCCCAAGCAAAGTACGTTGAAAAGACATTTCCCATCTAGATAGACCTTATTTTGGTGCTGGAGAATCAACTGATATTGAAGAAAGTTAAATAATATTTCAAAAATCTCAAGTGAAAGTAGATTAAAAAAATTTACATAGTAATTGCGCAGAAGTCCATATGGCGCCATAGGATTATAATCAAATATCTTATATATTTAATATATGGTAATATTATAATGCTAGCTATCCACAGTGTTAATATAAATGCCATGCATATATCCAATCGAAAAATGGTGACCTATTTGAAGTACTATTTGATTGATTTATAATGCATTGTTACTGTTGATACTTGCAAGTTGTTTTAGGTTTAGATCGTATTGTAACACAAATGTAGTTGAAAAAAATCATGAACGTAAGATAGCACCCTTAGAGATAATTTTGTGTAAGACTCACGACGTATACTAGAAATAAAATAGGTGTTACACTCCAGACCCTTGAGACAGTCCACTCAGAACATCCAGTATTTCTGACGAACTACTAGTCGCCTACTCTCATGCTAAAACATCTGCCAACGTAAATAGGGTGTTTTTATAATTAAGCCGTGTCTCCCCATTCCATAATATTCCAGTGTTAGTAACAAACGCGAGATAGATGTATTATCAAATATGCGAGGGAAATCTATATATGTATAATGTTTGTAACTTCTACACTGTCAAAATATTTAGTTCGAGTCAATAGTTTGCAGCAAATTAGTGACAACAAAATATTCAGGGAGAAAATTGTGTTAGTGCCTAAGAATTACGTTAAAACTTATTAAAAATGCAATCATATCCTTATAAACAACCTAATGCAAGCAGTAGCATATTCAAGAGCATCGATGAGTTAAGAACATTTCAGTAACTTCTTTATAACTAGCAATTAACTAAACTTTATAAAAAAATAATTAACTAAAGAAAATCTGCTGAACAAAATATCATATAAAAGGTACTGAATTTTATCGAGCCTGGTGTAAATTTGAAAATATATATATGTGTGAATTACATAGGTCGCTATGATAATCAGATAATCCTTTCGTGTGCTTTAAAAGTAATACTTGAAAGTGAAAAATTCGTTCATAATCATATAATAAATTTAACGAAACTTAATGGTTATGAAAGATTTAATAATATTTACGAGTAAGCAAATCGCAATAATATTGCGCCGCCCCCTCGCTCATATCGAAGACACCTCCGGAGCATGCATCTAGAGGCTTCGGATCAAAAAACAAAATTTACCAGGTTGTTCGCAAGGGTCGATTTACTGTATTGATTTTGTCAAAATTCTGAAATTCGAACGAAAAGCATTTTGTACATCGATCTAAAAATTTCGTAACACACACGATAACAGCCGTTTAGTAAATAGAGATATGATAAGGAAATATTGTTAAATCTTTCACTACAATTCTATCATTTAAAAGCCTTCAATCACTCGCATTCTCCAGATTCATTTGAATACTCGCGTGGCGGAGAAAGGCTGCATTTTAAGGTTTTATTCGTTATTTTTTTTTAAGGTCTATCTATTTTTTCCAGGTATGTTCTGTGAACTATCAAAGAAGAAACTTCTCCATACATAATATTTTTATATTTTCAATCCTAAGTGTTTCATGCAACATAACATTTGGACGAATATTTCAGTCATCGACTTTTACAAAGTATCAGTCGCCTTAGAAACTAAAATTCAGCTATTTGTTCATCATGAAAGCACAGAAATAAGCCAAAATAAAGATGAATACACAAATAAGCCCTCATAATTTATAAAAGTTTCAAAAGAAGCAACATATAATCGTTACACTCAAAAGAGGAGAGCTTTCAGATTGTTCTATGAACTAGAATACAATAAAATAAATAGAAGGTAAAACTAGTATTCTTCTTCCTCCTTTCGTTGATGAGGCGCCGTTGACAGATTAATGTACGCTGACTATGCATTTTATAAACAAAGTATTTATACTTTTCACAGGTAACTTTCGTTTTACTGTTTTTGTGAGAACCATATAAGTAGCAGGTGATTCGCCCTGTGTGAGCTGAAGCGTCAAGCTGCTTGTTGGGGGTTATTCTGAATATTTGGAAAGAAAAATTGACACATCCTTGGGCAGACAGCAGAGTATAGCCCTTTGTATCAAATGCTGCTCCATAGGCCAATGCATTAAGACATTTTCTTCTGGTGCAGGGCTTGCCAATGTTATAATTCAGATATATTTTATAGGAGTTTATTCCAACTATATCTAGCTCCCTAAATAATACGAATATAGGCCAACGTCTTGTTTCACGCGAAGTAGAAAATGTTAAGCACATTTGATGTCCCGTATTCACACCTCCTTTAGTGGCGTTATAATCAATAATCATGAAAAGCTTTCCAGTTTCAGGATCCAACTATTCCCTGTCGTGCTTAGTTGATAATAATAGCACAGCTTTGTTCTGTTTGGTGACATGGCTCATTAATGAAAATTTGTATTGAAACCCGAAAAGGCTTCCCCACCCAACAGGTGATTTGTCTGCGAGAAATTGTGTGGGAATTTCCATCTTGCTTTTCTTCAGAGTTCCCAAACACATCAGTCCAATCTGAAGCAAATGTTCAGCAATATGATAGCTGAATGAATAAATCTCCAAGTTAAATGTGTAGAATGTTTTACACATTGCATAAAACTTTAACTCATATCTTGCAGGTTTTTGGGGTATATACTGGATGAACACACAATCATCACGGAATGCTACAAGCATTTCGTCAACTTGGAAACCAAACTGTGATTCACCTACTGACTAAATAAATACGACAATAGCGCAATTTCATTCCAAAATTCGTAACAAAACATATGTGTATAGTTTATTTCATCGTTATTTGCCAAATAAAATATCCCAAATGGCTCTTATCTCATACCGTGACTTGTTTTTATGGCTAGACTCAGGTAGACTGTTCCGTTTATAGGCAAGATAAGAAAGTTTTTTATTTGGCAAATAGCGATGAAATGCATAGTACACAATCATATCTGGCAGTTTCACTCGATTTCAAGGCGGGCTCTTCACAAAATTAGAAAAGTGCGGCCCTTTTTCTGCACATGCGAGTACTTGAGGGTTATTATTATTATGTTTTGTGGGTTTGGGCCTCATCAGCCACTGATCGCATGAGTAGTCCCTTGGCGATCCCCTCTTGTCCGGGTCATTTTCCAAAAATGCTATCCCATAAAAGGAGCAATTTGGGCACGTCCCTCGCCTTAAGCCTCGCCTTTTCTAGGATAACAGGGGTCCCTAATATAAGGCACTTCCTCTCCTCCGGTGCAGGGCAGGTGTAAAGAAGATGAATCGAGGTTTTCTCGTCTTTTCTGCAGTATCTGCATGCCGAGCTGTCAATCAGTCCCAGTTTATGCTTATATGCATTCAGGCTACTATGGCCCGTTATTATTCCTACCAGGATTCTGGCTTTTTGCCTGTTCAATTTAATGAATTCTTGGACCCATTTCTCAATCTCTGAGTATTCGATGAACAGTTCAGGGAACAGTAGATCAAGGAAGGTGCCGACAATGTATCCTCCGGAGTCCAGTTGTGCTCGTATCGATGATACAATTTTATCCAGAGCTGTTTCCGTTGACTTACCAGCTTGATAAGCGTGCTGGCTCCCTTGAATCGGTCTCTCTATTAGGAAAGTATCCCGAAGGTACCTGTCAACTAATCGTTCGGCCGTCTTCAGTAAAAGTGAAGTGAGGCTAATCGGTCGAAAGTCCTTAGGGGACGTGTAACCGACTTTGCCCGGTTTAGGTATAAAAACAACCCTTGTGCCTAGCCACACTTTTGGGACCTTCTTCAGTACCAAGCTGGCCCTGATGATCCTTATAAGTGGACCAAGGATTATATCTTCTGCTTTCTGCAGAAGTACCGGGTAAATACCGCCCGGTCCCGGTGATTTATGTGGCTCAAAGGACCTCAAGGCCCACCTCATATTAGCCGGTGTGACTATCTCCTTCACAAGTTCCCTGTCGTCCACCTCTCGGTTTACCGCCCAGGTCCCATGTGCCCCTATTACTAGTGGGTCGGAAATGTCTCCCGTCCCCGGTCTATGAAAGCCCGGAAAATGTGCTTTGATGAGATGGTCTAAGGTTTCCTCATCCGATTCCGAGAAATTACCGTTAGGTAGCTTGAGCGATCCTAAAATCGCTTCCGGGCTACGAGCAAGGATCTTGAGGGTTAAATTTATATGATTATGAACGAATTTTTCATTTTTAAGTATTACTTTGAATCGAACTCCTAGTTAATTAAAGTGTTACTATTAAATATTCAGTGTATAGTTCTTTCGAACTATTCTACCTACATCAATTTGTGAGTACGATGTGTTGTGTCTCCAAGAGAAACCTGCTTCTTGGATGACATGGGTAATAGCAAACTTGTTTTACACATATAACGTTTTGCGTAGCGACAGAAATTCTCAAACGAATGGTTTTTCAAAAGGTGATAAAGTCCCACTCGCATATAAAACGAATACCATTGTAACTACACTTGATCTCACTTCAAGTTTTTCTTGGCATATGCAGCGAGTCCGAAGAGTATAAATTCGATAATAGTGGTACTAACATATTTTTTAAATCACCCGGATATCTGAAAATATGTATTAGAAATTTTATTTTAAGAGCTCTGTTTTAAAAGTAATAATACGTTGTTTATGTCATAATAATGTATGTAATTAATAATGTAATGCCATGTTTGTAATTAAAATCCCCGTTTTTATTGCTTTAAGGTTTTAAAACTCCCATTTTTATTAGCGTAAGAATTTTTTTGAGTAATAATTCAACAAAGCAAATGAAACTTTAATGACTATTGAAATTTAAAACAAAGACATTAATTTACGCTGAACATCATACTTCGCATGCTAACATTAAATAATAACTAAAGATTTTATTTTATTTCAATAATTTTGTGTCTTTTTTCTTTATTTTTATTCTGTGATTATTTTAAAAATACTTTACTTATGCTTAAATGTGAAATGAAAAATGTTTATCTAACCCTTATTTTACTTTACTGTACATAAAACAGGAGTTATTTCAACTCATGTAATAAAAAATGGAGATTTTTATTTAAAAAATAGATCACATAATTTTGTAAAATAGGACTCAAAATTTAAGGGTAGCTCTGAGAGTGACATTTCAAATACATATTTTGACATGTTTGAGTTATTTTCCTTAGTACCGAACCGAGTAGAAATTTTATCGAACCATTACTTCTTGGATTCACTGTATACATAGCATTAAGGAACAAACTAGAATACCAGGCATTGTGAAAAACTGCGATGCAGCATATGAAGGGTATCAGTCTATTGCAAATAGGTTTGCATCCTACTTAGGATGTAGGACGCAACTTAATACTTCAAATCCTTAATATGAAACTACTTATATAAATAATGACCACAATAATAATTTAAATATAATCAATGTAATTCGGGACATTGAGGGAGATATTCGTAAAAGTATAAAAAATAAAAGAAACTAATATTTGGATTAGACAGTGTATAGCTGGTCAAGAATATGAACAAGTCTCAAAATTGCGATATCGAACTGCCCACGAGGCGCGCAGTAAATAGCTTGGTTTTTACTCAGTCGCATTGAGACATTTGTAGAGTGAATGAGTATGTATGAATGTACACAGAGTTCGATCTGGCCGCGCGTAAAGTGCATTCTTTTCTTTTCGAATGCTGCCTCACTCTTTCTTCTACGCATCACAGAGAATCTCTGTGATGCAATCTCTATTCTTGGCAAGCTGTACCAATTTTTATTGTTAAACATTGTCCTGCTGTATTTATATAATATTAGTTGTTTATTTTCAATTTAATTCTCCAATCTTGAAATTTTCCAGATACCTATGCGGAAAGACGTGAAAATCTGTTATTCGTTTCAGCTCATTTACAATACTACAAGCCTATTTCAACAATTTCCAACTTTGATAACTTTATTGAAATTATTTTATGATACCACAAATAAGGAAGTAAAATCCCAAGTATGTCTTACGCAACATGGATTTATGATGAGTTAGTCTACTGTAACGAACTGATGTTATATTACGCAGTATGTGTTGGAAACTCTAGATGTACAAGGCGAAGATGACACAATATACATGGACATAAGTACTAGTCATTTCATCGCTATTTGCCAAATAAAAAACTCTCTTATATGCCGATATGCAGATAAGCAGAACACTCTACCTAGCCATAAAAACAAACCACGGTATGTTTTGAGATTTTTTATTTGGCAAATAGCAATGAAATAACTATAAAGCATCTGATCAAATCGATTTATTTTTACTATTAAAAAAATCAAGTAACTGGTTTTTAAACGCACTACTCAAGCTATTTAAATCGTATCTATTTAATGGGTGACAGTATGTAGAATATCAGGGCGTCAAATCTGTATAACACTAAATACAATAACATCTAAGGTATCTAAGACGAGAACTTGGATCCCATACTATTCGTCACTTTTATAAATGATTTAACTTATTTTATTCAGAGCGATAATTTAATATTCGCGAATGCTCTTAAGATATTTAGCAACATTTCAACTATGGGAGATTGTCATATTCTTTAAAAGGATAGTATAAATGACGGTGTTCTAAGAACCACTTATGATTACTCGTATATATCCAAGTGTATGACAATGAGAATGACATATTCTAGGAAAAGAGATTTCATGTAGGTAGTGTCAGCACCAAATAGGAATTGGTTCACTCAACGAGTGTTCAGAAATTAAAGACTGAGGCATGTTATTACTTTTCCGCACTCAACTATACTAGCAGAAAAGTAATGTAAACGCGTAAAGAAAAATGGAAAACAATTTTTTTTTCATTTATTTTTCGGGCTAAAAACAAAAAAAATGGTTTTTAAAAATTTTTGTCTGTGTGTGTCGTTCTCGTCGTTGTCGGCATTTATTCTTGTTAGCACGATAACTCAACTAAATCGTGTCGGATCGATTGGGTTTTGACTGATTCTGATCGAGGGCGTCTCAAAGATGACACATATTCATTTTGAGATGGATAGGACATACCCCACCCTGTTCATGGGCCATAAGAAAGTACGATGGTGGACTATTTGAGAAGTTTTTTGTTAGCACGATAACTTAACGAAATCGTGTCGGATCGATCGGATTTTGACTGATTCTGATCGAGGACGTCTCCCAGATGACACCTATTGATTTTTTAGGTGGATAGGACACACCCCACCCTGTCCATGGGTCATGACAAAGCACGATGGTGGATTATTTGAGAATTGTTTTTGATAGCACGATAACTCAACGAAACCATGTTGGATCGATAGCGTTTTGACTGATTCTGATCAAAAACGTCTTCCAGACGACACCTATTGATTTTGATGTGGATAGGACACACCCCACCCTGTCTATGGGTCATGAGAAAGCATGAAAGTGGACTATTTGAAAAAAATTTTTGTTAATACGATAACATAACTAAATAGTGGCGCATCGATCGGATTTTAACTGATTCTAATCGAAAACGTTTTCCAGATGATACCTATTGATTTTAAGGTGGATAGAACACACTCCACTCTGTCCATGGGTCATGAGAAAGGAAGACGGTGGACTATTTGAGATTTTTTTTTTATTAGCACGATCACTCAATTAAATCGTGTCGGATTGATCGGTTTTCGACTGATTTTGATTAGGGACGTCTACCAGATGACATCTATTGATTTTGAGGTGGATAGGACACACTCCACCCTGTACATGGGTCATGAGAAAGCACGTGGACTATTTGAGAAAAATTTGCCCATTTTGCATTGAACGAAAAAAACATATATTCAGCTTGTGTCATATACGAATGAATGAAAAAAAATAATTTCGTTCGATCACAAATGTATTGATACGGCACTGAAAACTGTCCAATAAAACACATATTCTGCATTTATGTGTTGGTTTATTTTTTCTCGGCCACTCAGTTTCAAGATAGATATGTTTTACGTGTGGAAAAGTCCATTTTAAGGTTTTAAAACTGTTTACTTTATAATAAATTAAGTTTTACAGTACATGCGAATTATACAGTATGAAATAATTTTAAAATATTAGGTCTGATTATTAAGAGCTGTAAACATTATAATAATATATTTATCTTAAAAACATTTTTACTTTGCCTATGTGAGATCTAAATTGAGCATGGATACTTAATATATTATCCACTATATATGATTCACATAAATAATCAATATTGCATTATCGTAATTATATATGTACGGATAAATGTAGTAATGATAATATATAATATATAAGGTTACTTTTAAATTATTTTATAATATTGATAGGCCTACCTTAATACTTAGATTTATATTTTATGTCCTGTTAAGTTCAGTAATATTATTAAAGCAAATCTTTTAATGGTATAAATACTGTAAAAGCGAGCGAAAATTTCGCAGGCCCTTTGATGATTTATGTACCCGGTTAGGCAAATATTAAAAGATATTTAAATTAATTATAATTTACTCGTACCTTTACCACATTCATTCATAATGTTTGTATTTGCTCTATACGCATAAAATAAATAATAAATGAGAGGCTGTGTGTGAATATGTTGTACCTATATAATCACCGTTGTTTTATGCCTATAGGTCCATTATTGTATTTATATAACCAACTCGAAAATACATAATATAAAAAAATAAATACATAAAATGTTTTGATTAATAAATAGTGATCATCATCACTCATCAAAATAATCATCATCGTAATAAACCATCAAAAAATGCGTTGTGGAGTTATTTCGAAAATTATCTTTAACTGACAACAGTGTGTGAGTAACATTTTATTTAAGAGCTGTTCCAAATACTTATTCAAACGTTGCCTTTCTTTTAACATCTGTCTTTTGATATATGTTTAATTAACTTTAATATTGGCACATAATTAAACTGTAAAAACGCGATTAATTTTTACCCTATAAAGTTAAGTGTGTTTAAAGTCCCGCCCTAAGGACTTTCGAATGGAAGAGACCTAAAAGAATAAATATATTAAAGTATAAAAATAATGTTTTAGTTAATTAATAGTAATATAATCATCAAATAAGGCGTTTTAACGCCATTTTGAGTATGTTTTTTTAAACAGGGACAGTATGGCGAGTAATGCCTCGCCTGAAAGCTGCTTCAAATATCTATTCGAACGTTGTTTTTATTTTAACGTCTTTTTTTCTGAAATAATCGATTATATTTAATATTGACATATTTTGTCGCATTATTTACTTTTACTATATTATTTGTTTGTAGGTTCAACTGTAGATGCTTATCTATTATTATACCTAGATATTTTACCAATGTTACCAATGCTTTAGTAATTAATGCCACTTATTAGAAGGTAACCGAAATTAGGTATATTAGGTATGGTATGGTAAAAGTACTTCGTTTTATCATAGTTCATTGTTAACATGTAACTAAACAGCTGATGGATAATCACATCCGCAAAATCATTGTATATAAATTTAACGACAATGCATATGATAGAAATATATATTTTTAACTTTGTTTTGTTTACAGTTTTATCTTATAGCTTTATACCTATAAGATAAAACTGTAAAATTCCTGTATGTATTTCATGTATTTCTAATTATGTTTGTAACATAATAAGTCATATATACATGTATTATTGGAATTCATTCAAATTGACAGAATTTAACATAATAGGAAACCAAAAATAATCGGAAAAATAAGATAAGAAGTTTCCCTTTCCATTCCCTTTTTTTTTCAAGTTTTTTCTAAAAGAGACATTGAAAATTTAAAAAGACATCAACACATTGCCCAATTGTTATTATGAAAAAACATTACAATGTCTCTTATAAAGAAAGCTCTATGTAATATGTATATAATCAGTAAGTAACAATTAAAATAAATTGCTTAAATTTTAATTCCAGTGAAAGGTCGAACATGTTCCTGTCTAATTTTAGTTGACCATTTTTTAAATTAAATGTAACGTATACAAGTTAATCTAAAACCACAATATAATGTCAAATTTTATTTTATTGGCCTAACTAGGCCCATATTTATTTCATTTTCGAATTTTGATTATATGAAACGAATAAAGAAAATTATGAAGAGAAAATCATGTCATACGATAAAATGAAATTTTTATCAACGTTATTAATAATCTTCATTATGTTATATGATAGTGACATTAATTTACATTAAAAGTTAATTTAACAGTTAATTTAAGTGTTTTCTTACAAATTTTCGGATAAAATTCGGTGTTTCTTAAATTATTGTATGTTTCAGTGAGGAGACTGTATAGAAATACTAGTGAATTGGCTACGGAGATAGGATACGAACCCCAATGAAGATTTCTAAGCTCTTTAATAATAAAAAGTAATACTCCAACAGAGCACCCGCATCTCAATCTACTCTCAGTATACTGAAGGTAAATATAATAAACATCTGCCAAGCATAGATAATCACGAAAACCTCGTGAAAGGTAAAATCTACAGCAAGTCCTTTTAGTTCATAAAAAGATCTCAGTTATAATCAACTCTAAGGCTATGATTTACATCTACATTCTGTTTCCTAAATAACAGCTATCGATGTACATATACTGGAAATTAAAAAAATATCATTATTATTTATAATTAGAAAGCAAAAGAGGTTAGGTAATTTTTATTTATATTATTAGAGAGCAGTGGCGGCTGGTGCAGGGAAGGCAATGAGGTAGTGCCCCCCCCCCCCCAACTAATTCCTCAAATTCTTAAAGTTCTATATTTTATTAATAACTTAATACAGGTTCTGCGTAAATTTTATCATTGTGTCAATTGAAGTTCTATTTTTTATGATTATTTTACTTGAAATTTAATTTTAATTGGCTGCTTTGCTGGAACCGCGCAATTTGAATGAGGGTGTACTACTGGTTACAGCGAGTGTACAGCGGGATGACATACTAAGTAGTCCCGCGCCACCCGGGATGGTCGGAGGTGAGAAACATAGCGCGTGCAGTTAAAGTCCGTTGGATTACGTCATCAGTTGGGCTAAACCAAGTTGCCCCAAGCCAATATTACACTTTTCCAGAAAATATCAGAAGCCAAAAGTTATACGAGAAAATCTAATAAAAGTATGTACAATTTAGCAGATTGGTTGTGTGGCTGTAGTGTTCGAAATGCACTGTTTTGTTTCGTTTGTTTAATTCGAAATTCTCTAAAAGCGATCCCTCTTGGACCACTAAGGGAATCTGTGATTTGAAGCACCTCACTGAAAAAATTAAAAGGCATAAAATGAGTAAAATTAAATTTTAAAATTTAAATTTTAAATGTTTAAAACTTGAACATTACATTTAAAATGTTTTAATTAAATTAAAAATTTAATTAAAACATTTAAATTTAATATATTTAAAATTTAAAATATTATGTGCTATAATTAAATAGTGCATATCGATTAAATATTATCCAAACAAATGAACACGTAGCTAAGAATCGACATATGCCGAATTGCGATATTATTTTTAATCAACTACAGCAACGAGATATTGACAGTCTTAATATTCAGTCCTACGTGACATCATTCAAAATATCAATTCAGCATGTGAAATATACAATTGATTACGATTATTACCGAGAAAATGAAAACAGTGATGATGAAGATCACCAGGGACCGTAAAAGGCAGCGTTTTGAAGACAAACATGCAATGGTTGCTAAAGAAGCGTGTGATCTTATTATTTCTAATATTGATGACCGATTTATGTTTAGTGATTACTTCTCTATAGCTCATATTTTTCAACCTCAGTTGTTTTCCACGTTTTAAGTAAATTTTCCCGAAATCAAATTTCAGAAAGCTATTAACATTTACGATTTGGATCCAATTGCATTTAAACATGAATTAATAGTGTTTTATAATAGACCAAATTTTGCAACTGCTGCGAGTGTTTTAACATTAATACAATGTTTTTATGAAAATAACTTAACATCTTCGTTTGTGGAGACTGTTAAATTATTCAAAATTTTGTGTACAACACCAATGACGACAGCCGGGAGTGAGCGATGTTTTTCTACTTTTAAACGAATAAAAACATTTTCAAGAAATACCATGAAAGAAAGTAGACCATGTGCATTAGCAGTGTGTTCAAATGAACAAGAACCAATAACATCAACCATAAATTTCAATGAACTTGTTATCGACCCTTTCGCCCAACGCAAAGAAAGGCGTATGAACTTTTTTTCAAGAAAATTAATTAAAACTAAATAGGTATGTACCTAATTTAATTATTTTATTCTGATATTTAAAACCTGGCTTAAAACACTGCGATATACCTACCTCAAAATGTAACCATGTAGGTGCCTAAAAATATACATAAATTAATCTTTATTTATTGCCCCCTAAGTTGTAAAACGAGTCACCACTGTTAGAGAGTGGGAATATATTTTTTTCACATTTTCTTATTCATTTCGACCAATTTATTGAGATTCGCTACTAAATATCGAAATCTGTTCCCTCCTAACAGGAACGATGATCTTTAGTAAGAATTATTAACGCTTTTGTTGAGAGTGACTCATGTGAAAGTTTGAAAATGAGTTCTACGAGTATAGTATAGTATAGTATAGTATATTATAGTATAGTATAGTATAGTATGGTATGGTATGGTATGGTATGGTATGGTATGGTATGGTATGGTATGGTATGGTATGGTATGGTATGGTATGGTATGGTATGGTATGGTATGGTATGGTATGGTATGGTATGGTATGGTATGGTATGGTATGGTATGGTATGGTATGGTATGGTATGGTATGGTATGGTATGGTATGGTATGGTATGGTATGGTATGGTATGGTATGGTATGGTATGGTATGGTATGGTATGGTATGGTATGGTATGGTATGGTATGGTATGGTATGGTATGGTATGGTATGGTATGGTATGGTATGGTATGGTATGGTATGGTATGGTATGGTATGGTATGGTATGGTATGGTATGGTATGGTATGGTATGGTATGGTATGGTATGGTATGGTATGGTATGGTATGGTATGGTATCGTATAGTATCGTATCGTATCGTATGGTATGGTATGGTATGGTATGGTATGGTATGGTATGGTATGGTATGGTATGGTATGGTATGGTATGGTATGGTATGGTATGGTATGGTATGGTATGGTATGGTATGGTATGGTATGGTATGGTATGGTATGGTATGGTATGGTATGGTATGGTATGGTATGGTATGGTATGGTATGGTATGGTATGGTATGGTATGGTATGGTATGGTATGGTATGGTATGGTATGGTATGGTATGGTATGGTATGGTATGGTATGGTATGGTATGGTATGGTATGGTATGGTATGGTATGGTATGGTATGGTATGGTATGGTATGGTATGGTATGGTATGGTATGGTATGGTATGGTATGGTATGGTATGGTATGGTATGGTATGGTATGGTATGGTATGGTATGGTATGGTATGGTATGGTATGGTATGGTATGGTATGGTATGGTATGGTATGGTATGGTATGGTATGGTATGGTATGGTATGGTATGGTATGGTATGGTATGGTATGGTATGGTATGGTATGGTATGGTATGGTATGGTATGGTATGGTATGGTATGGTATAGTATGGTATAGTATGGTATAGTATGGTATAGTATGGTATAGTATGGTATAGTATGGTATAGTATGGTATAGTATGGTATAGTATGGTATAGTATGGTATAGTATGGTATAGTATGGTATAGTATGGTATAGTATGGTATAGTATGGTATAGTATGGTATAGTATGGTATAGTATGGTATAGTATGGTATAGTATGGTATAGTATGGTATAGTATGGTATAGTATGGTATAGTATGGTATAGTATGGTATAGTATGGTATAGTATGGTATAGTATGGTATAGTATGGTATAGTATGGTATAGTATGGTATAGTATGGTATAGTATGGTATAGTATGGTATAGTATGGTATAGTATGGTATAGTATGGTATAGTATGGTATAGTATGGTATAGTATGGTATAGTATGGTATAGTATGGTATAGTATGGTATAGTATGGTATAGTATGGTATAGTATGGTATAGTATGGTATAGTATGGTATAGTATGGTATAGTATGGTATAGTATGGTATAGTATGGTATAGTATGGTATAGTATGGTATAGTATGGTATAGTATGGTATAGTATGGTATAGTATGGTATAGTATGGTATAGTATGGTATAGTATGGTATAGTATGGTATAGTATGGTATAGTATGGTATAGTATGGTATAGTATGGTATAGTATGGTATAGTATGGTATAGTATAGTATAGTATAGTATAGTATAGTATAGTATAGTATAGTATAGTATAGTATAGTATAGTATAGTATAGTATAGTATAGTATAGTATAGTATAGTATAGTATAGTATAGTATAGTATAGTATAGTATAGTATAGTATAGTATAGTATAGTATAGTATAGTATAGTATAGTATAGTATAGTATAGTATAGTATAGTATAGTGTTTTATAACCATAGGTGAGGTAATCTACTATTTTCCTCGCCATCCTTATGTAAACAATCACAACCTATCATTATCATTATTATCTACCATATTATTTATAAGTACTTCAATCAAAAGTATGAGTTTCCATTTACTTGAAGCCCTCATAGCAGGTTGCGTGCAAGAAAATTGGAAAATGTTTGAAAGCGAATATGAATAATATAAATAAAATGTTGAGGTTAGATAAGACTAGTATATACTTTTGTTTACTATTACTTTTATTTCCTTCTAATGAAGAAACTGCTGAACCATATAATTTATGTTTGATATAGTCGAAAACATACGCCGCTCAGTGGCGGCCATTCAGGTTAAGTAGGTGAAGTGTCTCTTCACTAATGAAAATAAGACTGAGATTTTTTTATATTTTTGGGATATTTAATCATGTCTTTAATATGTACATTCAAATAATAATAAGATTTGTTAATTCTGAAGGTCTAATAGTAGAACGTTTTTTTGGAATTTCATGATGTAAGTGTCAACAGGACATCAGAGGCTATATATACCATGTTGGATCAAATATTAAATCAATTTGATTATAAAAATAAGTTAATGGGGTAGTGTTATTTATGACGGTGCGAGAGTCATGTCTGGTCACCTAAATGGACTTTAAGAAAAATCAAAGATAGAGCTCAGCAAGCTGTAGTTATACATTATCTAGCACACCGTGTTAACCTTGTATTACAACAAAGTTATAAAAAAATATCTAAATGTAGAATATTTTTTGCACGTCTCAGTGAAATTCCCTCATTTTTCCATCATTCAGCAAAGCGATCCTATGCCCTTTCCTCAACATCCGCAAGATATATACCGACTATTGCAGAAACTCGATAGTGTTTCAATTCCAAAATAGTTTATACAATAGTTCAGGACTGGGATAAACTGAAAGGAGTGTTTAACTTTATTATAACTTTTGAAGAATCAGACAAAAAATCGATTCAGCTTGCTAGAGGATTCTTAAACTATATGAATGATTTTGATTTAACGTTTTTCGTAGTAGTATTTAATGATATTTTTCGTGCTACAGATATTTTATCTGAAATCCTACAAAAAAATCATTAGATATTAAATTTTGTGTGCATCAAATAAAATGGACACGTGAAATATTGAACAAAAAGAGAAATTATGACTTTTTTACGACAATTTCTAATAAATCAAGTAGAATGACGGAATTAGAAATTACAGAACGATAATACACATTTCTAACGATGCCATTAATACAAGATATAAAACATTTTTCTATGAAATATTGGACCATATTTTAATAGAAATAGACGTCAGGTTTCAGGACTGAAAAGTTGCAAAATTTGAACAATATAGCTCGTGTTTCCTTTCTAATGCTTTTGAAAATTTGGATAAATTTTATGGAAATATATTTACCAAACATCAACAACTTAAAAACGACCTTTGCCTGTTATATAGTGATGAAAGTTAGAGAAATATACCGCTGTATGAACTGCTTAAAAAACTGAATGAATACAAAGACATTTTTACAGAACCTGTAAAAATGTCTTTGTATAATATTAACTATATATAAAATTACAAAAATTGTTTTGTATAATTTTAATTATTCCATTGCATTCCGCATAAGTGCGTTAGTGGAAAGAAGCTTTTCGTGTCTTAAGCGTATAAGGACATATTCAAGAAATACTATTTCGAAGAAAGACTTTCATCTTTAGCTACTATTTCTATCGAGAAAGAATTGTTGCTAGGACCAAAGAAGAATCAGCCATTTTATGAAGATCTAATAGATAACTACGCCTCATCAAAAGATCGAAGAATTGATTTGGTGTACAAAAATTAGATAGCTATAACCTTGGCTATAGGTAAGTCTTAAGAAAAATCAATCTACTTTTTTCAAACTGTTTACACATTCTTACACTTTTCACCTATTTTCTAAGCCGCTCCGTGACGTTATTATTTCTATTAAATTTCAATATAAACCTAGTGAAATAACGTAAGTACTCATTAATTCTTCAACAGTAAAGTAAAGGGTGTCGTAAAAAATCATTCGTCACCCATTCAATTTTCGTTGCGTCCATCACTAAATAAATAGTTGACACAATTTTTTATGGCTATATGAGTAGAATTTTTTGTGTCCTAGTTTGGTACAATAAATACTATATTATTATAAACATATTGGCAAACAGCGAAATTTATTTGAAAAAGTACAATAAATAATGGTTCTAAAAATATAGTAGATAACGGAGATCTAGAAGCAAAGGAAGATTATAGTCTACTTGATGGAGTTATCGATATCATTAGGATCGTGATAGAAAGATGTGTTAAAAATTGCATTGATCGACTGATTAAGGATAATTATGAACATGATGTATTATAAACATATAACAAAAAAAAATAGCGACAGTGGAATCAATATATACTTACTGAATGTTAGTAGGGAAAAATTAAGGAGGAAGCCGATTAGTTACTTGAGCCGTGTACGACTTGTGACAGGATAATTCTTTGAAAATATATGGGAAATAGAGACTGGTCAAACGTGGATAAATATATTTAAGTACTTCTAAAGCCACACAATCCCACTTTTCATATACTCCTTCCGTGAAGCGGAGCATGACATATTTCAAGATTTTTATTGTTTGTATGTCCACTATATCGATATGGTTAATATGATGGTAAATATTTACCACAATGTTTCTGTAATCAGCATCTTTATTATTGCCTACAAATTCAGTTGACACTTCTTCGAAATCCATCCATGATGCCTTTTCTTAATCAATCATAGTTGTAACGAATTATTTATCTTTAAGGAAAATTTCAATAAGCAAATAGCATTAGAAAGCATAGATCTCATGATATGCTGGCTTCCATATGGCGAAAAAACGTACGCTGAAAACAGATTTTTGCGTTATTTTTGTCGTTCATGTTTTTGTTTTTTACACGATCGGTACAGGTACCGTCAGAAACTTGCTATCAGGGAGTGTTTCGACTGCGATGATAACTGGGTAGATCATTCTACCTATCCCCTGAAAATGGAATGAGTAGAATAATTCGATCTTCGTGGTATCGAAGCCAACGAAGGCGCGCTGTTTTGCAGAGAGAAACTGACAGAAAAGTAAAGAAACGAAGTAGAAATCCGTTACATAGATCATTTGAAGACGAACGTGCGCGGAAACGATAATCAATATAAAATAGTATCATCACATAGAAAAAAATCTCTATACTAACCCTTAGCTGGTGTACCAGAGTCAAATTTACCCGGGCAACATTTTAATTGGTAACTGCATTGCGCATTTACGCTAAAGCGCGCCAGCGGTCTCGGTACCTTCAAGTTAGATGAGACTGCGCTCTGAAGTATGTCGATCGCTTGTTTGCTGCCATAGCTTATATCAGTAGTAAATATCGTAGGGTCAAATTGACCCTGGTTGACTAAATGCGTTATAATTCTGTGAGTACTCGCGGATTAATTCTTCAGGATAAAACTAAAATTATGGCTAAAAGTACACGTTTTGACGATTCTAATTTAGAAACTACTCTATTAAAATGGTTGGCCGAAAATGGTGGTGCAAATAGTTATGTGAGCACTGATGCAGAGGATGAGAATGTCATTGAAAGCGAACACAATTCTGAGAGATTGGAATCAGCATCTAACTTAAATAAATCAAATAAGGAACATCCCGCTCCAAGTCGTTTTGTGTAAAAAAACTTCGTTTTTATGTTTATTGTGCAAAAAACCAATTTGTAATGACTGCAGCGAGCATATTTGCAAAAAATGTCAATAATTAAGAATGCATTATCCACATTAAGTTTTACCTTACGTTAAATTTGCACGTTTTTTTGTAGAAATAAATTTCGTTCATATGTTTATATTTTCTTAAAATTACGTTTTTATTGTTATTATTAAGATTTTCAGGAGGCCAATTAATAATTAATTTGTTATTGTAAAACACTAATTAAACAAACGTGTCAAAACTAATCAACAATTTATATTTCTTTTTTGTATCAGAAGCTGTGTTTATTTTCTTATAATGTCATTTAATTATTTTTATTTTAAAACACACTACTTAGCCATCTAATTGCGCTATTTATTCAAAAATTGTCATCTTTATTTATCAAAAATTAACTATTTATTCAAAAATTATCACAATTTGTCAAAATTCTCATTTTAAATGACAGGGTCATTTTGACCCTGGTTCGCTAGGTATATTGCTAAAAACAGCTCACTAACTAAGGGTTAATATTTTTGTCGGTTTTTATGGTTCTTCCTAGAAGATTGATCAGTAACCCCTAATTCTGGCTTTAGATTGGTGTTCAGCGGGAAAAAAAATACAAAAAGTATGGTTTATTCCTTAGCATACACAACTTTTATTTTTTTGTGGTCCTGTGTAATTATCATGGAAGGATTTACCCAGATAATCGCAAATCATATAGACAATATTACAAAGGTCAAGTGGATATTATGCATACGAATTTTTTGAAGACCTTTGGCAAGGTGAATTATAATATACTAATTCCAAAATTAGTATTATGTGGATTCTATAATAATATTCTTTATTTAGTAAAATCGTATCTATCCAGACGTACATTATTTGTTTCATATAATGACTTTAAATCTGAGACCTTCCTTAGCATCCTCTGGAGTATCTCAATGTTTGATGATGCTTCTCGCATCTTATTTTTGTCGATGACTTTAAATATAATAATAATATAACCTGCTTGGACGATCATTTCAGGTTGTAATAATTTATCGACATTGTATCTTGGCGTTCGAAGAATAAACTATCAATAAACATAGATAAATGTAAAGCCTGTTAGTATACCTTAAAGTTTTAATATGTTCTCAAAATATTAATAATTTTGGCGTGTACTTTGATGATAAACTATATTTATCTGGATATATCAACCATTTTTCTCTTAATACATATAAAATCATCAGTTTCGTGATTAGAAACACGACATTACCTACCTTAAAATGTTTAGATTTTGCCTTAGTATGTTCCACATTAGAATATTGTAGCTTTATTTGGTATTTTCGGCACTTAAATCATATGGAATCAACTTCACAACGGTGTTTCTTAATGTCCGATCCGATAAGACTTGCACCTTGACGTTCTAGTGCAAACTAGAACGGGTGGGTCGACTTGCGTGTTTTAATGATTTAAGGAGCCGTACCATAGGTTTAACCATAGTGAGGGGGGGGTCTTTATTGAAAAAAACCAGACTAAGACAAGTCCCTGAAGGAGGGCAGCAGCTCTTTCAGTAGTCATAGTGGCAGAAACCGTGGGGTTGGTATGGTGCTATGACACACACGACTGCGATGTGGAAGGCAAGAGGAAACCACCACATTATAATCCTCAGAACAGCTAACGAAAGGCTTATCCCAAATAATGATGGCGTCTCCTGGGTCAAAAAACACCGGAGGTAAAATACTCCTCCGCTCGGATCTCCGGGTGAGGACTGTTCCGGGAGACGTGATTGAGTGCAATAGTAGGGTTAGTAAGAAGTGTAGCATTTCACGAGTCGTAGCGTGGAATATCAGAAGCATGAGACAGGCAAGGAAGCTAGAGGATCTGAAGATAGAAATGGATAGGTTAGGATTAGATATAATAGGTATAAGTGAGGTGCGCTGGCCGGAAGTAGGAGAATTTTGGAGCGGTGACTATAGGGTAATACACACAGGATCGGTAAATGGAAACGCGGGAGTAGGAATCGTTATGCGGAAGAACGCAGGGCAGTGTGTAGATAGCTACTTACAATACAGCGAGAGAGGAATGATAGTCAGGTTAGATTCGAAGCCAGTGAAAACAGTAATAGT
This sequence comes from Rosalia funebris, assembly GCA_037954035.1. Taxonomy (NCBI): domain Eukaryota; kingdom Metazoa; phylum Arthropoda; class Insecta; order Coleoptera; family Cerambycidae; genus Rosalia; species Rosalia funebris. The sequence continues at coordinate 20,096,712 of JAZFAV010000026.1, read as the reverse complement.
GCAAGTATACATGCCTACTTCTAACCATAGTGAGGAAGAGTTAGAAGCCGTTTATTCGGACATAGAGCAGGTAATAGGATTTGTGAAGGGTCATGAAAATTTAATAATAGTGGGAGATTTTAACGAAGTCGTAGGTGAAGGGAAAGAAGGAGAATTTGTAGGTCCTTATGGATTAGGAAACAGAAACGAGAGAGGTAGCAGACTGATAGAATTCTGTGAGAAGTACAAGATGGTAGTCGCGAACACATTGTACAAGAATCACGTTAGGAGGCGGTACACCTGGAAAATGCCAGGAGGGATAGACAGGTATCAGATAGACTACATTCTGGTTAGGAAGAGATTTAGAAATCAAGTAAAAGACTGTAAGACTTATCCAGGAGCAGATGTAGACAGCGACCACAACTTGGTAGTCATGAAAGCCAGATTAAAGTTCAAAAATATGAAAACCCGGAAGGATAAGAAACGTATAAATGTAGACATATTGAGGGATCAGAATATGAAAGATAAGTTCCAGGAGAAAACAGATCAATTAATAAATAAAGCGAGTAATGACGAAATCAAGAACGCAGAAACTGAGTGGGAGGGTATCAAGAATAGTCTAGATTCCGCGGCTACGGACGTCTTAGGACACGAGAGAAGGGAAGCTGGGAAGCCCTGGATAACGGACGAAATCTTAAACTTAATACAAAAGAGACGAGGCTACAAAACAGACGAGACGAGGAAGGACTGAAAACTTATAAGTCAATAAAGTGGGAAATCATTAGAAAGTGTAGAAAAGCGAAAGAACAATGGATAGAGGATAAATGCAAAGAAGTAGAAGATAAGCTCCAAGTAGGTAAGACCGATGAGGTTTACAAAATAATTAAGAGGAACTTCATACTGATCGAAAAAGAGGAGAAAGCGGATAGATGAAAGCAGTACTTAGGAAATTCATACGAGGGTCAGGAATTAGGAGATATATTAGAGGAAGAATCTAGCATCGATAGGGAAGATGTAGGAAAACCTATATTGAGAGAGGAATTTGAAATAGCACTAAGGGGGTTAAAGAACAATAGAGCACCGGGTGTAGATAAAATACAGGCGGACATTTTGAAATGTGCGGGACAGAAAGTAGTAAATAGGATATTTGAACTGGTAAAATACATATACGAAACGGGCGAGATGCCGGAGAATTATAAGAGGAACATTATCGTTACTATACCGAAAAAGAGAGGAGCCGATAAATGCGAGAACTTTAGAACGATTAGCCTAACTTTCCACGCGTCATAAATCTTAACCAGAATAACGCAGAAGAGGAGGATGAAAAATACAGCGGAGGAAATACTAGGAGAAGACCAAATCGGGTTTAGGCGAAATAGGGGAACTCGCTAAGCTATTCTGGCGCTAAGAGTAATGTTAGAGAAAACAATAGAAATAGGAAAGAACGCTTATATAGGATTTGTAGATTTAGAAAAGGCTTTTGATAATGTAAGATGGGAAAAAATGTTCGAGATACTAAAGAGCGCGGGAATGAAGTATAAAGATAGGAGAGTAGTACACTATCAATACAAAGAGCAAACTGCTGTTATAGAAGTAGAAGGGGAAAGAAGGGAAGTAGGTATTTGGAAAGGAGTAAGACAAGGATGTACGCTATCACCACTAAGTTTTAATCTGTACACCGAAGAGGCGATTAATGTGGTAAAAGACAGAGTAGATTTTGGGATTAAAGTACAGGGACAGAAACTAAAAATACTGCGATTCGCGGATGATATAGCAGTATTAGCATTTAGTAAAGAGGAATTAGAATCAGCGTTGAACGAAATGGAGGCAGTGCTGACAGAGGAATACAGAATGAGGGTGAATAAAAGCAAAACTAAAGTGTTAGTGTGCAGAGGGCGCGAGAGCAGAGCAAAAACGAAAGTACAAATTAATAATGAAAGATTGGAGGAAGTTAAAGACTTCACTTATTTAGGAAGATAAAATAAATTGGGATGGAAAAAGCGATAAAGATATAAAAGCGACAAAGAATAGCGCAGGGTTGAGTAGCTTTTAACAAAAAGAAAGCACTTTTATGCTAGGGGGTAATAAACTTAGAAACAAGGAAGAGATTTTTGAAAACGTATGTATGGAGCACGGCACTATACGGTTGCGAAACCTGGGCGGTAGGGGAAACAAGTAGGAAGAAATTAGAAGCTTTTGAGATGTGGTGTTACCGAAGAATGACGAAAATACCGTGGACTGATAGGGTTAGAAACGAAGAAGTATTAGAGAAAGTTGGCGAGAAAAGAAGTATGTGGAAAACATAAAGAAGAGAAGAGATAGAATGGTAGGCCACTTGATGAGACATGGGGGAATAGTCCGCGATATTTTGGAGGCAGAAATAGGAGTAAAGAAAGGCAGAGGTAGGCCTAGATTAGACTACTGCTCGCAAATAGTAAGGGATGTGGGTTGTAGCACAATTAGTGAAATGCGTAGGTTAGCACAAGATAGGAGAAGCTGGAGGCTAGCGTCCAACCAGTCTTAGGACTGATGACCTCATGATGATGTTTCTTAATATGTTAATTATATTTCGTATAGACAAGTATTACTCAGTAAGAGGTTACGATCATGCTCTGCTTTTAAAAAGATAAATAATAGAATTTAACAATTCAAGATTTTTATTTCATCTGTTCCAAATAGTATAGATGTATCCGCATTACTGAGAATGTTTAGTATACGCATACCTAAACTAGACTTGAAAAGGAAGTATGTATGGTTTATTGCCAGACTGCAAGAACTAACGTATAGTTAAAATCACCAATTACATTCATAATGAGTTACTATCTAGAGACACAATAACTTTTTACTGTTCTGTAAGTTACAGAAATATTTTATTGCATATATATGTTATTTAGAGGTTAACTTGTTTTTAATTTTGTTATATACTATACATACATACGTATTTACTTATATTTTGTACGTTTGTTCCTTAAATGTATTCATTTTCTTGTTGGGCAATAAAGACCCAACTTTTTCCCAGTAATTCCAAATTCAGTAAGATAATATATCCACGCATGCAATAATTCATAGCGTATTTTGTGGTCTCGTTGGACCATAACTTTTATAGAAAACTTTTGGTCTCCTATATTTGCCATATGTAGCATATACATATATGTAGATGGTACCATTCTATAGCGGGTATTTTAAAATGATGATTTATGGATAAATTTATTTCAATCAATAATGGAATTAAATTGTGCCTTAAATAATGTTATCAACAATTATCTTGGTCAAAGATGATCATGAAATGGAAAACATCCGGTTTAGATTATATCACTCTTGTGAACTAATTTTGTCACAGCTTGTCCGTGCCATACAGCATACCAATAACATACAAATGTGTCCTTAATTCAAGAGATAATAGAAACAATAATGAATTATCTTCTGTAATAAAATAAGTTTGAACATTAGAAACTACACTTGAGAGCAAAACAATCGACTCAGCAACATGCTCCAACTTTGAGATAATATGTACTCTCTCCAGTACCATTTGAAGTAAAGTTCAATGAACTGTTTGAAAGTTTAAAACAGTTGTTTCAGATGATACTACTTCGATTGGAATCGGACCTGTTCTGACAGTTATGAGCCGAATAACATGTGTAACACAAAAGAGTTGAAACGGAGAGGGTGAATAAGAAATGAAAAAGAAAATAATCCTCAGTTGAAATGCATTTAATTTTTTTTTCAATACATGGTGTTGCCACTTCTTTTCCTAATAACATTTTCTAAATGATTACGCATAGATCGGATAACTTTTCTTATGCTGTCTTGAGGGATTGCTTCCCACTCTTCAACCAACGCAGTTCTCAGTTTCACTACGTTCCCTGGTGCAGGATTTCTTGCCCTAACTCTTCGATTAAGTTCGTCCCAAACGTGTTCAATTGGATTCAAGTCCGGGTTCATCGGAGGCCAGTCCATTTTTCGTATACCAATGTCAGCCAGGTAGGTAGTGGTCACTCGCGCGGTGTGGCAGCGAGCATTATCATGCATTAGCATAAAGTCCTCACCAACAAATCCCGCATACGGAACAACATGTTTCTTCAGAATATCCCTGATATAGCGGTCCGCTGTTAATCCTCATTAACGTCCTCCACTGGGCACGAAAACCAACTCAGTTTTTCCGTGCATGGAAATGCCCGCCCAGAACATGCAAGAGCCACCTCCATATGCGACAGTTTCTTTAATACAGCATTGAGCAAGTCGCTCTCCTGGTCTTCTATAGACCCGACGTCTTTTATCGTTACCATGCAGGTACATCCTGGACTCGTCTGAATAATATCTGACTCCATTGACCGTGGTCCCAAAAGACATGTTCACGAGCAAATTCCAGTCGTCTTTGCTTTTGGACTGCAGTCAGTTTGGGACCTGTAGCTGCCTTTTTTGGGGTCAACTTGGCTGCCTTCAATCTTTACCTCACTGTCCAAGCGCTAGCGACCACACCTCTGACCTCCCTCAGCTCTCAGATTTGCCACGGCTCTCTGACTGAGACCCTCTCTCAACAATGCAATGACCTGGGCTGCTTTGGCAGCTGTGGTATCCATTTTCTTGTAAATCTTTCGATCACATATGCATACGTTAACTTCAAATTAGTGAATGGAGACGAATACCAGGTTGCAATTGCCCTCTATGTCTGTCATAATCGTCGCGCATGCGCATTCCAATTAACAAAGTTTTGTGTTACACATGTGGTTCGGCTCATAACTTTGTCAGAACAGATCCGATTCCAATCGAAGTGGTATCATTTGAAACAACTGTCTTTAAACTTTCAAGCAGTTCATTGAACTTTACTTCAAATAGTACTGGAGAGAGTACATATTCTTTCAAAGTTGGAGCATGTTGCTGAGACGATTGTTTTGCTCTCAAGTGTAGTAATGCTTTTATTAATAAAAAAAAGGCAAATTAAAACAACAATTGGAAATATCACCTGCCTTAGTCGCTGCATTTTCAAGATTTCTTTCGTTATTGTTGCATATTTTTCAACAATTATTTCTTTCACATTACCTACAGTACAGTTCTGTAAATTATGTCTTTTAAAAACAGAATAGTTAATAATGGTAGGGCAAGTTGTAAGGGACAACGCCGGGGGCCGAGGGTACAGGGTTCCATTCCAAGCAGCAGTAAGAATTAGTAGGGATGATTTATATCACATGACTACTTGCTCGGTAACTGAATTGACATGGTTATTTATAGGTCTAGCGAGATCTTTTGAGTGTAAATTATCCCATACGTACCTCGCAGAAGGTCTCCAAATCAGGGGTAATAATCGCTGGAAGCTGGCTTAGATTGTCGACTCGGAGTCATCCGAACGTGGGTTTGATTCCCACATAAGTCGGCTGGATGTGTCCTTATATATCCATGTGAATGAGGGTTAGGTGGAAGAGTAACTCTGAGCTAAACCTTGCCCCCGTAAAAACAAAAGCAAAGGGGAAACCGAACAAGAAAACCCAGGAGGAAGTTCAACTTGTGTATGCAAATTTATCATTATTCGGTAATAAAAAAAAACTCGTGAAAAAAGCCATTGTGTCTCATGCTGTGTATGTCGTTGCATTGTCTTCCTGGTACTGAATATAGCCATAATGATGTTCATAATCTAGTTGTTGAACAAATGAACAATTACAACGTAAGTTCTGTAGTTGAAAAAAAAAAACGGTTCAAACAACAATTTTATGAAGGTGTAGTTGTAGTATAGATGTAAGGTATTCGACTAAAATATGCGGATTATGAATGCTCCAGATGCTTATATATTGACGTTTGATGCTTATTTGAATTGACGTACTCGTTGATGAAGATGAAACCACCCTTTATCCAGAAAGTAACATATTTTAATATATTTTTGACAGGAACTATACGATCTGGATATAAGTAGCGATATATTCAGTGCGCTACTTTAAACTTTCATCATTGGTTACATACACTGTAAAAATGTTAATTATATTTCCTCAATTGAATAATACATTATTTAAACCAATATTTTTCACTATCAATAATTGAATGAATTGTCAAATAAATATCTGATACAGAAGGTAATTGTTTCAATAAATATCATAGCCTACCAGAATTTGAGTAGTAGTTCTCAATATTGAATTCAGAAAAAATAACCAATCCAGTTTTTGAAGAAAATATAGTATGTTCTCTTTAAAAAAATATATATTGATAGTTCTTTTAATTTAGGAGGTAAAGTCTTCTAAGATATATCTTAACATCTATGGGGAACCCCTGTAGTTTAAATTTAAATTTTTCAGACTATGTATTCTAGTAAAATTTGTATTATAACTATTAAAATATTTATGTTTCTGGAACTATATATTGGTAAATTTAGTATCATCTTTTGGTTTGGTTTAAGTTTATAATTTTCATGATAGCAAGGCAAGTTTCGATTGGGGCTAGTACCTTAAGAAAGCCTTCTGGATATGCGAAAATACCGATCTATTTTTGACGATAGTTTTTGTCGTATAATCAATTTTGAGAAGAAATACTGTTAATTTATGTAAAAGTTTAAATTAGTTAATGAAGAAGTTTCCATTTCTACGAAGAAGTTAAAAAAATTGCCGGAATTCCGATAAAATTAACTCTTAATGGAACTAATACGACTTCCATTAAATACAACCATTTATTACTCTTGTATAGGTCGAAACAAAATAACCCATTAATATACATGATAATTAAATATATTTTCTCTTACTTGTGTTTACCCACCCACCCGTGGTCGGCGTATGTAAAATACATCATGGACGCTAATAGCGTTTCGGTGTCTTGCATTCGAAGTGATATAGAATTAGGTCATCACTCCAGCTAAAAGTATTAATAATTCACTTGGGATGTATTTCATTTAGCCACTGATTTAAGTCTGTATGAAGTTAAATTAGATTCTTACTTACCGCAAAGTTAAAAATATTATAATAAAAGTACACAGAGAAAAAAGTTTATTGATTTTATAATCACAAATTCTTAAAATTTTTCTTCATTCAGTTAAAAATAAACAGTTTTAAAACCTTAAAACGGACTTTTCAGTACGCAGAACATCTCTATCTCGAAATTGAGTGGCCGAGAAAAAATAAACCAACACATAAATGCAGAATATGTGTTTTATGCGACAGTTTTACTATTTTCAAATAGTCCACAATCGTGCTTTCTCATGACCCATGAACAGGGTGGGGTGTGTCCTATCCACCTCAAAATTAATAGATGTCGCCTGGTAGACGTCCTTAATCAGAATCACTCGAAACCCGATCGATCCGACACGATTTAATTGAGTGATCGTGCTAACAAAAAAAAATTCTCAAATAGTCCACCATTGTGCTTTCTCATTACTCATGAACATGGTAGAGTGTGTTCTATTCACCTCAAAATCAATAGGTGTCATCTGGGAGACGTCCCCGATTGGAATCAGTCAAAACACGATCGATACGACATGAGTTAGTTGAGTTATCGTGTTAACAAAAACATTTTTCAAATAGTCCACCGTCGTGCGTTCTCATGACCCAAGGTCAGGCTGCGGTGTGTCCTATCCACCTCAAAATCAATAAATGTCGTCTGGGACATGTTTCCAATCAGAATCAGTCAAAACCCGATTGATCCTACACGATTTAGTTGAGTTATCGTATTAACAAAAAAAATTTCTCAAATAGTCCACCATCATGACCCATGGACAGGATGAGGTGTGTCCTATCCACCTCAAAATCAATAGGTGTCGTCTGGAAGACGTCTCCGATCAGAATTAGTCAAGCTCCGATTGATCCGACACGATTTAATTGAGTTATCGTGCTAACAAAAAGAAATTCTCAAATAGACCCATGAACATGGTGGGGTGTGTCCTATCCACCTCAAAAGCAATAGGTGTCATCTGGGAGACGTCCCCGATGAGAATCAGTCAAAACCCGATCGATCCGACACGATTTAGTTGAGCAATCGTGCCAACAAGATTTAATGTCGCCGATAACGACGACACACACACAGACATAATTTTTAAAAAACCGTTTTACTTTTCCGCACTCCATTATAAGCGGAAAAGTATGTAATCGTGTAAAGAATAATTGAAAAAACTAAATTTCTTTTTGAGTTTATTTTTCGTTCTTCGGTCTAAAAACAAATATCATTGTCGTCGGCATTTATTCTTGTTAGCACGATAACTCAACTAAATCGTGTCGGATTAATCAGGTTTTGACTGATTCTAATCGTGGACGTCTCCCAGACGACGCCTATTGATTTTGATGTGAATAGAACACATTCTGCCATTTATATGGGTCATGAGAAAGTACAATGGTAGACTATTTGAGAATTTTGTTTTGTTAGCACGGTCACTCAATTAAATCGTGTCGGGTCTGATTAGGGACATCTACCAGACGACATCTATTGATTTTGAGGTGGATAGGATACACCCCACCCAGTCCATGGGTCATGAGAAAGCACGATGGTGGACTATTTGAAAAATTGAAACTGTCGCATAAAACACATATTCTGTATGTGTTGGTTTATTTTTTCTCGGCCACTCAGTTTTGTCATAGAGATGTTGTACGTGCGGAAAAGTCCGTTTTAAGGTTTTAAAACTGTTTATTTTTTTTTTGTTTTTAGGCCGAAAAACGAAAAATAAACGAAAAAATTCTTTTCCCACTTTTCTTTACACGATTACATTACTTTTCCGCTAGTATAGTTGCGTGCGGAAAAATAAGAATATTCTTTAGTCGAAGAAAAAGCGATTTGTTGAATGAATAAACTAGTTTTACTAAATGTGTAAATTTAATTTTATGTTCCTTTGTTTTTAATAAATATATATTTAAATTAATATTTTATTGGTTTTAAAAAACTAAATCTTATAGGATTCGACATTTGTCCCGGGTCGGAACCGAACGACATACAGCTGTTTCGAACTTATTAGTTCTCATCAGTGCTGTACACGGTAGGCCGATTCAGGACAAATGCCGAATGAACTCTATAGCATATACATCTTTATCGATACGATCTCTGTCAGTAACATATAAGTCGGAAATCGAGAAAGGAACCACCAAACCGCCAAGCGATTATCAAAGTAGTTCCCGAATAGCAAAGATATTACATAATCGCTCTAGGAAACAACTACTCCTCGGGATAAAGTTCCGCCAGGCATTGAATTATACCCAAAAGCGATCCTCGACCCCTTTCTCGTGTTTCTGCACGATCAGATAAGGTTTCAGAAAATAAAATCCGCCACAGGTAGGATTCGACATTTGTCCCGGATCGGAACCGAATGACATACAGCTGTTTCCAACTTATTAGTTCTCATAAGTGCCGTACACGGTACGCCGATTCAGGACAAATGCCGAATGAAATCCGTGGGGTATACATTTTTATCGATACAATCTCTGTCAGTAACATATAAGTCGGAAATCGAGAAAGGAACCACCAAACCGCCAAGAGGTTATCAAAGTAGCTCCCGAATAGCAGAGCTATTACATAATCGCTCTAGGGAACTACTTTGATAACCGCTTGGCGGTTTGGTGGTTCCTTCCTCGATTTCCGACTTATATGTTACTGACAGAGATCGTATCGATGAAGATGTATACCCCACAAATTTTATTCGCCATTTGTACGCCAAGTGTATACGCCATAGAGTTCATTCGGCATTTGTCCTGAATCGGTGTACCGTGTACGGCACTGATGAGAACTAATAAGTTCGAAACAGCTGTATATCGTTCGGTTCCGACCCGGGACAAATGTCGAATCCTACCTGTGGCGGGTTTTATTTTTTGAAACCTTATCTGATCGTGCAGAAACACGAGAAAGGGGTCGAGGATCGCTTCTGGGTATAATTCAATGCCTGGCGGGGATTTAGCCCGAGGAGTAGTTGTTTCCTAGAGTGATTATGTAATAGCTTTGCTATTCGGGAACTACTTTGATAACCGCTTGGCGGTTTGGTGGTTCCTTTCTCGATTTCCGACTTATATGTTACTAAATCTTATATATTATTAAATATAAAAAGGGTAGTTCAACCGACTCAATAAAAATGTATTATTAATTAAAACAATTACTACTTTGATATTTCTAAATGACTTTATTGTTTTAATAAGCGTATTTTATTGATTATTGAAAGAGGGGATTTATTTGAAACAAAGAGGACTTGTTTAAGTCAAGGAATCCTTCTTCGTTTATATTAAAACTGTTTTTTTTCGCAGATGAGTTCTTCAAATAAAATGGTGTTCTCGATTTTACGTAATGTTTTAATATAATTATTAAAACACTTTTACATTTATTTTATTTGATTAACAATACATTGCTGTTCAATTATTGATTTTACGAAATTTTTAAGAACTCTCGGACATGGTGAAGTTCGTACAATTTAAAATACATACATACCGTCGGGAAAGAATATAATTAGACGCTTTCGATACATTTCTCTGCAATACGGGTATATGCAACACTGAATTAATGTTTGAGTTAACTGAATTAATGTTATGCTTTTGGTCACTAAAAGGAGCAATTCTTTTCAGACCAAGAGCATAATTAACTGTGATAATTAATTTACTACTGCCTATATTTTAGAGGAAAGTGTCTCTTGGTGGTACATCTAAAAATTCTACATACATAAAATTATTGCAACGCTGTCCTTGGTGGGCGCTGTATCATGGTATTACATTTGATACCCCGTGGTAGCCTAGTTCCCGTGATGTAATCTTTAAATATTTGTATCGATGTAGGTAGAAGCAATTCAGTGAAATTCAGTTTAGATTTGCTATCGTGTTTGACCAGCTACATATTATAGAAGGTGGCCCACGATGTTTTAGATATTTCGAAAACGTTTAGCATGATGAAAATGATGAACACATCTTGTAAGCATAAAATTTTTGTGTTATACCAATTAGTTCACTTTTCGTCATTTATTCATTACAATTAAAGTGCCTTTTATTTATTTGTCGGGTATTGGGGAGTTCTTGTCTTAATTTCCATTTATTAACTATGTTAGTTACATTGTTCTCAATAAAATAAATATGGACATCACGCTTTTTCATATTTCATTTCCTTGTGAATCTGAAAGTTGTACATGATTTTTATTCAACTGTCAACATTTTAATCGGAGAAATAATTTTTGTTTTATATTGTGATGGTAAATTATTAAAGCACTGTTTTGGATATTAATATTAGTAGTAGTTGACACGAAAATAAAAATATTTTTCGCAAAAGATATAAAATACTTGTCTATTAAATCTTGTGACACATAATCGTCAAGAAATTACTTCGGCTCCATAAGGGATGGCAATGTGCTTCAATGATTTAATTAATTAATTTCGTTATTGTTATTTATGTTATCGTTATTCTGTCTGGTATTATTATTATTGCTCAAATTTCACGGGAATATATTGAAAATATCTTATTACATTTTTTTTTCGGTGGTACATCAATTTCATTTCACTATTAATGTTATTCTGGAATTTTCAACACTTCCAGTATGGATTTTCAAATAATTTTGCTGATCATTTGGTGTGATAACTGGATACTTTAACGATTTGTGTAATTTCTAATTCCTGCTATTGTCTTTCTTATGTTGTTGTGTTTATCAAATTTAATGCTATTTAATTATGCCAAAAATTGTAAATCAAAAACTTCAAAATCTTTTCTATTTCAGCTTTCAAAAGTTTTTATTATTTACATATAATGGAAGCTGTCTAATAATTGTCAAAAAATTCAATGTGATTGAATACATAGTACGCGTATGAAGTGCCTTTCCCTCCAATTTTGGAACTGATAGACCTAAAAGAACTCAAATGTAAAAATAATGTTTTAATTAATAAATAATGATATAATCATTAAAGATGGCCTTACAGCGTCATTTTGAAAATAATTTTTCAATGGCAACAGCGTGGGCACACCTCATTTGGAAGCTGCTCTAAATATCTATTCAAACGTTGTTTTCATTTTGATATCTGTCTTTGGACTTTTGAAAAAATTGATTAAATTTAATATTGGCAACCATAAAACTTTTTAGATAAGTCTCCTTGTAAAAGATAAGTGTTAGTTTTTTTCCGATAGAAATCACGGAAGAATTCAGTTAGACATTTTTACATATCCAAATTTTATTTTCTATTTACATATAGAAATTTTTATTGACAGGTAATAATTACCTATTAATTACCTATCAATTACCTATTAATTATCTATCAATTACCTATTAATTACTTATTAATATAACATATAAGTCAGGAATCGAGAAGGGAACTACAAAACCGCCAAGTGATTATCAAATAGTTCTTGAATAGCAAGGCCATTATATAATCGCTATAGGAAACAACTACTCCTCGGGCTAAGGCCCCGCTAGGCATCGAATTATACCTAAAAGCGATTCTCGACCCCTTTTTCGTGTTTCTGCACGATAAGACAAGGTTTCAAAAAATAAAACCTGCCATGGGTAGGACTGTACATCTGTCCCGAATGGAATCCGAAAGACAGACAGCTGTTTCGAACTTATTAATTCTCATCAGTGCCGTACACAGCACGCCAATCCAGGACAAATGCCGAATGGAATCCGTGGAGTATACATCTACATCGATACGATCTATGTCAGTAACATAGATCGAAAGACGCATGTCAAATATCAAATTCTTGAAGCTTGCCACAGAATCATAGCTATGCTTATTTGGTGCATTCTGTGGCATGTCTTACACATGTTATCCGTAAGATCACCAAATTAGTGGTGTGTAGCATTGAACTTCCCCTTGGACCTCATTCGGCATTTGTCCTGGATTGGCGTGCCATGTACGGCACTGATGAGAACTAATAAGTTCGAAACAGCTGTCTGTCATTCGGTTCCCATCCGGGACAGATGCCGAGTCCTACCCGTGGCGGGTTTTATTTTTTAAATATTAGTATAATTGCCTATTAATTAACAATACATTAATAAATGAGAAAATTTTCAAAATCTCACCTCTAGTTAGAAAAGTGTAATATATTTTCGTTGAAAATAGCGACTTGGGCAATATACATATAACTGATCTATTATTATCTAATATTAAGCGTTATTTGGATGACGTTATTATTAATTTATTTATTAATATAATACTTTATTAATATAAGTGTGAGTGAATATATATTTGATTTTAAAAGGTTACAGGATATGAATAAGTACTCACAATATTAATTGAATTCAATGGAAATGGCGGTTTTGAAAATAACCGAGCAATTACTAATCAGATTTTCGGGTTATATTTTACTTCTCTTTTAAATTTGTATTAATTATTACAAAATCTAATAATAATAAAATATTAGCTTCATTTGAAAGGCTTATATATAGCAGCATTAATTACTGTTAACATTTCAGTAAATCACTAATAACTCATTCTAAATTGTGTATTAGCACATGTACTCGTATATGTTTCATTAAATGTTTATTATGTTCAAATTCCAGTAGTCACTGAACAATCAATCAATATACTACGCTGAAAGGTTCCCAAAAAGGCACTAAAATATCACGATACAAATCCAAACCATGGACACAGAATTTGTCATAAAATTGTCATGTGGATACATAGACATTGCATTCACAATGCATCTACATATATTTTTATCATTGTATATATTTTAATTAAGTGTGAATTGTGCACACGTAAAAATTAATCAGTTAGTATATCTTTTGACATCCTATAAATATAACGATATGTGCAATATGCAATACATGCAAAACTTTACAAGTAATTTTATACTTTATACTTGATACTGAATCTGAACTGAACAATTCTCGATAAGAGATGCCCTGTTGAAAATTATGGTCTGTTATATTGATTTAAGATTTTCGTATTATAGTAGTCGGTATTATTTTTTCACTCCCAGGTAAAACTCTTAGTAGCAATCACGTTAATTTTTGCGTCACGTATTTTCTATACACATGACTAATGAATGTTAATAACAATAACAAGACAATGACAACGTCTGTTATGCTGCGTTAAGAGAATTACAAAATTAGGTCAAATCTTTAGCTAAAGGCATGAATGAATATACTACATGCATATACCACAACATACATTCTCTTAGATGACAAAAGATCAATTTACAAGCACATCGGATCAATATTTAACCCAATTTTGAGGAATAGTTTCAGTCAGTGTACAAGAAATAAGTTCAGATTGCGTAAATTAGTAAAATAGTGGATTAGTTTTGGTTTCAGTTAGTACCAATGGCACAGTGATTAAATATAATGGATATCGATAATGGTATTTATAGTCAATTATCATACATCTGTTTTACTAACAGACTTGTTTACGATTATTACAGTTTAAATTCGTTACTCATCAATCTCATCATGCAGAGAGCTTTAATAACTTTGGAATTATAAGTGTAGTGTATATTTAATATTAAAAACTTTTTTAGATCAAAGGGATACTGACGTATAGTTTACTTATAATAAAGATTGAGTCCTTAAGTTGGTATTCTTGGTTCGCGCCAGATAAAAAGATTTTAGCCAGAGGAAGAAAAGCTCAGAATGATCTGTGACATGAAGCATCGTCAAAAGTTCGCCCTACCTGGTGGCACTCCTGGAGCGGTGGTGACCGGGCCCCACGGTCATGGGACGGCCTCGCTCCTCCAGCATAGGACTGGGGAGGTCTTCGTCTCTGTAATACGGGGAGGAATGGTGGTAGCCGTAGCTGTGTTCTGGAGAATTGTTACCCGACCTCGTCTGCCGCAACGGTTTGCGGCCCAGAGGACTGCCGCCAGGATAGGCCCGGCTGGGGGACCGGTCCACTGTGGGCAGTCTCACGCCCCGCGGGGACCGGCTGCCCCCCACGTACGCGTCTCGGGACATTTCATGACATGTCACTCACGGACACTGAAGATGTCGTCCAACGATCTCCACTCTCTTGCAAGCACACTGTACACTGGACTTCCAAGTCTGATCAATGAACGGGTGTAGCGTAAAGAGGCGCGCGCACCGCACACGCGACTCCTACACGCAGGCAAGGGCGTAACGTTGGGGAGGACCCCCTTAAATTTAAAATAATGTTAATTCAATTGGATTTTGTGGCGGGTCTAAACTTTAAGTAAATAGTATATATTTGTTCTAATTGTGGTTAGTATTATAAGTGTATGCAAAATTCTTGGGCGTGTACCGTGTATGTGAATCATATGTAGCTGTAAGTAAAAAAATATTTAGTAAAATATTTTGGAGGATAATTTAATGTTATAAATAAATAAAAATAAGTAAAAATTTGGGAAGAGATGTATTTCTATTATAACAAATATTTCCACAATAATCAGTAACTTATTGTAGTAGTAACACTGGAATGAATATGAAACTTCTCTTTTTCGTTATGCTATTATATTATAATACATAATAAGTATATTTATATGTGGTAATAATTTACTTTAGCGTAAAATTCTAAAATCTCCCCCAAAATGTGGCTACCGTCATAAAACTTATTATTTATTATGATTTTCTTAATTTACTTGCAATGTTTATGATTTTCATGTAGCCATCAATTTGTTATCCAAGCGCCCTCTACAACCCAAAACTCTTGGATAGCAAATGAATGGTTGCATGAAAATTGTAAACATTGCAAGTAAATTAGAAAATCGTAATGAGTTAATCGTAAAATGATAATAAATTTCATGGTGGTTTTAATCTATGACATATATATATATATATATATATATATATATATATATATATATATATATATATATATATATATATATATATATATAAAGGGAGTGTTGTAGCATCTACTTACATTAATATTAGGTATCTATACATATAGCGCAAATTGAAGGTTATTGGATAAAGAAAAGTGGTGTCACGTGCTGAAAGTTGAAAATTCGTTTCCTCGAAAACTAGGTTCGACCACCAAAAACTGAAGTCAGATTCGTTTTTAGCACCCCAATAATAGAGGGATAGCCAAAAATTGGTGAAGATTTGAGAATTTTACTCTAAAGTATATAATTTCCGAAATAAATCTTGAGTAAATGAGAAAACAGGACAGGAGTCATCTTTATATTATAAAAAGAAATTCACAATAATTTTGTTACTTCCTGTGATAGTGACACTGGAAATTCTATCTTTTTAGTTATACTATCATAATACGAGTATAATACCTAATAAGTACATTTATTTGCTTATATTGAAAACTATTAGATATAATATTAGTATTTACCTCTTTATTTTTAAAGACTACTTTATAATTTTAAGATTTTCTAAAAAACAACATAAACATTATAAACTATCCACTAAGCCTCAAAAAATATTAAACTGGAATTGGTTTTCATGAAAAATAAATACATACATTAGTTTGTGAAAGTGACCTGTTCGTTTGCATAAAGTATAATATATATATATATATATATATATATATATATATATATATATATATATATATATATATATATATATATATATATATATATATATATAGCTTATACCTTGTACGAATTTATTTTGTGTTTTGTTTGTATTTTATATGTTTTATACAACTCAAAATATAACCTGTAATGCCTAATGGTTATTAACCTGCATAAAATTGTAACGTTTCATTGATTTATTTTGCACTATAAATATTGTTGCAAGTTTAATTAAAAAGCATTGTTTTACAGTGGCGTCTACATATATGGTCATTGGACACCATTTTTCTGCGAAATGATGTCCTTCTTTTTTTAATAGATATAAGTTATTTCTATGAATGATTATCTTAACGTTATTTTATTTTATATATCTTGCCGTCAAATCTATGAATAGATTTACCATTACTATTATCAAATTACTTAAATAGTCGATCGAGTATCGCCGAGATGTGTGTGATCTGAAGAGTTTTAATTATTTTCAGATGATGATAACTTTGTTGGCGAAATGCATGTCGAATGTAATGTATACTGTTTTGGTGTCTTGTGGAAAACTATGTCAGTGTTATTAAGAGTACGAAAAATGCACAAAGGTCTCTTGTTTGTTTTCACATCGAGTGTCCAAAATTATTCTACGACAAGTATTTACCACATTAAATGGTAACTACATTACAAAGTCTGATTACTGATTACAAAGTCTCTGCGATGTGTTGCATCTGTGATGAAAATAAATTTTATTAAATATATTTAAATATTACTTATGTATTTTTGTTATGAATAAAAATTGTTCATAAAATCATTTAAGACTAAATAATGGAGTAAATAAAAAAGTATATACATTCATATACATTTTGAATAAAAGCACAATTATATGAATTATATAAATTAAATAACAAAGATTATGATCTTTGATTAGATCATAATTGAAGATTATGATATTATCACCGTTTATTATTTCGACAATTATTATGGAAACCAAAGGACATTTATTATTTTTAATTTCAATCTTAAGTAAAGCAGAACTAAAAAAATGCAGTAGTGTATTACGTGGTGATACGAATAAAATGACGAAAAATTAAAATATCAAAGTATTAACATAATAATGAATAATTATATCTTCGACATGTGTCATTAAAATTTATACTCGTTACATATTTTTTGAGAGGGTTGGGAAAGACATTGATGCTTATTATATTTAGTCTATCTACGAGATGAAATGTGGTTGGAATAATATATATTGACAGCAGAGTGCTCAAGATAAATGATATAGATTATTTATTTTAACCACTTGTATTTTCAAAACATTAGTCTAATATCTATAGATTTTCTGTCTTCTATATTCGGCATCTCATTCTCGTTCTCAACAATTGTTTCTTATTTATATATACTTCGACGGATATTCCCAAGAGTAATACCGACAAGTATTTGTTTTGAAATGTTGATTGTGTATTTGTTTAAGTATTGAATTTAGTATTTTCATATTTATGTATAATTTTATATTAATAATGAAAATAAGCCATATAATTAATTAAACATTAATATGGCAAATGAGGAGAAATGATAAATGAGGAAAATATTATGTCAGCCACAAATACAAGCTGTCTACCTTCAGAGCGGAAAGATTGACGGGGGAAATGGACTGTAGAAATAATATCTTATTTTAAAATATTTCATTATTAGTACGTGATGGAAAATTACATTATGTCATCTTAAATTAAATAATTTTTTAAAAACGAGTTTTTACAAATGAAAAACATCAACATAATTTATTTTATTCATTTCTTACCCATTTAATAATGGTAAATATAGTAAAAACTAGGTAATTTACAATAAGTAGAATAAATATAAGTACGGTTAGTAAATTATAAGTTTTTTACCTAATACATTAATTTCCTCTTGTATGAAATAGAGGTGTTAATTTTAAAAAATCGAAAATAGTAATTTACCATACCAGCTCTATGTCTGTATGTCATGAATATATAGACTATTGTTGAAAAAGTTAAAAACAAGACTATACCATTAGTCTGTATCAAAAGTCAAGACTGTATTCAATTTAAATGATGTTAAATTTAGATGTTAAATAAGGTTATATTTTTACATCCTAATCAGTCGTAGTACATGCATTTAGATATACGTAATTTCCATAACAATATTAGAAGATATGTTTTATTAAGACCCTTATTTCAATTAGGTACCATTGATATACATATATTTTTTACACTTATCTCATAATAAAAATAACATTTCATTATGTACATTACAAATATTGCTATACTAGCATAGAAAAAGTATATCTGCAAACTATAAATTGGTATTTGTTATCTCGCATTAAAATTTAATATTTTCAGTTAAATTTTAATATTACTATTCGATTAAAAGTAAATATAAAATAGGTAGATATAACCCTCCCCCTTTTTTATATTACTTTCCTTTACTTTGTATTTACTTATTTTTATTGCCGCTTTCTTTTGTATGTTTATTTCTTAAGATATTTTATTTACATTTGTGATATTTGTTACTTCTTTATTATGTAATATCGCTATTGTGCTCTAGCTATTTGATTGCAGTATCAATATGAGCAATAAAGATATACCTAATAATAATTAATATAAATTGTTAGTAATTAGTAATCTAGGCTTGGGTTGCTGTACTTGCTTATTTCAGAAATTGATCGAGGAAGCCATTACGAGGAAAGCATTCTTAGTTGAATCATCGTTTTGAAAATGACATAAAAATGTCGAAACTGCAGCCATGATTTTTGTGTAAATATAGTGGTATAAAACTTAGTAGTTGTTTTACTTAATTCCGTTCAAATTCTAAACTACCACAGAGTAGCGGCTTCCTCGATGAATTTCTATTAGTAATCTACGGTAAATACTCCACCCTAATAGATGGAGAAGGCATCGACAAGCAGAGCTCCCTGAATTAGCTAAAGGCAAGAGACGATGACCTCTCCCCTCAATTCGAATGTATGAAGGAGCAAAATGGTGTCATATTCACTCGCAATAACGAGAAATATACATTAAAAAAGGAGGTGGAAAACAAGTAGTGCAAATGCAGTAGACCAGGGGAGACAATCGGCCATATAGTTCAAGGATGCCCAATCCAGGCAGACTCAGTATACCTGAGAAGACACAACCGGGTGGCGAAGATGGCGAAAGGTACCCTAGTTACTATATAACTACAAATACCAGCCGCAGTCAAGCCTTAAGAAAGGTAGATACCTATTATATTCGAATAGGCCATTAATCAGCGATAGAACAATGGACTACAATAGGCCAGATATCACTCTCATTGACAAAAATTAGCAAAAAGGACAAATTATGGACATAGCTTGGTTATTGAACCAAAACAAAAAAGCGGAAGCCGAAAAGATTAGAAAATGTGAGAACCTCGCCATAGAAATTAGGCACTTTGAAAACTTGGATATGGTGGAAATTTTATCAATAATCATCTTGGCTACATGGATAATGACTAAGAACATAAGAACTGATATCGGAAACAATATATTTGCAGAATACAAAAAAGCATCGTATTGCAGATCTGCCACATAAGTTCCTAAACCAACGTTAACACAGCCACAAAGCGAACGAAATGAACTGGACTGGAGTGGATTCTCTCCTATTTCACCAATTTTGCTGAGCTGTTTAAATCCACAATAATACAAATTAAAATAAAATATAAATTTGATAGATATTACCTAAAATGTACACAGGTTTACACTGTGACTATCAAGATACGTGAGTATGTGAGGGATGACGTTTTTTAGTTTTATATGGGCCTTTAAAATATTTTTAATCGTAATGAAATATGTAGTTTGAACAGAATATATTTTTAGTATCTCGGGGACTCAGATCAAATTATTTGAATAAATAATACCTTAAAGACATCTATTATCATGGTTTATTCCATTGATTCAGTTTTTTCTTTAATAAAGAAGTGCTTGTTGCTCCTTTTAATCACGGAATGTATAATTTGTCATTTACAGCGTTCTTTTAATGTGGTGGTGCTTTTGAAAAGACTCCTTTCGAAAACATATTTGGTATTTGATGCACAAATATTTTATCCATATTCACGTACGCCAATGATTTTATGCATCCCGCAAGCGCTGCCACCCGCGCTACTTTTCCGGCCTTTGCCCTTTGACAGCAGTATGGTATCATTTTTAATATATTTTTATCATGTTATCTTATTCGGATACTTGGTACTTTCAATATCTTGAAAGATAATTCTGAATTAAACTTGAAGATTTAAGGAGACATGTAATAAAAGCAGCAAAACTTAGACTAAACATGCTGTGCAGCTGATATTGTCAATCCAAAATAGGTCAGACAGCGATGAATCAAACCGACCTTGAACCAATTTTGTGTGTGCAACCACGACGAATAAGCGATCTGTTTTTGAGAAGATATCGCCATCTGAAAGTTTGGGATCAACGCTGAAATTATTACAGGTTGCCGTATTTTAATCCTGTAGTTTCATAAGAGATAGCGCGCAGTGCATCTATCAGGATGACGGTCGAATTTTCAGGTCCATTTTTTTCAGTTCCTTATTATGTGTATCAGTCAATCATATTCACGTTTAGTAACTTAATATACTACAAATGTACATTAAAATACTGAAAAAAATTTTTTTTAGGCATATACATATATTATTTTAGAATACTGCATTATTCTGTATCAAAATAATGTCTGGAAGGCATTATTAAAGCTGATATGCTGAAATATACGAGGTTGACTGAATTTCTAAAAAATTGTCCACATTTAAAAGTACCACACCTCAATTGGTTATTTAAATATTCCCAATTTCTTCGTATATTTATCGTTGTTATTTTATAATATGTATTTGACAGAATTGTAACATTCCATCTATATTATTACTTTTCCGCACTCAACTATGTAAAGAAAAATGGAAAATAAATTTTCTAGCGCTTCTCGGCCAAAATTAAAGAAAAATGGTTTTTAAAAATGTTTTGTCTGTGTGTGTGTCCTCGTCGTCGTCGTCGTCGTCGCCGTCGTTGTCGTCGGCATTAAAATTTCTTGTTAACACAATAACTCAACTAAATCATGTCGGATCGATCGGGTTTTGACTGATTCTGATCACGGACATCTTCCAGAGTCCCAGACGACACCTATTGATTTTGATGTGGATAGAACATACTCTATCATGTTGATGGGTCATGAGAAAGCACAATGGTGGACTATTTGAGAATTTTTTGTTTTGTTAGCACGATCACTCAATTAAGTCGTGTCGGATCAATCGGGTTTCAAATGATTCTGATTAGGGACGTCTACCAGACGACATCTATTGATTTTGAGGTGGATAGGACACACCCCACCCTGTCCATGGGTCATGAGAAAGCACGATGGTGGACAATTTGAAAAAAGTAAAACTGTCGCATAAAACACATATTCTGCAGTTATGTGTTGGTTTATTTTTTCTCGGCCACTCAATTTCGAGATAGAGGTTTTCTACGTGCAGAAATGTCCATTTTAAGGTTTTAAAACTGTTTATTTAATGATAGTAATTAGAAGCCCCTTTCATTGTGTACTCCTACTTAAACTATATTTTTGAACAAAATTACAGGTATTCCCTAGTTTATATTTCACTGAGATGAAGTTCACCTGAACATTACTGTTATTTGGAGTTTATTCTACAAACTCCAACAAAAAATAAAGCTACAGACATGAGCACTTGGTTTGTAAAAATAATTTGATATTTGTATGATTAAAATACAACAATAAATAGCTTCACTCTGTAAAGTTATTTACAGAGTGAAGTCTTATTTTATCTAAAGAAAAAGAAAATATTAATATACTTTTTTTTTAAGTTATTTAGTTAATATTACCTAAACATCTATTGTTTAGGTAACATAAATACCAAATGCTTTCATGTTGTTATAGCCTTGTCATTGAATTGTTGTGATTGAAGAGAAACTAATATCGGCGCAATATATAGGTACCTTTTTATCAGGTTTATTATTTTGGAGGAAGAAAAAATGTTCTATCAAGAATGAATATGGTGAATTAATTCTGGAGTTAGTAGTTATGCTCTTGGTCAATATAGACGGGCCCATTTTGGACCCAAAATTTCACTAATACTAACCGTGAAATTCAAATGATATACCTTCTGAATCAAATTCTTTTGGGTTATGCCCTGGTCGTGCTCGAACCCGTCTTGATGTTTCGCTTGTCACTCTATCAGCTTCTTCTGAAGAAATGTAAGGACTGTTAGACGGCCCTTAGATTTCCAACAAATCAGTCACGAATGATTGCTAGGAACAGTTCAAGAAAATGAGGATAGTAGTATTGATAGTATTATTGAACCATGAAATATATTTCACATATTGTCGACCAATTAGGAACTAGGATTGATAGAAATAAGTTCCTTACTGAAGTAGCTGAAGTTAGTAATGAAAATAAAACAGGCATTACCTTATCTTCCTGTTATCTATGAAAGCACTAGAGGCAATATGAATGACCGGACTTTATCTTCCAGTTAAATCTGTTTCAGATGATATCTTAGTAACTTAAAGTAATAAACGTAATACTCTGTTATAATCCTTCAATTTCAATTCCTATCAGCAAACAGAATACGATTAGAGCTGTTTATATAGATTTAGGTATGTTAGCATTTTGCAAAAAGTAATTCAAAGTCAATAACGAATAAATTAGATTAATTTGGTTTTACTATTGGCACAAAGATGCAGTCTAGGCTCAATAGATCATCAAGCATATATCAAAAGTTGAGGCATCGGTACAATTTTATAAGAGAGTACCAACGGTGACCACTATCGCAAGTATTATCACTATTACTAAACATAAATTACTGAAATATATTATGCTGGTTCTTTATATTGGTGTGGATGTTATGCAAATTAAAAAATGTATTTAAAAAATGTATTTAAAAAATGTAATTTCGAAATTTCCTCAGATTAATAACTGTATGATAGTCATTTAAAAATCTATAAAGGACAGTAGATGGACATTGAACAAATCAACTGGTTGATTATTGTCGATTTTCTTATCATTGAAAGTGAAATCAACCAAATCTAACAAAAACTATATTTTATTAGGAGATGATAACCTGGAAAGAGAAGGTACTATAAGTACCATAAGTAAGTACTATAATATAAGTTTAGGTAGCTGTAGATACTCCTTTACGACCTTGGTAGAGGATATATCTACTTTTGGGACTAGCGGCCTTATTCACGTGAGTTTATGGATTGTCTCCCCACCTCCCAACATCCGGAGAACCATGTCCTAAATCCAGTCTCCCCCAATTCCCCCTATCTTCCCATATCCTACCCTCACCAACATGCAAAGCAAGCGTATTGTTCCAATGCCAATACCCTACCATGAAATGTCAAACTTTAAAACTACAATACGCCAGACGAGTAGAGCTAGATGCTCAGAATCTCGCACTGATTGGTTAGTTAGCCTCAAGGATTTTGGTAGAGACAAATATTCGATATGAATACCACCGGAGAAATGCAGTAATAAGATCATTCTAATCTCTGATGACAACATCCATGAGACTAAACGCACACCGGCTTCTCTTGAAGATGGAACTTCAAAACATCAAGAGGAACGTTCTGGGAATTAGCGAAACTAGAATCAAGGGCGAGACCACCACGGACCTATTATTCGACCTATCCGCCCATGGCCGCTGCGCCTGAAATAGAAACAAAGCAGTTCTATGAAGACCTATCTATGGCAAAGAATGAGGAAAGGACAAAGTTAAAGATCCTCCCCGGAGATTTACTGCTAAAATCGGAAGAAAAACAGCAGAGGCTTCCCAAGTATTGGCAGCTTCGGACTTGGCACACGGAATGACAGAGGGCAAACGATGCTGAACTTCTTTCTCAGGGAAGGTTTTTATTATATGAATACCTTGTATCAAAAACCCCTGCAAAAGTAATGGACCTGGAGAAGCCCTAATGGTGAAGTCAAAAACGAGACCGACTATGCGCTAGTCACAGATAAGCTCATGTGCACCGATGTGACTGTCCTAAATCGCTTCAACAAAGGAAGCGACCACAGATTACTGAGAGCTAAAATATGTGTCGAGACTCGACCGGGAAAAAAGAAACAGATCGAGAAGAAGCTGAGACCAACGAGGACTTTGTTGGAAGTGAAGCAAGAGGAGTTCAGCAGGCAGATTGAACGGACATTAGAACCAATGGACGCGTTGAAACATTTGGAGTTAAATGAGCAGACAGGGAAAACCGTCGACAATATCCGAGTAGCAACCAATAAATTCTGCACAATTGGAGGGCAGCGAAACACAAATCTCACTCCCGATACGACCAGACTTATGGAAAAGCGCAGTGTCATGGATCGCGACGCACCGGAGTACCGTCAGCTGGATAGACTAGTAAAGACAGCGATTCGTAGAAATTTGAGAGTACACAACACACGGATGATTCGAGAAACCATTAAGGATAATATGAGGGCCCTCCTCTCCAGAACGGCTAGAAGAAAATTACTCATTCTATAAGGTGAGGAACGAGCAGGGCGTAGTTGTGACGGAGAAAAGCGAAATCGTGTCCATCATCGAGAACTTCTACCGGAGATTGTACAGCCAGTCAGTATTAGAACCTGACCATCTCCGTGAATGCAGAAATTGAGTGGTCCAAAACGTCGGTTTCGGGGAGATTCCCGAGATTTATAGGTCGGAGCTGAGAGTAGCATTAGAACAGATGGGAAATCGTAAGACTCCCAGAGAAGACAAACTGACGAGTGAGATGCTGAAGACCGGAGGAGAAACTCTGGACAAGGCACTTATCATTCTCTTCAACAAGTGCCTGGAAGATGAAAAGATTCCGGATGCATAGAGGAATGTTGAGGCCATCATCATCTTCAAGAAAGGCAACTCTAAGAACATCGAGAATTACCGGACGCTTAGCCTCCTCTCTGAATTATACAAGCTCCTTACAAAACTAATCACCAACCGTCTCACCAACAAGCTCAACTTCTACCAACCTGTAAAGCAAACTATATTCAGGAAGAGGTACAGTATGATAGACCGCATCCAGCAGTTTATAGGCTGATCGATAAATGCACTGAGTACAACGTCCCACTTCACCTTGCGTTCATTGATAGCCAGAACGCTTTTGACTCTGTAATCTTATCAGAGATATATATGAACGCTACACTCCACGTCAAAGTTGGAGAAGATTTAGTCACCGGGAGGATCCCTATCAGGGGAGGAGTCAGTCAAGGCGACACTATCTGGCCAAAACTGTTCACACTGGTGCTGCAGGACGTGTTTAAAAACCTGACATGAGAGGGGAAAGGCACCAATATCGATGGGAAGTTAGTGAGTCACCTACTCTTCCTCTGATATCATCGATAATATCGATGAGCTTGGACTCATGCTAAGAGAGCTATTCAGAGTCTATGGGCATGAAGATGAACCTCCTAATGACAAAGGTTATGAGTCGAGGTAACCTCCAGGTTACACTCAATAACAACACGCTTGAAATTGTTGAAGAGTATGTGTACCTCGGCCACAACATCAAGTTTAACAAAGACAATCAGATCGCAGAAATAACCAGGCGAATTGGCCTGGCGTGGGCCAATTCCTGGGTGGCTTTTGGAAAACTCGATCACATCCTCAAAAAATCAAACATGCGCATCAACCTGAAGCGGAAAGTATTCAACGCCTGCATCTTATCTGTCATGATCTACGGCCTCGAGATTACAACCTACCACAGAACAGGGCAAACCGACTCAGGGTATGCCAACGGGCAATGGAAGGTGCGATGTTAGGGATCAACTTGAGGGACCGAGTCAGAAACAAGATCATCAGAGATAGAACAAGTCGTTGATGTCATGGAGCGTATCGTCGCCAATAAATGGCGCTGGGCAGAGTACGTTGTCAGGAAGAACATCAAGTGGGTCAAGACCATAATGCAATGGAAGCGTAGAGAAACTAGGCGGTGTCTCGGACGCCCCCAATCAAGATTGAGGGATGATGTCTAGAGGAAAGCAGTCAAGAACTGGATTTTGAGTGCTCAGAACAGACAGTGGTTGAAGAACATGGAAGAGGCCCATGTCCAGGAGTGAACGAGAATAGGCTAAAGAAGATAAGTAAGTAAAAAATAAATGGTTATGTAAGTATATAAAATTTTATTGCAATATTACAAAGCGTTTTATAATAATATAAATAACATCAGTACTATAGAGAATACCGATTCAATAACTTAAAATTTAAATAACTAATAATTAGTTATTTTACCACTGGGTTATAATAATAGTTAATACTAGCTCGGAACAATTAAATTGTCACTATGAGTTTTTACACATATAAATTATTACTACATGTTCATGGAATTCTGTACAATTTTATTACATATAAATTACTGATCACATTTCCTTTTATACATATTCTTTTAGAAAAAAACATTCGAGTTTTATGGTAACTTAAAATTAACGTTTTTAATAGTACGAATACGAAAATAATGTTTATAAACGTTACATAAATAAATGAGAATACATAGAGTATTTCGATTTCTGGCATACACCTTTTTATTACTAAGATAAAAAGCATAAATAAAAGCATATTGTCACGTGGTCGCAAAGGGTTGTTTGTCAAACTACAGTTCAGAAATTCTAACCGCAATAATAGCTGAAGCTAATTTATTTGAACTATCACCCTACGAATCTACGTTTATATGTTTTATTCGATTTTAGAATAGTGTAGATAGTTAGTTTAGTTTAGTTATAGTTTAGAAAGTTTTTAGTGACCTCAGTTATATATTTGACAGACTTTTACAGCTCATGGATGTAAAAGTTCTATAGCCAAGGATATACCTGGTTTATAGTAATCGCTTTGCAGGGATTTTACAAATCAATGAACTGTTGCCAGCTTGGAGTATTAACCTCTCTACGACGTACCAAATGTGCCACAAGCTATTTATACATAGTAAAAAACACATTTTAAAAGCAACGGAAATATTTGTTAAGGCACTTTTTAACGCCAAAAATTTCACTGCAAACAAATGAAAAGGACGTGCAAGATTGTATACATGAATTTCAAAGAATATTGCTTAACTGTGCGTAGAATCAAACAACAGCAATGAATATTTAAAAAATGAAATTACAGTTAGTATTCTAAAAGTATTACTTTTGTGTATACGTTTTATGGGAATATTTCTTACATTTTTCGCTAAAAATGAAATAACTGAAAAGAAATCTGTTATATCCACCTTTAAGTATGCAGAATCAAGCATTACTTCAAGAATCAAATTAATATTATTCTAATAGTAAATAAAACATTTTTAATAATATATAAGCAACAAACGCAAATAAGATCATGAAATATCAGGTTTTATATTTCTCCTAATTTAAATTTGAAAAATGTTTCTTTAATGTAGTATTTATTCTATTTAAAATCTACTAAAATGCTTTTAACTCTCGGTTATGTCACTTCATTATCATCCAAGAACTTTCTTTAAACTTTAAACTTTTAATATTACTTCCCTAATAATCACTTACATATTCATCTGTATTATTTTAACAGAAATACAAAAAGAAAATATTCGATTAGGTAGTTAACTCTACGAATGTAGTACGACTATTTTTATATATTTTATATATAAAAATAGTCTGATACATTTTTCTGTTTTATACTTTGACAAACAACCTTCTATATTTATTATTATAAGGCTTTATTTGAAACTACATTTTATGCTTATTATAATTAATACTTAAGTAATAATATTTAAGTCAACGAGGTTTGTAATATCACAAGGAAATCATATTTACACAAATATTCGATTTTTATGTTTAATTAATGCTTACAATTGTTAGCGTATAATTTGGGTTGAAGCGGGATTCAGCGGAGTCAGCGGCCTTGGGAGTCCAGAGCGAGGCCGTGGGTCTCCTCGTGCCCTCAAATAAGCTGAACCAGCGATGAGCGGCCAACCATATTGTTTATAAATAAAATATATACATATACTATATACGGGCACTTCGGCCCGATTAGATTAGAACGGAATAAGATACGCGTTGGCATACATATATCTTTTCCTTTATTTTGTTATTCTTTATTTTACTATAATTAAAAGTTTACATCAGATCTACAGTGTGATTATTTTAAAAAGTGATCTAACAGAGCAGCGGTGGGATGGATACCTGATCTCAGTGTCAACCGAAAGTGTGTGTTTTAACCAAAGACAAAACTTTACCCACTAAAATGAGTGAATCGCAATGGTGAACGACAAGGGGACAGGCGACCGGACAACGAGTCTTTGACGCCGCCGCCTCGAGGGAGTTCTATGAGTGCATTTCGAGAACGTTCCAGCAGAGCCTCCGCAAGCACATCTGATGATCGCATTGGCAATTTGGAGCGTTTAGTGGACGAGCTGCAAATACAAAATGTTCTACTGGAACAAAGGGGAAATATGCTAGGTTATTCGGAAAAATTCAGTTACATACCACGGTTTTTGTTACAGTTTTGATCGGACAAGAATTTTTAAAGAAGAATAAGATTTTGGTGGTACGTAAGGACAAAATTCACATCTTAGAGGACGAGAAGGATGCTCTGTCGGGGTTGGACATCAATCAGGTTCAAAAAGTCGTCCTGGTGGCTGAGAAGGACGTGGAGGTTTCGCCAGGACATGTGGGCTTCATCCCGGTGACGAACAACCAGCAACATAAGGGATAAGTTTTTGTTGAAGGTCAGGTAAGAAGTTTACCTACATCAGGTAAGAAGTTTACCTATGAAAGAACATCTTATCGTTAGATGTGTAACTAAAGCACATCAAGGTTGTGTTAGTATTTGTAACGTTTCCGAATTTCCCGTTGTGTATTGTAAAGATCAAATCGTGGCACGAGGCGATGTTTGTGAACAAGAAAACAGTCACAGCCCTGAGTCGGAAATTATTTATGTTTTATCAGCAGATTCTAAAAATAGACAACCGTTTACACTCAAAGACAGCTCCGCTTATTTCGCGTTCACTAGACGAAAGTCATAACTTACAACTTGTAATATTGTTAAATGAGTATAGGGATTGTTTTG
Organism: Rosalia funebris; assembly: GCA_037954035.1. Taxonomy (NCBI): domain Eukaryota; kingdom Metazoa; phylum Arthropoda; class Insecta; order Coleoptera; family Cerambycidae; genus Rosalia; species Rosalia funebris. The sequence continues at coordinate 20,067,378 of JAZFAV010000026.1, read as the reverse complement.
CTGTAACAGTAAATGAAGTAGGAAGATGTAATAAAACAGAGATGACGATTAATTTGAGCGACGATAAACCAGTGACGTACCGACCATACAGACTCTCCTATTCAGAACGTCAAAAATTACGTGAAATTGTAGGTGATTTATTAGCAAACAATATAAATATGAGGGACAAGTTGTTTTTAAAAACAGCTCGCATTAATAGGTCTAAAATTAATTGCTTGATCGATACTGGAAATTGTCACACAGTGATTAAAACTTCCATAGCTCAGCGTTTAAAACTAAACCTTGTTAAAATTCCAAACATTGTTTTAAAATGTTTTATGGGGGCAATACGCTTAATGTTGACTTAGATAGTGTTACAATTTATTCAATAAACATGATTGACTATGAGTCTTGCGAAGTGCGGGACTTTAATAAAATAAACTTTGGTGACATTAGCCAGGTTCGAAAGCGTACCGTGTTTAATATATTGCAGGAGTATGAAACATGTATTTTTACGTCTTTCGCTGATCTCGGCAAAACAACTGCAATTGAAATGCAAATTAAATTAAAAGCAGAAGAACCGATAGTAGACCGGCCGTATCGAATGTCCAATTCTGAAAAGAATATTCTAGATGATTTAATTGAAGAATTACTAACAAACGAAAAGTACGTCATTCTCGGTCGCATGATAGTCCTATTTTGCTTGTCAAAAAGAAAACGGGCGATACACGTTTATGTATAGATTACAGGTCACTTAATGCTAAGACTATTAAAGAAAAATTTCCATTACCTCGTATCGATGAACATTTAGATAGATTGAACGGGTGCGAATATTTCACTTGTCTCGACTTAGCTTCGGGTTATTACCAAATACCTATGGCAAAATATTCAATTGGTAAAACAGGATTTATAACACCAGACGGCCATTATGAATATTTGCGGATGCCCTTCGGTCTTGTTAATGCCCCAGCTGTTTTTCAGCGAATGATAAATCAAGTTTTAGGCCCTTTACGTTTCTCTATAGCGATGGCCTATATGGATGATATTTTGATTCCGTCGGCGAATGCAGAAGATAACTTTATGTATCTTAAACAAATTTTAGAGGTACTCAGGCAAGCAAATCTTAGTCTAAAGTTAACAAAATGTTCATTTTTTCAAACAGAAATTGAGTACTTGGGCCATATAATTAGTGCTCAGGGTGTGTGGCCGGGAAATTGTAAAACTATTGTCATAGAAAAATGCCCACAACCAACAAATGTACACGAAGTTCGCCAATTCATCGGTCTTGCTAGTTATTTTCGAAAGTACGTAGAGAATTTTGCCACATGCAGATGCTTTGAGCCGTAATCCTGTGTTTCCCGATAATATTCACAATTTAGAAGAAGTTCCGGTTTATACGGCAAATATTGTTGAGGAAGACTGGATATTATCAGCCCAGTTGAATGACGATAGATGTAAATATTTATATGAAATATTAGGTCGAACGCCGGCTGACACTGAAGAACGCGACATACATAAACAATATGAATTACGCAAACACCGCGTTTATCTTCGAACAGAAAATGGTCCAAAGTGGGTCGTACCGAAATTTGCACACAGACAAATTTTACATTACTATCACGACGAATTAGGTCACTTTGCACTAGATAAAACGTTAAATGCCATTAGTAAAACTTACTGGTTTTAATGCGTCGTTATACTCAAAAATACATTTCAAATTGTTTAGATTGTTTATACAACAAAAAGCCATCCGGTAAGAAACCAGGACTATTACACCCGATACCTAAAATTTCAACTCCACTAGATACCATACATATTGATTATTTAGGGCCGTTGGTACTTAGTACTAAGAAAAATAGTTATTTGTTAGTAATAACAGATGCTTTCACAAAATTTATTTTTATGAGAGCGATTCAGAGCACCAAAGTGGGGCCTGTGATAAATTTTTTTGGTGACTATTATTGATATATATGGTGTACCTACCTAGACGAATAATAACCGACAGGGTCGTGCTTTACAAGTAAGGGATTTGTTGAATTATGTCATACTTACGGTATTAAGGCAGTTCTAAATGCGACTGCGACACCTAGATCAAACGGGCAGGTAGAGAGGATGAATCGTACAGTTTTACCCTCTCTTGCTGCTACTCTAGGAGCATACGAGGAGAAGTGGAACCAATGTATAAATAAAGTTCAATTTGGTTATAATGCAACAATAAATAAAACAACTGGGAAAAGTCCCTATGAACTGTTATTATGTGTATGTGCCATGTAGTAAGTACGATGCATTTTTACGCAATGAAGTAGACGTTGATACACAAACGGCGGGAACATCGGAAAGAGTTACAAAAATTCATGACGAAACAAGTACGAAAATTGTAGAAGAGCAAGCGAAGGCTAAAGTTCGTTTTGACGTAAAACGTAAAATTGCTCCTAAATATGAGGAAGGATAACAAGTGTTGATCCTTAAAAACGTGGGGTCAAATGATGGGCGAAGCAAAAAGTTGCTTCCAAAGTGTGAAGGACCCTTTGTAGTAAAGAAAGTGTTGCAACACGATCGATATTATAGCGAGGACATGTCTGGTGCAAAACGTGCACCTAAGTTTTATAAGGGTGTTTATGCGGTTGATAGAATGAAACCGTATAATATAGATGCTCTCGACGATGAGAGTGATGATTATGAATACGATGTACAAGTGAAAGCATAGAAGTTATGCTCTTGTTTAATGCCGTTAACGTATAATGGCAAAGCCACCAGAAGTTGGTTGGCAAAGGGCGAAGCTACCAGAAGTTGGTTGGCAAACATTATGCCATTGACGTAATGGCAAAATCTTTTGTTTTATGTTACAGGAGTTTCGACAGGAACTAGAAACCATGTTCTGCGAGGACGCAGAACCCGGTAGCATGGCCGAACTGTTAGCGTATAATTTGGGTTGAAGCGGGATTCAGCGGAGTCAGCGGCCTTGGGAGTCCAGAGCGAGGCCGTGGGTCTCCTCGTGCCCTCAAATAAGCTGAACCAGCGATGAGCGGCCAACCATATTGTTTATAAATAAAATATATACATATACTATATACGGGCACTTCGGCCCGATTAGATTAGAACGGAATAAGATACGCGTTGGCATACATATATCTTTTCCTTTATTTTGTTATTCTTTATTTTACTATAATTAAAAGTTTACATCAGATCTACAGTGTGATTATTTTAAAAAGTGATCTAACACAATATATTCTAATTTATATATATTTCGAAAGCAATTCCATATACTCTACTAAGAGAAATAAATTAGAAAACGATTTTCTACAAATACTAATATAAACAAGTCACACAAACTTTGCACACACAAAAAACTGCATTCTTTATACCGAGGCTTAATTATCTGATTTGAAAATTTATATTAGTAGTAGCAAAATTGTTGTGTTATTTAATATATATCATGCACTTGTATGAAATTAAAGTATATATTGTAAACTGATAATGCTTATGATGCTAATAGCTATAAAATAATTGTGCTTCAATAAAAAGTAAGTGTTTATCTCACTTTTCTACGTTTTCTATTTCTATGTGCATGTGCATAGCGCCTCTTTAAATATATCCATTACAAATTAATGATTGTCTTTACATTTTTTATTGATTATATCGACAACTGTAAATTGTTTTAAAATTTAAGTTTTGTATAAGTTTCTAAATATTTTCTAGTTCTAAAACTTAAACGTCATGAGAACTAGTTAGGTCTCATTTTTAACGTTTTGAGAGATTACTGACTCTTTGATTAACATTCTATGTAACACTTTTCAATGTTTTTAATAGCAAATTACGAGGAGTGGTCCATGGAATCTAAACTTAAATTTAAAGGGAAATTAAAAGTCTTTAGTAAAATAAAAAATACAAATTATGATATTTTTATGATCCGGAATGTAAATCGAATGTTATTCTATTCCAAAATTAAAGGGTGTGTATATGTCCATAGATATACATATCCTTCTGTTTTCTATGCAAATGTCTATCTCAGACCATTTATACATACTCGTATAATTACATAATACATTTAAACATACATTTCGGCTATTTTAAAAATATAATAAGTATGTTAAATGTATTTAGCAGACCCTTGATTTATTTTTAGTTGAACTAGTAGCAGGCAAAGAGTACCATTCTAGTCAATAAAGTTTATTTCTTCTTCTATATTCTTAAAAAAATTTACGCGATTTTTTGAAAACTGACTAAACATTTGAACATATCGCAGTTGCTACATAAACTTATATGGGAATAGATCAAGACAATTAGTGTAAAGCTTTCTTTATTTAAGAATTATACTCAATATTCTCCTATATACATGGAGAGTTAGTGATGTCTGGAATGTCTTCATAAATGCAATATTTCCTCTGTTTCATTCAGAAAATACTTGTATGTAACTAAGTAGGTCATCATAACGTTTGTTTCGTCCCCGATAGATTTATTAAACCGCGCCACAAAATAGGCTATCACAAAGTTTTTTGTATTCTATTTTTCAAAAAAGTAATATAGATAAATAAAGTAGGTGAAACTAGTGGTGAGAGATAAAGAACTGTGTGAAAGAACATTTGATCAAAGTAAGAAAACAATATTAGAAGATTTTAATTTTTGGTTTAAATGTTACACTGAAATTCATGTCTTAAATGTTTCACGAACAATAAAGGTATCCTCTCTGAACAACATGTTTTGCAATCCACAATATTATGTGATTATTAATGATTTACATAAAAAAATAATGCGTATAACCAAAATCGCCACATTTAATTTTATGGTAATTTTGAATTTGAAATATTTTTCTGTCTGTGATTTGTTTGGAAAAAATCTAAATTAGTATATTTTATAAATTTATTTTAGATATATTCTAACATACTATTTTTACTACCATAACATTTTCTCGACATGTGAAAATTATAATGGTCAAGAACATTAAAATGTTTAGGAAATTTCATTTCGCGGTTTGAAAGAGATTTGCCTATTTCGTACTTGTTAATATTGTATTTAGTTTCAGTTGGTGATATCACTTATAATGTTTAATCAATTAGCTAGTCTAAATTACAGTACATTTTGGGTTATGGCGAGGTGGTGGAATTAAAAAAAAAATAGAGGTATCGCATCATTAGAAATATAGCAAAATCTTGATGTTATTTTGTTTTATACTACGCTGGTTTATTGAATTATGGGTTCTTGTAACATATCTTGACATTTCAGAATTAAATATCTATTATTTTTTAATAAAGGTTCATTTTTCTTGCTTCTCCTTCAATTTTTATAACATTGGCGTTTTTAATTCTCATTATTATTTTTACAATAATTATAAAAAGTATATAATATTCTTTCATACTACTTGCTAGGGCATATTATTTGATTTAAATATTCTAGGAACCATGATGTCTGAATCATTGTTAAATAGAACAATATACCTTCAATAATAAATAATTTTACTAACGTTACTGTTGGTTACGAATAACCAATTTTAATTAAAGACGAATGTTAATACAAAAAAATCATATGGATGCAAGAAAAAGTAGTCGTACTCTTTCTTGCATCTTATATATCTTCTTCAATGTTTAAGGTGATAATGTTTTCACCATACCATAACCTCTGTAATTCAAAAATATCTTCCCAATGTTACAAATCATTTAGAAATAAATATAGAACGTGCTAAATTTCCTATGATGCGATATTTTTGAGGCGTTAATTACATATGATTACATTGAATAAATTTATTGCTTGGAATATTCTATATTAAGCAACAATTTTCTACTGCAATTTCCGCTCTATTATCTTTCTCTTTGATGCTTTTATTTCTATCAAATAAATAGATACTTTGTCTGGTTATTTTATATACCGTATTAGGGGTAGGAGTAAAAAGTGCATATACTCAGCGTTAGAAGACATCATTTGTAAAGATAATGTCTAATCAAAGTTTAAACAAAAAATATCATTTACAAGTATATTCTTCAGTCCTTTCACTACATGTATCGCAGTCTACTCGACAACACCAGTGGAATTTACATCTACATTGAAAAGTTTTCGTGAACTGGTGAGTATTGTATCCTCTGCCACAGCACATGAGGTCACAACCATCTGTACCTGAAACAAGAATTTGTAAAGAAATTGTGTTCCTTATACTTTTATTGTCAACAATTTATAATTTAAATGCGTTCGTTAAAACTTAATCGAATTAATGTGCTTTAATTCGATCTTCTGGATGACTTTGGGCAAATTAGGATATCTCCAATTAAAATCGTTAGCAACTACCACATTATTCTTGGTATTATTATTAGTCAATCTGGTATCCATGCTTAATGCCTTGCGGCGTTAATATGCTTCTTAGGCATAACTTAATAGTATAAAAATGAATAAAGTGGTAGGGTGATATTTCAAATATCATTTAGAAAACGTACTTTGTGTATTAAAAACCAATTTGTAAAGAATTTTCCAAAAACTTCCAAAATAATGTCAACAATGATATACCATAAATGGTTTTCACCCTATATATACTTGATTGCAATACATACAGCGTGGTTATAAAGTTTATGACAATATTCATAATTTTCTGATAACTCCGAAGCAGGTCAACATTCTTTTTTAATATATTGACTGACATACAAATTTTATGATTTTCAGATTCTGTGTTTGAATTGTAAACGTAGCCATAATATTTTTAAATTGCAATCCCCATCTCTTAACAAAAATGAATTCCTTAATGTATGCAATTTTAGAGGTTCCCTATTTACCATTATGTATGATAATGTAAAGGACTGATATATTCAATACAGTAAGGAAAACAGGGAACTAGTTTTTCATGAATACCTAAATATTGGACGATACTAGACGTGAGTTTCGCCAACCAAACTGGCATCGCCAGAAGACGATTAAAACCATATCATTTTAACTAAATAAATCTTAAATCTTTTTACTATTAATTCATTGTAAGTCTCATAAGGTTTCGCTATTTGATGAGGTTGTCTACATGAGATGTCAGTTATAGCTTTCATAAAGTAATGTGGACCTATTAACATGTTGTGCTTTGCAGATCGCAATGGCAGTTTGAGGTCGCTAGCCCCCGATGTACATATACACTCTTTGCTATGCAAATAACTAATGGCCTTTTGCACTTTTATGAAGTTCACGTTTAGATCAATATCTATCTGTACGCCCCCGAGGTTCTTATTGTCATCTATGTTTCTAAAAAGGCTTATATATGTTTCTTCAATTTGTTGGAGTCCATCTGCAGCCACTAGGAATCCTTCTTTCTTTAAAGTTTCTTTCACGGAAGTCCCGCCACTAACATATAGTTCTTTATTAAAGTTTATTTTCTTCAGATACGATAGAAAGACGGAAATTGGAAGAACTATATCTTTTAGATCGGTATCTAGTTTATTTTCTCTTAGTTTCTCTTTCACCTCTTCAACTGGTATTGTTGAATTATTTGAAACATAGTGAACTTTTTTGCCAATCTTTTTTTAGAAAATTGGGGCATCCTGCTGACCTGGGGATTAATTTGTATAGTAACCATACTACTCCATCTATGAATTGATAAATATAAACTGCTCCCGTCTAGTAACTTCCTTTGGATTTATCATCAAAGTTTTCATCATCTCCTGATGATGCCAAATTGCTTGTTAAACTTGAGATTGTAAAACATGGTTACATTAAAAATACAAATGTTTTGATTTGCGTGTGAAAAATCCCACTCTTATGCAAGAATCGAAAGAGGATAACCGAAATATTCGTATACAATTTTATAAAAATATATTTACAGAATCATTTCGTTACGTCGGCGTCGAGGTGACGAAAATCTCAATTTTACAATTCACTTAAGATTAGGCCAAATAAATCATACTCTGTGTATATTTTTTACAGAAGACCACCTTTATGGTATTAATGGTAAATGTGACCTTTAATATGGGGTACAATTGTAATCATAAAACTTTTTTTGTTAAAAAGTGAACGTGGGGTTGCGATTTAATAAGGACTATAATGAATGACGTCACAACTCAAACAAAATCTGTTTTCAGAGTTTTTCAAAAATCATTTAATAATATGAATATTATGCAAAATTGTATCATCTGGTTGTATAATGAAATCAGATTAATAGAAATATATAATAAAAATCATTTGGATAGCTTCGTAATCTTCGTAAGCCTAAGAAAGTTGTATATACGTAAGCATTACAGGTAAACAAACTACCGACTTACAATGGATAATGACGTCGTTTGTTAATATATTTAAATATTTCTTGTACTCACCTCTTGACGTCCTGTTACAAGTCCTCCCTACTGTCCCCAGTGAACCTGCTGCCAAGTCTTTTTCGCAATAATTAGGAGACATTTGAAGGAACACTAATTCGGATTTCTTTGGCATCTTTTTGATGGGAATTTTCCCTTTCGTTAGCACGAGATGTAACTTCTTTTGTCTCTTGTGTCCATCGATTCCACGTGGGCCTGGTTGTGATGGGCTAGCGGCGACGGGTCTCGCCCTGTAGTATTTTTTCATTAAAAAATCACCCACTTGTCTAAATGTTGGAAGGGTTTTCCAACAGGTTTTCATGGTGCAGCTCCCCGATACGCCATGACACTTGCATTCGACTATGAGATTCATTTTAACAGCCTGAAAAGAATCACATATATTTAAATATGAGACTTGCCGTCGTTTCAAGAATTAATATAAACTAATGTTAGCTATTTATTAATAACGTACATGGGATCTTAACAATAAAAGAAGTTGAGAAAAGGAATTGTACATTATCCAGTATTTTTCTTTGCAAAATATATGAGATGAAATATTCCGTTCAATAGTCTGCGTTATATGACCATCTATTAGCCGAACTTTATACAGAATCGTCCTTGTTATGATTTTAATGTTATATGTCTCCTTTCACGTGATTGCTAAAAATATTTCGGAAAAACATATATATCTAATATTAATGAGAGACAATACATATTTGGGCCAGAGAGACAGCACATATTTAGGTAACTGTTTGTGGTCGTGGGTACCATATTGTTACAGATACAGTGCCTTAATTGCTGTTTACAAATCATGTGATTCTAAAATTTAGACAACCAGCATTGGTAATGTTTAGTTGGAGAATTCCCCAAATACAGTGCAATTCAAGCTGCAGGGTAATAAAATATAATATTGAAATTATCAATGTAGCTGTCATGTAAAAATTAGCAACAATTAATAACAACATGTACTTATACAATTTAAAAATTTCAATTTGTTTAAAATAATGAAATATATATATATATATATATATATATATATATATATATATATATATATATATATATATAATATATCAGTTACACCAAATGTAGCCTACTCATAACTAAAAAATACCGCAAATGAAAGTAAGTCAAATGATTGAAATGTGAGGTTGGTTCTAAAGAATGCGAATTTGAAAGTTTTTGTAATGAATTAAATATCAATCAATATCAACAAAAAATAGTTCTATTAAATAAAATTGTATATTCATTAGACTGTGACATTAAAAAACCTCCAAAGGCAATGTTTAAAGGTATGGTTTGTATAATGATTCTTTGCGTGTGCGTCACAGGTAACAATCGTATGAATCAATCAGCTGACATTTTGAACAGTGTCGTGCCGAGAACACATTTTAGGATAACAGTTAGTTATAATACAAATCCGTCAACCTATGACAGAGTAATGAAAAAGTTCTCCACAAAAACATTCACTGGAAGTGATATTATCATCTAAATAAATGAAATAAATTCAACAAAAGTCAAAATAAACGAAAGAAAAATGAAATAAATTTTACAGAAATATTGAGACGCTAACGAATCAAATTATACAATAAAACTATATACAATAAAGACGTGACTTCAAAATTGCATTTTGTTCGGCAAATTATTAACTGTCTTTGCCATACGTAGTTGAAGGAAACATATGCTGCTAGACATACGTGCTGGTAATTGTGGTATATTAGTAACAATTGCGAGTGGTGCAGCATTTGATCCGTGCGTCGTTACTAAATTGATACACGTGCAAAGATCCATTATACAAATTGTAGTCGCTTTTAAGTATTCAAGATAACTGAAGAAATTAGTGACAAAATATTAAACAAAGTAATATTACTTTTAAAGAATTTAGAATACATATTAAAAGTAAAAGGTTATCGGGTTATGAATTATTATATATATGACTGCATGTAATATACACCTGCATATTGTATTCCACTGGGTCCATTAAAATAAAGACTTCTTGGTTGAGTATAAAAATACTTTGATTATCTATCAAAATGTATTTAATAAAATATTATTTCTAGTTCAACCTTTCAAAAAATAATATACATAAATAATTTAGCCTTATAAATATATAAAAAATTACACAAATAAGCAATAAAATAAAAAAATTAATAACCAGCTGATACTGTTCAAAATATGGTTCTTAATATTGTTACTGCTTTCCATCAATATATGTAACATAGAATTGACTAAATATATTTATGTCATGATTCTTATAGCCATTGAAAGCACAGTAATTAGACTATTGTAAGTTTAGGATTTTGTGAAAATGTTACCTTAGATTCAACAAATTCTTAGAGAAAATGCAATAAATCTGGTAACAACAAAATAATTATCTAAGGGAAACGTGGTAATGTGGTTTGTGGTCAAGTGGTCACAAAGAATATTAATGAAGGCACTGTGGGTATACATACTTAACAGTGCCTTTATTAATACACATACTGTGAAGAGAACTGTGAAGAAAACTACAATTTTATATTCATAGAACAAGTAGCATGGTAACATTAGTTGACTGGTTTTCTTAATGTTACGGTTTCTATATGGTTTCTAGCAATGACGAAAAGGTGGAGAATGTTACGATTGTTTACAAATATCTTGAACGTATGATACATTCAAGTAAGTATTGAAGTAAAAGTTAGCAACAATTCAAGTAAAACATTCAAGTACAATATACATTCTAATAAGATCGTTAAGAAGGTCTAGAATCATTATCAATAACTGAGGAACTATCAATATTTGTTAACACATTATACGCAAAAGCAAAATTTGTTTTAATTAAAAAAATATATTTGAAGAATATATTTAAATTCTGTTTCAGATATCTAGTTTTAAAATCCATATACTCGTATATGAGTATCTAGTGCATAGATTATACAAAGTGGAACTGCTATTTTAAAGACTTTTTTCGAGTAGATCGACTTCTAAAAGGTACGTCCTAAATAAAAAAAAAATAAATATAGAGGGTTTTTCATGTAAGTCTACTAGAGATATATTCTTTAATGGAAGGCCGATTTCACTCATCTATAATACTTTTGATTTTACTGATTGATTACTAATTACAGGCACTAAATAATGAAAGACTTTATTTGAATGTTATTGTTAATTTAAATGTATTAAATAAATACTCAAAACACCCTTCATTTATTTATTAGCAATAACTTATTCAAATTTGTCCACAACTTTCTTTAAAATTTCAGGTGAAATATTCCTTATTTTGTTTGTATTGTTTCTTTGAAGTTAATGTTATCTGATTTTATTGCATATACTTTATTCTTAAGAACTCCACAGAAAAAATCAACCGGCGTAACTAATCGTATCGAGTTCTAATGATCTCGATAACACCTCTTCGTCTTGAAAATTCGTCTTGCATTTATTGAAAATGGTATGGTTCAAGAACTTTTTACAAATACAAGATAATGGAGTGTTGACCTATTTTACACTTCATTCAACAGGGTTGGGTTGGATGATGCGTATTTAAACATAATTTCTTAAGAACAGGAAAAACTACATCTCCGATGGGACTTAAATATTTTTCTGGCTAGTTATATGACTAGTTCATATACAGAACTAGTCATATATGATATTTCATTGACTTAATTTATTAAAGAAACGATTATTTAATTGCTTGGATCTAATCTTAAATTGCTACATTTGGAAGACAATATGGCATAATTGTGACGATTACACATATGTTATTAAATGCCTTAATTTATGAACAAATATATTTCTTCTATTAAACTTCTGAAGAAAATATTAGATTCGTTCTTGAAAATTATTTTTAAATGATAGCAGTGTGCGAGTTACCTCTTATTTAGAAGCTGATACAAATATCTATTCAAACGGTGTTTTGACATGCGTTTCGGTTTTTAAACGAACAGATTAAATTTTATATTGGCATCCCATTAAACTTTTTAGGTAGTGCATCCCTATAAAAGCTACGTGTCACTTTGTTTCTAACAAGAATTATACGAAGTAATCTGGATGTGTTTGCATTAAAAATAAATTCTAGGTTTATGGGAAATAATAAATTAAATTCACAAATAATAAAATAGTAAAAGTAAAAAGTACCATACACTTTTAAACTATTTCAATTAAATGTTCAAAATGTGACAGTATATAATCCTGTTGTTAAACTAATGTCTCACCCATTCAAATGTTTCTGTAAGCTGAAATTAACCTATATCTTTCAGTAGTTGTCTACTTCACAACCTCTATGATGCGGGTTGCATACCGACACTTTAGATTCAAGTAGCCACATAGAAAATGGGACTGCTTAAAATTGTGATACTGTTCATTCAGATAAACTTTTACTGAGCTGATAATAGTGTGGAGGAGCACAATTCTATTGAAAAGTTATTTCCAGATCACCAAATTAATCAGTGACTTAATGACATTGTGCAACAGGTCCAAATACACCTGTTTCGTTAAAGTTCTATTTAAACACACAGGTTTAACTATGTGATTTTATCCAAGGTCCCTGCACACATATTAACTTTTTCTAGAACTTCGCTCTTACGAAAGGTATGAGGATTCGTATCACTCCAGTACTATACAATTTAAGTATTCACATTACCATCTGTCATTGAGCTCATCATCTGTGAGTTGGTGAAGCATTTGTAATTTGTAGCAGTGAACTTTTTATATATTTAAATTCCTTTACACAGTTTTTGCAGACTGCATCAACATTTGCAGTTTGAGGTGTAGATTGTGTGGGATTCACGACTGCTTTAGGGAAAATATTTATTTGTTGCACTTTTGCAACACCTGAGCATCTAGTTCGTTGTTCATATTGAATGATCTTCGTTGTCTGAAATTTCTGCAGTACCTGTCGTAAATATCCTTTAGAGGCAGCGCCATGAAGATATCTTTCGTTGAAAATCTTTCAGCTGCAAATAGATTTCTTCCAATCTCGCCAATAATTAGAATCGCATTGACTTTGTTCTAAAGTACGTGAAATATTATTAAAAAGAATTAAAAGGGCGTTAAAGCAGCAGTCTTCGAAATATCAATACAAAATAAAATTCGGATAAGTGAATAATTGAATAGAGTAAGTAAAATGATAAACTGTTCTACCTTTTGAAATTTTTTTAAAATGATAAGCTTTTATATGGCGGTTCTACCTTCCTATTTCTCAATCTCCTAAAGTTTTATTGTATGCCAATACCTTTATACATGCACTATATAATTCACGATTCACATTATTTTTTATCTTTCTATACACCGTACTTCGTACTTCCACACTCTATTACAATTCACGGTTTGCAAACATTTGTCTGGTGTTATTCAAGTAAAACGTAAATAATACAGTATGCACATTCTTTACCACCGTCGAAGAAAATACACATAGTATACAGCCATCGTTAATTATTAGGTGTATTCTCAGAAGACTAATGACTCTCAGCCAACTAAAATTCCAGGATAATAATTTAGCTACCAGGCAAACTTAATCTATAGAGGAAACTGCAACATTAACGCGTTGTTTAGAGGCATATTCAATATTTTATGCATTAGTCACATTTGTGTTTCAGATAGAGAACGGGCTTGATTCTAATTTTTTTTATTCCTATTGTAATTTATTATGAAACTATGTCACGTAGTTTTAATTTAGCTGAATGAGTGGCTAGTTTGCAAATCATTTTTTAAATATTGAGTTCTAGATATTAGTTGTAGGATATTGTAATTAACAATTACTCTGGGATTAACTATAATTCGTTTTCTTTAATTAAACACTCCTTGCGGGGCTTATATTTACATAACAGTCTGATTGTTGAGTTGTTGAGTAGTTCTAACTTAAATTGGTACTGTGAAAACATAGATCTAAGGACTTATTCACTAGTGTTTCTTAATTTCTAGAAAGTTAACTACACTAATATTAACGTGTATCACAACCGCACAATACTCTGCTTTTCATTAACTAGTAATCACTTGACCAACTCACAAGGCTTTATTCTATTGAGTCTTCTTGTGATATTAGAGTTATCGAGAAGCTGGATACCTCGACATTCCCATGTTGGTGGAGTGTCTGTTCATGATTCCTTGCAAATTTGGCAATTGGTTGGCCCACAGTATCTATCTGAACGTCAAGATGGAGACCCAAGGCGAATTGACGATGTTCCTCAGTACTTTATTCTGGAACCTCTAGATTATTAAGATGTTCCTCTGCTGGCACAACCCCAGATTGTATGCCATAAGTCCATACTGGTTTGAGGACTTGTTTATACAGTATTATAAGTATTTTGTTGTATGTTGATAGGCTGGAGTGTCTTACCAAGTAACCATACATTCTCTTGAACCTTATATCAAGCTCATCCTTTTTCTTTTTAACATGGACCTTCCATCGAAGTCGTGCGCGTCTAGTGTATTACCCAGATATTTCGCCAAATTGGCATAAGGAATTTGAGCACTATTTGTGCTGATTGGAATTTGTTGTTCGTCTTTATTTGTGAAATTAATGTGAACTGATTTGGTTTCATTCAGTTTAATATGCAATCTTGTGGTCCAGTTATTGATTTAGTTAACTGATGTTTTTAGTTTATTTGCATCTTCTTCATGGTTTTTACCTACCACTAGAATGGCAGCATCATCTGGAAACGTAGCTATGGTATCTTGTTCCAGCTGTGGTATATCACTTGTAATCAAATACAAGATGGGTCATAGAACGCTTCCCTATAGGACTCAAGGTTGCCTTGATTTCTTTCAATTCAGAGTATGATTCATCTTGTTTGACTCTGAAGAATCTTTCAGAGATGTATGATTTCAGTAGTTCTGAGTATTGCTGTGAGAGTAACATATTCAGTTTATGTTTTAAGTTCGTGCTATGCTTTATCAAAAGCCTGCGCAATATCTAGGAAGATGGCTGAACAAACTTCTTTGTTTTCTAGCGATGTCAGTAATTATATGAACCTAGTTTATGCTTGAGTGGCCTTCTCTAAAGCCAAACTGATGATTTAGAATTAAGTTCTTCTCTTCAATGATAGGGTTCAGCCTTTTCAGTTCCTTTCAGCCTTTTCAAGTATTTTCTCAAACAATTTCGATAAAATAGGCAGTAGAGAAATTGTCCTATACGATGAAATATCACTGAGAGCTTTGTCTGCTTTGTAAATCATAATAACTTCTGCAACTTTCCATATCTCAGGAACATACATAAGTTTGAATGCGGCATTAATAAGATGTGACAGTTTGATTATTGCTTTCTTTGGAAGTTGTTTTTGCATTTCTCCAGTTATTAGATCAAACCCAGAAGCATTCTTAGGATCAATATTTTTTTTATTTCACTAGCAATTTTCTTTAGGAGAGGTTGATCTAATGATTATATTGTCTCTGTCTTCGACTTTCCAGTTCAATAATTCTTCACCTTCGTTTGGCTGGAAGGTGTTTTCAAAGTGTTATGCGAATAGATTAGCTTTCTGCATATTATTTCTGGCCCAGCTGCCATCTGTATTTTTGATTGAAGGTCTTTGCACGATTGGCTTTTTTAATCTCTTAGTGCCTTAGTATTTCCAGAGTGAGTAGTCGGCGTTTTTATCATTTGTCAGCTCACTCAGGTACTTACTAATTGGTTCATTTTTAATTCTTTCTATCTCTATTTTTAGCTGTCGTGTGGCATTATTAAGGTTAGTTTATCTGCTAAGTCTGGACTGGTTTTTCATTTTTCAGAGATCAAGTCTCTTATTTCCTTAGGATAGTTGTTTCCCTTTGTTCATTGGACGATGGGAGGGGTATTATTCGATACTGCCTGTTGCATATTGAAAACGAATAGTTCCACCTCTTCATCTAACTGTTCTTTTGTTCTTAACGGTACTGATAAATTGACTGCATTTTACAGGTCCAGTTTGAAGCGTTGCCAATCTGTTCGCATGTTCCTTATTATAAAATAATCGAATTATTAAAAGTATATGCTTCTTCATCACATATGTTTTTCAGATTTATGTAATTTATGTTTATATTCGTTGCGATAAAAACACTAAATAATGAGTATAGTAACGAACAATAGAGTTTATTATGTAATACCTACCATTTAGCAGATATTCATATTTATAGAATTTTGAAAAATAATCTACAAATGATGATGTGGGACATATAAATTACTATTAGGTAAAAATACTTTTAGTAGCAATTGGTTCAATTAATCCAGTAAATAGAGTAACCTAGCAAATTGCAGTAACCCAGTAAATTGAAATGTTGGAATAGTTATTCAAGACAGTTTATAGCGACTCAGTTAATATATTTATTGGCGTACCTCTATTTCTGTTTATGAATGTTTAAACAATATTTGCTTCCTTGCAATATGTGTAAAATGCTAAATTAGAGACTCAATTTGGATAACGACGCGAACTAACATTCTTTTAAGTGTTTTAAGTTGTTATCTATAGCTTCACAAAACATTTTGAATTGGTTGATATTCTGCAAAAATTATTTAAGATACATTAAGCACTAAATAGGTAAATTCGTTTTGTTAGTTCTTATTGGCACGTTTTTGTTAGCTCTCAGTGATTTCATCATCATTAGGTAATTATTCATTTAATTAAAGTCTGACTATTTTTAGTTTGATTATTAAAGCGTCTATTCCAACGAGCCGCAACAGGGATTGGCTAATAATCAATACGCTGCCTGATGTCCATTTCTATAGCAATAGCATTGCCACCGCATGTTACACAGAGGCCTATTATGGGTTTGTTTTTATCTAATCGCTATTTTAATTGTTTATGCTGCCTTGCGGATCACGTCGTGTGTTTGAATTTCTGTGTTTTTATTTGCGAATTAACGTGAAAATGAACATGCTACGAGACAAAAAGCCTGACCAAAGTTATTGAAAACCTGGATTTATAGTGACAGGGAGCCACTTGCGGACATATGTATTAGAGAAAATGGTCTATTTTGAAATGTGGGTAACGAATTGTTAATTCGTCTAAAAAAAGTAAGATAATGAAACACGTTAAAAGTCATGCTTCGTCTAGAGGTCACGATAATGGTAACACTATATTTTTATATGACCTCATGGTAGCCTTTTTAACAAATCATATTCTGTTACATAAACTGAGGAACTTCATACTATGCCAGTTTCTAGAAGAATATATTGATCGGAAACTCTCCAACTATATATTAAGAAAAAGTTATATTGACCAGATATATGAAGACGTATTGCAAAACATATATAACCACGTTGTGGAAAATTTTGTGTATATTATCGTAGATGAAACAACTGACGCATGCGGATGTCCAATGGCAATTTTGTTTAATTATTGCTTTAAAACTTAACAGTACTAGTGGCAGCTATTTAGTGGCTTCTAAGATATTAGACCCCACCATAATACAATTGTAGATTTCATGACTGAGTCCTTTCACTGTGTATAGTCAAATCAAGACAATTTCAAAATGTCTGAGTAAAGGTTCTCTTTAGTTATCGAGGTCATAGCGAATGCGATTTTTTGTTAAAGAACCTACTGGGAGAAATACGTTGAGGGGAGCTCGTCCAGAACCAATTGTCTCTCACAAAAGAGAATACGCTTATAAAGTTTAACTTATTCTGATAAGGAATTATTTTGAGACACTGAAAGATGTTATCTTCATCTCAATGAAAGCAATGCCGTACAGGGTAGAACTTACTGCAACTACAAAGTATAATATACGATATTCCGTTACATTTATAGTAACTCTTTATTCTTAATTATTGCACTAAAGAAACTGAAAACATATGACTTATCGTTACCAGAACAGTTTATGGTATATAGATGATGTTAAACAAAAAGTAAACAACCACAACATACGCGGAAGTCAGTACTATCAATATAAAAAAACTGGAAGATATGTTTACGAAAACTCCTGGATATAGCCATTCGGGAGACACGTGTTTATTTCTAAAGGATACATTATCAAGAGTTATCTTCTATTTTACTAAAATATAGTTTATATTTATTTAATTTCTCGTATTGTCCTTTAGTAGTAGACGGTGAAGGGACTTTTTCATTACGAAAACTACTGTTAAGTGATAGACGAAGAAATTTTACAGTGGAAAACTTAGAAGCGCCTAGTAATACATTTTCTCTATTAGTACCGGTTTCCATGTGAGTCAATAAATGAGACGATTGAGACAGGTGCTGGTAAGTTTTTTTATTTATACATTTCATTTCCAGTTGTTGTTTATTCGAATATTATTATACATTAATATTGATTATTGGGTGGGTACAAAATATCCAGAAGATAAACAAAAATATGAGAAAGTAAAAAGACAAACCAGAAGAACAATCAACTTCAGAAAAAACGACGTGGGAAAACAAATGCAAAGAAATTGACTTATATATTGGTGGTAGAAAATGTACGAAGTTTTGGAAATTTGTAAAATCCGTAAAAAACACAGGTAGAGATAAAGTTAATATCCAAGTAATACCTATACAACAATGGGTTGAACATTACCAAGACCTTCTAACCGAAACAAGAACAGAATACATGGAAGAAACAGCACCGATAATAATTATTGAAGGAGAAAGAGTCTATATAAGTGAAAAAAACAAGTGAGGCTGCCAGGAAGCTCAAAAAATGGAAAATCTTGTGGACCCGAAGGCATCTACGTTAAATTGCTGAGAAATAGAACATCAAAACTATTTTGGTTACTCACTTACATAATTAATGGATGTTTAAATGGATAAGAAGTTCCTAGAATATGGGGAAAAGCGTCATGTGTGCTTTTCCCCATATTCTATGATGAACTCTATACATAAAAAAGGCAACAAGGACAACTGTTAAAACTACAGAGGCATATCAATAACGAGCACGGTAAGTCGACTATATGGAAGAATACTTCGAAATTTTATAGAAGAAGAATGCTGTAACGATGAAGAACAAAATAGTTTTCGAGCAGGTAGATGACAATTTATTTTATATGAAACAAATCATTGAAAAAAGAGCAGCCACAGACCAAGAAACTCATATTTTGTTTGTAGATCTAATAAAAGCGTATGATAATATACCAGTTTGTAATTTGTGGGAAACAATAATGGACACAAATAACACACTCATCATGGCATGGCAGTACGAAATCTGTATAAATATTCAAATTCCACAATTAAAGTGGGGAACAAACTATCGCGGCTTTTCCAAATTACAAAGGGTTTGCGACAGGGATGTTGCATCTCACCCATTTTGTTTAAGATATACATCAATAAAGCTCTGTGGATATAGAAACAGAAATGCCACGGAATGGGAATACCTCTATCAAACTCAACAATCACCACATTACAGTTTGCAGATGATCAAGCAGTACTGGCAGATGACGAAGAAGGTCTAGAATACATAACTAGGAAATTGAAAGAAACACGGTGAATGGGGTCCGTCAATGAACACACGGAAACAAAAATATTTGTGCATAGGCAATGACAAGAGTGATTTACATATCAACGACTTGGAAACAATAGAAGGGTGCAACGAATATAAGTATTTGGGAACTATGTTTGATTCAACGGGAACAGATGATAAGGAGATACGAGCAAGAATAATTCAAGCAAAAAGAGCAATTGAGTATTTAAATGGCATTCTATGGAACAAAAACATAATCAAAAGACAAAAATTTAATATTTATAACACCCTAATAAAACGCACCTTAATCCATGGGGCTGAAACATGGAGGCTTACGGACAGAAATAAGAGGAAGATTGAAGCTACAGAAATTGATGCTCTGAGACGAGCGGCTGGCATATCAAGAAGTCAAAGAATAAGAAACGATGAGGTACTTCGACAAATGGGACTTACAGACACTATAACCCGTGATATTGAAAGAAAACAGGTTATATGGTACGCTCACGTACACCGTATGGCCGATTCTAGATAACCAAACAAGCCATGACGTGGATACCAGCACATCGGGAAAAAGAGGTAGACCAAAGAGAAGCTGGACAGAGGGAATAAGAAAAGCCATGAGTGCCCGCAACCTACAAGACGACCAATGGGAAGATAGGAAGAAGTGGAGTGTATTATATAAAAGTGTAGTGTATTATATATATATATATATATATATATATATATATATATATATATATATATATATATATATATAATATTCATTATTATATTGTGATGTATTTTCTGTGAACTATTGCTATTTAATAATAATGACCACAGTCGATTCCGTTGGGGCTTACCGGCCTAACCGCTTTGCTGATAACTAGTTACTTGATTCATTTATATAAACTGTTTAGCTCACGGTCTCCATCGTCCATCAGATAAAATTCCCAACAAAAAATAGTTTTTCTAAGCCAGTAGATCGAAGACGGATTTTCTAATATTTTGTTATTTGTACAATTGCTTCCAGAGCTAATGCATATAGGATGGGGAATATCGCTTCAGAGTGTCATCAGTGAGAATAGAATATAACTCTATTCTCACCGAGTGTTATATTACTATGCAGAGCATTTTACAGACATAAATATGTTTAATGTAAACTCTCATAATTCTGAATCCGTTACAAATAACCAATGTTATGTGTAACATTATAAAATTTGTAGTGACAGACGAAGAATAGATTAATTTAGTGCGAGCCGTCCTGAAATCGTTACTTTAGAGAATTAATCCATCTCATTTCATGCCCCTTTAGTAGTAACAAATGGGATTGTAAACGTTTTAAATATGCACAAGATTGCTATTATAATACTCCTTTAAATTTTCAATTTGTTTTAAGTTGCATTTCCAGATATTCATTCATTTTACAGATTCAGCATGAATTATCTGTCGCTAATAATAGCAGGCTCCGAGGTAGTATGACCCAAAAAAGTATTGCTACAAGCTTATTATTTTGTTGACGCAGCACATTCACTTTCTAGGTTTAACAATAAGTTATTGTGCGTTGAAATTACTTGAAAATAACAGAAGCAAGTATTGAATAATTTTTAAAAACTTATCTAGATCTTATTAGAGAGAGCAGAATTAGAAGAAGCATCTGATGCCATTCACTGAATCAATTCTCATGAAGGATATTTGATATAAATGGATATGTCAACGCTACGATCTTCACCATATTGAAAATGATACTACAATTATATATTACAATTATGAGATGTAGAAACAGCGATTATAGAACACAACCTAAAATAACAATTTTTAAGAGGGTTCTATACACGTTCTGATCCAAATGGGAAAATGGCCATACTCATGCTCTTTTCTGTCGAAAATCGCTCAACACATTTTGCTGAAATTTTATATATTCAGTAATTTACATTACTGAATCAATAAACGGTATTGAGGATTTTTATAATTTCGGAAAACAAAATTGTAACCTCTCAAAAAAGCACAAACTAATTCTCAGTTTTCTGTTCATAAATATTGAATTTTTTTAAAACCTTCAGTCTTATTGTTAACAAATTAAAAAAGAAGACAATATGTTCAGTAGATCCGGAAAAAGGAACATAATTATGTTAAAACATAACTTTTCAGAAGGGGTGAAGAACTCAGATCTTGGTGAAATAAAGAAGAATGAATGTAGAAATGGATTGATTCTGAATGCAATGTATTATGCTTTAAGGAAAGCAATAAAATAATATTTTCTTTTCTTAGTTTTTACCCCATTAAACTAAATTTAGTTAAGTGATTTTCCTTAGGATTTTCGTTATTTTCCCATTATTTTCAATTACTATCATAAGTTATCTTAAATATTTTTAATTACATACTTTCAATATAGTTAATTATAATGATGTAGTAGCTACTTGTCAAGATATATGTAGGTACGTGTATAGCAAGCTTCTGGTAATTGACTGTATAGTTCTAAGTCTTTAATTTGCAACTTTCTCTGAATTTCCGAAGAAATTTACATGACTCCTAGAAAGTTCTGAAAGTCAAAACTAATATGAAACCTAAGACTAAATATTATGTTATGAATGTCATTGCTTTTTTAAGTTTCGATTTTTTTATTTCAAAACATATTAATAAAAGATACATTGATATGTTATGTCTAATAATATGGCTTATTGTAGACACATACACATCGTACCTATAAAATCAAATATCCTTTATATTGGTATACTCAAAAAAAAAAAAAATAAAAATAAAAACAAATATAAAAAGAGCATTTGCCTCAGGATAGTATAGGAGTTTCCCATGGTTTTTTCGCGGTGTGCGTGGCACTAATTGACAGGTTCTGAATGATGGACCAGTCGCCCGCGATTGTTAACCGAATCTCATTTATTTAAATGCAGTCATCTCGCGGACACAATAGACAGGAATCTCAGAGATTATAAACGATCAGATGTGGGACTGGATAAAAAACGCTAATGATATTTTTGAATGTCGAGTAATGCAGTTATTTTAAGTGAATATAAAGGTAGAACATCCAATTTATATTGTCTTAATATGGGATTACCGTTTATTCTACGCGTAAATGGTAGACAAAAATATCGAATTTTATTTTACCAGTTGTGGTTTCGATAGTATATATGTCAAATAATTATTTAACCGATGGTAGCGATAGAAAATCAATTCAAATTATTTATACGAAAATGTAAATAATATAATCTGAATGCGTCCTTTAATGAGTATTTTATTAAACCTATTAAGCCTTCTAGTTTAACAGTTATTCTATTTAACACGAAACTTATTTTCCTCTTGTAATTTGAATTTAATGAATAAGTAGAATTTGTCTACGTAATCTAAATTATTATTGTTTTCTATTCTGGGATTCTAGATGACTACGCAATAGTACCTTCATGTTCAATTCAACGTTTCTGGTAGAATTTGCCGAAGTAATGCGTAATGCCTAAACCTAAAGCACTGTATAAATTGAGGATTCTAAACCATGATAAGAAAATCTTTGCGAAAACCTACTAGAACGATATAATGATTTATACTTATATGTAAACTAAATTCAAGAGAAAGTGATTGTTTAAAAAGATATGTTTGTTGTGTTCTCTATTATTACTTTATTTGTTAATAGGTACATAAAATGTTTTACTGTTTACAACTGTTTACTGATAACAACACAAAAATAAAAATAAAGTAAGTTAGAACGTTAATTATTGTCAAATTTAAAAAATTAATTCTGGAAATTTCGGCTAAAAATTTACTCATAAAACTTATGCTCATGAGCCGAATATTAAAGTTATTAACTAGAGCAGTATAAATTTATCAAAATTGTTGAAGTTATGATGTTTAAGACAATTTTTGTAGAGCAACACCCATATCCAATGATGCCATTTAGTAAAGAATATATTTTGTGCGTATCATTTTTTTCAACGATCCATCCTAGTTTTTAATATGTCTTGTTCACCTTGTTTGATGTATCTACACTTCACTACACTGTGCTCTGTTTTTCACTTACTTTACACTGTTACCCAAGCTCAAAAGGTTTAGTCCTCATGAGCCGACCTACTAGGCTTTGATTGTCTAAAGGTTGAAGCGCTGGAACATTTGAGTGATTGTGAAGTTTCTCTTCGTGACTTCTGGCCAATTTCTTGATTTCGTCTTTTACTGTCATCACTTGAAGTTCCCTGGGGGATCTTCGTTCGGAACGTACCAAGGAGCATTAACGATGTTCCTTAGCACTCGGTTTTGGAAATATTGGAGGTAATTGTAATTGATTGATTTGGTACAGGCCCACAGTTGAAGACCGTATGTTGACGAGTATATTGATTTGAGCACCTGTTGGTAGATTAGTACATTGTTTCTGATAGACAGCTCGGTATTTCTTCCTAACAGCCAATACATGTTTTCGTATTTAAGTTTTAATTATTCTGTTTTTATTTTAACATATTCCTTAAATTTTAACTTGGCGTCTAGATTGAGGCCTAAGTATTCCACTGTTTCTTTGTGTGAAATTGTATTGTTGTTCAATTCTACAGGATAATAGATTATTTTGCTATTTGTAAAGTTCATATGAACAGATTTGCTTTCATTTAACTTGATGCGCCATTGTCTTGTCTATGCATTTATGTCATTTATGGCACCTTTGGGATTAGTAGTTGTCTCTTCTATCATGTTTCCGGTTGCTAAAACTGCAGTATCATCGGCAAATGTCGCTAATTTAATGTTTCCCACTATTGGAATATTGCATGTGTGCAACAAATACACTACTGGTCCCAATACACTGCCTTGAGATACTTATTTGTACATATAATGGCATCCAATCTTATGGTAGGTTACAGAATGATGTTTTTGAGAAACAAATATTTTAGAAAATTAGTCAAAACAATATTATAGAAAATAATAATTAATACAAATAAAACCGTTAAATTAAGTATCCAAATTGTCTGCCATTTACCTCTTGAAAATCCGAAAGTCGAAACTTTGTATAACGTTATTGAGGTTTGTTTCAGAAAATTAGTCCAGGAGAGTACGATACGGAGATCTAGCTGGCCACTCAACTCAGTCCCTCTAATTAATTTACTAGCCCTCAGAAGTTCTAATGTTGAAAAAACAGAAAAGGCGTTAAGTGTGTGGATCGAGGATTTAGCCCAGAGAAATATCTCCTTAAGCGGGCCCTTCATTCGAGAAAAAGTTGTGAAACTGTACAAACACTTGAACTGTGAAGGATCAATGAAGAGTTTTAAAGGTAGCTGAGGGTGGTTTCATCGCTTTTATGAACGTTTTAGTCTACGCAACGTGAAAATTATTGGAGAAGCAGCAGCAGATGTTACAGCATCCGTGAACTACCCAAAATAAATTGAAGAATTTATTGAACAGCAAGGTTAATTACTTTACCAGGCGTTCAATGAGAACGGAACTGGTCTTCATTGGAAAAAGATGCCGAGTCGCACTTTCCTAGCTAAAAGTGCAAAACATGCGAGTGGCACAGACTATCACAGATTAAGAACAGACTATCAATAATGCTGCGTGCCAATGCTTTACTTACAGTTGAATTTGTAAAATAAGATTCAGGACAGATACGAATAATAAATATTTACCTTATGGAAAATGAGCTGCATTTATAAGTAAAATAATTGTGTAGCATAGCAAACGCGAGTAACCAAATAACGTAAAAATATAAACTCTTAGAAAAAGTAGACAAATTCTAAAAAAATCACGTCAGCTAACGTAAAAAACAGTAACAAAATCTAAAAACAGCATAAATTGGAATTCTCAAAAAATAGATACAACCAGTGTAGGAATGAAATAGTGGAAAAAGCGACTGCAAACTAGAACGTTACCACCGCGCTTTTTTTTATGAAAAGCCCTGATTAACTGATTTTCATAGAGATAATCATTTTACTTCAGCTTTGATTCCATGCCGTTGTTAAAAAAAACACTGATTTATTAAATGGAAACTTCGTGGATCTTAAAAGTGTCAAAAACATTAAATTAATTGAATTGATGTTAAAGCTTATATTTCTTCTTTTTAAAGATTATATTAAATTAAATTAATAAATTTACCGAAACAATTGTTATGTACGACAAAATTCTACGTACGATACGTAAAAAATGTAATTTCTTAATGGCACCATTAGTAAAAGGTACAGGTAAAGATTACCATTGAAAAAAACGAGCAATCTCGATAACATCTTAGCTCCAGTCTTTAATCTAAATGACGCCATAATCTGTCTAAATCTGACGTCACATCTAACAAAATTATACCGTGCATCTAAAATCGAATTTGTTCCAATCTTCAGATACTCACTGTATATCAATAACAAAAATAAACAGTCTTATTTCACATACCTTTCTTCCTGCTTTATTGTTATGCAGATTCATTAGACTCCTCTCGTCGCCTTCTAACTCCCTTGCGTCCATAAACTTCCTCGCGAACCGGACTCCGTGGTTGATGTCGACGCTACACCCTCCCCATTTCCATCCAGACGGTGCTGGTTCTCGGGGCTTTGGACCAGGATCGCAGCCGCAGTCGGATATGTTACCCCGGGCACACGCCGCCGTCACCGCATAGGCCACCCCGGCGCTGCTAATGGCATACGTGAAGGCCGCCTCTCGAGAACCTGAAAGGAAGAATTAAGCTTTAGTATGAATAATATTGTGGTTGGTGTGGTTAAAGGAGTGTGATTGTGTGAATTAGAGAGCACATAAAAGTCCTACTTAAGTGAGCAAAGAGAATGCTTAACTAAATATGATAAATGCATATTCTAGAACCTGGGTCGATCTTCACTGATCATTCAATCCTTCTGGCAAAATTAAAGTATTTCAAGGATTTAAATATAATTAGGACATTACTGTTTACACTCTTCCTATGCGATTAGATATATTATATATACAACATAATTATGTAATCATGTTTTGCTATTGGAGATACTGCAATGAATTTTGCTCTAGCTGTTTCTACTTTTTTCTTATACTCTTTTAACTATTTCTGAAAGACTAATTATTTTTTATTCTTATCATAAAATAAATTCTTTTTTTTTGTGAATATATACATATATTTGTTTCTTTATTCTTACCTAGAAGTTGATTTTCCTTTCAGGAAAAGTTTATTAGATAGAATATATGTAGTATATTGTTACAAATTAGTATTACCGAAGCAGCTACGCTCTTTTTTGTTGTTACTTTAGTAATATATTATAGAAGGTTAAGATAGACGAAATTATGTCCGCCTCTCTCATATCATCACCGGCTAAGGATCAATCCACAAGGATCAATCCTTAGACGCTCTTATTCCCATTTTATACAGAAAACCTTGTTATAACGTAGTGCAATAGCGTACGCTAATGACAAGCATACCTGCTATTTTTGCTAATCTAATAATTATACAACTACATAAAATAACATAAATGATTATATTGATAACATTCAAGTCTTGTCTTGAGCATAAACTCAAAAGAAACTTTAGTTTTTATCAGATCTGGTGAAACCAAATTTAAATTGAAAGTGGCTGAAAAGTAAACAGAAATAAATGAAATGTTGATAGATGAAGTAGATGATTAATTTTGTATATATGTATGTACTCGTATAGTAGAATTATTTTATGAAGACCAAGTCGGCAATAAATCGTATGACAAAGACAGATATGTATGACTTTCTTCCATACCAATCCAATCTGAATAAGAGACACAGACCTGCCTATAAATCATTTGCGCGCGCAACCTAAGTAAAATTCTATTACTACATTCGCGTGGGAGAAGGTAAGCTATACATTGCTCTTTGTTGCACTATTATATACATATGTATCATCTCAAAAAAAGAGTAAAAACCACATTGTTCGAGTATTTATTTTTGTCTAAATTTAATTTTAGCAATGTAATATAATGTAATATAATTTTAGCAATGTAGTACCAATTACATAATACAGCCAATTTAAAAATATTTTAAACCCTCTGAATAAAAAAAAGTACTCCATAAAATCATATATTCATGAACAACTATGCAATGGAATATAATAATTGTCCTATATGATGTCAAAGAGTGTATTGGTGTTATATTTCCTAAAATATTACGATACACTTTTCCTCTTTCATCGGGCAGCTTGGGCAGAATACATAATTTAAATAATTTATTCAAACTATTTTTATGAAGTTGCATATGCTCTGAAATTGTTTTTATCAGTTATAACTACACACATAAGGCGTTTGAGCAATTGCCTTAAAAGCTACCCATTTTTAAAACGTAATATATAATATATATATATATATATATATATATATATATATATATATATATATATATATATATATATATATATATATATATATATATACATATATATACAGTGCTATTCAAAAGTCCCCTCCCCCCCTCTTATCTCTGGAACGATTATACATAAACTAGTGAAATTTGGTAACTGAATATTAAGGGTTGTAAACTTCCCTACTAGTGATGATAGATGACGTATGCGTCAAAGATGACGTCACAAGGTCATTGTGACCAATAATTTTAAATGGAACCCTATGGCAAGCGACACCTTTTTTAGAAGGTATCGAAAAAACCTATTCAATGATACTAATATTGTGTCTGTTTACGGCAGTTTTGACAACTGGCTTTCAAAAACCGCAAAGCTGTGATGAATTTAATCAGTTAATAATAAAATTTAAAATTCAAGCTCCGCCACTGGATAGTTGGATAGTAAATAATCTGATGTTTTTGCAAGTCTCCCCAATTTGATGTTTTTTTAGCTGTCAAAGTTTTTATACATTTAATAATTTGTGTATTGTTGATCGAACGTTTAACTGTTTTAGTACCTTGTGGTAATTTTAAAATATTTGTACATTCAATAATTTGTTAAACTGTTGTGAGCTGAACGTTTAAGTGCTTCAAGAAGAGAAATGGTACGTGTTTTAGGTGATAAAGTAGCAGCGATCCTAATACTTGGTGAAACTGGAGAAAATATTCATGCAGCAGAACGCATTTTTAATGAAAGGTTTCCCGATCGCCCAGTTTCGAGGACTTATTTGAGAGAGCTTCTTCGTAAGTTTAAAACAACGGGTAGTATTAATGATGCAAAACGATCTGGCAGACCACAAATTTCTGATGAGAAAAAAATTGATATACTGGCAGAAGTAATAGTAAATCCTACTTCCTCAACAACTCAAGTTGCATCAACCTGTGAAGTCAGTCAAAGTACAGTGCACAGGGTGTTGAAAAAAAACAAATTTCACCCATATAAATTAAAAATGGTTCATCAACTCTCAGACGACGATCCAGACCGAAGACTGCAATTTTGTGAAAATATGGAGACTAAAATTAACCAACAGCCAGACTATGTCAAAACAATTTGTTTTAGTGACGAAAGTACTTTCTATCTAAATGGAAATGTAAATACACAAAACGTGAGATATTGGAGTGACGCAAATCCTCACATGTTTCCTGAAACACATACCCAGTATCCCGAGAAGGTCAATGTTTGGGCAGGTATACTGGGAAACCACATCGTTGGGCCTGCTTTTTTAAATACCAACTTAACCGTTGAGGTGTATCTGCAGATGTTGCAAAATGCAATAGAACCGTTAATCCTTGAAATTTTGGAAGATAATCAAGATGAATTCGACATTTTGGAAATAACGTTCCAACAGGATGGTGCTCCTCCACACTATTACGGTGCAGTAAGACGGTATTTGGATGAAGAATATCCTGGTAGATGGATTGGACAACGAGGTTCAATGGAATGGCCGCCTCGATCACCGGACCTCACACCTTTAGATTTTTTTCTGTGGGGGTATCTTAAATCGAAGGTTTACGCCACTCAGCCTGACAATATTGATGTTTTAAAACAACGTATTGTTACAGAATGTAGGGCTATTTCCGCAGACACATTTGAAAAAGTACGAGAAGAGTTTCGCAATAGGATATTTTACTGTCAGGAAGTAGATGGAGCTCACTTCGAACAATTACTATAAGTAGGTACTGATTCTTGAATCTGTAATTAAAATTATTATCCAAGTTCACTGATTACTGATTTAATCCATTAAAACTACCATAAATACAAACAATATTAGTATCATTGAATACGTTTTTTCGATACCTTTTAAAAGAGGTGTCGCTTGCCATAGGGTTCCATTTAAAATTATTGGTCACAATGACCTTGTGACGTCATCCTTGACGCATACGTCATCTATCATCACTAGTAGGGAAGTTTACAACCTATATATATATATATATATATATATATATATAACATTTCGAAGGCGTTAACATTTTAATAAAAACATTTACAATTAAACTCCTTTGTAATATATGTATTTGTTATATATTATGTTAAAAAAGATTTTCCTCTATAGGTTACAAAAAGTCATCAAATCAAAACAAATTGTTTATCTCTTTCATTTTTATATTGTTTATTCTTTAGTTATACAATCTTTTATTTTGAGTTTAAATGTATAAATTACTTCTAGTTCTTTTCTTATTTTAATTAAATTTGTATTTAGCCAAATAACTCGATGTAATTATATGAGTAAGTGAATATAATTATTATATATATGGAATATATTATTATACAATTATAAGTTGCCTATGTAAAATTAACTTTATATTTTGATATATGAGGCAAGATTGAGAAGGAAGAAAGTCTAGGCGAGGCTATTCAATTTAGTAATAATAAAGTAATTCTATAATAATAAGTGGCAAGATATGCAATTGGTTAAAAATACAAATTGTTCGTGCAATGTAAATAGCTATAAAAGTTATGTATCATGCTATATATATCTACGATTAATATTCCATTATAATAAACAAATTCGTATTACATTAAAATTATGTCAATTGTTAAAAAATATCAAGCACTTGTAGCTATTGCGTATCATGATTTCATATTATATGTACTATTCTGTACATAATAACTCATAATAACGTGCAAATGTTGCCAACTGATTTGAAATCGTATCATTATTATTTAAATTTTATTTGTGCTCTGGTACGGAACTCAAAATGATTCAGGCTTATGTCTGATGGAACGGAAGTGTCTTTTAAATTTAGAACAATGCAGACAACTTCTACTTAATGCAACCTGTGCATACAAAGACACTTGTCAGACACAATTACCGAGGCTTGGTCTATCTGATAATGATAATCTGATAATGACAGAATATTTTCGAACATCGAATACACTACTAAGATTATATTAACATAAAATTGCCATTATATAGAGATTTTTTCAATCAATATATGCATCACAGTATTTTTCACACGATCACTAATATAATTAGTTAGATATGTATTAATTGGAAAAGTATAGGGAGTCTCATTTGGAACTAATATTTGACAAACTCAGGTTTTTTATTCTTCAATGTAAAATGGAGACGATACGACTACAAATGAAAAAGAATACCATTCATATGGCCACCTCGGCCTATCTGGTATGATGTCATTCGTTTAGTAAAATTGTCAATAACACGGGCACATAAAACTGGCTCTATTTCCCGAATAACATGTTGAATGGTTGCTCTAAGGTTATTGATTGTTGCTGGCTGGGTGGTGTACATTTTTCCCTTAACATAACTCTAAAGAAAAAAGTAAAGTGGTATTAAATCACATGATCTTGCAGGCCAATTGAGGTTAGCGTTCTGCGAGACAACATGATCAGGAAATTTGATATATGACAGTAATGATTAACAGTGGAGTTATGGTTGCACGTTCTATATGACACGTTGTACTGTCTTGTATCATCAATTTAGTGGAAAAGTAAAGTGTTTAGCATGTCATAATAGCGTTCCCCATTTACTGTGATAGCATTACCAGCTCAATTTTTAAAAAAATCATGGTCGAATTACACCACCACTCCAAAATATGCACCAAACCGTGCATCTCTGTGGATATATTTCTTTTTCGTGAACAGTATATGGATTTCTAGCACCCCAAATTCGACAATATTGTATACCAACGGAATCGTCAAGGTGAAAATGTGCTTCATTGCCAAACAACAATTTTGTTGCAAATATCAACATCGCCCTCGATATTTTTTACTAACTAACTAATTAACAAATGTACGACGTTGTAAATTATCTGTAACTTTTAATTGTTATGTTAACTGAATTTTGTATGCTTCCGATGCATGGTGGATCTTGACAAATTCAATTGTTGTGCACGACGTCGAATTGATGTGTTTGGATACTCTCAGACACTCTCACCGTATCAATATTTTCATCTGATCGATTAAGACGATGACATATTGGATCAATTCAGATTTTTTGATTATGTTACGAACTATTAACTCCATAGGTGCTTTATTTTGTTCTAATTTTGTGCATATTTTTCTTAATTAAACTGCAAATGATCGCTCACTTTCATAAAACAGTTGTAGTTACAAACTTATTGTAACTTATTGTCAGTATTTAACAAAATTATTGTTAAATACTGACGCCCAATCTTCGATAGAACACAACTAGCGCGCAATTAAAATTCTATAGTTTCAACTGAGACAACACATATTAGAATGAAATTTTGTCCTTCGAACATAAAATATTTGCAGCTGATTTGCACCTGCTGCATTTGGAAGGGATTCGTTTTACTATTACATTAATTTCATCAGTGGTTTCTTTTATATATGGTGATTTTTCGAAAATGATCCACCGATGGAATTTCAAGAACATCACTAATTTAAAAAGGATAAGTTGATTCTTGTTTCATAAGCAGAAGTTACTAAAATAATTCCTCAATTCAATTTATTTCTCAATTAATTGTGTTTCAGGAAGACATCGGGAAACTTGAAGACTTGCACCAATTTTGGACTTATGAACAACTAAAGATTCAATTTTTAAACGTTTTTAAGGACCCATCCTATCAAAAAACAAAGCGACAATGAAATTTCCTGAAATATGTTATAGTACTTTCAACGTATTGTTTCAATTCACTATCTGTACCCTTTCACTCATATCAATCATCTATTGGAAATCTGAAATAGGATGATCCACTCACCTTGTGATACTTTAGCTGAATTATAAGCATATCAGTTGAATGATTTATTACCAGCCAATTTTTGATTGTATACTAGAGTGTATTCTTTTATGAAAGATTATGATTTTGTGCGAAGTACGACTATTAGCCATCCGCAGACATCAATTGGTTATTGTTCGTCGTTGTAAATTCTTGAAATACTAGTTTCCATTTGATGTGATAGCACTATATCGTAATTTTATTTGCACCATTATTTAAAGGCTGAGCGAATTTTAGGTTGTGATAGAATTTATTATAGTAGTCGAATAAGTCAGTTGACTTATTTTGTATCAAATTCACTAGACATTTTTACGCTGCAACGAAATGTCAGGCTTTAAGTTTCGGTTATACAATAAATCATCAAAATCAATAGGTGTCGTCTGGGAGGCGTTCCCAAGTCGGATCAGCCAAAACCCGATCGATCCCACATGAGATAGTTGAGTTATCGTGTTAACAACAAAAATTTCTCAAATAGTCCACCGTCGTGCTTTCTCATGACCCATAGACAGGGGTGTTCTAGTCACCTCAAAATCAATAGGTGTCGTCTGGAAGACGTTCAAGATCAGAATCAGTCAAAACCCGATCGATCCGACACAATTTAGTTGAGTTATTGTATTAACAAAACAAATTTCTCAAATAGTCTGCCACCATGCTTTCTTATGACCCATGGACAGAGTGGGATGTGTCGTATCCACCTCAAAATCAATAGGTGTTGTTTGAGAGACGTCCCCGATCAGAATTAGTGAAAACTCGATCGATCCGACACGATTTAGTTGAGTTATTGTGCTAACAAAAATTATTCTCAAATAGACCCAAGGGAGGGGGTGGTGTGTGCTATCCACCTTAAAATCAATAGGTGTCATCTGGGAGACGTCCCCGATCAGAATCAGTCAAAACTCGATCGATTCGACACGATTTAGTTGAGTTATCATGCTAACAAGAATAAATGCCGACGACAACGAGGACAACGATGACAACGATGACACACACAGCAAAAAAAAATGTAAAAACCATTTTTTTTTGGTTTTTAGGCCGAAAAACGAAAAATAAATCCAAAAAAAATGTTTGTCTTGTCACTTTTTCTTTACACAATTAGGTACATTGCTTTTCCGCTTATAGTGGAGTGCGGAAAAGTAAAAGTACTATGTCAGTTACGAATCACAAGTTGATACCCAATTAATTATAATCTTGCTAATTTCATTTCAGGATTCTAAGGGGTGGTCAATTGAAGTTGAGGGGATGAGTTGCAACACCACATGGTAAATGCTTAAAATTATTATTTTCTGGGAATTTTTATTATCGCTTTATTTTCCAAAAAATTCATTATTATATATAACTCCTTCAAAAATAAATGAAAAACTCGACTTTTAATTATTTTAACTTTAAATTCTAAAAAAACTCTAAAATAACTCTAAAATTAATCAATGTGGGAATGTTGGAACTCTTTAGAAAGAGAGTTAAAATCCTTTCAATAGAGGTCACTTGACCCCTATTCCATGTAATAATTTATGGAGAGGTGTACGCACCAATCAGGGGAGTAAAATAGTTCATCTGATTTTACCATTCTTATGTACACAAAAATCTATATATTTCAGGAACTTATCCTTAAATACCAGGTGTGTAAATATCAAACAGGATTTTTCTTGTATAGAACATATAGGTTTATTGTCTTAAAATGATAAAAAAATATTTTATTCGAAGTATTGCCTATTGCTAGCTATATATATTTCACATGTTTGACAATTCGTAGATTCTATGCCAAAAATATTCTTGCTCTATTGAGGAAAACCAGTTATCAAGCCATTTTCGTACATTTTCGTAAGGAGTTAAGCCCTGCTCAGTAAGTGCGTATCCCATCAATGAAGATAAGTAGTAATCGGACGGAGTCAAGTCTGGTGAGTAAGCCGCATGCGAAAATATTTCACAATTAAACGCCTCAATCATTTCCTTGACTGATTTAGCTGTGTGTGATGGCGCGTTATCATCACATTGTGTTGCCTTTTTTTGGTATTTTGGTCGTTTTCACGCAAAGCTTGATTCAAATGGATTACTTGTTATCGGTAGCCCTCAGCATTAACGGTCTGGCCAGGTTTTAGCAGCTCATAATAGATTACACCATTTTAATCCCACCAAATACAGAGTACTATCTTCCGTCCATAGCGATTTCGCCTTGCAGTCGATGTTGATGGTCCGCCTAGAGTTACCCATGATCTTTTACGTTTAGGATTCTCTAAATATATTCACTTTTCATCGTCAATCACAATTTGATGGAGAATGACTTTTTTTTGTACCTGGAGAGCAGCATATCGCAAATGGTTCTTCGGATTTCCTGCTGCATGACATGATAGATGCCTCAACAAGCAGATTCATTGACCCTCAGACCATCTGCTCGACGACAAACTAAAATAAGTGTAGCCTTTTTATATTTTTGTTATTCACTGTTGATTATAGTGATATCTTCATCGCTGGTTTCAAATCTGACATTAGTTTTTTGCTACATTTTCTGGATCCCATGTAACTTGGTGCTTCATATAATATGATAGGCTCTATCTATTATATTATATTAAGTTAATATATTAACCCTATGTTCATTAAACTAATATAATAAACAATTTATTTCATTGTTTGCACCACCTATCCAATAACGGCATATAAATGCATTTACAGTGCATGCAGCATTCAGTGTGTACAGTCTTGCATTATGACTGAAATAACATTTTATTTAATGTCAGTGTTTTCTCACTTTTCCATATTTTTACATTATTCTGAGAATATTGCACACTTTAAAATCGAGAAAAGGATATTTCTCCTCTACTACATCTTAAGCTTAAGAACAGTTTGTCAAGGCACTGAATACTGAAGGTGAATGTTCGCACCACATAATTTCTATTTTCCCTGCTCTAACTTTCCAGAAGATCAAAGCAGGTATATTTAACGGACCTCAAATCGTATCCTTGTCCGTGACAAAGACATTGTCAGGAAGATGAATGGCAAGAAAAAAACACCGGTGACTATTTTGGCAGTTAAACAAAACTTTCTTGGCAATAAAAAAACTTTCAGTTATGAAGCTCTGGTTACTACAATGCTATCGGATTATCGAAATCCTGGTTGCAATATGTGTATGAAGCTCCGTTTCTTGTTTGTATGGTTCTTCGGATTTCCTGCTGTCTTTCATTCAGTTCATGTGGAACCTATTTTCCCATCTTCTGGACCTTTCACGTGGCTTTCAAACGTATGGAGACAGCTTCTCGTGTCACATTTAATTGATCCGCGAGCTCTTGTTGCGTCTCATCCAACAATGCTTGCAATTCACTATCTTTAAACTTTTTCGGTGGTCTTTCATGTTCTTCGTTTCTCACGTCAAAATTGCCACTTTTTAATAATTCAAGCCACTCAACGCACTGTGATTTATCAAGAGCATACTCACCGTAATCTTCGACAAGCATTCGATGCGATTCTGTAGCAGTTCTCTTCAAACTGGTAACAGAAAATCAATGCTGTCCGCAAATCGTAGTATCCAGGTACAGCATTCGACATATCCAACGCTATTAAAAACGATGTTGTTGTATTAAACTTGTATTGTTGTGAAATAAAAACTTCAATCAGATGTCAAAACAAGAGAATGGCGCCAATGACGCGGTATGATGGTAACTACGGTAGCATCTAGACCATCTATGGGCAAATTCTGGTTTCATATTTACATACCTGGTAATAGGAACGGAGTTATTCAATTCCGTTCTTTTAAAAAAAATTATCGTATGTGCATGGCATGATAGATGCCTCAACAAGCAGATTCATTGACCCTCAGACCATCTGCTCGACGACAAACTAAAATAAGTGTAGCCTTTTACTCCACGGCCACCACATGGATCGATAATCTATCGTATTCTGTCATAGAGGAGACTGCGACAATGTCATTCGTACTGTGGTCCGGGGTGGATGACTGAGCCCTTTATTGCGAGTGACATTGTATGTTTGGGTTTGAGCCCCAACAGAGGGAGATTGGCAACTCCTCTTGAACATGGGCGCGGTTACTCGTCTATATATGTCCTTATTTTCTGCCACCTGAACCTGTAAGTGAAGAAGATCGATTTGTATGCGTGCAAAACTTTTAAAAAGACCTTTTGATCGATACCTTCTTATGATCGAATGTGTAATAAAAGGGAATATATTATATGAAAAGAGCTTTACTAGTAGACCCTTCTGATTTTTTGATGTGTTTCCATCAGTCACTATCTATATAATTAATGGTCCAAATATTTACAGGTGTCTGAAGCATTTAACTTTATTTCATTTAAGTATCTAACTTAAATATCTGCAATCTCCTCTTAACAAATAGGGGAACCTGCGTATTAAAATTAAAGAAAGAATCTATATGCATCTCAAAAACTGGTTTTCCTCTAGAATAATTAGTTCCCCTTGCATACAGCTTAATGCGCCTATAAATCCGCGCTCTTGCAATTAACGTCATCGTTAAATCTCCGAGTGTTAGATTAGTGTAATTGCTGTACAAATAGACAATTATACCAAAACCACTCGAAACACATAACCAAGCTCCTTGTCCGTAGTTATTAGAAGATAGTAATGAAGCCGATAAAGATCTCGCTAATGAGCTAAGAGGTTTTAGCCATGACATTATGTATATCCTGCTGAGAAGATCATGTCAATAAAATTTGAACACTTTATTTAAATACTTGGCTGGAAGACATGCGCCACGTGATTGGTGGTGTCTTATTTATTAGCCTCCGTCGATTGTTTGTACGAAGATAATCAATTTTCTAAAACGGGTTAGTGGGTATCAGCAAATTAAATCTATTGTATATGATTATGTCCCCTTCTACAGCATTCGTTGACTACTTTATTTTTTATCGTGTTAACAAACAGTTTACTAGTGTGCGCAATTCCGTTACTAAATGCGTCATTTAACTAATGATCATTAAAAGAAAATATATAATAAACAATTTATTTCATAGTGCCCTAAAAAAATAATAAACAAACGTATGCAGATAATCAACAATAATAGTTAGAGTTGTTTTGAAGATGTTGATTACATAAGTTTCCATATATCTGATCTTAGTCTTATGAAATAGATACCAAGTAATTATTAAAATTCGCATATTAACTATATATAATATAATTATGCATAATATATATAATTATAATATATTTACAATTATTTTATATGTAATTATAATTATTATACACCCAATAATATTATTTTCGCCCAATATTTACATTTTTCAAACACACACACACAGATTAAAATGCAGACATTTTGTAACCCCAAACTTCTTCAGATATAGACCTGAAAAGTAATCATTTTTAGAGATTTCTTTCAAAATGATTATGTACTCATTTTCATCGAATTATTTTTCTATATAAAATTAATCTAATTATAAATATATTTTAAATAAATATTTTATTACTAAATATTTTAAAGGGAATTTAATTATAATCAACCATAGCCCACTTCTTTCTAATCGAATATATTTTTCTCGTATTTCTAATAATTCTGTTAAAAGAATTTGATATTCCGTCAATTTTTGTTAGTGGCTTGTTTTTCTTTCTATATCCTTATTTTGCCTAGCAGCAAATATATCCATAAAACAGTTGGATATTCATCTGATTCATTCGAAATCAAGTGTGTGAGTGATGTGAAACTACCTACTTCCTAACAGTGAAAATACATACTGATACATACTGAATGCGATAAATGGTGGAATAAGCTGGCAACTTTTTCATGCGAACTAAATCTCCTCAAGCAATTTTATGTATTACATACATTACCTCTGTATTTTACATTAATTTTATATAGTAATTTGTTTATTAAATAAATACGATTCAGTGGAAATACAGAACCAAAACTGTGCATATCAGCGCATTCATTTGTCATGAGGGGACACCATTTGTTTTCCCTAGAACATATAATTACACTTTATATTGCGAGTTCAGCCTTCAATGGCAATGAAAGTGACCTCACTGTATGAATATGCCAATAGTTTTTCTATTAAGCCCCTTAATAGTACGTTATCTGGTCGTCTGTGGTACTCCAATAATTTCATCGTGGAATAACGTCTTGGGCACCTAGCAATTCACTAATTCTTATGTCTATATCTTCAGAAAGTATCCCAGATTCAGACCTTTTCAACATTCTTGAACTATCAATGTAACTCAAATTGCCTTGGTTTTAGAGTCACAGGAATTCAGTTTTTTCAAATAAAATAAAGCCTGAGATTATTTTGTTGAAATAGAAAAATGGGGGTGGTCCGGTACACGGTTGCTTTTAGAAGAGGCAGTTAAGGCAGTTACTTATTTGTTTCCTCCATAATGAACGTCTGTCTTACAAAGTACTTGCTCATTTTCTATAGACAAATCAAGAGGTATGAAGGCCAGGGTAGTGATATCTCAATTCGGCGCTGTTTACCTCTTGGAGGGCCCAATCTACGGAGTTACCCAGTTCATACTCATGTTGTTTGATATATAGTATAGATACAGATTATTTCATCCCTAATGTTTCTTATATTTTTTCTAGTCTTTTCAGTAAGAAGGATGTAAAACTAACGAGCTGATGGAACTGGGCCAGAGTATAATCTAGCTGACCAAATTTTCGTATAAAAATTACTTTCACCTCGTACCATCTAGGATGTGCAACTAGCTTCATAGGAAATCATCTAATAACAATGAGAATTTCGTCTATTTCTATAAACGTTTCGAGAAGCGCACATAATAGAGAAAGCTTATATGGGGGTAGTTCAAAGTATTGTAGCGAACGCCTCGAGCGATCCCGAACGTCGGGAGTACTCGAAACCATCGTGAGCATGCGGAGTTGACATCCAATGCGTTCTAGTAGAAGGTTCGCCAAAGTTCTTTATCTAGAAACGTCTGGAGAGACGTCCCACTGCTTATATAAGAATTGTGTCGTCCGGCCAGGAGTTAGTTAAATCTGGACCGCGATAGTGAGCGATACCGTGCGAAGAAAGTGACATTGTGTAAAAGTGCGAAAGTTAGTTTATAAAGTTAAAGTAGAAAGAAAGTTAGTTAGTTAGACTTGTAAACAGTTGAGTTGTAAATAAGTGTTCGAAATAAAGAACTTTCTAGTAAATTCGTTACAGTATATTTTTACAATATATTTAATGACTCTAAATTTATGAAATATATGCTATTTTGTATTAACAATAACAATGTTGGTGATAATTTCCAGACACTTGGACGTAAAATTATAAATTAGTATGTTTTTATCTATATCTTTTTTTTTTTGGAAAAAGCAAATCATCTACAAATTAATTATACAAAACAAATAATTGACCATGTAATAAATTGAACACAATTGATACTCGTTTCGGCCAAACAGACAATATGGTTTAATTAATATTATTAATAAAAAATAAATAAGTTAAATTGATTATTTTGTCTGTGTATATAACCCTCCCTTCCACAGTTAGGGAAGGAAAGCCAATTTCAGTGTAATTAAATTAGGCACTAGACATGAATTTTCGCATGGACTACTTTTCGTTAAGCAATTTAAGTAATCTCACCTTACAAAGGAAGGTTATGTGTATTTTACCCACATTATTTGTAAACCTAGAACCTCTTCGTATGACAAACCTCATTACATTCCATCAAAATTTGCAATAAGAAAATTTTACAAAATATAGCCCAATATTATTATTTCAGTATTTTACTATTTTTTAAGAATATTTCCATTTGAGTACCATATTGAGTATTTGTAATACTCTTCCTTATGGTACCCTTTCATATGACAGTTAACTTCATACTATCTAGCCTACAATTTTTTATAATTGTTTAATATTTTTACCCAAAATCTTAATAATAATTAATTAATCTTAATAATAATATAAAGATATTATAGTAATAATTGAAAACATTTTCAGTTTAGTGTAAAATAAATATGGTAGTATTTTACGTTACTAGCTTCATATTATTAATTTAAAAGCATATCAAACATAAAACATATTACATTAACCGATGTACAAATTTTATTTAATATTTTTAGATTTTATTTGAGTTGCAACGTCCTCATAATATTTTATAAATAGCAACCCCATTCGTTTTATCACAAATAAATTCCTCAAAGTTTTCCGGGTATACCGGTACTCATATTAGGGGTTTCTTATTTACTGTTTACAAGATAAAAGGTGTTAAACTTAAAATTGTAAAATACGATGAAAAATATTTATAAAATTTGGTAAGCATTTTGACCAAATATTACACACCCTATTACACCGGTTACATACCGTATATTAATTTTATTTGATTTCACCTTTATTGACCCCCTTGAATATCATCTTGCGGGGGACTAAAAATGGGACGTCCTAACAAGACGTTTAACTTCATGTCTTCTTTAGAATTTTGGATGCTCAGAGTTTGATAAACATTTGCTA
Organism: Rosalia funebris; assembly: GCA_037954035.1. Classification (NCBI taxonomy): domain Eukaryota; kingdom Metazoa; phylum Arthropoda; class Insecta; order Coleoptera; family Cerambycidae; genus Rosalia; species Rosalia funebris. The sequence goes on along the minus strand of JAZFAV010000026.1, from coordinate 20,026,430 downwards.
TATACTTTTCATAAAATTTAGCCATAATTGTATAAAAAGTAGATTGTGAAATAGGTATCCTACTTCAATGAAAAGTCCTGTGCTCTTTCAAAAAGTAATGGATAGTGGCCACTTCCACAAAACACTGAAATGTTATTCTACTACAATTGAAGCAAGTCTTGCCAATTATATTATTTACTTGGTATTTGGTTTTCATAATGGTATATGCCATATGTTGCCGGCATGCACCAATTATAATGGTGCATGTCTGTTTACATACACCGCAGTTGAATGGATCACTTCAATATCAAGGAGTTTCTTATAACATCATTTTATGTTTTATTTATTTAGTCATTACACTGGGGAACAATTTTTTGTTATTCACTGTTGATTATAGTGATATCTTCATCGCTGGTTTCAAATCTGACATTAGTTTTTTGCTACATTTTCTGGATCCCATGTAACTTGGTGCTTCATATAATATGATAGGCTCTATCTATTATATTATATTAAGTTAATATATTAACCCTATGTTCATTAAACTAATATAATAAACAATTTATTTCATTGTTTGCACCACCTATCCAATAACGGCATATAAATGCATTTACAGTGCATGCAGCATTCAGTGTGTACAGTCTTGCATTATGACTGAAATAACATTTTATTTAATGTCAGTGTTTTCTCACTTTTCCATATTTTTACATTATTCTGAGAATATTGCACACTTTAAAATCGAGAAAAGGATATTTCTCCTCTACTACATCTTAAGCTTAAGGACAGTTTGTCAAGGCACTGAATACTGAAGGTGAATGTTCGCACCACATAATTTCTATTTTCCCTGCTCTAACTTTCCAGAAGATCAAAGCAGGTATATTTAACGGACCTCAAATCGTGTCCTTGTCCGTGACAAAGACATTGTCAGGAAGATGAATGGCAAGAAGAAAACACCGGTGACTATTTTGGCAGTTAAACAAAACTTCCTTGGCAATAAAAAAACTTTAAGTTATGAAGCTCTGGTTACTACAATGCTATCGGATTATCGAAATCCTGGTTGCAATATGTGTATGAAGCTCTGTTTCTTGTTTGACCTTCACCATTACCTCCATCAGGTTCCAGAGAACCTTGGCGCTATAACTGACGAATAGAGGAAGCGTTTCCATCAAGACCTCTTGGCGATGGAAGAACGCTACCAAGGGCATTGGGATAAGCATGTGATGGCTTACTACTACGGAACATCAAACGAAATTTCTCTGAGAAGGTGTACAGGTGCAAGAGCTACAAGGGTAAATTTTTGCCCGAACAGGAGTATCTAAATTTTCATTCATATCAGTTGTTACGAAGCAACTACTACTCTACTCTCTACGTCTACTATCTATTATATTTATGTTGAAATTTTAAAATATGCATACGGCAATGTAAAGTAAAAATTATTTGCATTTTTTCCCATATTTGAGGACGTGTATTTTGCACAAAAGAATTTTTACCATATGAATCGTCAAACTTCACGAAAATGAAAATATCGAATTGAAAAAAGTCTATAGCATAGAGAAAGTACAGAGCAAAACTACCTACTGTTCATCAATAATAGGAAAAAGTGTGAGATTCTCTAGGTATGCGTAGAAGAAAGAGCGAGGTAGCATTCGGAGGGAAAAAGATGAAGTTTACGCGCGGCCAAATCGATCTCTGTGTACATTCACATTCAATATATATTCATCGATATTCACTCTGCAAAGGTCTCAATGCGACTGACTAAAGACCAGGCTATTTACTGCTCACTTCATGGGCGGTCCAATATCGCAGTTTTGAGACTTGTTCCTATTCTTGACGAGCAGTATACATTTAAACTCAACGTCTTCAAATTAGTTATATAAGAGCAATAAGAGCAAGTACTGTAATAAATACAACAAAATTTTTGTTCCCCTGTAGTGCCAGTTTTGATATCATTGGAAAATAATATAATAATTGGAAAATCTAAGTTTCATGTCCTTTTTTTTCTCTGAATGGACTATATTAATGGATAGAATTTAAAATAGTAGAGCAGATTTACACCTTATCTGCTTTTGTTTCTTTTGTACTACTATTATGGTGGACAATTTACGTCATGTCACTATCACCCATTTGTGATGAAGTAGCTATAACGAAACCAACTAGTAGGTGGGAAAACACGTACGTGCGACCCGTTCATAGATCGTGATGGGTAAATGGAGGAACATAAAGTCACGCAATCGTGGATTAATTGGCGATCTGCGTGCACTCCGAATGACGGCCAACAATCGTGGGAGGCGTTAAATCATTAGCACTGCCTGATTTATACGGATTCTGATTACCGATAACTAGCAAATGTTTATTGATTCAACTGAATCGCGTTGGCTGGTGCTCAACATTATTGGAGTAGAATTACTACAAGTATATAAATTTTTATGTTACAAAAAGTGTTCTTGAACGACTGTGCGTGAGTGTGTGCCAGCGTATACATGTAGTTTTATATAATAAATAGAAATATGTTTGTATAGAACAGTGGTTTCCACTAACCTGCGGGCCTATCCATTCAAATAACATCTACTCTGTAATTTGAAAATGTAGCGGCAAGTCATATAAACAACATGTTCTTTGAAGTCTATTAATAATAGGCTCGTTGTTAATCTCTTTAATATCGAAAACAGGAAAAATGTATACAAAAGAATAAAACGTGTACCTATGTCTTCCATAGATTGAATTGGACAAAGAGAATAAATACATAACATAACAAGAAACACGTTATATTTTTTAGTTAATATCACAATTGAGCAATAATTATTAATCATAACTAATGCTAGTCATAATTATAAGTCTTTAATCTCAACCTTTGGTTTTCATTTAGTGGTAACTTAGTGATATCTTTTCAAAAAACATCAAGAGGCATACATTAAGGGGGGCCATACATTATCCATTAGCGTGGACTATCAGTTGGAGACCCCCTGTATTGAAGCTTGCCTTTATGAGCATACATCCCTTAATTTATCGTTGATTAAATGTTCTATTGATTGTTACTGCGGTTGCCTATGGCATTCGTACTCTTCTTTAAACACAATTTTCAATATGAAATCAATCAACAATAAAATTTTTAATTTTATTTCTGCCAATAAAACTGCTGTCATGGAAATTAAGACATCTACATATATATTGCATTATTAAAAGGGAGTCACCGAACAAATTTTGAATATTTTTGTCAACGCAGATATGTGTTATGCTATATTTATTATGCATTAAAAGTATGCATTATATTAGAAGCATATTTTACTTCTATTAATGTCAAATAATTTAATTATTTTACCCATAAAAGTATGTTTTTAGATATGTCCTTATACAATACTTTATAATCGATTACCGTTTTAAAACGCTTAAATTGCCTTGAAATTGAAACATGTTGAAAATTTGGCGAAGGAGCCAGTAATAGCGATATTTATGGCAAGTATGTATGTAGTACAATACGCATTCCCTTAGTTTGCCTCCATTTCGAGAACATATACAATACAACGATCCACACTCTTTCTTCTGAGTCTCGTGCTATATATAATACAGGGGTTGTTAAATACTATTTAAAATTTACCTATAGTTCATTGATTTTTCGAAATATAAGTAAATATGTTTAGGATTCAGTTAGATATATCTGATATTATTTTGATTTAGCTTTGCAATGCTTAAAGTTGACAAACATTTTAGATTTACAGTAAATTTCAACTTTAAGTTTTAGTTTAACTCAATGAGAGTAAACTAGAGATGCTATTTCGAATATGCCCGTAAATGATATCTCTTTGGGTGAACTCAACAAAGAATATTTTGACATAAAACCAATATAACTACTATAATATGTAGGTCAGTATAATAAATATATTTCATAAAGAAAAGAATTTCTCGATAATTATATTGCTAATATATTTGTTTGGTTTCGAATTCATATGATTTCTGTGCATTATATGATCATTGCAACGTTATACATTTCCATATACGAATTAATAGTATCAATTCCAATAGTCTCTGCATGCTGGTTACTTCAGTCGTTCTTCTTCTTCTTCTTTCTTCTTCTAACTAGGTCTATGAAATGTTCTTCTTCGATGAATATCATCGGTATTATAAGCTGTTTATCTGTTTTTACAGAGGGTAGGCAGCTAACCTGGCCGTCTAACCCTCCTCTTTCTTCCTGGCTTGGGACCAGCAACAGTACTACTGGGCTACTCAATCCACCCAGCAACACTGCAGACTTAAAACGGTAACTGCACGCGGTGTTTTCAAGCGGTACCCCATCCAAGTGCTAACTGCGCCCGACCTTGCTAGACTTCGGTGATCGAACGACGATCGATGTTCAACGTGGTATGGCCGTTGCCTTCAGTAGTTCTCAAAATATTATTTAAGTAAATAAAGGTTGTTAACATTTGATAACTTCCTACTTCCATATTCTGTAACTCTAAGAGAAGACACACTTTCATTCTTATTGAATGACTATAAAAGTCAATTATGAGTAGTCATCCGAAAGGGATATATAGTTTTAGGGTCATTTAAATAAATTGCCTTGAAATGAAGGGGGATAACCTTTGGTTTACGAACAATTTTCTTTGTTAGATTTTGAGCAACAGGCAACTGGTGATACCCTCTAGGTTACCCCCTATTAGTTCGATTACTTGTTCGTGTAGTATTACATTTGGAGGTTATATGAGGCATGCATATGGTAGTGTGTACTAATATTTGCCTTTAAGGAGAAAAACAAATTTGTGATGTAATCGTTAGAAATTAGAAATATGGTAAATCTGTTTTATTACCTTATACATTTCTAAGGGGTCTTCTCCTTATGCCAGATTATCTTCCTGGATAGTATATCCCGGACTTCTCCTTAAGGAGTCGTTATCTTATAGTATTTTTATGGTATCTTGGTCTATAGAACTTTACTGTTCTTCGCTTCGTAACGGTTTTGCTATCCCTGAGTGCTATTCTACATGATACTGTGGATGATATTACTTAGAGGGTGGATAAGAACCTCGACATTCACCCGGAGGTGTGGTTTCGAGTAGATACAACCCACTTGGTTATATGTACTAAAGAATTCCCAAGACTTGGGACTGTTCTGTTAAACTAGCCTTAACAGATAAGCACTAGGTATCTCGATATTTTAATTTTGAATAAAACTTTATAGATCGAATGATTATAGCAATAACATTATATCTATTAAATTATATAGTCACCACATTTTATCATCCTAATTTCATAGTTTACAGTTATATTAAACTTATAGTGGGAATTCTTTGTAGCTATAGGTATATTTGGGCAGCCACAAATTGTTGATATTTACATAATAAATGGTTGATACATATCACCTGATTAAACCATGTGTTTAAATAGAGGTAATTTTAAAAAAGTATTTCCACATATTAAATTGAAACTTTTCCAAATGGGATGTTATAAACCTAACTTTGTGTCACCTCAACAAGGTAATTTTAACAATTTTTTTTCTAGCAAACTTATTATGAAACCTGGTATGATTTTTGCCTCAATATATAGACAAAAACAAGCTCTTTTAAATTGTGCATGAAGATATACGTAATTTAAAAGAAATAACAAATGTGTCACAGTCTTCAAGAAAAGTAAACATTTGCTAATATAATAATATAATATAGTAATGCATCTATACATCTACACTATATTGTATATAAAGTAGTAATGTACCTATAGTATCATTTATTTCAGATTTGTACCCTATTCTATTTAAGACTTTAATGAGTAGGAATTAAAAATTTACGTGTTTTGTTTAAATATAGGGAATTTATGAAAGCTTATGCATTAATTATAACTTTTTGAGTTGCAAGTAAAATGTTTGTCTTAAATAAAAAGAAAAAGGAAGTTAGACGATAAAAAGTAATATACGTCTAATTTTTATATCACTTATCGCATACCCTTGTATAAATTAAAAAAAACTTACCAACACATGTTTCAATTGGTATAAGTTTCTGACTTGCAAGGAGACCGGTACCGATAATAAAAGTTTATCACTAGGAATTTTTCCTAGGCATTCTTTTTCTGCAGTAAAACCTCGACGCCTATCACTTGACGGTAATTTACGCAAGGAAAAAGTCCTTTCAACATCTACTATCACCAAAAGACAGTATGAGAAGTTATATATGGACTATATTTTAGTAAAGTAGGAGATAATTCATGATGGGTATCTTATAAAAATGAATACTTAGTCAATAGTGAGTCAAACGACTGTATCCAGGATTCTTCGTAAACACATTTTGCAGGGTTTTTTAATGACAGCAATGACTTCAGCAAATAAACTGTTGTTTATTTTTTAATAGCATATAATACCATAAACTGATCTTGTAACGATAAGCCATATCTTTTCAGATCCTTTATTGTGCTAATCGAGACGAAATATTTACTATTACTGTAACGTACATAATCTCGTATGCTTTGTAGTTACGCATATGCATGGAATTGCTTTCGTTGGAATAAAATATAAAGATAACACGTTTTAGTTTCTCAAAATGCTTATCATAATAAACTACAGCTTCTAACCAAGTACTCGATCTTGTGATACCTGGTTCAGGAGTTAAAGGTATGTCTGGCAGAGCTTCAATAGACATGCCTCTCCGAGTGGGCACTTTTACAAAACATATTTTAACATTTCCCAGTGCTTTGTGAACTAAAGAGAAATTGACATGAGCTGTACATGTGAAGTATATCATATTGTGAAATGTTTCAGTTAACAGATTGACATTGGATGCAGCTGCATCCAATAGCATTACTAATATTTTCTGATAATTGTCTTGATTTTACCATACACAGTGCAAGCACTCAAAATTGTTTTGTGGTTAGTTCTTCCTTACTTTATCTATAATGAAGTACAAGAAATTTACCCCAACGTGGTTGCGAATGTTATGTAACACGTCTTCGTATATCTGGTTTCTTAGTGTAGTTGGATTAGGGAATTTTCGTTCATATATTTTTCTACAAACTGGCGTAGTGTGGGGTTCTTCAGTTTATGTAACGAAATATCACTCGTCAAAAAGACCATCGAAAAGTTGAAGAAAAATATAGTGTTATCGTTATCATGACCGCTAGAGGAAGCTTTTCACATGTCCCGTTACAATATTTTTTTTAATAAATTAATTCGTTCACAGACATTACAAAATAGATGATTTACTCTGTACATGTCCACAAACAACTCCGAATCACTATCAGTTAAGATTTGCACTAATTCTGGTCTGGAATTTGTTTGTCTCGTGGCGTGTTTTCACGTTACGGCACAAATAGAAGCACATAAATTCAAGTGACGTGATACGCAAGGCCACGTAAATAGTAAAAACATAGGTAAGATGAAATGAAATCCATAACAGGTCACTGGTGTAGCATACGGTGGCAATGTCGTTGCTATAAAAACAATTATCGGCAGCGTATCGATTGTTAACCCGTCTCTGTTGCGGTCTAATAATTTTCAGAACACTTCAGTAGGTACAACACATTGTAACGGTCCTTGAAATTAAAATTAATCAAGCATCATCTACCGGGATGATAGTTTATAAACATATATTTAAGTAAGTACTGTAAGTCTTGTATTAACCGTTATCTAAAGATATCCATGAAGTCGCCCACACACGAAAAAGCCAAGAGAAAAGCAGACGTATAGCAATCCGAGTGATTCAGATCGTATAATGCCGTGGGTCGCAGAGGGATGCTAATATGCCATTTAATTATTCCCCTTTTCATGAGCGCCGCCGTCGCTAAAAGGAACTTGCCTTGCCCTCGTTTTTATTTATTTATTAAGCACGTCCATTCACACCTTCTAAATTATACGCGTAAACTGCAAATAATTTTTATCTTTAATTATGTGCATATTAAAAATACGGCCGATTGTACATCAAAGAATTAAACACACCTCCTCAGGTAATGCAGCTCGATATAAAATGTTAATTTATTTATCAGACTGTAACGAAACATTGCTCTGTCAGCGATTACCGCACATTACCGAACATTTATTTATGCATTCCTTTAAAATTAAGAGAGTCACGAACACTAACGGGCTGAATGTGAACTGTCTTGTGATAGCTTTTTGGAACATGTTTGACTTGATTTCTGAACGAAATGAATTTTGTTTTCTAGTTTATCCACCTTCAAGGAAGCAATTAGAGCACACGCGTTCTTAGTATATGGGGTGTAACAAAAATGTGGGCAACCACTTCGATATCATATTATACATATCACTATAAAGAAGAAATTTAATATAAACATATACCCAGAAATGAACTGCTTTCATGTTATTTGTGCAACATTAAGGCAATGTTGTTATTACTTCTGTATCTAGTTTATTCATATTTAATTTTATCATTAAAAATAATTTAAATTCAGAAATAACACATGAATTTGATGTATGGTATTTCGAATTGTAAGCAAACTAAGGTAAGGCGACTTTATGGTGAATATATTTAAAATCGACGGCACCCTAGACAAAAATGTAGAACAAAAATTATGTACAACTAAGCGAAATAGGGACGTTCTAGTTCAGAACGTTGGATCGGATGCAAATTAATCACAATTCTAATTTCTATATTGGAAGAATATGTTCTTCATCAAATAGATCAGGTTCTCGGTGGAAGCATGAGAAGACTTGCTTTGGGGGAAGATTTTCATATATCATCACATGGCTATTTAGATAATCTTAAAATACTATCAGTTATATCCTTATCATCTTCAACGTGTTTAAGCACTAAGGGTAGTACTCTGTACTTGTCTTTTGTGTAGATGTGGAAATGATTCAAATTGTCCCTCTTGTATTTTGACCTTATTCGGTTTACTGATAAGGCAGGTTTAACCAAAGAAGGACTAATTAATTTCCAAAATATCCACTTTGGTTGGACGAAAATCCGCGAAATATTATTCTATTGAGATATAAGCAACAATTTTCTCTGGTAAGGTAAGGTAATGTTTAGTAAATAATTAATAAACAAAAAATAAATAATAACGTTTAACACGCGCTTTGAAAACTTATGGAAAAGTTTTTGAAATTTGTGGACATTTCTGCACATTGGATAGGATGTGGGGCACCTGTGTCATGACCAGAATCTTTTGAATTTTGTTCTATGAGGACACAGAAAAAATGCTTATTGAGAGCATTAATGCTCTCCACCAGCACATAAAAGATGGTTTCAATAAAATACTAAACACTCTGGGTATTTGCAAAGAGGTAAAAAGATTAGTACAAAGATGCGCAGAAAGTTATATTTTGGGGGAAGACAGCTACTTTGAATATTTGTTAGATATCGTAACAAATATTCAAAATAGGTGCCTTGTTTCATGTCTATTTTTTCTAGTTGTTTTAAAATAGTAACAGAAAATAAAATATTAATCTTGAATTGCCTTAGTTGCTATATAAATATGACGGTAACAGAAAACAACTAATTTTTGGACATAAGTTTAAATTAATTTACTTCCTTATTCTGGGTCAGTCAAGTAGTAGGTATAATGCATAACGTTCAAATATCTCGTGTTAAAATCCAAGTGGTGGTAAGAATTTATCGGCTTTTTTTATGAACGTAAATTATTTCATAACAATTTCCCAGAAGGCCTCCAAATTCTCTGGATTAATTCGAGGTAATGGTGATAATCGCTTGAAGCTGGCTGATTTGTCGATTGCATCTTTCATTTCATATCAATGGCTTCAAAAAATGTAAGAAATTTGGTGACACTATTTTCTTTTTAGAATTCCTTCGTAGCAATCTAATGCTTTTCTATTCCTTACTTTTTACTGATGATGCGTTCATCATTGAAGTATATATAGGTTTGTTAAATTTATAACTCTTCTTGAATTGAGTTGAGGGCTCAAAATTGTTTAGTTTGCAATTATCATATACTTTTCTGGTGGATTTGTATCTGACATTTCGTATTCCTCGGTAACATTTTGCTCGCACATCTCTATGAGTATCAACTGTCAACTCCTGGCTATATGAATCCAATACCTCGCAGACATCATCACTATAGACTTCCAAATTTAGTTGCCTGACAGGATTGGCAACTTCTATCGCATGAGCAAGTTGATTAGTTTCTGGCATTGTTTTCGTCTTGTTTTCGCAAAAGAAGGGACAAAGTTTATTCAAGACACCATTCAAAGTTCTTTTTTGAATAATTCTTACAGCATCTAAAACATTGAATTGTTACCAAAAGTTTTCAAGTTATAGATCATAGTTTTGCCTCATAGTATTATAGTATAGTCATCATTCCGAACGTCCAGTGTGGTAAGCCTTGAATATTTTGGTGACTCCATTACCTGTATTGGTAACTTCTGATCCATTGCCAAGCCTTGTAATGTTGAACGCTTCATCCGATGGGCTAGGAAGCTTTTTATGTTTAGATATAAAAACACGTCAGCGCGTGGTACTGACAGAGAAATATTGAATCTGGTGGACAGACTCACTTGAGTAATGTAGAGCGAGGCGGCAGGTGAAAAAATAGAATTCGGAATTACGTGGAAGGGACCGCGTAACTGTGAGCCTCCAAACAACATACTACCGTTTGCTGATAAATTAGGAAATAATATACATAGTATTCAGAATTTAATAGTGCATGAGGCATATTCTGTACAATATGAAAAAAATATTTGAAGGCATATAAAAACCAATATATAGGGTGTCCTAGCGAGAGGTAGCCGATTTAAACTTGCCGCCATTACTCTTGCGGCAGGTTTTGAAAGTTGATGCTTCGTAGTTATTAAGTGGAGAGTATGCCCTTACAAAATCGAGCGCTATACTGTTCAGTGTACTTATTGTCAAAGCGTACTATGAAAGTAATGGTTCAATTGTGGGCACTGAAAGAAAATTACGTACAATTATGGGTCATCGTGAAGTACCTGCCAAGTGGACCATTCAACGCGTCATGTCGAAATGCAGGGAAAGTGGCTCTGTGTGTGATAAAAAAACACCTATACGTCACCGTTGGCAACACTCAGTTGAAAATATTGAAGCGGTCAGTGCAGGTGTGGCTTCAGATAACACCATATCCGTAAGATGTCGTTATCAATTCAATCCCTCAAAGTCAACATTACAGAGAATTTTGACGAAAGACCTTTATTTTTATGCGTATAAGATGCAGTAGACATAGGAGTTAAAACCACGGGACCATGCACGACGCCGCCGTGACGACATAACCGGCTACCTCTCGCTGGGACAGCCTTTATAACAGCAATGAAATACGTGATGTCCCTTAGTCGCAATTTCTCGTTGAATTTATGTATAATGCTTTACGGTTATAATTGATATTTTCACTTAGTTTAGAATTTACAGTTCCTTAAATTTTAGAAAAAAATATACATCACAACTGAAAATAACAAACCAATCCATCAATCTAAATATCCATCAAGTATATATTTGATGGATATATGCTCTTTTCAGTATATATTCACCAAGTGTTACTTTTTCTTCAGGATGACGAATATATATTACGTGTATACTTTATATATGCTTACATCTTACAGCGGAAAGTGTTATCCGGATGTATTATAAATGAGTTAGTAGCCAAGACATAGGTATTTTTTTCAAATTTCCCAAAAGTACTCGGGAATTTCGTGAAGAGTATCCTGGTATACGAGAACCCCCACAGCCAATTCTTGCGTGATGAGGAACATAGTTAGAGGCACTGTTTTATCATATGGAAAATTAAAAAAAAACATTAGTTTTACAGTTTGACGTAAAAGAACCACCGTACGTTAGTGAAGGTCAGATAAACTTTTAGGATACTGCAGTGGAAGCAGATTTAAAAACTGTTCATAGTTATCACCTAAGGCTATCAGATGTCATAAACAAATTACACAATAATTAATTCACATTAGGCGAATCGCTGCAAATAATACATGACGTACAAAGAGTACAGATGTTAAATGACGGAAAATACAACTACAAGACAAAATCCTTATTTGCCTAGATTAAAATATATTTATACTAACAGTACTGATATGGATCCATTAAATCGGCCATAGAAAGATCCAAATGGATGCCGAACAGTAGTGCCATTTAAGTGGGCACCTCTATTCCTGAGTTTGTAAATTCACCGTATTTCAATTTATCTTTTTAAGTGAGACAATATTGTATGAAACGGAACGGTGAAATCTATTATGTACCTCATTTTATTTTATTTCTACTAGTCAACTCGGGCTACTTTGCCCACCGGGGTAACTTTACCTATTTTTGAAAAAAGTTTGAGCGCCAAATATTAATTACTTGAATGGTCGCTGGATGCGCGGCAAACAATCAGTTATATAATTGTGATGTTGGCAAGGGTGGATCTTAAGTTTTTCCATGTGGTGATAGTTTATCAGTGTGAAACTGTGAGCTGTATAAGAGAACTCCAAGACAGATAATTGGATTACCTAAGCAACTTTCATCAGAGCAGCCAATAACAAAATCTGGTAAGTTTTTTAAATTATTTCTATTTGTGTCGCATATAATAACGACTAGAGTAATATGATAGGAGAATGTTTATACCTTCATTTTCATGTGTTTGTTTTGATGGATAATGTTACCCCATGATCTGTAGGAAAATTGGGGTTATCTTGCCCACCTCTTAATGAGCTGAGTATAGGAGAACTATGAAGATTTTTAAGTAGATTACCATAGTGTTTTCAGCCACATAGTTTTCATTCGTACTGCGTACTGCATAGTTGGGTAGTATACCTTCCTTCCACCCTGTATCAGTATGCGGGGTGATTGGGGGAGGTGCAAAACACAGCACACAGTACAAAATTGCTAAACCTACCTAAATTTTGATACCTACCTACCTAAAGATTGATACTTACTTAACCTTTTATTTCGGAATAATGTTATGAAAATGCAAACCGAAGTTGGAGCGCCGTCAATACAAGGATTATTCTCAACAGGATCTTGAAGAAGCTCTGAATGCTGTTGCCAACGGAGATATGTCAATAAGGTAAGCTGTATCAAAGTTCAACATCCCAAGAAAGATTATTGGCAATAAATTCACAGGAAAGCACACAAAGCCTGTTGGTCACCCAACTGCACTTTCTCCAGCTGAAGAGTCTAAGATTCTCCATCAAATTCTTGTATATGCTGACTGCGGGATGCATTAGGTGTTTTGGAAGTGATACTAATCGTGAGAGACTACTTGGTGACATGTGGCCGGGGTGTTAGGAATTCTAAAGGCAGTAACCTGCCAGGAGAAGATTGATACAGCACATTAATTCAACGCCACAGAGATGAGTTAACAGTCAATTCAACAGAAAATGTCAAAATATATCTCGAGAGCGAGCCACTGTATGTGCACTACGACGAAACTTATCTCATGAAGTCTTTTACTTTAGAGGTGGCAACATAAATTTTGAATCAACTGTTCTCATGTTCGTCTTGGCTTATATTATCCCCTACAAAGTTAATATTGCCCAGAGGAGACTTTGAAGGCAGTTTTCAATAGAAAAGCAAAGTTGCCTCTCTTTTTGGCAAAGTTATCCCTCTTGTCCAGGTAAGTTTGCCCACCAGGTTTTTGAATTGTTACAGAAAGAGAAAGCAACGAAAATATATTTTAACATGATGAATCAATTCTACAAGCCCTCCCCCGATCCTAGAAAATTTTCCCCCTCTCAAACCGATAGAGAAGTACACGATTTTATACTTGAAATTTAAAAGTAGGTAAAGTAACCCCGGTTTACGGTACGTTCTGTAAAAAGTGGTGAATAGCAAAATAAAAAAAGTGTTTCTTTCCATCAAGTAACACAGGTAACTCTTTTCACGTCTTAAGGCGAGATAAAAGCAATGCGCATCCTACAACTTCTGGGCAAAACTTCCACTTCGTGACACTAAGCACCAAAATAAACAAGCGATTAATAAGTACCTGGACATCTACTAAGTCGTCTGGATGCGCTGACTTGGATTAGTACGTTGTTTCCGTATTAAAGTCTTTATTTATTGTCTCAGCCACTCAGCTGCGCCCGCTTCACGATTTATGATTTGCCCCGGCTCCTTCGTTGTGTGATACGATGGGACGTAGATGCAACACAGCCGTTCCTTTACGCGTTTCACATAAAATATAAAATATCTTTCACATATATAATATTTACTTGAGCTAAATCATAACTCGTGTTTATTGCAGACTGTTGTTCGTGTGCATCCTTCAAACGACCAACAAGTCTCTGCCTTCGATATATGTAGGTAAGTGGACAGGTTAATAAATGTACCGGTCGGGTTATTACACTGGTACATAAGGCGATTTAATAGATATAGAGTGTCTCATTTGGAACTATAGGATTTGAATTGCTCCCCATTTGGGTTCTGTCAAAGATAGACAGTCAATATTTAACGACTGTTTTCTACAAATCATACGACGTCAACTTACCTGGGTGTCTCACTTGAAACTGTAGAATGTGATTTATGAATAAAACTAATAATTTTTGACAAACTGACATAAAATGGAGGCAATGCGGCTACAAATGGAAAAGAATATCGTTCTGCGATTCCGCGAGAATAGCCGAGTCGCCTCGACTCATATGACATGATGCCATTTTGTTTTCTGATGTATCCGTTAAGATGAAAATGTGCTTCATCACTGAACAACTTCATCACGCTGAATTTTGTTGCAACAATCACCTTCTTTCCTTTATAATACCTAATTAACAAATGTACGACGTTCTAAATGGGCAGTAACCTTTTAATTGTTGTCAACTAAAATTTGTATGCTGACAGATGCAAATCTTTCCTAATAATTCGATGCGTGATGTCTCTTGACAGATTCAATTCTTGTGCACTGTCAACTCTGTTGGCCCTTCATTTTGACTTAATTTTTTGTGATTTTTTTTAGTGAAACTGTAAATGGTCGTTCACTTTCATAAAACACTTGTACACAAACTATTCGTTGTTGAACTGTTAATCACGGAATGTTAACGTCGTATGGTTTTTAGATCACAGTCATTAAGTACTGATGCACTATCTTTGACAGAATGCAATTGGCGCGCAATTTAATTCCATAGTTCCAACTGTAGAATGATATGTAGACAAAATGTAGAGACATCAAAGGTATACGTAAAAGACAGTAATTATAATTATATAAGTAGTTAAATGCGACTGTGTAAACTGATTTCTTGCATGCTAGGAGGTTACAAAGTGGAGCAAAGCTTATAGAGTAAGTATTGCTGATGTCATTAGATCTAAGTATTGAGTTGGACTGTATATGATGTACCCAACAAGCGGTGGGCTACTGAGAGAATTCTTGTGTATTTAAGCTTAATTTTTTCATACTTTTATATTGCTCGCATGCAAAATGGAGGACATTTACCTACGTATTTACCTACGTCGAGATCCAAGACTGACATTGTATAAGTTCCGACAATAGAATTGATTGGTTTAAACAAACGGCAAATAGTGATAAAATTATATTTTGTTGTTAAAGTGTTTTTTACCATGGCAAATTGACGTCACAGAGGCGCTTCCTGAAGTCCCATCAAAATATCCCATTTTATATCAGTAAGAGATTTCAACGACAATGTTCAAAATTTGTCAACCGTGTCTTAATAGTTCGTATACAAGGGAATATGGAAATAGTCTGAGTAACCATTGAACGGTATAACGTTCTGAAATTCGGCACTCGACTACACTGTAAGCGAAAAGCAATTTTACAGAGAATTTCAATCTTATATCTGGATTTTAATTTTCCGCACTCAACTATACTAGCGGAAAAGTAATGTAATCGTGTAAGGAAAAATGTAAAAAAAAATTCCTTTGTTTTTCGAATTTCGGCCTAAAAACCAAAAGAAAATGGTTTTTAAAAATTTTTATCTGAGTGTGTGTCGTTTTCGTCGGTATTAAAATTTCTTGTTAGCACGATAACTCAACTAAATCGTGTCGGATCCATCGGGTTTTGACTGATTCTGATCGGGGACGTCTCCCAGATGACACCTATTGATTTTGAGGTGGATAGGACACACTCCACCCTGTCCATGGGTTTATTTGAGAAATATTATTTGTTAGCACGATACCCTATCTAAACCGTGTCGGATCGATCGAGTTTTGCCTAATTCTGATCGGAGACGTCTTCCAGACGATACCTACTGGTTTTGAGGTAGATATGACACACCCCACCCTGTCCAGGGGTCATGAGAAAGCACGATGGTGGACTACTTGAGATTTTTTTTTGTTAATACGATAACTCAAATATATTGTGTCGGATCGATCGGGTTTTGACTGATTCTGATCGGGGACGTCTCCCAGACGACACCTATTGATTTTAAGGTGGATAGAATACATTGTACCATGTTCATGGGTCATCAGAAAGCACAATGGTGGACTATTTGAGAAATTTTTTTGTTAGCACGATCACTCAATTAAATCATGTCGAATCGATCGGGTTTTGACTGATTCTGATTAGGAACGTCTACCAGACGACATCTATTGATTTTGAGGTGGATAGGAGATACCCCACCTGTGCATGGGTCATGAGGAAGCACGATGGTACAGGGGCAGCTGGTGTATAGATGCTGCAGAGCTGCAGAACTGCCAAAAAAATTAGATATTTGTATATTTCGCGACATAATAATTACTAAAATTTATTAATAAAATAATTTGGTTAGTTGGTGCAGCTAACCAAATTATTGCGTTAAAGTCGCATTCTGCCCGCTGCGCCGTCCTCTATTGAGTAGTAGACCAGATGAATTATCTGGGTCTCTACGCGAGCGCGTCCCGATATATTGAATTGGGCCACACGAGGTAGTTCTCAGCACGGTTCAGCACACCCGTCCTCCCCCTCAACTCCCACAATTGGCGCTTTGACACATATGACCCCACAATTGACAATCCACACTTGGCGCTCGTAAATGCGCGAATTTACACTGTAAGTGAGCTGTATTTTTTCCAGCTAAGGCAACATCAGTGAATATTTACTCCTTCCTACTTCTCGTACAGTTGGCGGGTGTACATCGTACCTATTTCGTATTTCGTGTTAATTTAAGATTTTAAATACTGTTTTGTGAATTTGTGTAGTGATTTATTGTACTAATTATTAATATTTATATACTGTGATAGTGACAATGGATTTAGTTTATAATTTAGTTCATGTAAAGCGATTTTTAAATACTCTTATGAAGAAAAAATTGATTTAAAAAACAATGGTAGGCCATTGCCCGATATTGTTATTGAGACTGCAGGTGTTAGCCGCGGAAAATCATATAAACATCAATTTAATAGAGACATTTATTCGAAGAACAATTGGATTTGTGGGTGCAACAAAAAAATGCGTTATTTTGTTTTCCTTGTTTACTTTTTGGCGGTGATAAAGCATGGACGGAGGTAGGGGTGACAGATTTGGTGCACATAACTGAAAAAATAAAAAAGCACGACAAATCCAAAAGCCATCTACATAATACAATGGAATTAGCTTTATTAGGAACAACTAATATTAAAGCGCAGCTAGATTCAGCTTATTGGATAAATGTGCAAAAGCATAATGATAATGTGACAAAAAAGAGATACGTTTTGTCAAAAATTATAAACTGCATAAAGTTTTGTGGGGCCTTTGAACTGGTGCTGCGAGGACATGACGAAGCTGAAACCTCTCAAAACCCGGGGATATTTCGTGGTTTGATATTTTTTTCTGCTGAGCTTGATGTAACTTTAAGCGAGCATCTACAAAATGCTTCAATATTTAAAGGAACCTCTAAAGAAATACAAAATGATTTTTTAGACTGTATATTAAAAGTATGTCACGAAGAAATAATTAAAGAAATTAACAAACCTTCATTTTTGGCAGTTATGGCAGACGAAACAACTGATGTGTCTGCAAAAACTCAGTTAGTGGTAGTTTTAAGATATATTCTCGATGGTGAACCGATTGAACGTTTTTGGACATACCTGAAACCTACAAAATGTGACGGTGAAACTCTTTCGGAAAATATTTTAAGTGTTATAGACCCTTTAGTAGAAAATTCACCTTACAAGCCTTTTCTCTTAACCAAAGAATATGACGGCAAACATGAATGTTCTTCAAAAAGGTATTAAATTCCAAAAATTTTTCTTGTGAAAATCTATATTTTTGTATAAACGGATTTTACATAAAAATTATCAGGAAAACGCGTGACCTTGAAAATTTTAAAAATTTTTGCCTGGGGCGCAATTTTTTTGCGGTCCCTACGGCGCCAGTAGTTTGGATACGTTTGAAATTTGCACGCGGGCGGCCAATACTCTAGAATCGACCCTGTGCAGAACACCCGCTTCATTTCATCACGAGCCACCACTGCGATGGTGGACTATTTGAGAAAAATTGAAAAAAGTTGAACTGTGACATAAAACACATATTCTGCATTTATGTGTTGGTTTATTTTTTCTTAGCTACTCAATTTCGAGATAGAGATGTTCTACGTGCGGAAAAGTCCGCTTTAAAGGTTTAAAACTGTTTATTAAATTCGGTGTAAGGTATATTGTAGATAGACCAGAGACAGAATCTCATTGATAAATTTAATCGCTTAAATTTCTGCCGACATTTTCTGGAAACATTGATAACAATGTTTGAAAACAACATTGATAACAATGCAAAAATTTTTTATAAACTGATCATGTCTGATCGAACCTTACTTCCACCTCAGTGGGTATGTTATATGCAGAATTTTCGCTACTTCACAGAATACAACCGAGAAATAAATAAAAGATAAATGCACAAAAACCCACTTCATGACCAAAATGTAATGGAATATCCACATTTGGAATCCTCGGGCTATACTTATTTTAAGTGGCCAAATTTTTACAATTTTGTGGAATACGTTGAAATCCTGAAAACATTAAATCCTGCGAACCGTTAAAGATTGGATCAAGATGGTCAAGATGAAATTTGGTTCCAATAGGAAGGCATCACAGTGAATACAGGTAGATGGATTATTTCTCTTGTAGCATATTTCCGAATAGTTTAGTTTAAGAGTAAGATGTTTAAGTAGTAAGATGTAGCAACATTGAACATCTCAAGTGGATTTTATTTATCCCCCAAATACTTGTTGACCTCAAAATGACGATTCATGAAGAGATTAATTCGATAAATGAAGTTTATATTAAGTGCGTTATGCTCAATTTCAGTTACAGATTGATAGTATAAAACTAAAACTTTTGCAAACTAAAAGTGCTACAACAAATTTCTAGAATTTTATTTTTAATTTCGGTAATAACTAGTTCAAATATATTCTTTGTTCCACTGCAGTGGATTATTGAAAACTGCTCAATCCTATATCCGGACGTAATACATTCATCAATGTTCTGGATTCTAGAAGTATTTAGTCTTATTGTTGTTTTAGCGTTTAATATTTATTTATTTATTTATTTATTACAGCTACTCTACAGGAAAACCCATTTACAGAGCAGGAAAATAGTCTAAAGACACAACAAATGGAGTCACTCGTAATATACATCACAGAATAGTCTCTCAAACTATTATTATAGAAATTTATTATTATAAAAATTCTTTTGAGTTTATGAATGGAGCATAGAGGGCTACTAGCGCAAAATTATACTTTTATTGGCCTTTCCAGGTTATTACGTATTTGATATTTAGCAATGAACCTTAAAAATGATAAATTCAAAAACGTTTATCATTTATCTCCATGGTGATGAAATTGAATTGAATGGTGAAGTGTTAAAAGCATAAATAAACTTTAAACTATAAACACCGAATGAGTTACACCACTATTACATTACACGTAAAGCAATAAATTATTGAGATATTTTCAGACAAAAAGGACAATTCCAAAAATGTTCAAGATTCATATAATGACGGAGCTACGCTAGTTATTTTTCTTTCGATGTGTTATTTTTCGGTATTTTGATGTTTTTAGTAGGTGGTAAATTTATATGCCAAAGAGTCCAGATAATTCTCAGTCCATATATCAAGTA
Organism: Rosalia funebris; assembly: GCA_037954035.1. Classification (NCBI taxonomy): domain Eukaryota; kingdom Metazoa; phylum Arthropoda; class Insecta; order Coleoptera; family Cerambycidae; genus Rosalia; species Rosalia funebris. The sequence goes on along the minus strand of JAZFAV010000026.1, from coordinate 20,006,562 downwards.
ATAATGGATTACGAAATCTTGTTCACTGATGAGATAAAAGGTTCCTAGCTACGAATATGGCTGAAAGAATTATTATATCTGAGAGTCTTAGAAAAGATAGACTATATACTCGCTTCAACTGCTTTTAGCCCTTTGAAACTTACTGTTCTACCCACGTGCAGTTCAAGAAAAAATCCGCTTACATCTGCATGAAGTTAAAGAACGTCTCCTATCCCATAGGTTTCAATGTATAGTTTGACTTGATTTATAAAGTTAAAAATAATTGATTCAATTCTACATTATTGGTAACTTTGTAATTTTGTGGGAAACAATTCTATAGATCCTTTTATAATCTTTTATTCACTGTACAGAATCTTTGAAATTTGTTTCTAATGTCCACTGTTATAAATCAATAACGTTATTAATGTATTACTTCCTGCTGACTACGAGAAAAGCGTAAAACATTAAAAAATAGAAACTACAAATTGAGGATGAAAAAATTTCATATGTCATTTTTAATATATTAATACTGATTATCCTTTCCCATTGATTAGTACCCTAGTATATAAGTACATAAAGATCCAAACTTGACGCTAACCGAACTTCTTAAACATCTGTTGAAAAAGTTTGAAAAATAGAATTGTAGCATGAAGTGGCATCAGCCAAGGACCAATCTAGGTCATTTCGCAAAAGTGTTCTTATCCTCACTACGCTAATAGAAATATTTTTTCCATATAGGTCACTATTGATGCGTGATTTGGAAGATATTTTTTTTCGTTGATATATTTTTCTAATACGTTTTTTAATTACAGTTCTGTTCGAATGTTTCTGCCGTCAAACATAATGAGTTCTAAACGATAAGGAATTGAGACCTACATTTATAACAAAATATAATGACTTTCAAATGGCGTACTTATAACGGTTAGATTAAGCCAAATAATGGGTGTTCTTTGGAACTTTAAGCTTGAATAAATACCACAAAAATTAACTTTTGATAAACAATCTATTTTTACTTGAAATATCAATACATGGCATCAATATTTAAAAACGATTTTCTCATCAATCGATCATGGTCCCGTAACGTTTTCCATTGATCGTAACGTTAGCTCCAGCCTCATTTTTAAAGAAATAAGGTCCAATGATGCCACCAGCGTATAAACCGCAACAAACTGTGCATTTTTCTGAATGTAATGAGATCTGTAGGATCTCTTCTGGATGGGAATCACTCCATATCTGGAAATTCTGCTTATTACAAAACCCGTTAAGCCAAAAATGAGCCTCATCGCTGAACACAACTTTGCGATGAAACAATGGGTCGGCTTGCAACTGCTCTAAACCCCAATTAGCGAAAGAACAAGACAAGCAATGGTTTTGTGACTTTAATTTCTGCACCAGCTAGATCTAATATGGGTGTAGGCCAAGATCTTAGTGCAAAATTTTCCACGTAGTGGACGAACAAAGCCCCAACTGCTGCGACTGGCGAATCGATAATTTTGGATTTTCTTGTACACTTTCGATTACAGCGGCAATTTCTTCTTCAATATGCACATTCCTTCAATGTATTGATGTTCTTGCATCCTCTAGAGAGTGTGTGGAACGAGATCTATTCACAGTGCGACAGATGGCTTGCTGAGATAGACGATTATGTGAGCCGTAAAATTCACGAAGTCATCTAGAACGAAGATACGTTTCCCGAATCGACGACTGAATTTCAAAGTAAATTTTAACAATTTGGTAGCTTTGTTCAAGCGTGAGTCTATTCATGATGATTTGCCACACTATGCTTAATACAAATGTCACTAATTTAGCGCAAACTGACAGCTGGTTTCACAGCCACCACCATCAGAAGTTCTATCATACATAAAAATCACCCTCTACTTTCACCAGTGTCGCGACATCAGGAGCAGTCTGAGGCATTTTCAAATGCACTATAGAAACTTATCAGTTTGAAAAATGGAACTAATTAGTGAAATATGATACTATTTACGTCCAAAGAGGTAAGATGGTGGTTGCAACCCTCGTACAGGGCGATACAAAAATTGATTTTTGTTTACAGTGGACGCATTATATAAAAAGCTTAAATTTTAATAAAAGTTTTGTTTAAAAGTTTTACTAAAATTCAGTTATTAAAATTTATTTAAGGAAATGGTGTGATTGTTGGCAATTCATAACCGGACTTTTTCGCTGAAACAAGAAATCGTCTTTTTCATATCATCACAAATTTTATTATATTTCTACTGTATACCATTCTACTTCATTCCATCTAATTTCATAGGAATAAGAATTTCCGGGTTGGAGACATTCCCTTGTAACTAATAGAATAACTAACACAAAGTATTACTTTTAAATTAGCTCACCATCCTAAGATGTACGTAACTCTATTTGAATTGCGCATTTTAAGAACTTTTGTTACATTCTTCGTATCACTAATAGTGTTTCCATATTGGAAACAACTTTCCAGTGAAGTTTAATGCTTTAAGTATTAAAATAACTATATATTTCCGTTATTTATGTTCTTATGTTTTTTGTCGAGCATTGCGTGACTGATTATTGCTAATATTTAGTTGGGCAAAACTCTGACGTGCATGCGAATGTAATTATAGTAGATACACATTTGTCGGTTGGACATATTCGTATCACCACGCATATCTTAAAAAAAATGAGAGAACAAGATGTAGAAGATCAGGTATTAAATCTTTGAATTAGCATATCGCATCAATTACCGAGAGATAAGAAGGGTGTGGGCCGCAGTTGCAACAATTAACAGTCGAACACACCGGCGATAATTACCGCAGTAACAGCTTCATTAGACCACTTAACGATCTCTATGCAGGTCGAGCAATACTTAGCGATCCTGCTCCAGGTTATGCCAGTGGCAGATGGTTAAAATGTATAAGATTAAGACTTCATATTTCTAGGAACTTCGACACACTTGAGTAGCAATGGAATGAGAACTGCATTTTCTTAAATACAATAATTAGGAAACGCACTCTAACGATTCTGTTGCAGTATTATTATAGGAAACTACTACAGACTGAATTAATGCACATGTAAAAGTGAATATAAACATAAATTAGGACCAGAGTTACTACCTAAATCCTAGGAAAAATGAACCTTACGTTGGGCTTTGGATATTGCTGTTTTTTCACAGCTATAAAAAATGTTCTAATTAGCGTAAATTTTAGGCCTAACTAATAATTTAATTTATAACTATTTTCAGGAATATTTACTTGAGTAGAATATTTATTACTCTTATTACTGTATTATCCACACTTGGCATATACTAATCATAACAATAATACTTTGATGTGCTTCCTTCTCTATGGCAGAAAGTATATGAGAGTTTTCACTTTCACTTTCACTTTCACAGGTGATTTTCCAAAAACCTTCCAAATGTAACTTTCTGTCGCAATTATGCTGTTCTGTTTCTACATAAAAATAAATAAAATAGAAATAGGGAAACAAATGTGAGAGAAACGTTATATCTGAAAGCAATATAATTTATACATTACTCCATTTGCACTATACATAATTATGTAAAGTTTACCATCCCCTTGAGGAATAAGAAAATAACATCCAGATTTTAGAATATCCACACTGGATATTTCAAATGAATGAAAATATATATTTCTTTTTAAATATTAAATATGAAAACGAAACTTTTTACTTTACTTCTTCTAGTTCAATATACATTTACATTAACATTTATTTGATTTTAAGTAAAAATAGAGATACCTTTTAACTATATCTTCGCTCAGAAAAAATGATGTCCTGGGAAATATAAAATTCCTCGAAAAGAACAAATTGCAATGAATAATTTATGAGAAAGTATATTACTATTTCATTTATTTTAGCACCCATCTTAGACAAATATAATGGTCATAGAATAGAACAGAATAAATTTCACAATAATAACTCAATGTGTAGGAAGCATGTAATTAAATAGGCTAGAATTCCTCAAAGTTAAATATTTACAAAGTATGGCATTATAAGTATTTGCAACAATTATAAAATTGTTTACTTACAATTATTTAGTCAATTTGAATTTGTTAGTAAAGTGAACATTATTAATAAATTGTCTAGAATTTTCTCAATTAATTATTGATATTATCATGCATATGCATGTAGGTTATATACTTCTTTATTCCTGGTTTGATTAAAATTTATTGAAAATTTTCTGGAAAAAATACTTTTGAGGATTACAAAAAAGAGTAATTATTATTAAACACAAATGTGATTTATGAATACTTTTACATTGTATATGTGTACATTGTATGCTTGATTGTATTTTTATATTATATATTTTATATTTCTCTTATATTTTATAAGTCTGCTTCTTTAATTTTTAAATCTGTTGTGATATTGTTATGATATATGAATTTAAGTTTCTCCAATTATTGGCCTCATCGTTGGAGGAAATCGCAATAATATTGAGCCGCTCCCTCGCTTATATCGAAGGCACCTCCGGAGCATGCGTCTAGAGGTTTCGGATTAAAAAACAAAAATTACCACGTTGTTCGCAAGGGTCGATTTACTATATTGATTTTGTCAAAATGCCTCAATTCGAATGAAAAGCATTTTGTACGTCGATCTAAAAATTTCGTGACACACACGAAAACAGCCGTTTAGTAAATACTGACGAGTAAGCAAAGCGCAATACTATTGCGCCGCTCTCTCGCTCATTATTCCGGAGCATGGCTCTAGAGGCTTCGGATCAAAAAACAAAAATTACCACGTTGTTCGCAAGGGTCGATTTACTACATTGATTTTGTCAAAATGCCTAGATTCGAATGAAAAGCATTTTGTACATCGACCTAAACATTTCGTGACACACACACGAAAACAGCCGTTTAGCAAATAGAGATATAGTATGTAATTAGCATATAATTATTTGTAAAGGTAAAGCCTACTTTTATCCACATGTTGGTATATCCAATATTTTTTGTGAAGTTTGTATCTTAGGTCAACTAAAAGTAGTGAAATTAAAAATACTTTAAAAAGGTAAATAATCTAAAAGTTGAAATCTTGTTTATCGAATAATATATTACATTGATGACTGTGATTTATTTATTGCTGGGATATCCCTATGATCTTGGAAATGTAACAAGATTTTTGTTTTCATATATTTTAATATATTAATGTTGATCTTTGTTTAATTAGCGATGCTTAAATTTTAACGTTCGATATAAAAACAGAATACAGGCGATTTGTGTAGACTTATGTATCGATGTTTTCTATAGTATGTCGATATTATACTGCATTCGATGCATATTTCACCATTATTAGGAGATTAATGCATCCTTAATTCAAATGAGCTATAATTTGATTTTCAAAAAGTGCATTGAATGCGAATTAATATTTCCATGTTAATCAAAAGTTGAAGATCTCTTATATTATTTAAGAGAGGCCCTATCTTAATTTTAAACTGCACTTTGTATTGTTTTTTATAGTGTGCTATATATTAGCCCTATAATTACTGTTATTTCATTATTATTTATTTCAGCAATTTTTTTGTTATATTAAAATTGTCCAGGTATGATTATTTAGTTATATATTGCAAGTGTCACGTAATGATATAATATTGTTGTTTATATTTGTAATATTAGCTTCGGGGTTATAATTAATGAGCCCTTTCACTAAATTGAAAAGCTAATTTAATTGTTTATTTTTCATTTAAACACTATTGGACAACAATTACAAAGCATGTCTTGAAATATCCATATTACATCTTCCAGTTTTAATATCAATTATAATTAAAATCTACGAGTCCTACATCCTACATCAGAGTGGATTTAGGACACTGCTCTGATATACTTATACAGATAATATATGTATAATTAAAACAAAAAAAGAAAATAACATTCAAGAAATATTGGTAAAAGGTACATAAAGATGGTTTCATACTGCTACTACCATTATTGGATTTAAATTTATTGCTATTAACAATTTTCTGTATTCTAGATTAAAAATTGCTAGTAGTAGTCACATATAATGGAAATTAGTAATCAAATTTCTGAAAACAGAAATGAAGCAAACAATTATCAGTGTACACAAATCGACAAAGGAAAAAAAAAGATAGCAAATCAATACTAAAGAAGAAAAACCCTATATAAAACTGTGACAATTGTGCTGCCTTAGCGAATTTCGTTTAGAATCGACATATACCAAAACTTCAATTATTATCTTTTAATTATCAAAATACCTCATAGTATTGAAAACTGAGTAAAATAATACTTAATTATTGGTTTCTAGACATATACAGGGCATCCAAAATAAACATTTAAAAAATTTTCAATTTTTGTAATAAAGCCTATGCCTCAAACTGGATAATGATTTAGAGCTCAAATCTTCTAGACTGTTGTGTCCTAAAGCAAATGACAATGAACAATACCAATTCAAAATTAGAAATGGTAAACAATATATTACCGATTAATTATCGATTATGTAGTATTCAAAATAATAGAAGCAATAAATACATATCACTACAAATTAATCATTTTTAGAGTTTCAGTATATTAGCATAATGTGTTCTAAATCTTCGGGAGTGAAAAGTGGATGGCTATCACTCAAAATCCATTTATAAAAAAGGTCTAAAAGGTTATTGTTTTAAGTTTGGACACACAAAAATCGATTTCCTTCCTCTAAAGCCTGAGGCGGGCACAGGAAGGTTACACTTAAAGACAAGGACAAACACAGCCATGTTCAAGGAGAGGTGCCAGATTTCCCCCGTTGGGACCCGAACCCAAGCATACGAGTATAACGAGACCCCAATACTGTGTCTAGTCTACCATTCCAACCACAGTACGCGGAAGAAGACTTTTATATGCGGAAAAAAGCTTTTCAACTTCTACAGCAATAATAGGAGCATATTTAAAGTATATTAACTTTTTCAGGGAGGACGCGTGTATGTTGGATTAGAAAAAATCTACCTCTTTATTGGACGACCTACAAGAGAATCTATAATATCGCATAGTGTATAAATTGATGTAAAGTTTATTTCATCGTTATTTGCAAAATAAAAAATCTGAAAACATACTGTGACTTGTTTTTATGGCTAGGAGCGGGCAGACTGTTCCGTTGATCGGCAAGATAAGAAAGTTTTTTATTTGACAAATAGCGATTAAATGAATACTACTTGTATAAAATAGCCTCAATGACTATGAGAAATTCTATAAATCCTGAAATTTATTTCAGTCTCAATATTCATTGCATAATTGACGAAGAATAAATAATCTTTAAAGCTTACCATTCATCAAATAGCGATATATCCTTAATATATAAAAAAGAACAAAATATTCACATACTCAGCATGCTATGAGTTATTTATTGCAATACTTTGCGATGGCCGTTACTGCATTAGTGATTAGTGGCCTCTGGCGGCTTGTACGCCAACACACCCACTTATATTCCGAATTATGCCCACGTGCTAACTTTTTAATTGACTTTATCGAAGTCATTATTCTAATCTAGCGAGCATAATCGCCTCATTTAAATACCGCTCTGCAGATTATCCTCACAAGTCAGATAGTTAGGACGAAAAACAGGCAAGTGGAGGAGTTAATTGCCCGTAACAATAAGAACATACAAATTTTGGGTTACTAAGTAAATTACATTTTGCAATTATATTACCTACGCAGTTACGTGCAGTAATAAGGCTTGCATTTGATAATTACGACAATCAGTGTAGGATATGAAAATATTACTTAGAAATTACAATGTGTTACTGATACGAAAAAAATGCAGCATACATGTACTTCACAATCTAATTCCTTTCATCAATATATTCAATAATAATATTATCGTAAGACATACAAATTATCTGTGGAATTATTTAGTTTAATTATATTTTACTAAAGGGTCTTTCAATAAGGACGCTTAATATTTAAACGTAATTAAAACAAGTTATGTGTGAGACATCTACTCATATTTTTTTTTTTGAAAGAATATTTTATATTAATTGTGAATATGGAATACGTCGTTCAAATGTCTACCGCGGCTTTGCTTAGTGGCATGTATTCGGGAGGTCCAATTTTCTATGACTTTGTCGCATAAATCTGGCTGAATCTGCGAGATGGTGTATGTTGACTTAGAGGGCATCAACTGTTTGCGGTTTATTCACATAGACTTACGATTTCAGATAGCCCTAAAGGAATAAATCTAAAGGCGTTAAATTGCATTACCTCGGTGGCCAGTTCACGTCACCGCTGCGCGATATAGCCATGCCCTTAAATTTCTCATGCAGAATGTTCATCGTGATATGCGCTGTGTGGCATGTAGCGCCATTCAGTTGGAACCACATGTCGTCGGTATCAGTATCATCCAGATTAAGCCACAACAAGTTGCTTATCATCGACCTGTAGGGCTCGCCGTTGACGGTTATGGCAATGTCAGTTTTGTTTTTGACGAAGTACGGACCGATGATTCCGCTAGACCAAAATCTGCACCAAAGAGTGACTTTATCGGGATGCATTTGGTGCTGGTATATCTCGTGTGGATTGGTATCGTCAAAAATCTAATAATTTTGCCTGTTCACATATCCATTCATCAAAAATTGTCCTCGTCGCTGAAGTTGATTTTTATGGCGAGATTTGTACGAATTTTATACGTGTGCAGACCCAAGTCCCGAAGCAAAATTCCGCCAAGTTGAAGTCGCAGAAAGGCCAAGTTCTTGTAAACGACGAGAAATTGACTGCCTCGGGTTTTCCCATACACTCACATGCATAGCAGCAATGTTTTTATCAAACATTTCATTTCGCTGATGTACGGGTGTTGGCTGACCGTTTGATTCGAATTGGCGTCCAAACGTCGAATAGTACACTCGGTGGGACGGCTTTGGCGAGAATAAAAGTTGGCGCAGCACGTTTTTCGAACGGAGCACTGATTTTGAAATATCAGTTATCGAACGCTATAACCTTCGCTATAAATTTCGAGCGTTCCTACTGAAAAACCCTATATAACGAAAATGGAAGATTGAATAATTCTATTAAAAATGTCTGTAGAGTTACAGGTGACAAATTTCCTTAAATTATCACAATATTTACAAGAAAGTTTTTCAAAACGCTCATTCTAATTATTGTACATTTTTTTACCAGAATACCATTATATACCAGAAAATCTAATCGACTCTAATTTTCGACAAAAAAGCTTCTATAAACAATATCGTATTTATCGTACTTACAATTATTCGTATTTGTTCTGCTTTGAAATTTTGCATACAAGTTGAAAAAGTTTGGTTCTTTGGAGCCGCCGCTCAAGTCTTAATTGTCTAAAAATTGAAGCACTTCAACATTTAGGCGTTTATGAGACCTCTTCCCATGACTCTTGTCTTCTACTTTAACTGTCCTCACCTAGAGTTCCCGGTGAAAATATTCGTTCAGCGCATCCAAACACATTGACGATGTCCTTTAGCACTCGGTTCTGGAATACTTGAAGGCAATTGTGGTTATTTTCTTTGGCATAATCCTGCAGATGAAGGTTGTATGTCCATACCGGTTTAAAAACTTTCTTCCCAACAGCTTCTTTTTCTGTTTTCTTTTTCATATACTTCTTTCATTTATGCGTAGAATCTAGATTAAAACCTAAGTATTTAGCTATTTCTTCACACAAAATTGGTTTGCCGTTCAATTCTACTGAAAGATAATTTATTTTTCTGTTTGTAAAATTTATGTGGTTATATTTGCCTTCATTTATGTTAATACACCATCGACTGGATCATTACTTTATGTCGTTTATTGCGCCTTGGAGATTGATAGTTGCTTACTATATAGGGTTTTCTATTCTAACACTGCAGTGTCATCAGCATACGTGGTTAGTCTGCTGTGTTCTACTGCTGGAATGTCACATGTGTATAATAAGTTTAGCGCAGGTCTCAGTATGCTGTCTCAAGGCAATTCTTAATTTATTGTTCTAAGCTTCGAATATTGGTTTTCTTGTTTTACTCTTGAAGTTCGCTGCATTATGCCGGATTCTAAAAGTTATACGTACTGCCCTGGTAAACATATTTTTAATTTCATTATTAGCTCTTCATGCCATACGTTATCAAATATTTGGACTATATCTAGAAAAATTGCTGAGCATATTTTCTTTCATTCCAGACATTTTTCTATAACATCTTTTATTTGATATACTTGATCAACCGTTGCACGTTTATTACGTAAACTAAACTGGCTGTCAAGAACCAGCTGTGCCTCTTTTATTTTCTTCATCCTTCTCAAAAGCAACTTTTTAAAATAATTTAGATTGAGAGCAGTGAAGCGCCTATATGACTTTACTTCATTTATATGTTTACCTGGTTTTGGTATCATTATTATATCTGCTAGTTTTTTTTTATAAAATTGCAATATGTTTTTATTTTAAATGCCGCACTTAAATGTACAATTTTAACGACGCCTATTCTATGCATTTGTTTTAGTATTCCCTCTTTAGTTTTTACTCTGAAATTAGATCGAACCCTCGGGCTTTTTTGGAATTCATATTTTCTCTCATCTCTTTAGCTAATTTTTTGGGTGTAACTGAATCTATGCGTTGGACTTCTTGCATTGCTTTCACTTGATTAATTACTCTTAGTTCCTCAACTGGGATGGAAGATGTTTTATGGGCGTGTGGCAAACAGATCAACCTTCTGTTGTCTCTAACCCAAGTGCTATTCTCTTTTCGTTTGAGTGGGATTGGTTTAATTGATATGTTTGACCTCTTAGTATCTTTCCATTGGGAGTAATTTGTACTTTGATTACCAGTGAATTCACTTAGGTAGGTATTGATTGATTCATTTTCAATTTTTTGGCTTTTCGTTATAACTGATGATAATTTATTATCATATTTTAATTTTCTCTTGTTCTGAATGAATTTCCACTATATTCTGACTTTTCTGTCGAAAATAAAGAGAATTATTTTTCATTTGATTTAAGAGTTTATGGACTTTAGCAGTTCATCAGATTAAGGTAATTGGGTATCCTCTAGCTTATACGAAATCATGAACTTATTTGTATTTTTAGAATTATCTGATGTTAAATAGTTATTCTACTATTGAGTTATAGTTGTGAACAACGTATGGATTAATCACAGTTTATAGCCGTTTGTTAACAATATATATATACAGGGCTGTGAGAGATCGACCGTAAGGGTCACAGCAATTGATATGTCATAGTATCTGAGAAACATCAATGAGAAAATCCCATCTAATATGTCTATCAAAGAATATTACGTAAGAGTTTATATACTTACATCGGATGTATGTATGTATATGTAGCACTCGTGTGATTATAAAGTAGTGCATAGAAGTGTTTTTAAATTGACACCGAAATTGTAAACATTCATAAGTTCATTTTTTAAATTATTATGTAATTGACTATTATTGACCAAATCAGTACTTTAGTCTATAGAAATTTATATTTAAAGACTACATTTTCTACATTCTACATTTTCCTCTTATACATACTAGTAACTTTCATATATTTGTCAGATTAAATACTAAAATAAATATTAGATAGTGCAGTTTAGAGCTAAAAACATCTACCATTAAAGGAGAGCAAATTATGATGCTTTGAATTTTACTCTTACATGCCATATACAATCTCTCTTACAATGCATTAGCCATTTAAGTAGAAGAATTAAAGCAAAACGGACCCTAAACAGGGATTTTTATAACATAATATCTAACGAAAAGAATATATGTGCAAGATTTTTAGGTTGTCTGATTCTACGTCTTATTACTTATAAGTAATATTACTTTACTACGTAAAATATTAATTATTTTACAATATTCATATGAGTTAAATTCATTTGCATGAATAATTATCATAAATAAATATGAACATTTACTCGTTTCAGAGGTGAATAGTTATTATTCTTTTACCATTCGCATCTGTGATCTGACTTTCTGATTAATTCCGAATCTATTCTCTATCAAGAAGTCGGCAAGAAGGAACTGATGGTGGTTGAGATCTTCGTCTTAACCAGGTTGACATTCATGCGAGAAAACATTTGGGAAACCGGGTCTACCATTTTCATGACGCCAAATGTAATTCTTGACGCCTAATCGTAATCAAATGTGATTATAATATTATTTAGAGAATTCGTTCGGCATTCAGCTCAGTACCCTTGATCTGATGTCCGGAAAGTTGATGGCTTTGATTCACGTTCCTGTTGGAAGAATTTTGGCCAATCTTCCTGATCATACGAGTATTTTGTTCTCGAGATGACGCTAAGTTATTCATCTTCATTCTAACTGAATTGATATCCATGTGAGGAACAGTATTTGTATCTCCTGTCTTTATGATAACGTTTTACTTTATGTCAGGCACTAACCAGACATGAAAATATTATTTTGTGAAGTAATATATAAAATGATATACATATAAGACATTTTATAATTTCTAGGACGGAAATCCCAAGAGTTCTAAAAATGCTTAGTAACGGAAAAAAATGCGATAAAGATATATTTTAATTACTTTTTCCGCGAGGGTATTAGTTATTATCCAGTTTTTCCCCTCATATATATGTCACACTATAAAGTACTTTACCTTCATTTGAATAGCCCCACGGCAATAGATAACAGTTTATTAAGATTTCCTGTCATCCGTTTTTATTATAAGGTTAAAAAAAAGGAATCACCTCATGTTATTTAATATGTGCAAAAACACTGAACGTTAAGATTTGCCGATTGTTTTACTGAATAGTCGTTTAAAGACGAGAGTGAAGTGCGGTAGTTAGTGATGTTTCTTTGTTCAATTCGATTGAAGGGTTTTAATGAAATCGAAAATAAGTGTGTGTAAATATACAGTGGATGTGCATAAACAATTTTCTAGATATATTTTGTGAAGTGTGTATGTGTGATGGAAACTGGCCTAGACGACTGGCATTAGGGAAGGAGTTAAATAGGTAAGTTAAGCATTTAAGTACTTTAGTTTTAATTAAAATAAAAAGCAAAGATTGGAAATTGTCCCGTTCAACTTCCAATACTCTTTTACAAATTAGGGATAATATATATGTATATCGATACATATATTGTGTATTAATTTTCATGGAGAGACTAACTTTGTTGTAAGTAAAAACATAAAAAAAAATAAATACATAAATTTAGTTAGACATAACAACATATTAATAAAAAAAATAGTAATTAAAACAATACATTGTATTAGTGGTATTATTTTGTTTATGAATTAATTACAACAGATGTATAATAAAATATGTATATAAAATAATAAAGTAATACGCATGTATATAAAATAATAGAAATATATATTTATTTGCAGGTAGGTCCCGAACGAGCTGGACAACGTTTTCATACAAGGTAAGATTTTTTCCTATAATAAATAGCCTAACAGAATAAATAATAAAGAATTAAATAAAAAACTACTGTAGCTGCAGTAGTCGATGTACTTCTTATCAATTTATTTAATACTCGCAGAGTATGAATATGAAAGAAAAATTTTTTATAGTTTATAGTTAATGGCCACCAGTGTAAGATGTGCGTTGTGACTCCTATAAGAATGATTTTTGTAGTTTCTTGTATTACACTAAAACGTCATTCAACGACTCAATGATGATTCTGATAATGCAGAAATAAAATGGGATCAATCGAGGGGTCATCAATTATATCAGCAAAATAGGTACAGGCAAATTGCGCTGGACTTTTTATGATCAAACAGTAATTGCGCTGTTCTGTATATTATAAAGTTTACAAAAATGTAGTAAAACAACATTTAATTTAGCATGAAAATAATTTTATTAATATATAGTCGCAAGTAAATTACCTCGGTGATAAAAAATACATAATATACGTATTTACATTCAGTTACATATTTAATTCAGAGGTTTCAGGTTACAATTTTTCTATCGATTATAATTAAATTATAAAAAATAACAGTTATATAATCGAGTTGTTATTCGAATTAGTTTCATACGTAATATTATCCTCAGTTTGCATATTAGATTTTTTAGTCAATAACAATAAACATTAAAATATTTTACAATAATTTAAAACGATTTATTGACTATTGTGAAAATGAACTTACTGTCTACGAATACATACATTTGTGTTCCTATAATAGACCTGTAGAAGCATTCTTTTCTAACTTCTTCGGTAATGGTTTTATCGAATTTATTCCGACTCTTATGTACTCATTATAAAAATATATAATGAGTACCATGTATATTATAATTTTTTTCTGTGAAAACAAAATTCTTTTTTATAAGAATTATTATTAGATATTAATATTGTTGAAACCTGAATCAATATGTCTATTTGTAATTTACGAATAATCAAGTTATGTCTGAATGGTTCGTCTGTCCAGAGAAGCCTATGGCTCCTCTGGACAGACCCATATCATAATCACATTTCATAAAATTAATAGATAACAGTTGTCTGAAAAAATGTGTTATATTTTGAAGGCGCAGAATTTCATTGGGTAGGCAGTGAAATAATTTGTCATTAATATAGTAATTTTATGAAGGATGGTTACTCAGTTATTAAATGATTAATTATGTGGGTCCACCGTTACCACTACATTATAAATTTAAGTAAATAAAAGTAAAAAGTAATTTCCCTTATCGGTAAATATCTAAATGCTATTTTTTTTGGAAATCGACAAGGCATATTTATTATCTATTAACCCGTACGATTATTCACATTAGAACCATAGGACTACAAAATTTAAGAATATGATTTCTTTATTCATAAATATAAAAATATTTGTTAAACTTGCGCCACCACATACCATATTTCGATATATTATTACTGCAATATATATTTAAAAAATTACACTCTAGGGTATACAATAAAGTGTATTCTATTCGAGAGGTGTTTTTTCCTCTTTTTGAGCAATATAAATAGGTCAAAAGGTTTCACCAAAACATCGTGAAGTTTACACCATATTTAATTTTGATATTATCCCATTACCGTTATGAAACTTCACACCAGGTTTGTGAAATTCTACCACGTCCTTGTAGTATTCATCTCACGATGGTGGGTCTATATCCTGTTTGATGTAAGAGTAGTGTGAAATTTAACATCACATTTCAGACAGTAGTACTGTCGTAAATAATCTAGTACTATAACATTTAACCGGTGTATGGACATGGTCGTTATATGGACAAATACAATTACATGTAAAACCATCAATTTTAATGTTCCACCTTGTAGGACAACAAAGGAATAATGACAGTATTGCTAAAACAATACAAAAACTATTATTAGAAGTATACCTCTGTACCAAAGAGGTAAATAATAATATCTCCACCTTATACCTTTTAGAGAGAACAGGAGTTTAAGTTTGAAAATAACGGAAATAATGTTTTGTTTAATATGGAATAAAAGTAGTAATCTATAATTTTTTTAATTTTTAATAATATAATTTAACTGACGCGTTTTATATAACATGTATCAATAACATCCTTTACCTGGCCAAATTTAAAGCACTTGCAATTATGTTTGTTAGACAAATCAGGTAGAGAATAAAAAACATAAATCATAACTCCAAAGCGATATGCAAAATAAAATATTTGAAGGAAAAATGTTTAAAATATTATGATTCTCAAATTTCATTATATATCGGACTCTTCTATTTTATTATGTGATATTCTCATATTTCTATAAAAAATAACAGAAGTGGAAGGCATTTACTAAAATAAATACAAACAATGTTAATATTTCTTTGCAATAATTATTTTGGTTTTGTCGATAACAGACAACTCGTTTGGAACAGTATATATTTTTCTGCGATAACTCAAGTTCAAACACTTTTAAGTTATCTGTCGGTAAATGGTATTTTATAATAAAGGCAATCTAAATAGTGGCAGTTCTAAGTATATAAATCTTATTTATATACTTAGTTGACAAATTGGGCACATGGATTGAGAATCTGTATATAGTGTATTAAAGTTTTTATATGCATTTAATTGCATGCTTCAAACATAAAGCTCCTGCAGATGTAATTAATTATCGCGAATCTCATTGTATAGCTTCACAGTTCATTCAATAAGAACGTGGACTGCCCCCATGTGAGTGTAACCTCTTAGAAAGAACTTATCTATGATGTATGATTTCAAGAAGGGACAAATATTAAAACATATAAATAGTTTACTGTCATCGCGATATATCAATTTTGGCTTGACTTTCAATTCTGCTTGTTTTTCGAAACTTCGTTTATCCATTTTGAAAACACTGATGCCATTTTCACAAAGATCATGCAGTGACTATTTCAATTTTCAAGAGCTTCAATAAATAAAAATTTATCATATTACGTAGATAGGATGTGGATAAACATTTGAAAGTCTAACATGACTCCTCTGTGTTTTCCTGAAAACGCTACTTTATAATTTATCGTACTAATATAGTCAGTTTCAGTATCTTATAAGTGACAAATCAATTCTATCTTGAACCACTGATTGTTTTTCCTCCGACTGACTCTCTTGTAACTTGAAAACTATGACACATATTGCAAGCATTATTAGAAAGTAGTTTAAACCCTAAATTAAGCTCGGTTTCGAAAACAAAGCAATATAACAATTATTTATTTAGTTATGGCACTCATTTCGCTTTGTATGTTTACCAGACAAATTCCCAGTAGGATCTCTTGCAATATTTACAAATTATTTACCTCTTGGTATCATGCTGTGGTATTTTATATTACAAATAATCACAGAAACAATGAGTTACCTGTGTTTGTACCAATTTAGTTTTGATAAGAACTTACTATGTATCATTGATATTGACGATGCGACATTTTCCTCTTTGAAAATTTATAATACGATTTTTTCTAAATGTTATATGTATATCAGGAAGTAGTGATAATGGGCATACAACCCTTTGTCATTATAAAATATATGATCTTGGTATTCTGAGAAAAGTATTATCTGAATTTAACATAAAACTGGAGATATGATTTTGATCTCTAATAGAACTACATATAATATAATACAGGTATATAAATATAATATAGTAAAACCAAATATATAGAACCCTGCTGATTTTTATTATATTTCACAAGACATCATTGTCGTCGAAATAACACTCTCTTTCTAATAATGGAATCCATTGCTTAATGCTTAACGTAATACTATTATTACCGTTTGAGTTATGACTCGAATGGTAATAAGAGCAAACCCTAGGCCGATCGCGTCCCTTTCCATGACACTAATGGTCATGCGTTGCGCAAAGTGCAATGCCAACAAGAAATGTAATTATTTAGCAACTTTTTTTATCTCTCGAATTAATGTAACCAACAAATTAAATGTTAAATGGGGAGAACACGAGAGAGAGAAACAATCACGATCTCTCCCGTAACTTGTTTTCTTTATTTGGATGTACATGCTCGTAAAATATACAATTTGATCAATAATCGCGTGGTCAAAAATATGGAAAAAGCATCGAGCGGTGTTGATACATTACGAACATCTTTTTCTGGCCCTGGCAAAATTATTATTATGTTCTTGGATCTGGTTTTACCTTTCTTCTTTAGCAACTTGTTGATCATCGAGTTGAATTTGTTCATCTTCACTTAGGTCACTTTCATTATCAATTGCGTCACGTTCTTCGTCTGATAACTCTTGAAGAATTGCAGGGACATCGTCTAAACTAATTGTTTCCCCACCGGCCCTATCAAAAAAGCACAATAAAAAACAAAAAAGAGTAGAAATCAATAATAAAAACTCACTTAGGTGGTCGCGGGTAGCACAAAATAGAATAAACGTTCGATGTCAGAAAAACTCCCGCGAGAGATCTACGATGCTAACCGCTTCTCAACCAAATCTCGACCAACGCTATGGGGAAAAAGTCGGCCGGAAAACGTTATCTGTTTCAGGAAGGGTTGATTAACAAATACCTCAATTGTAAGGGGAAACTCATCACCGAGCTAAACATAGAACGGCGAATGTGAAAAATTTGGCACTGAGTGCAACAACGCGACCGGCCGAGGGTTAAATATTTTAGAGACATTTTATTCTACTCAATGAAAGTATATAAAAATTCGCAAATAGCATTTTTCTAATTTCACGGGATCTCAAACTTGTGTCTTTCTTAAAGTCATAATTGGTGTTAATTTAAAAAAAAATTTAATGTGTAAAATACATAAATATGCATGAAAAATCATTTCTGAATCGTGTGCTGATTAAAAAAATATTTATTATAATTATGATATTTTTTAATTCAAGATTATTTCCATAATTTGTATGTAGTCCAAAATAATAATCAACAAGATACAGCCATTTAAGAGCATATAATATTTAAGCCTTGAATTATATTATTATGTACTTATTCTGATATAATTCTTATATAATTAATAATATTTAAAGATAAAGAAAACACGTGTAAGAAAATATACATATCATAATTTTGAATGAATAATTTATATGAAATTTTCAAATTGGCGTTCATTATTCACAGCACGTTCATAATCAAGAAGTTAGAGAGATTTTATTTAATTTCGCCTGTCATTGAACGTAGGTTATCTAAAAATTCCTCGATTATGTGATGATTTATTATTTCATAATGATGCTAGAAGAACTATACATTTTTGTTCATAAATTTGGAAAGTTAACATGCGATTCCTATACAATGCTTTCACAAAGTAATTAATAAGTTCGTTAAAGTTCAAAGAATAACTTTCGGGAAAAATTCTCGGACTCGTCAAATTTTATTCTTAATTTCCCATTTTCTAAAATATAATTAATATATACAGGGTGCTTCGCATCAGAGGTATGATGTTATGATTTGTATGTTTATTTATTTGTATGGCAACCCCCATTTTTATTACGGAATGTGAAAGAGCAATTTTTTGTGCTACGGTAATAGTTATATTAGCGTGTGCTAAGTTAGATAAAAAGAATAAGAAAAACGATTTAACAATTTAAAAATACTTGAAATGGCAATCATTTATAAATCAACTAAATTAAATATTCAAATCCTGCACTGCTGATGCGGCATAGTACAGGAGAATTCTGGGTCCTTATTTTTTTTTGAGATTTTTGCATTAATAACTTTATATCCACATGTAGAGGAACTTGATCCTCCAAGAAATGCCCCTTATTGCACCTGGTGCACCTCCCCATTATACAGCTCCTGCCCGTGCTCATTTAGATGGATTTTCGATTGGTTGGACAGAGAGAAATTGCCCGATTAAATTTCCAGTAAAATCGTCAGATTTGACGCCCCTATATTACTTATCGTGGGGATACTACTGTATGTTACTAGACCAGAGAATTTGGACGACTTTAAAGTAAAAATTCGTATACCTCCTGAAAATCCTTACAATATTCGAAAATAATTTATTAAACGTCTTGTCTTCTGTCAGGCAGCCAACCTGACCTCAATTTAAATATTTTTTTTACTTTACCTATACTCACGCTAATGTAGCGTATATAAAAAATGTGATTTTTAACATTATGCAATAAAAAATGAAGTTACCATTAAAAAAATATCGACGAGGTCATATTCATACACAAACCACCCTGCATATATAATTTTTTTTTAAAATGGGCTACTAAAAATAAAATTTGACAGATCTGAGAATTTTTCCAGTTATTCATTGATTTACTAACGAGTTTACTTATGTTATTATTAAAGCATCGTATAGAACTCATCATACGCTAAAACTAAAACGTTCATGATTCTCCGATCAACGGTCCGATGAGGATTAACGTCGGACTTGAAGTGCTTGTTACATCGGTTGAAAATTCCAGCATTATTAATAAATGTTCCTTCTGTTAAGATGGTATTTCAAACAAATAGTAACTTATGTATAATTTGTCGTAGATATCAATTGAAAAAATCTAAGTGTAATTCAGAATCATTCATTTTTTTTTAATTGAGAATGTTCGACGTCGCGATATACTGGATTTGACTTCAATTTGACGACTTAAAATCGACGGATTTGTCTCCACCATACCAATAACATGACGGCAACGCATTCAGCCGTTCAATATTATACACGTTTGCTCTTGTCTATTAAATGCCCCATCATTAATACGATTTTCTTTTAATCTACAAAAAAATATTAATTGGGTTGTATTATTTCTGGATAGCTACTGAAATTTTCAACAAATTTTCAATAATTAAATGCATTTACTTGTTTTAACACGTTTAATTATTCACTATTCGCCGACTATGCAAACTCGTAAATATAACACTTTATTTTAAACAATGTTAATTTTTAAAATGTTATAATAATTTTATATGATAGAAATGATATTTCTCTTTATTTTTATGTGAATCACAGAAGTTTATGTTATAACATGAACGGTATTAAATATATTAAAAATCTTTTGATGAATATATCTTATTTTAATTAAATAAATGCAACATTTATGTATTAAAAATATGTAAATAAATTTCTTAATAATCTCACAAGCAACTGGGCTATTTACATGTACCGAAAATAAGAAAACAATAAATAAACAGTTTTAAAACCTTAAAACGGACTTTTTCACACGTAGAACATCTCTATCTCGAAATTGAGTGGCAGAGAAAAAATAATCCAACACATAAATGCGAACATGTGTTTCATGCGACAACTTTACATTTTTCATATAGTCCACCATCGTGCTATCTCATGACCCATGGACAGGGTGGAGTGTGTCCTATTCACCTCAAAATTAATAGATGTCGTCTGGTAGACGTCTCTAATCAGAATCAGTCGAAACCCCATCGATCCGACACGATTTAATTGAGCGATCGCGTTAACAAAACAAATTTCTCAAATAGCCCACCATTGTACTTTCTCATGACCCATGTACATGGTAAAGTGTATTCTATCCACCTCAAAATCAATTAGTGGCATCTGGAAAACGTCCCCAATCAGAATCAGTCAAAACCCGATCGATCCGACACGATGTAGTTGAGTTATCGTGCTAACAAGAATAAATGCCGACGACAAGGACAACGATAACGACACACACACCGCAAACATTTTTTAAAAACCATTTTTTTTGGTTTTTAGGCCAAGAGATGGAAAATAAATTCAACAAAATATTTTGTTTTTCCAATTTTTTTTACACCATCACATTACATTTCCGCGTATAGTGGAGTGAGGAAAAGTAAAAACTGTGTCTTGTCTATAGTTCTGCACACAGATTTTATTTATACGTATGGCGAAGTGAGTAAATATGTGGTTAGTTGTAAAAGTAATAGTCTCACTGAGCACTGCATTCTTGGTTTTAATGTAACACTTAAATTATATTTAATAAATAGTAATTTAATAGTTTCAACAATTCTCAGCTCCTCCTATTTACTGCTAAAGTATTGTATACGATATATTTATGTTTCGTAAACGAATAAAGAAAAACAGGAAACCTACTACCCATATGGAACGCATAACTTATTGATTATTGGCATTTTACGATCGCAAATTACTACCATCGACTGCCACTTTCCAATAATTGTGTAATAAGGCAACTCTATTCGAAAGCCATAATAGCAAATAAGTTTCTCGTTTGGGAATATTTAACGGTGACAGTTAGAGGTGCTTGAGGAAGTGTATATAAATTTCTAGTTTATCTCATAATCAAATAAAGAATTATGTTGGTTGATATACTAATAGTTGGATACTTAATTTTATTATTTCATACGTTACATTGTATGTCTCTGAAAAGTATGAGGCTTGAAACGACAACGTTGATTGAACTATACGAAAAACTAATACGTGAGAAATATATATGTAGGGTGGCTCATTTTGAACTATAGGCTGTGATTTGTGAATAAAACTAATAAATTTTGACAAACTCAGGTATTTTATTCTTTAACATATAATGGAGACGATATGGCTACAAATGGAAAACAATCATTCATATGGCCACCTCATCTGGCATTATTTCATTTGATTAGCAAAATTGTTCATAAAATGGATACATAAAACTGGCTCCATTTTCCAAATAACACGTTGAATATTTGTTTTTAGGTCATTGATTGTCGCTGGCTGGGTGGCGTACAATTTTCCATTGACATAACGCCAAAGAAAAGTCTACTGGTGTTAAATCACATGATTTTGTAGGCCAATTGATGTCAGCATTCCATGCTGACATGATCAGGAAATTTGGTATACAGCAGAGTATGGTTGCATGTGCTGTATGACACGTGCACCAACTTGCTGAAACCACGTGTTGTTCAAATCCAAATCATCAATTTGGTGGAAATTTTTAACATGTCCCGATAGTGTTTATCATTTACTGTGATAGCATTACTAGCTTCATTTTCATAGAAATATGGCCTAATTACTCCACTACTTCAGAATGTGCACCAAACCGTGTTTTTTTGTGGATTCATTCCTTTTTCGTGAACAGCATATGCATTTTTAACACCCGAAATTCGATAATTTTGTTTGATAACGTATTCGTCAAGATGAAAGTGTGTTTCAGCACTGAACAAAATGTTGTTGCAAAGATCAGCATCACTTTATTTCTATTTCAATTAATAAATGTACGACATTGTAATTACTGTGTAAATTTTGATTCTTGTGTCAACTGAACTTTGTATGCTGACAGACAAATCTTTCTGTAAAATCCTGTGCGTAATGGATATTGACAGATTAAATTGTTGTGCACGATGTCGAATTGATATGTCTGGATACTCCCGTACACTTTTTTTCACTACAGCAATATATGCATCTGATCGACCACAACGTACTGGTGTTGTCATATCAATAATAGAACCCATCTCTTCAAATTTATTGATTAGGTTACGAACTTTTAACTCTAAAAGCGCTTCATTTTGTCCTAATTTTGTGCGAGTTTTTCTTAATGCAACTGTAAATGACCGCTCACTTTCATAAAACAGTTGTAGACAAACTATTTCGCTATTGAACTGTTAATCGCGGCATGTTGACGTCATATGGTTTGTATATAATAGTCGTTATTGATTCCCTATCTTTGACAGAATACAAATTGCGAGAAATTCATATCCTGTATTTCCAACTGAGACACCACATACATATACGGGATGTAAGGTTACGTTTAGCAAGTTATAATTTTTACATAGTATATGTGATTGTATTTATAGAAGGATGTTATATACATGAATTTTTTATCATGTCACTTGATCAAACAATCGAAGGAGGAAAATTATTATTCGACAATATTATTTAATAACCTAATTTACGTAATAATTTTAACTTAGTAAAATTACCTTGTTTCGTGCTAAGCACAACATAAATTATGAATTTAATAACACAAAACATGTTTATCATACATTATAGTAAGGGAGTACGGTAAACAATGTTACATCTTTAACAATACCTAAAAATAAGGCCAAATACTTTTCTTTGAAGGAACTATAATTAACTTTTCATTCTTAATGAAGAACTACTAGAACGCACTAGAATGAATCAAAGTAGAAAGTTATGTATAATATCCCAAAAATATTATCCCACTTTGTAATCTATCTCCAATATCTAATTTCTTGTACTTTTCCCAATTATTATGTATTACTGAATTATATTGTTGCTTTACAGATATTATAAAGTTGTAATTAATAAAAACATTTAATATTTAATTTCCAATAGTCAATTCCTACAATTTTCGAACAATAAAATTAATTTTTTCACTATAATGCCTGTAATGCCTATTCTATTCACTAATAGGTTAGTTTATATCCATCTTTGAAGATTCTTTTGTAGAATGTAATTTTCGCCCAACTTTCGATATATTTATTAATGTTTTGCTACATTATCAATTGAATTCAGTGTGCAGTGATAAGTTTCCCATATCTTAGAATCAGTTTTTTCACTAATTTTTCAAAATGCTGTGGGTACACCTACTGCAAATATTGCAAATTTAATAATAGAATAATGGAATAAAATTTAATAAACCCATTAAGTTATAATTACAAAATTTTACGAGGGATTTTAAAAGATGTAGACGATTTCATTATCTGTATATCAAAAATAAAAGTATATGATCAATAGTTTCAATAAATTTTATACACTAGTGCAGTTCACTATGAAAATAAAAATAAAAAAATGTAAATTTCTTAGATATCATAATCTAAAACACGAAGTTGGAATTACCTAAAATTTAACCCATGTACACCCAATAATTATAGGGAGTGTTACGAATAGCTTTGTTTGTATATAGTATATTTGTTTGTATTATATGTTTTACTATAAACGTAAACTATATGAAAATATTTATAATATATTAAGAGAACAACATTATAATAGCATATAAGCCTTATAGCAATACATTTCTTTATATGTAGGCACGTTTTACTTGTAAATTACAAAGAAAAAACAAAACCAACCAACACTATATATAAAATATATACAGTGTAAAAAAAAGTATGGACTACCCCAAATAATTTGGTAGTATTCAGGTTTTGTGGAGAACGCTTGAACACTTCGATTCAGTTTTCCAGTTTCCCATATTCTGTTAGAATTCATTTGTTTTTTTTTATTGATATCTGTCAAAAATATGAGGTCATCGACATTTCTCTTAAATGACAATATATAGATAGCGTGTGATACATCATCTGAAAGCTCTTGTTTCATTCAGTATGTTTCTAGATTTTTTTGCGATTATGTCGTGTCGTTTCAAAATGGCGACCGTTCAATTGTGAAAATAATTTTAAATTAACTCCCAGTTAAATAATAACTTTTTATTGTTTTATCAGAAGAAAATGCAAACATAATTACACTAAGACAGTCCTAAGGCTTTATCATTCAATGCGTGCCCTTACATTAAGTTTCTTGATCTGACCTTGTTTTTAAATCTATGGTGGGAAAAAAATTTGATATTTCAATGTAGTTGTAATAGCAATTTTGGTCATAGTAAGCTTAGAGAAACCAGATACAAACAAAAATTAACGTCAGTATTGACGAGTGGTAAGGTTGAGCATTAGTACGATTTTGCTGTCATTGCGTTGTAATTCAAAAATTCCTTTTTTAATAAACCAAAAATGTCATTCAGTGAAAAAGACCGTATTGAAATTCATGGTTGGTTACGGAAATCGTCGCAGATCTACTAACGAGGTACATAAACTTTTAGTACGATTTTGCAATCCACAGTTAGCAAGATTTTAAGAAAATATGCAAAACATGGCCAGGTTAAAAATATACCTAAAAGGCTCATTGAATGGCTAGCCAGGTCACCTGATATGACCCCTTTGGACTTCTTTTTGTAGGGTTATTTGTAATCCAAAAGTTTTTTTAAATATGTTTTTTTTAAATGAGAGATATTGATGATCTAAAGTGTCGCATAAGAACGGAATACGAAAAATTTCAACATATATGATACGAAATATTCAAGAAGATTTTTTTCTAGGGTACTGTCAAGTTGTCAACGGTCGTCACATTCAGCATTTACTGAAATAAGTTTTATATGTTTTATCCTCAACACATCATTCTTTATTATTTATTTGATTGTTCTTTGTTGCGTTCATATTTTGTTTTATTTAATATTACGCATTGGTAGTTTGATTGATAATAGAACTTATGTGTAATAGTTTGTATTTTTTTCCCGATAGAAAAAGAAAAAGGCATTCTTTTACTGGGAATTAATTTAAGATAATTTTCACAATTGGACGGTCGCCATTTTGAAACGGTACGACAGAATTGGAAAAAAATATAGGAACATACTGAGTGAAACAAGAGCTTTCAAATGATGTATCACACGCCATATATAAGAAAAATGCCGATTATGTCATATTTTTGACAGATGTTAATAAAAAAACAAATGAATTCTAACAGAATGTGGGAAACTGGAAAACTAAATCGACGTGTTCAAGCGTTTTCCATAAAACCTGAAGACTACCAAATTATTAGGGGTGGTCCATACTTTTTTCCACACTGTATAGCAACTGTAACAGCACTTAGAGACGTCAAACAACAATATATACAAAAGAGTAAACAGTGTGCGTCTAAAATTTTCCTTTGATCTTGGAACTGATAAGTTTAACAATTAAAATTGGCATATATACATTTAAGTGTAAAAATAATGTTTTACTTAATAAATAGTGATATAATAATCAAAGATGGCATTGTTGAGCCAATTTGAAAATTATTTTTAAATGGCAACAATTTGCGAGCAACACATCATTTGGAGGCTATTTAAAATATCTATTGAAACGTTGTATTTATTTTTATTTTTATCTTTACTTTTGTCATTTTACTATTTATGAACCGAATTTATTGTTTTTCATTAATTCAGAATTTATTTTTAATGTCAGCACAAAATAAAATTCGAATTATGTAAAAACACTGAAGGGAATTTTTTCGTGATTTCTGTTAGAAAGAAAAAACAGATAGCTCTTATAGCAAGACACTACCTAAATAATTTGATGGTGTACCAATATAATATGTAATAGATTTTGTCAAAAATCAAAGAAGAATTGTCAAAACTAAAACAACGTTTGAATAGTTACTTGAAGCAGCTTCCAAATAAAGTGTTACTCGCACACTATTACTATTTAAAAATATTTTTTAATATGGCGCCGCACTGTCATCTTTGACTATTTATTAACTAGAACGTTATTTTTACAGTTTAATGTAGATAAGCCAATTTTAGTTCTTTTAGGTCTCTCATCTTCAACGCTAAAGAGGAGGGAAACGATTTTAGACATTGATACTGAGAGGTTAAATGAAACGTTTATTATTCTGTTAAATTATGACTCGTTTTGTATGTTTTTGAGGGATTATACTTAATTGCAAGTCTGCCTGTACATTAGCAAATAAAAATATTTAAACCTTGTCATGCATAAATATAAATGCAGACCAAACTGTAATTCAGCCAACTTATTTAAATAAAACTGATCAAAATGAAATAATTAAGTACATCCATGTAACAAGTATACTAAAGTAAGTAGCTATAAAACCGTTCATTGGAAAATAGTCCTAATTTATTTAATGATCATTGTAGTTTCTCCGAATATAGTTACTAAAATCAAAACGTGAGAATACCAACTTCATTTAATTATAATTGACTGAAATCATAAAAACTAAAAGACAAGTGAGATAAAATTCGTCAAAACAACAAAGAGCATTTACATATCGAAGTAATTATAAAGCAATATGGTATTGCCACGGTAGATATCTTGCATTTGTTTTCTAAGTTTCCACATGATAATTCCACAGCTTAGATAATCGAACACAAGCTGATACTATTTATCTTGAATTTAAAATACGTATTCAGTAACACAATTGAATACATTTTAGTATTATACTCAGTAAATTAACTGAAATAAGCATACAGAATAAAAATATTTGTTAACAGTCCCACAGCAGACAAATATATTTCTATCCCTACAACAAAGGTGGGTATTTAGACCATTTGTCCCTTATCAGTCATATCAACGCTATAGCCAATTATTTTCTATAAATTTTAAAATATAATATATTGTATATTATATTATTATAATATATCACTTTGAGCATTATTGCGATAAAAATAATTGATTTACCTTGTGAATGTAATGTATAATAATTAGATAGTAATCGCTCCACAGTTTGTTCGTGGATATATTTGTTTATATGACTATATTCATGAAACTCTAGTTTCTTCCACTTTGTTTAATATGCTTTTGAAAATCAGTAGTTAGTAATTACCAATATATCTAATACATTTTGCAATTATATTAATTTTACTAATTATAACCAATTACAATTACTGGAATACAAGTAATTATAATTACTTAATTATTATAATCACAATGTAATCTTTGAGAAAATACGCTCCACAGTGTTTATTATCATCAGAATTTATACGGTTTACTCGGTTGGTAAGAAATAATCTCACCTTGTCAAACAGGTGACATCAAGTTTACTATGAAGATCCATTAATAAAACGTTCCTCCACTTGTCGCTGTTTGTTTAAACGTTAACTTTAAATTTAACAGACGCCTGAAGCGTATTACCTCCAACATCACTAGCAGAATGAAGAAATAATTAGCATAAAAATGCAGCGAACAAATAATATATGTATGTGAGCGAACTTACGTTACTCTGCCGTAGAAAAGACATATGTAATAAATCCGGTGGGTAATGAGACTAATTTATGTTGGAGAAGTAAATTTGCATGCCTCGCAGAGGAATCATGGGTACGGGTGTAATTGGTAAGAAGACGCGCATTGCATCAGAGAGTTATTACTCTCGCAAGATAATGGGGACAGACCGTCCCTTCCTCCAAGTTGGTGTAATGCGACCGAGTCCTTTCAATTTATATGCACGCTCGGTGCTCTGTGTAGCTCTATTCGTTACCCACTTATTGGAAGAATTCCGTAAATATATAGCAATGAACCATTGATACGTACTTATTACGAGTACATACACATCATAAGCAGTTAGTACAATGTGCTTCTAGCCTCATTAATATTGTAGTTAAAGAGTTTTATTGTATAGGCTGTGCGAAATCTGTATGAATAATAGTTACTAATTATATAAGGGGATTAACAAGCTTTAATCCACGAGAAAAAAAGGCATTTTTTTGAGCGGATTAAAGGTTGTTAATTCCCGAATGTAATTCAACGTTTTATCCACGACTACGGTCAAAACCGGTCAATTAGGAGGTGAAAAATTCTGGTTTTGATAAACGTCAGATTTGACATATTTATTTTAATCAAGAATATTGATCAAGAAGCATGATATTATGAATTTGAATCCACTAGTGTATTAGAAGATCTCTAATCCATGGAAAACTAGACATATTAAACCTTCCTAATATAGTGGTCGTGGATAAACATTTTAATGCTGTGAAAATGGTGCAAAACTTATTGCTATTATTTACATAGGGTGTCTGAGTCGGAACTACATGACTTAAATTGGGCGCCATTTGTGTTTTGTCAATGATGGGCCGTCAATATTTAACGACTGCCATCTACAAACCATGTGACGTCAGCGTTCTACGATTAACAGTTCAACAACGAATAGTTTGTGTACAACTATTTTATGAAAGTGAGCTATCGTTTACAGTTGCATTAAGAAAAATTGGGACAAAATTAGGACAAAATGAAGCGCCTATAGAGTTCACAGTTCATAACTTAATCAATAAATTTGAAGGAACGAGTTCTGTTATTGACAAGGCAACAGCCAGTGGCAGCCGGTGTAATTCTTGTCTAGGGGTGCAATCGATAAAATAATAAACGAAAAATTAAAATAAACTTACCTATGTCCAAGCCTGAGGTTATTTATATAGAGAAGTCATTCGTCCGTTCTTGGAATTCGCAAAAACCTCAATTACAAGATCATTAAAATTCAGATTTTAATAATCTGGAATCGCTGAAATTAGAACTTTCTTCATATTTATCATGCAAAGTGAATTCTAGTCTGTCTTGCGCCATTGTATATCTCAAAAAGTTTTTAATTCTTTTAAGCGTTGAAAGACAGCGTTCACTCTAAATACTTGTCATGGGTATGATACAAATTGATTTTAATAATAAAACGGTATCACTAAAATAGTCTGTCAGGTTTCGATCTATAAATAATTGCCAAATTGCTAAGCAACTTGCTGCTTCACGAAAATCTTCCCTGCTGTATATAACTGTTAATTCACTTCTCAATTTAACTTTGTTCAAAAATTCATAAGTCTTCGTTACATTATCAAAATCTTGAATGTGGAATTGTTTCTCATAGTCACTAAATTTATTGGGGAGAAATGGTTTTGACGCTAACAGGTGTTCTCTAAACTCAAATCTGTCTTTAGTTTCGGTAATTAATATATCACACACTTCCTTAGTTTTTACAGAAAATGATATATCATTATGGGATCGTATTGTTTTCTTTTCAGGCGAATTTGAGGAATTAGTTGTCCGGATTTTATAATTGCGTCTTCAAAATTATTCAAATTACTGCTCATCTTGACAGCATCCAATTATCGAGACTGAAACCCTTTAAAAAGGATTTTACAATGAAGCATGACCTTGGCGAAAAACGCGAGCCACTATTTAAAGTTATCATTATATAAATAACCCAATAATATTTTAGACTAATTTTTTGTATTGTAATCATTTCCCGCAGTGTTAAAAATATTCTAACCATTCCTTTAAAAGTTCAGCATTTTCAGAAACGGTTCGTACAGTTCGCGTATTAAAATTACGTTTTATATTCCACTGAATATGCCTCTATTGCGATCTCTTCCCTCTCGTTGTGGTTATAAAAATACAAACAACACGTGACCACGCAAACAGCCCAGATTCAACAGACAATACAATGCTATACAATACAATACAAGACAATACAATATACAACCTGATGCAATAAACTTGCGTCAAAGCTTACAGAATACACTTTGCTTTGTGCGTAGCCGCTCAATGCACAAAAATCTCGCATACTCGTACATGCGTATATAAATCTCCTGCTTCACGCGCCCGAGTCCTCTCTTTCTAACACATGGTTAAACGGTCCTCTGATGTGTGCTAGGTGAAAGCTGAACGCGCTATGTATTTAGAGTTGCAGATTTAATATCCCGTAGATAAATCTGATAAATTCTGAGGCTGGCGACCCTCGCGACATCTAACAATCTGTAAGCGAGACTGTTAGATATCGTGTCGTGGTCCGTTGTCGTCGTGGTCGCTCAGATGAAAATATTACTGCAGTGAGAGAAAGTGTACGGGAGTATCCAAACACATTATTTGACGTCGTCCATAATAATTGGATCTGTCAAGAACCACCACGAATTGCAGATTTTAAGGAAAGATCTACATACATATGTCACCATACAAAATTCAGTTGACACAACACTTAAAATTTACAAACCATTTACAAGGTGGTATGTCTGTTAAATGGGTGTTACAGGTTAGGCAAGAAAGAATGTGATGCTGAATTTTGCAACAAAATTTTGTCATGTTAAATAATTTCTTTTTCTACCAAATTGATGACTTGGATTTCAACAACATGTAGTTTCAGCAAAACAGTGCAACATGTCATATAGTACGTTCAACTATAACTTTTGTCGCACAGCAAATTTCCTGATTATGTTGTCTAGAGGAACTAACATCAATTGGCTTGCAAGGTCATGTAATTTAACATTTAAGATTTCTTTAAAATCCGATGTGTGGTGGCTCTTGACAGATTACATTTTTGTGCACGACATCTAATTGATGTGTTGGGTTGCTCCCGTACACTTGGTCTTACTGAAGCAATATTTTTATCTAACCGACCACGACAAGAACGTCTTGATATTGCCTTATCAATAGAACTCGTCTCTTCAAATTTCTTGATTAAGTTACAAACTATTAACTCTGTAAGTGCTTCATTTTATCCTAATTTTGTGCGACTGTAAATGATCGCTCACTTGCATAATACATAAAAATGTAATTTAAATTATTGCCATATATAGAAAATTAAAAACCAGTCGTATATTGTTTTAAATTAATTTAGTATTAATTATCAATACTAAACGGTTAGTTAAATAAATAAATACGGTTAATGTATTATTACTTTTCACGTACAGAAATTTTATAAACGCATAGTGAATAGTCTGAATAATGTTTATTGTCATTAATTATATAAGTGAATCATAGAAACTGAGAGAGTATTCAATTCAAACAAAAACAAATAGATCAATTCCTGATATGATAAACAAGCCGTTAATAAACTTTATATCAAGAATTATTTATTATAGAAAGACGAAAGAGTAAATACGATTATTCGGTTGTATGTGAGATATTTTACAACAGCAATCAAAATTATATTTTTGGCTTGAAGAATTTGAAGATACATTTCTCCTTTCTAAATGGGTGGAGTGGCATTTCCTATTTGAGGATCTTCTGGTATTTGTATTACTTTTTTTATTAGAAAAATGATTCAGTTGTATAAAGAGGCTGAAATATTCTGTCCAGGTTGGTAAAAATACAATTCCAGCTCCATTTTTAATCATCGTGACTGAGGAAAAACTGAGCGAATTGCATCAATTAAAATAAAAATGATCACTCCATTAATTAGAAGACAGTGTACTATGAATCTGTTCATAAAAGGGACCTGTCCTTCCTGAGAGTTGTATATTTCTGTATCAACCCCTCGACTATGGTCAGTCCCGATTTTAGATAGCAATTACTTTTAGAATAACTGCCACAAATCCTTCAACGACAAAGGGTAGAATATAAGAACCTATTAATTAATGTTGTACTGGATCTTGATGGGATTGAATAGATAGTTCAGGACACAGAAAAACATAATTAATGTTATTCCTCTTCATTATAATGCCAGGACACATAAAATCCGCATTAGTGCCAGACTATTTGCTGCAAAATTGTTGTTTTTGCTGTTTTTTGATTCGGAGCCAATTCTTATGTGCCCAAATATTAGCCTCCTAGGCAATTGGGGCTAATATTAAATACATTCTAAATAAGTATTAGCGTCAGAAAATTAATTTGGAACTAAAAGAGCGTCTAAACTAAGAGAGATATATAGAAGAGACGTCAACCAATCAGTTTTCAATTGTGACTGAAAACTGATTATTATCAGTCCGATATTTATTAATGAACATAACATTAAAAATGTTGTACTTTACAGAAATATATTCAAATAAAACTATAACATATCATACAAAAGCACTGAAAATTACTTAATTCCATAAATATACTCTATAGAACATTAATTCCTTGTGAGTATATTTTCTTAAATTCTCTTCTCTATACTATTCTATTCAATTAATAATTATTAATACTAATAGTATACAACTCAGTTAATCCTATCCTTCTGAAATATTTATTGTAGACTTTTCGATGCGAATAAATTTTCCCGATTAAAATTATCAAGCACAAAATATTTTAGAAAACAATAAATAGGCTATGGAGAGATTATTAACTTTTGTCAAACCAAGTAAAATTTCAATAAAATATAAGCAATACCTGTGATGGTAGTTAATTACCTAAGATGCCGATGCCGTGGACAAGAAAAGTGTTACCTAATTTGCACTAAGAACACATTACTGGCGCATTCACCATTTTATAGACTATCGTCGAGACTACAAATACTATTTATTTTATAAATATATAATTATTAGCAAAATAAAAGTATAGTTTCACCTTTAAAGTAACTTCTGTATAATCATCTTGGCTCCTTTTTGTAATAAATAAGCTTACCATCTGTTGCCACCACATGAAAACTATTTTCATTTTCAATTTTTGTTTTCAGCAAAAACTATATTCCGTCTTCATAATTTTAATTATTATTAGGAGATATCCAAATTTTTTTGGATATCAATATGACACTTATTACTTACATACTCCAAAGAGTATTATTAGTAGAATCAATGGAGCAGAACACTTAATTATAAAGGTCAATCAACACAAGTCGTACTTTAAATATTATACTTAAGAATATCACTGTGTCATTCACAAATACATAAATTTTGAATGTTTCCCAAACTTGCTCTGCTATATAAACATATATGTTATATAAAAATATATAAGAAAGTATATTTTCGAAGTGTTATATTTTTTCACAATATGAATTTTTTGAAACCTTGTCTGATGGTGCAGAAACACGAGAAAGGGGTCGAGCGTCGTTTTTAGGTATAATTCAATGCCTGGCGGGGCTTTAGCCCAACGAGTAGTTGTTTCCTATAGCGATAATGTAATAGCCTTGCTATTCGGGGACTACTTGATAACCGCTTGGCGGTTTTGGTAGTTCCTTCCTCGATTTCCGACTTATATGTTAATGAATATTAGTTTATATCAAAAGGTGATGATGTTTACTCTATAATCGGTATGCAAGTCCACACCAGTGTGTCGTAAAATTTTATTATGGGCTTGTGGTGTTTAATACTAAAGTGACATATCCTTATGTATCCCCCGTTTGGTGTAAAACTGGCGTATATCATTACACCATATTTCAGACAGGGTTTAAACTTGTTATGTGTTTAGCTTCATCGTTCAGTTTATAATTTCATGCTTAGCATATTGAGATTTGTTTCAGCGATGCCAACTGAAACTAAAATAATTATTATATTAAACTGGATGAGAATACGATGGGCATTCAAGTTAGTTGCCTGCAGCGGAGTTTTTAAAATACAATACTTTGCTTCCCGGAAATATATGGGTGGGTGACCTGTCGTCTCCTCCTATAAAGGTGTTTGCAACAATGGTATTTGCACTGTGATCCGGGTGATGTGGACCCAGAATTTGGGGTGTGTTTAAGATAATAAAGAAGAGTTTGGCGTATCTACCTAAACATAGGTGTGTCGGTCTTCGTGTTTCCGTGTAATCTTTTTCTCCGTAATTCGATACTTTAGAAAAAAGAGGCAAACTTCTGTGCATACAAACTAAAAAAAAAAAAAAAACAAATAGGCCGCTCTTCACATCTCATGTTAAATATCTGGAAAAAGTTGTACATCTCTAGCACAACAATACTTTTCTAGTTTAATTTTATTGTATATATTAGTAGTAAATTAACTTACTACTAAAATTTTACATGTATGAACCTAGAAATTTATGACCAGTTACGTTATTTTTGTACGTTTTGTTTTCTTATAATCGCAATAAGAGAAAACTAATACGCGTCTCCGCTAATAGGAAAGCTATGTGACACTAAACTACTTTTTCATTACAAAAATTCAGTTACCGATAACCTAACGACTTCACATCGATCTTCTCGAAGGGACTTAATTTATGCTAACGGAACAAATTATCTTACGCGTTTAAAAAATTAATATTCATAGATATTCCAAACGGAACACGGTGTTTACGAAACTATGTAGATGTTTCCGACAAACGTCTGGTAATTATGAC
Source organism: Rosalia funebris (assembly GCA_037954035.1). NCBI lineage: Eukaryota > Metazoa > Arthropoda > Insecta > Coleoptera > Cerambycidae > Rosalia > Rosalia funebris. The sequence goes on along the minus strand of JAZFAV010000026.1, from coordinate 19,971,938 downwards.
AAAATTTGGGGATTAAATGGAAAAGCGTATGCGTGATGTCCCATAGAAAAATATGTTAATTAGTACTTAATTATCAATTAAGTAATCAGTACTTTTTAACACGATATAAATTCATCGGAGAAAGTTGTATTCACCCACTCGTTTTTCGTGTTTTAACTCGTCAGTAGCACTTTGTATGTGGTGAAGATTAATATAAACCTAATAGACACCGACTATCTTAGAAGGCCAGATAATTTCAGCCCGCTTGTTTGTCAATTAAGATAGTTTGGCAGATATGTGGGATCATTAATACCAACATAACCTTATAAAAGTAGCGTGGGAGATGCCGATGAAAACGCGGACGGCTTATACCCATAAGCCTTATTGAGACCTATAATATGCAGTACCGCAAAAGTTGTCTTCTTACCATTCGTTCTATATTTAGTTTATCTAAGTGGATCGATATTCTTTGAATAAATGCATAAATGATCTATTTGTCTGATGATATTAAGTTATGCTAAATATATTATTAACATTTTTACTAAATAACATTTACAACATAACTATGTGCTTTTCTAGTTAAAAAAATTTATATCACCTTCTGTATAACTGAATATATGGTTACCGTGAGTTTTTATTTAAGTAGAATATTTATATAAATGAACAAAATGTAAATAAAATAAATAAAAGTCCTTTTTGAAATAAGTTTCTTAGAAAACAGAAATTATTATGATGGTATATTGTTTTTTACGCCCTGAAATATCATACTTTTTTAATACGAAAAAATTCAGTCACTACCAGATATCCACTGCAGTTGTATTTACTTAATATTATAATTAAAGTTTCGTTCGATAATTCGATTCCTTCACAAGAGTCTAATTTCTTAATTGGATGCAAGTGTCATGTTAATACAATATATCAAATTATTATGATTTTATATAGAAGCAAACTTGATCAAATAATGAACAGTTTTAGTAAGTATAGTTTATTTCATCGCTATTTTCTAAGTAAAAAATTTCAAAACATACCGTTACTTGTTTTTATGGCTAGGCTCAGGGAGACTGTTCCGTTTATCGGCAAGATAAGAGAGTTTTTTATTTGGCAAATAACTATGAAATCAGTAGTACAGCAGAAACAATGTTCAACTTTCCTTCCACGTCGTTTGTTATCAAATATTCATCACGTTACATTGTTGTAAATAAAAAATTATATTGCATTTCGTTATTAAATTTTAAAGTCTTTTATATCGGCTAAGTCCTTCAAATATCCAGAATACTATGAGCATTCAGATTAGTTGCTCAGTGTGGAGCTGATAAAAGTGCAGCACTTTGCTCCGCGTCTACAGCATGTTTGTGTGGCCTATGATACTTTTATATGCGTTTGCAACAATGCCATTCTTGCTGAGATCTAGGTTGGCGAATGGTTTTATCTAATCGTATTGGAAATATTGTAACATTATTAATATTAATTACGTGAATATTGAATAATGGTTACCGGTCTCAGTATCAGGCGTCTTTTTGTAGGTTTGGGTCAACGACGAAGTTGGTACCTCCCCCTGGATATGGGTGTATTTATATTCGACTCTATTCATCTCTATGTATATCCTTGTCCTCCACAGCATGAGACATTAGGGAAAGGGATTCAATTCCTATGTGTCTAAAACCCTTTAATGTATCATATTTTTATAACAAAAAATACATCATAGTACACCATTACCACAAAATATGAATATTTTCAAAGTATTTTATATGAGTGCATGCAGTGATAAATAATATTTTGATATAAGTATTTGTTCGTTATTATCCACGAGAACTAAATAGTATTAACATTTTACTACACTGATATTTTTATAAACAAATTAATGCTAGATTTTATATACAGTGCTATTCAAAAGTCCCCTCCCCCCCTCTTATCTTTTTAACGATTATACATAAACTAGTGAAATTTGGTAACTGAATATTAAGGGTTGTAAACTTCCCTACTAGTGATGATGCGTCAAAGATGACGTCACAAGGTCATTGTGACCAATAATTTTAAATGGAACCCTATGGCAAGCGACACCTCTTTTAAAAGGTATCGAAAAAACGTATTCAATGATACTAATATTGTTTGTATTTATGGTAGTTTTGATGGATTAAATCAGTAATCAGTAAACTTGGATAATAATTTTAATTACAGATTCAAGAATCAGTACCTACTTATAGTAATTATTCGAAGTGAGCTCCATCTACTTCCTGACAGTAAAACATCCTATTGCGAAACTCTTTTCGTACTTTTTCAAATGTGTCTGCGGAAATAGCCCTACATTTTGTAACAATACGTTGTTTTAAAACATCAATATTGCCAAGCTGAGTGGCGTAAACCTTCGATTTAAGATACCCCCACAGAAAAAAATCTAAAGGTGTGAGGTCCGGTGATCGAGGCGGCCATTCCATTGAACCTCGTCGTCCAATCCATCTACCAGGATATTCTTCATCCAAATACCGTCTTACTGCACCATAATAGTGTGGAGGAGCACCATCCTGTTGGAATGTTATTTCCAAAATGTCGAATTCATCTTGATTATCTTCCAAAATTTCAAGGATTAACGGTTCTATTGCATTTTGCAACATCTGCAGATACACCTCACCGGTTAAGTTGGTATTTAAAAAAACAGGCCCAACGATGTGGTTTCCCAGTATACCTGCCCAAACACTGACCTTCTCGAGATACTGAGTATGTGTTTCACGAAACATGTGAGGATTTGCGTCACTCCAATATCTTACGTCTTGTGTATTTACATTTCCATTTAGATAGAAAGTACTTTCGTCACTAAAACAAATTGTTTTGACATAGTCTGGCTGTTGGTTAATTTTAGTCTCCATATTTTCACAAAATTGCAGTCTTCGGTCTGGATCGTCGTCTGAGAGTTGATGAACCATTTTTAATTTGTATGGGTGAAATTTGTTTTTTTTTCAACATCCTGTGCACTGTACTTTGATTGACTTCACAGGTTGATGCAACATGAGTTGTTGAAGAAGTAGGATTTATTATTACTTCTGTCAGTATATCAATTTTTTTCTTATCAGAAATTTGTGGTCTGCCAGATTGCTTTGCATCATTAATACTACCCGTTGTTTTAAACTTACGAAGAAGCTCTCTCAAATAAGTCCTCGAAACTGGGCGATCGGGAAACCTTTCATTAAAAATGCGTTCTGCTGCATGAATATTTTCTCCAGTTTCACCAAGTATTAGGATCGCTGCTACTTTATCACCTAAAACACGTACCATTTCTCTTCTTGAAGCACTTAAATGTTCAGCTCACAACAGTTTAACAAATTATTGAATGTACAAATATTTAAAAATGACCACAAGGTACTAAAACAGTTAAACGTTCGATCAACAATACACAAATTATTAAATGTATAAAAACTTTGACAGCTAAAAAAACATCAAATTGGAGAGACTTGCAAAAACGTCAGATTATTTACTATCCAACTATCCAGTGGCGGAGCTTGAATTTTAAATTTTATTATTAACTGATTTAATTCATCACAGCTTTGCGGTTTTTGAAACCCAGTTGTCAAAACTGTCGTAAACAGACACAATATTAGCATGATTGAATAGGTTTTTTCGATACCTTTTAAAAGAGGTGTCGCTTGCCATAGGGTTCCATTTAAAATTATTGGTCACAATGACCTTGTGGCGTCATCTTTGACGCATACGTCATCTATCACCACTAGTAGGGAAGTTTACAACCCTTAATATTCAGTTACCAAATTTCACTAGTTTATGTATAATCGTTCCAAAGATAAGAGGGGGGGAGGAGACTTTTGAATAGCACTGTATAAATCAAAAAATTATATATACACCCATATACACTTATTGGTAGATTTCGTATAGTAGTTGATATATATATATATATATATATATATATATATATATATATATATATATATATATATATATATATATATATATATATATATATATATATATATATATATATATATATATATATTGTTCGTGATTGAAAACAAAACGATGGAAAAAATACAAATAATAATAAAAAGGACATCGAATTCATGAATATCAAATTAATGTCTCTGGATCAGCTTCTATGACTATGACACTCGGTATATTTGACATTGTGTGACTTGCGTTAGATCATTTTAACCAGAACAGTTACTGCAGACAACTTACACTTATTTATGTCTCAACAAATGTTGTGACAAGTAGATACCAAAAAATGTTATGACAAGTAGAAAATTAACAATAATTAAAATATTTTATTCCGGTCCTGTATAAGAAAAGGGTGACGAGCATCAGACGGATTGCAACATTACGCACGTCTCCGCTTAATTAGCCACTGCAGATTTATAGCTGATGCATCGATATGCCTTATTGGTGGACAATGGGAGATAGCCGTTTTAGAGATTTTGAGAAACGTTTCGAATTGGATGCATGTATGTGACCGGAATACATTATGGCCATATGAAATTCTAGGAAACCTGATAGTTATCCTACAGTAAACTATGCAACTAAATGCATTACAAGACAATGACATGAATCATATAGTATATTGTCTTCCGTTGATTAGTGAGATTAATATAATTTATGAGGTATAAGTAATAACATCCTAAAATGTCTTCATGATATAAAAAGGGAATTAGAACTATTAGACTGATTAACTAAAAGTATATTTTTGTAAGATATATACCAAAACCACTCTGTAGTTTATAGATAATATTATTAATTTTTAAGTACATGCATAACTGCTTTATTCTTAAGAGATATTTGAATACAATTTTGTTGTTCCTCCTTCAATTAACTTGAGGTAACAGTTAGTTTTTAATGACACTTAAGTAAATCTTCCGATCCGATAGGACTTGAACCTTGACGAAGTTCTAGTGCAAACTGGAACGGGTGGGTCGGCTTGCGCGTTTTAATGATTTAAGGAGCCGTACCATAGGTTTAACCATAGTGGGGGGGTCCTTATTGAAAAACCAGACTAAGACAAGTCCCTGAAGGAGGGCAGCAGCTCTTTCAGTAGTCATAGTGGCAGAAACCGTGGGGGTTGGTATGGTGCTATGACACACACGACTGCGATGTGGAAGGCAAGAGGAAACCACCACATTATAATCCTCAGAACAGCTAGCAGAAAGCTTATCCTAAATTAATGATGGCGTCTCCTGGGACAAAAAACTCCGGAGGTAAAATAGTCCTCCGTTCGGATCTCCGGGTGAGGACTGTTCCGGGAGACGTGATCGAGTGCAATCATAATAAGAAGTGTAGCATTTCACAAGTCGGAGCGTGGAATGTCAGAAGCATGAGACAGGCAGGGAAGCTAGAAAATCTGAAGATAGAAATGGATAGGTTAGGATTAGATATAGTAGGTATAAGTGAGATGCGCTGGCCGGAAGTAGGAGATTTTTGGAGCGGTGACTATAGGGTAATACACACAGGATCGGTAAATGGAAACGCGGGAGTAGGGATCGTTATGCGGAAGAACGCAGGACAGTGTGTAGATAGCTACCTACAATACAGCGAGAGAGTAATGATGGTTAGGTTAGATTCGAAGCCAGTGGAAACAGTAATAGTGCAAGTATACATGCCTACTTCTAACCACAGCGAGGAAGAGTTAGAAGCCGTTTATTCGGACATAGAGCAGGTAATAGGATTTGTGAAGGGTCATGAAAATTTAATAATAGTAGGAGATTTTAACGCAGTCGTAGGTGAGGGGAAAGAAGGAGAATTTGTAGGGCCTTATGGATTAGGAAACAGAAACGAGAGAGGTAGCAGACTGATAGAATTCTGTGAGAAGCACAAGATGGTAGTCGCGAACACATTGTTCAAGAATCACGTTAGGAGGCGGTACACATGGAAAATGCCAGGAGGGATAGACAGGTATCAGATAGACTACATTCTGGTTAGGAAGAGATTTAGAAATCAAGTAAAAGACTGTAAGAGTTATCCAGGAGCAGATGTAGACAGCGATCACAACTTGGTAGTCATGAAAGCTAGATTAAAGTTCAAAAATCTGAAAACCCGGAAGGATAAGAAACGTATAAATGTAGACATATTGAGGGATCAGAATATGAAAGATAAGTTCCAGGAGAAAACAGATCAATTAATAAATAAAACGAGTAAGGACGAAATCAAGAACGCAGAAACTGAGTGGGAGGGTATCAAGAATAGTCTAGCTTCCGCGGCTACGGACGTTTTAGGACACGATAAAAGGGAAGCTAGGAAGCCCTGGATAACGGACGAAATCTTAAACTTAATGCAAAAGAGACGAGACTACAAAAACAGACGAGACGAAGAAGGACTGAAAACGTATAAGGCAATAAAGTGGGAAATCATTAGAAAATGTAGAAAAGCGAAAGAACAATGGATAGAGGAGAAATGCAAAGAAGTAGAAGATAAGTTGCAAGTAGGTAAGACCGATGAGGCTTACAAAATAATTAAGAGGAACTTCAGGGATATAGGAACAATAAGTAGAAATGTTAGGAGTCAATCGGGGGACATACTGATAGGAAGAAAGGAGAAAGCGGATAGATGGAAGCAGTACTTAGGAAATTTATACGAGGGTCAGGAATTAGGAGAGATATTAGAGGAAGAATCTAGCATCGATAGGGAAGATGTAGGAAAACCTATATTGAGAGAGGAATTTGAAATAGCACTAAGGGGGCTAAAGAATAATAGAGCGCCGGGTGTAGATAAAATACAGGCGGAAATTTTGAAATGTGCGGGACAGAAAGTAGTAAATAGGATGTTTGAACTGGTAAAATACATATACGAAACGGGCGAGATGCCGGAGGATTATAAGAGGAACATTATCGTTACTATACCGAAAAAGAGAGGAGCCGACAAATGCGAGAACTTTAGAACGATTAGCCTAACTTCCCATGCGTCAAAAATCCTAACTAGAATAGTGCAGAAGAGGATGGAAAATAGAGCGGAGGAAATACTAGGAGAAGACCAATTCGGGTTTAGGCGAAATAGGGGAACTCGCGAAGCTATTTTGGCGCTAAGAGTAATGTTAGAGAAAACAATAGAAAAAGGAAAGAACGCTTATATAGGATTTGTAGATTTAGAAAAAGCTTTTGATAACGTAAGATGGGAAAAAATGTTCGAGATACTAAAGAGCGCGGGAATGAAGTATAGAGATAGGAGAGTAGTACACAATCTATACATAGAGCAAACTGCTGTTATAGAAGTAGAAGGGGAGGAAAGGGAAGTAGGTATTAGGAAAGGAGTAAGACAAGGATGTACGCTATCACCACTAATTTTTAATCTGTACATCGAAGAGGCGATTAATGTGGTAAAAGATAGAGTGGATTTCGGGATTAAAGTACAGGGACAGAAACTAAAAATGCTGAGATTCGCGGATGATATAGCAGTATTAGCATCTAGTAAGGAGGAACTAGAATCAGCATTGAACGAAATGGAGGCAGTGTTGACAGAGGAATACGGAATGAGGGTGAATAAAAACAAAACTAAAGTGTTAGTGTGCAGAGGGCGCGAGAGCAGAGCAAAAACGAAAGTACAAATTAATAATGAAAGATTGGAGGAAGTTAAAGACTTCACTTATTTAGGAAGTAAAATAAATTGGGATGGAAGAAGCGATAAAGACATAAAACAAAGAATAGCGCAGGGTCGAGTAGTTTTTAACAAAAAGAAAGCACTTTTATGCTCGGGGGTAATAAACTTAGAAACAAGGAAGAGATTTTTGAAAACATATGTATGGAGCACGGCACTTTACGGCTGCGAAACCTGGACGGTAGGGGAAGCAAGTAGGAAGAAATTAGAAGCTTTTGAGATGTGGTGTTACCGAAGAATGATGAAAATACCATGGACTGATAGGGTTAGAAACGAAGAAGTATTGGAGAAAGTCGGCGAGAAAAGGAGTATGTGGAAAAACTTAAAGAAGAGAAGAGATAGAATGGTAGGCCACTTGCTGAGACATGGGGAAATAGTCCGCGATATTTTGGAGGCAGAAATAGGAGTGAAGAAAGGCAGAGGTAGGCCTAGATTAGACTACTGCTCGCAAATAGTAAGGGATGTAGGTTGTAGCACAATTAGCGAAATGCGTAGGTTAGCACAAGATAGGAGAAGCTGGAGGTTAGCGTCCAACCAGTCTTAGGACTGATGACCTAATGATGATGAAGTAAATCTTTTAAGTTATATTCATATACATACTTTGATTTATTATTTCAATTAAATCTTGTAGCAAGTTCGATTCAGAGAATGAAATGAAAATGAATATATTAGTATACATATTTCATCCCATTTTATTAGTATAAAGATTCTATAAACACTCAAAACAGAATAAAAAAATACCATTCAGACAAACTAATTCAATTAATTGCAGATTCAATCTAACGGTTATTATCCTAAATGTCGATTGAAATTTTAAGAAATAATTGTAAATACATAAGCCAAGAGAAACCGTTATTTATATAGACAAAAACTTTATTTCTCCTGATGAAAAAACTATTTTCTCAATTGAAATAGTTGACAAATAAAACTTGTATAGGTAATGGATAAAGAAAATTAGACTGTGGATTCCTACAGATAATCATTTAATATCTTGAGAACCGTTGTTCTGAAATTATAAATAATCAAATTGTGAGACCAGATTGGACTGATGTCCAGTAATTGATGAATATTACTACTTATATGTTTTAGTCAATCTCTTATTTCCAGGATTAAATAATAGTATTAATTCTTATTAAATTATATAATTAAATAATAGTAACTTCTCTGATAATAGTAACCCTAATAGAGTTGTAGAAATATTTCACATTGGCTGATAACCAATCAATTTTTCCGATTTAATACCTCTTGATAATTTCATATTGATGTTCTTTTTGATTTTATTATTTAAAAAGAAATAAAGTAAATAATTTTCTGTATTGATTATTTCTAAGGGTATTTAAAATATAAGTTCTACTTCAACCTTGACCCTTAAACCTTGATGATGTAAGTACCAGAATGCAGATTCCATTCCAGAGAACAAATTTACCAATGATAAAAAATGCTTTACAATTATCAAAAAGTTATGTTCTCAATTTTATTATTAAAATTTTTATTTTGCAATAAAATTTAATAATCATATATATGCAATATTAAAAAATCCCTCGCTGGTAGATAATTTAAAATTCAAACGAAACATGCACTCTCTGTTAGTCGGCGCAGTACGTTATGTCGTTTTTATTCTCTATCCATATGATTGTTGCAATCACATTCACTAATATTGCACCATTGTAAAAAATATCAACTTTTTGAAAAGGCTTAACATTATAGTACAAAAATTACCCCTAGATCATTTATCAAAATACTCCAACTGCAAATTAAAAATTGCACCTTCTATATCTTCTTACGTTCTGGATAGGGTTACAAGTTATGTGTTCAATGATACTTCTCAATTTAAAATCGGATCACAAGCGAGAAATATATTTTCTTATTTTTATTATAATACTAGTATGAGCATGAAGGAGTTTAATTAAGATACCGAAATAATGTACTTATTATATTACTATATTACTGACAATATATACTATACATCATCATATTGTTATGTACTTATTGTTACTCGCTAAAATATATATTCAAATTACAATCCAATTTACATATTTCACCCTAATATACGTTTTTATATGTCTAAATCGCTTAAAAATGTTTCAGATGCAAATTATTACAATCGTATTTAGGCTAACATTATGACCTGTATTTCTCATTTTGTTTTGTATATCTGCCAATTTTAAGATTCTGTAACATAAACTAAGTATCCTTACCTACCCCATACGAAAATATTGAGCAGGAATAAGTCGCTATTAAATTATCCTTTTAATATTGAGTATTATCCTATTACTATTTTAAATTACCTTCAATTATTTTGAAAGTAATTAGCATTATAGAGAGCTCAGCTTTATAGAGAGCACATATCCCTTCCTTCGTCAAGAGTTTAGGACTATTGTAGAAATATTAAGTCTGATTTTATTTTAAAGTATCTCTAGGGATGGTCAGCCTGAGTATTTGTCCTACTGTTGTGTTAAGATTTATTTGAGACAAGTCTTTCTCACTAATTATACGTTTTACCAATGTTATCTAAGTTGTTGGAAACCATCGTTCGAGAACAACTAAATATATATTTAAACATAGACAGTATGCTACCTCTTATTTAAACATAAATAATACCTACTACCTCTTATTCAATCTGGTTTTACGGCATTTCATAGTACTACCATTGCATTACTACAAGTTACTGATGACATATTTAGAGCAAATGATATCAATCAAAATACGTGTTTAATACTGTTAGATATTAGCAAAGTCTTTGATACCTTGGACTTCGCTCTTTTGCTAAATAAGCTAAAGTATTTTGGTATTGCCGGCAAAGCAAATTTGATTTTCAAAAATTCAAAAAACAAATCGCCAACATAGAGTTAGTCTCGGAAATTCATTATCTTCATATGGTTTAGTCAGACACGGTATATCACAAGGTAGTATTATTGCTCCAATATTATTCTCTGTTTATACAGCGGATTTTTATTCATTTTTAAATTATTGCAAAATTCGTCAATACAAGGACGACACATAATTGTACTTACTGTTTAGCTAGGCCAATATTGTCGTTGCCGCTAGTAATACTGACAGTGATTTAAAAACAATTATTAGTATCACTAATGAACATAAATTAATACTTAATGAACATAAAACAAAGCTTTTGATATTTGAGAAAGATAGGGCTAATATAGAGGAAATTCCTGACTTTGTTATAAAAATGAACGATCAAACTATACCTCCAGTTAATAATTGTAAAAATTTAGGTCTCATTCTAGATGATGATTTTAGGTTTAGTTTTCATGTAAATAGTTTGGTGTAAAAATGATACAATAAATTGAAAACATGATACACGGACAAAGAATTGCCCAATAGTAATACAAAATTATTATTTTGAGATTCACTAATACTATATGATCTCGCTTATTGTGATGTTATATATTAGCCTGCATTAACAGCAAAAGATTCTCCAAAAAATACAAAACTGTTTAACCCTTAACTCGTCAGATTAATACATTTTACTTTATCCGACACTATCGGTATCACATACCGCTATGGCGTCTGTATCAATAAAATGCAAGGATAAGTGTTTTTTTTTATTAGGTTTATGAGAAACAAATGAAAATACTCACAAACACGAGAAAGGGGTCGAGGATCGCTTCTGGGTATAATTCAATGCCTGGCGGGGCTTTAGCCCGAGGAGTAGTTGTTTCCTAGAGCGATTATGTAATAGCTTTGCTATTCGGGAACTACTTTGATAGCCGCTTGGCGGCTTGGTGGTTCCTTTCTCGATTTCCGACTTATAAGTTACTGACAGAGATCGTATCGATAAAGATGTATAGGCCATAAAGTTCATTCGGCATTTGTCCTGAATCGGCGTACCGTATGCGGCACTGATGAGAACTAACAAGTTCGAAACAGCTGTATGTCGTTCGGTTCCGATCCGGGACAAATGTCGAATCCTACCTGTGGCGGTTTTTATTTTTTGAAACCTTATCTGATCGTGCAGAAACACGAGAAAGGGGTCGAGGATCGCTTCTGGATATAATTCAATGCCTGGCGGGGCTTTAGCCCGAGGAGTAGTTGTTTCCTAGAGCGATTATGTAATAGCTTTGCTATTCGGGAACTACTTTGATAGCCGCTTGGCGGCTCGGTGGTTCCTTTCTCGATTTCCGACTTATAAGTTACTGACAGAGATCGTATCGATAAAGATGTATAGGCCATAAAGTTCATTCGGCATTTGTCCTGAATCGGCGTACCGTATGCGGCACTGATGAGAACTAACAAGTTCGAAACAGCTGTATGTCGTTCGGTTCCGATCCGGGACAAATGTCGAATCCTACCTGTGGCGGTTTTTATTTTTTGAAACCTTATCTGATCGTGCAGAAACACGAGAAAGGGGTCGAGGATCGCTTCTGGGTATAATTCAATGCCTGGCGGGGCTTTAGCCCGAGGAGTAGTTGTTTCCTAGAGCGATTATGTAATAGCTTTGCTATTCGGAAACTACTTTGATAGCTGCTTGGCGGCTTGGTGGTTCCTTTCTCGATTTCCGACTTATAAGTTACTGACAGAGATCGTATCGATAAAGATGTATAGGCCATAAAGTTCATTCGGCATTTGTACTGAATCGGCGTACCGTATGCGGCACTGATGAGAACTAACAAGTTCGAAACAGCTGTATGTCGTTCGGTTCCGATCCGGGACAAATGTCGAATCCTACCTGTGGCGGTTTTTATTTTTTGAAACCTTATCTGATCGTGCAGAATCACGAGAAAGGGGTCGAGGATCGCTTCTGGGTATAATTCAATGCCTGGCGGGGCTTTAGCCCGAGGAGTAGTTGTTTCCTAGAGCGATTATGTAATAGCTTTGCTATTCGGGAACTACTTTGATAGCCGCTTGGCGGCTTGGTGGTTCCTTTCTCGATTTCCGGCTTATAAGTTACTCACAAACAACTAAATAAATATAATAACTAAGTATACGGAAACAAATAAATGTCCTTTAAGGGTCGTCTACATTCAATATACAGTTTTTACATACTTTACTAGTATGCTCAAAGCAAATCGGTTTTTCGCATTTGTAACATTTAAAAAATGTTTTTCTCTTAAGTTGGTATGGGCACAAAAACATGTATTTTTCTTATCGAATCGTTCGTCCTTTGATGTTGGATGGATGGATTGGTCCTTTGTTTTATCCTCTTCAAGAACGGTTCTAATAAGGTTTTTAGGCTCTCTATTCAACTTTACATTTCTTAATCTGTCTTGCAGGTGGTTGGTTGTCTTACAAGATTTAATGCTATTTCTTCAATAAATAGATGTCTGGGTTTCGGGGTAATATATTTGTAATACAAAAACAAGACATATGCATTGTTGGTCGATATATCAACAATTCTGTAAAATAACTCCAAAAGCCAACGACGAGTACGTCAACCAGAAGAGTAATTGGCACATTTACAGTAAAAAAGATATTCTACGTATTATATAAAAACATTAACTTTTGTAATATAACACTGTAATGAGGTTACGCTACCCGACACTATCGGTACCACAGACCGCGTACGTTTCAGAAACTCGCCTAGAAACTAATGATAAAATGAATCTAAATTCAGCAGACTTTACCCATATGTTTGTAATAGAATTACATGAAGCTAGATGAACAATCAGCATTGCAGGTTAACAATTTAAAGAATTGCCTATATTTCTAATTTCTGCAGCGGTATGACATACCGTGATTCACATACAGTTCAGGATTAAGATATTCATTTAATTTGAGAAAGTATGACCATTTAAGGTCTACCTTCTCACGTTTTAATTGGCTTAAGTTGGAAGAACGATTTGTACATCACATGTAATTTTTAAATTAAATAAATACCATACACCTTTTTATTTTTTTGAAAAACTAATTAGAGGTAGCGTGATTTGAATACCCGTAATAGGGATATCTAATCGTGCCTAAATATAGTTCTGCTCTGTTTGAAAGGGATTTAGTTATAACGCAATTAAATTATTTAATAACATACGAGTATATATTTCTTTTCCGCTCCACACATGTATGCATTCCGAAAACAAATTAATTAAAAACTGGAAGCCACTTGTTTAATTGTAATGCACACGAATATTAAAATAATTATTTAAACCATATATTATACATAATTTTCAATAAAATTAGTAATTGTAATCAGTCACAGCCTTATGTTTTGTTTACTTTTTATTAATTTCTTGCCTTCTGTTGGTTACATAGGAGAGCGGATTACGGCCAACCTAATCAAAATGACTCCAACCTAATCAAAAACATTTCTGTCATACTTATTATTGAAAATAAAGGCACTATTATTATTATTATTATTATTATAGACTAACGTTTTCATATTTTTTATTCTGTAAAATTTCCAGACCAAAGTAAAATTGCATGTGTATATTATTGCACAGTCTATCATATAACTCACCCATAGAGACGTAGAGCGACTTTAAGCGTATAAAATAAAATAGCGTATAATTCGACCTTAAAACATGCAAATATATTAATGAGTACAGATGTTATCGATATACCTACAATTATAAAATTATTTTTCTATTTAACATTAATGCCATTATTATTTTTATACATGTGTAAATTTATTCCTGCGACTTCGTCCACGTTTAATTTGAAAAAAAAAATGTTAACAGAATCCTATTTTCCTGAAATAAAGTGCTGTCTATGTATCCGTGAAAACACTATAAATAATCTAAAGAATCTAAATGCAAAGAAATAAGTTTATTATTAATTATTAATTGACGGCGATGTATATTTACGCTGCACACTTTCGAAGGTTTTTATTTTTGCGCAGGAAATCTAAATATTTCCGGGATAAAATGTCACCTATAGCACTTATTACAATGTCTAGTACATGCATGTGAAGTCTCGTCAAGATCGGTTCAGGCGTTTCGAAGATTATCCCGTACAAACAGACAGACAGACAGACAAAATTTTATAAACGGGTTCTTGGGTTTTAGTACAATGCAAATAACCATATGAACTTAAATAGAAGCAGTTATTTCGAAATCACGACAGACACTTCAGATTTATTTATATGTATTGATTGAATATATACATGGGTGATGTGATGACACTAAATTATATGAAAAATTCATGCATTTTAGTGTATAGATCACAACTTTAACTGCCAGTAAAAACTACTTGTGTGTTCCATGTACCTAAGGAGAAACATGGCTCATACACGTTTCTATTTCTTTCTATAATTTAATTGTTAGCCGTATCGTCAGTCACATTACTAATTTCAATTTAATCAGATATGCTAATGAAAACACTTAAAGAAAATTATAGCTACCACTACAGTTAAATTTTGAGTCAATCACTTTTAAGTACCATCCAAACCAAACTATAAACGATCCTCACTTGTATATTAAATTCCGTAATTCCTGAAGTTGGTATTTGATGACGATAACTGTTGAAGAAGATGCATTGTTGAATTAATATCGTTGTGTACATAAGGATTATATTAAGTGAATCGCTTTAAAAGTTTATGTGTATATTATTCTTTGTTATAGCAAATACATATCAATAGATCTGTGACATCTTAATCAACAGATGATGTCTATTTGCTTTTAAATAAATGTTTTTTTATCGTTTGCATAATTCATATGGCAGACAACGTATTGTTTATGAAAGCATTCATCGCTTACTATTATAGAGGAAACAGTTTATTCGTACTACTTGTATCTGAAAGGTAGGGTGAAGTATATAATTTAAATATTATTACGAATGTTTACAAACGTCACATCGACAATGCAACTAATTTATATTTTTTAATTTAAATATCAACATAAGCATATGATATAATGGGTAAATAACGAAACATTCCACGATATACTTTATTATATACAATGGCCTGCCCAATGATGCAAATTTACATAATACTGTTATTAAAAAAAATATTAATAAAAACAAATCATATTTATTTTCTTAAAATACTATTTTATTACTACTAGTTATACAATTATATAATTTCTAATATCGCACGAGCAAATGAAATTGGGAATCATATATTAAACGCAATTATTTGAAATTTATTGTAAAATTGACCAAATGAATTATATCTTTTAAATATTTTAGTTGGACTATATAGTCCACTTTAAATATATATTTAAAAGAAGCAATAAAGTACAATTAAGTCTCATTAAGGGAACTAAGTGGATTCTTTTGATGAGCAAACTAACAATGTAAATACCAATACACAAATGGTTTTAGTTGCTACCTTCCAAGGAAACCTTCCTTGACTGGAAATGTTTACCAATATAGACAGTCACTTAAAGTAGGAATTCATTTATATATTTACAACAACTAAGGATATCTCGGATACTTTTAGTATACTTAGTACAATTCAGTTTATGGAAAGAGTTATTTTTGTCTACATATTTATCCGATTTCTTCAAGTGCTCGCAACTTGTGTTCATTGTTGTTGTACTGTTTTCGTTATTAATATATTTTATTATTAGACAACGTTATTAATTTGACTATTTGTAAACATTTCCATAACGTTATGTACGCTGAGTGCAATAAAGTACAAGAATAAACAGTTTTAAAACCTTAAAACGGACTTTTCCGCACGTAGAACATCTCTATCTCAAAATTGAGTGGCAGAGAAAAAATAAACCAACACATAAATAATGCAGAATATGTGATTTATGCGACAGTTTTATTATTTTCAAATAGTCCACCATCGTGCTTTCTCAAAATCAATAGATGTCGTCTGGTAGACGTCCCTAGTCAGATTCAGTCGAAACCCGATCGATTCGACACGATTTAATTGAGTGATCGTGCTAACAAAAAAAATTTCTCAAATAGTCCACCATTGTGCTTTCTCATGGCCTATGAACATGGTAGAGCGTGTTCTCTTCACCTCAAAATCAATAGGTGTCGTCTGGGAGATGTCCCCGATTAGAATCAGTGAAAACCCGATCGATCCGACACGATTTAGTTAAGTTATCATGCTTACAAGAAATTCTATTAATGCCGACGACAACGACAACGACACACACACACACACACACACACACACACACACACACACACACACACACACACACACACACACACACACACACACACACACACACACACACACACACACACACACACACACACACACACACACACACACACACACACACACAAAATGGTTTAAAAACAATTTCATTTGCCAAAAAACGAAAAATAAACGCTAGAAAAAAAATTTTTACACGATTACATTACTTTTCCACGTATAGTGGAGTGCGGAAAAGTAAAAATTATAATTTTTATTGAAAAATATGCCTTCAATAGTACTGATGAAATGTATATAGTAGATCACAACGGAATTGAGTAAAACAGCTACTAAGTTTTATACCACTATACTTACATAGAAACGTGACTGTAGTTTCGACAATTTTATGTCATTTTCAAAACGATGATTCAACTAAGGATACTAAGTTTTGAAGATGACATAAAATTGTCGAAACTGCAGTAACGTTTCTGTGTAAATATAGTGCTATAAATCCTAGTAGTTGTTTTACTCAATTCCGTTATGAATTATGAACTACCACAGAGTAACGGCTTCCTCGATCAATTTCTTATATAGTAGTTCATTTCACTGGCTTCTTCCTTGAACCAAATTATTAGATACAGTTTGACAAAGATTGATAAAAATAGAAAACCTAACATCACAAATAACTTCGAAAGACGACAAATAAATAGGTTAATTAAATTTGTCCTTACATAACGAAAATAAAGGTATATCATACTAACAATAAGTGAAATTTTATTCGTTATCGAAGATTCCCAAACCGAATTTCAGTACATATGACTCCAAATTATATACAAACTCCATTATAATGAAAAATAAATGATCAAATTTAAATAAATATTCAGATATACTCCAATGGCTGCACACTATAATAATGATTCTTTAAAAATAGCTGAACATATTGAAACTGATATGTTTTAGCTTACTTGTATCACTGATGGAATCGATTTAATTAAAAGTAATTAAGAAATTAATTTAAATATTAATATAAAACATTTTACATTAATATCTTAATAACTAATTAAAATATTTTTTTCTTACGCCAATCATACAATTCAACAACTAATTAATTTTTGTTTCTTTATCCATACTATTTTTATTATAAATTTAATTAAACAAAATATGTTTTTCTTAAATATATAATAAGAACACTATGGATAAAGTCGTTTTAGTTAAAAAACCTAAACTGTATAAATAATTTATGAAGAACCTCTTTCAAAAATTTCATCAGAATATTACCAAGCTATAATATTAATATTATATCCCAGGGGGTCTTGGGTGTACACTAAATAATAGTTATGTCCATGTATATTAATTAGTTAATAGTTCTCAAACATTTTAAATTTTTGAAAATCATATATCGAGATAATAATGTTAGTACTTTTTTAGTGAAATTTAGTTACATAAAATAGTTCTTCATCTACGTAGTCCAGCCGTAAATATATTTTCTCCTATAATTATTTATTTATGTAGTTATCCTTTATGTATAGGACCTAAATAATGAGGTTATGCGATTATTATTTCACGATTTATAACAAAAAAAAATTAAATACAGACTACTAATAATTAATTTCAGTTTTGACGAACTATAATAGTACTTATAAATTAAAAATATTAATAAAAAAACAAATGCGTACTTAATCATCTTAAATAATTTAAAGAATTACTCTATGTATTATCATTTTCCAAACTTTGGGTTATTAATTGCATTATTATTATTTAATGTCAATTTCGCAAGTTTTATTCTATTATTTATATACTCTCTTTGGTTGTTTCATTTTAATTTCTATCTTCATACATCATCGTATATAAAAATAAAGTTATCGGACTTCAGTGATGTCAATTGCGATAAAAAGGTTTTAAATTATCGTGAAAATTTGTGTTTGTTGTATTCGTTATGTTCCATTTTATTATTCAATATATAACATAAGTATGTATAACCAGTATTATATATTTCTATTATATAATAAACTAATTGCGAAAGATATTGGTGGTGAAATATACGACTGATAAATCATTGAAAATGGTAAAAAATCATCTAGATATCGTAACAGATATGTAATTCGATGAATATTAATAATTAGCAGTTTGTACATTTGTACATAGAATGTTCAATATTTATATTTTGTAAAATGTAAGAAATATGTGGATACTTAATTAGAAATTTTGTTTTTTATTTAAAAATCGCAAATGTGAAGAATGAGAACGAAGAACAAAAGATATGCGATTAGGTGTATATAAACAACTGCAGTTTGTAACCATAATCTACTTAATCATACTTAAATCTTTTATACTATAAAAGCATTGCTATTACTGATCGAGGGATAATAGACACTCAATTGCATTTAGTAGATAATCCCACTATGCAATAGTAGATATTCTACATAATGTAGAAACAAAAAACTTAAATTTCTAGGCAGCTTACGGGCTGAGTATTCTAGGCTAAACGCTACAATCATTATTACACTATCGATATTTCAAGGTTTGCAACTATAATTGGTTTTCTTAAGAGCAAAAACATTGAGCATAAACGGAAGAACTTGAAAGTTCTTTCAAGAGAAGATATTATCAAGTTTTTAGTGGAATGTTCTGACGAAGTTTACTCGAGTATAAAAGTAGAGATGGTACCGTATTTCAAATAGCAGAGATGTGCGAAACGGGACAGTTATAATAATGTTTCATATAATATGAAAATATATGATATTCGAGACTAAGGTTGGTTTAATATAAATAAATATTTCTAATAGGAAAACTAATTATCCACATTTCCCACATCCACATATAAACATTTACAATTACTATTCAAGAAAATGAGTAAACTATTTAGAGTTAATACACACTGTGGAAAAGGAGTCTGGATCACTTGAAAAATTTCGCAAAATATTGTTTTAGAAATTTGCTCGAAGGAGTCGAAAGATATTTTAAATTTTCCATATTTGGAATACTTTAGTTATATACAATGGTGTACGTTTACGGGGTCAAAGACTGCATTTTTTTTACAAAGTTACGTTCCCTTTTTAATCTATATAGCATATTTTCTGAGTATTGTATGTAGTTAGTATTGTTATAAACATTTTGTTAAGTTACATAAAGAAAGTTTCGAGAAGAATGCCAATGTTTTAATTGTGAAAATTAATTAATTTATAAACCAAATAAATACATTAACTAATATATGTTCAAACTATTGCTAATTAATTGTTTGACAATATTCTAGTCTCAAAGTAATCATTCTGCATTCTGTCGATTATTTGCGACCCGATATTCATCTACAGTTTCGGGTTTACTGATATAGACTTTGATTTTTAAATGACCCCATAAGAAATAATCAAGGGGTATAAAATTTGAGGAACGATGTGGCCATTCTATAGTACCACATAGCCCTATACATCGTTGTGGAAAGATGTTATCCAAGTAATTGTGAAAAATAAGAGCGCAATGAGTATTGCACGTCTTGTTAATACCAAAGTCTGCAATCAGGTATTTTCCATTTATTTTTATTTATATATAAAGCTGTCAATGTTATAACAAAAACTGTTTAGATCCAAAGACAACTTTTGCTGTAAAAATTGCAAATACCTGGTGCCAATCAAATTGGTATACAAAATACGGGCCCAAAGTTGTCTCTGACTATATCTGCTCCAACTTTCACGTTTATTGGAGATTCAGTATGTGACTTCTGCATCCATCGTGGATTCTATGAGGCCCAATACCTGATGTTTGTGTTTTTCACAAACACATTGTCATTATTTTAATGCAATTGCACTTCCTCTCAAAATTGCACTCGGTGATCAAAATCATCTTCTGATAATTCTCGAGTCATGCAACTTTATAATGGTGAAATTTATGTTTACTATATAAAACATTAAGCACTGTAACATGACTAATATTCATATCCAAGCTAATCTGACAAGAACAGGAATGTTGATTCTCACCAACTTTTTACAAAAATGTCAAGTTGTGTATCTGCATTCATTGCTTGGCGACTAGCTCTAGATAAATCACGTACACGTCCATGTTCTCTGTATTTATCTAAATGTAAATAATACAATCTTACTAACAGTAGATTACTATAGGCGAACTATCTTGATGAGCCTCATTAACGAGAGCACAGACTTCCACTATAGTTCTTCTCATATCTCCATAACCATACATCATAAGAATTTGAATGCGATCCTTTTCTGAAAGAGACTGTTTAACTGACATTAAATAAAATTTGTTAAAACGCTTTCAAGGTAAATTTTAATAAAACCGTTTTTACAATTAAAACGTTATGTGCATTTTTTCAAAACTTTCTTTGCAACTTAATATAATTTTTGCAACAAAAAAGGTTGTAATTAAGAAAAATGCGCCCATTTGACATTGTAAATGTATGCCACCCTATATAGAACTAACGTATTTCAAAAGATGGAACATTTAAAATATCTTTTGACTCTTTCGAGTTTTTTGGAAGAAAAAATATTTTGCGAGACTTATCAGGTGTTCCTTTTCCATTTCTTTTCCACATTGTATGCATTTGGAATTATGACTCAAATATCTATGATTATGACTATAAGTTATCTCATTTGTTTTTGGCGATGCACGATGGTAAAGTCGTCAATCAAATAGTAGGCAGAAACGCAATAGAAAGTTGGCCCTACGAGATTGAAAAATGTCTAAATTAGCTAGATTCATTTTCCTGTAACGCAGAAGTTTTGAAAGTGGCAATGTTGATACCGTTGATATTATAAAAACGTTGACATATTGGGTCTTAAAAGACCTGGTGAGTGGCGTTCTTCATCCGCTAAGGGATATGTCGGATTCTGTGCAAATTAAAATTCAGTGTTCAAAGAAAATTTTACATGAGAAAAAATAAGAAAAATGATATCCAGGATACAGATCCTGGATATCATCCCCATCCCTAACACCTAAAAAATATTGTGTTGGAGAGGTGTAACCCTGTAAACATCCCAATAATATTCAGTAATTGTTCAAATTGTAATTTCAATATTATTTTCAATAAAACATAATAATTTAAAGCTATAAATACATATGACACATTTACTTTTATTTTAATCGCGTGATCGATAAGTAAATCATTTACTAGTCAATAATTTGTAAACATCTACTGCCATATAAAACTCCAATGCCATACTTAATGCAGTAAGCATATTATATTTCCCGATCGTGCAAAAAAAATGAAAACAGTTTTTTAAAAAGCGAGCGTATGTAGTATTAAAATGGATTCGAGAGATATCGATTCCGGTAACATTTTGGTTACTGTGCAATTATGAGACAGGTAGCAATATTGTCATTGCATTTGTAACGAAACGAGTCGTAATACCACACCGGTTGCCTTTGCAAGCGCACGATAAAAATAAAATTGTTAATTAATGAAATAAAGATTTATTACATTTGCCGTCGTAAATAATGGTAACGCAAATGGTAAATTCACCCACACTCACATTTATAATATACAATAAAAGATAATTAATTAACACACGCATTTAATTTACGACTCCGTACATCTTTCCAACTGCACATTAATAATTTATTATTTCCATTAAGATACCTGCATCTGTAAAAAGTAAGCAAAAACATAATATACTCTACTACATCATAAATACCACAAATATGTTACCTTCCACAAGTAGGCTAAAGGTGTTCCGGATAACACTGGTGGATGGTATAAAAGTTATCGCAATACTCATTTATAATTTATTTTCAAACACTGCTTAAGTCAAACACTGTTTGGCATTATTCAGTGGAACTGTATTCAAAGTGTACCATTTAAACTATCCGCTGTCTTTTTTTCGTAGTTAAATTTTCGAGGAACACGCTAGTAGCCATTTCCCTTTTTGGGGACATATTTTACATAACTCATATATGTATTATTATAACTAAATCATATCTTCCGGCAAACCCCTTCAGAATCGAACTCAGTTTACTATTATCATATAACAATAGTTCACAGAAAATACATTATAATAAAATAATAAATATTATCTATTATGACGTATTATGACAAAGCATCCTTAGTAGGCCTACCCATCACTTAGAATTGTAAAATAATAAGTTGAAAAAAACGATTTTAAAAGAAAAGGTAACTTAATTAAAGAGCAAGAAATAAATGTTTTCTACAACAATTTAATATTCATTTGTTGTTCCGATTAATGTAGTTAAGTATTCATTGTTTATTGTGTAATTATTATTAATTGTTTTATATAATTTTGAAGTTGGTGCCCTACAATATTCCGGCCCTCGGCAATTTTAAATGTAAACTCGTTATAATAGCAATGTATATATTTTTTATATTGTACTTGGCACCGACTTCAAAATTATATGAAACAATTAAAAATAATTACATAATAAATAATAATTTCTTACAGTAACATATTAGTCGGAAATCGAGAAAGGAACCACCAAACCGCCAAGTGGTTATCAAAGTAGTTCCCGAATAGCAAAGTTATTACATAATCGCTCTAGGAAACAACTGCTCCTCGGGCTAAAGCCCCGCCAAGCATTGAATTATACTCAGAAGTGATCCTCGATCCCTTTTTCGTGTTTCTGCACGATCAGATAAGGTTTCAAAAAATAAAACCCGCCACAGGTAGGTTTTGCTATTCGGGAACTACTTTGATAACCGCTTGGCGGTTTTGTGGTTCCTTTCTCGATTTCCGACTTATATGTTACTGACAGAGATCGTATCGATAAAGAAGTATACGCCATAGAGTTCATTCGGCATTTGTCCTGAATCGGCGTACCGTGTACGGCACTGATGAGAACTAATAAGTTCGAAACAGCTGTATGTCGTTCGGTTCCGATTCGGGACAAATGTCGAATCCTACCTGTGGTGGGTTTTATTTTTTGAAATAATTTCTTAATTACATTACACGGAACAACACATAAGTATTAAGTTGTTATAAAAAACATTTATTTCTTGCTTTTTAGTTGTTATTTAACTAGAAATTGTTCCCTTTTTTTTAACTTATTGTTCTATACAGTTCTTAGATGTTTCTGGGGATTCAGGTTCGAAATCATAAGGTTTACCTCATCTTACGTTATCCTTCTTGGTAATGGATCTATTTATCCAGTTTTGTCAAGGTTATTTTTTTCTCAAAGAAGGTTAAGATCCCAACAAACCATGTTTTGTATGAAGAGGAAGAAAGTATATAAAATATATTTTTCGGCAATTTCCTTTTTTAATCAAACTTAATGTGCAATAAAGGTAATTTATAAAACGAAATTGCCGAAAGAAGATACTTTATGATGTACTTCTTTCCTCTTCATATCATCTGATACTCAAACTCCTTTAAAGACTGGTATTGTTTCTTAATATCTCCATATTTTTTGCACTTAGCAGTAGTTTATACAATGAAAAAGTCCTTTCAACGTCTACAGTCACCAAAGGAGAATATGAGATGTTAGGAGTGTTCCAAACGGTTGTATCCAGGATTTTTCGTAAACACATCCTGCGGTTTTCTTTAATGAAATTACTGACTTTACATGTGTTGTGGCTGTCTATTTTTTTTTATCAGCATCGAATACCATAAACTGATCTTGTAGCGATAAGACCTATGTTTCCAGTTTCATTATTGTGGTAATTAAGATGAGATAGTTGCTATTAATGTACGACATTATCTCGTATGCTTTGTATTTGCAGTAAGTTCTGTGCTGTGTATGACATTATAGAGAAACTATCTCCTAATATTTCTGCTATTCGGTTAAGTGCATGAGGTGCATATGTAAAGTGTATCATATTTAGAAAAGTTTGAGTGAACAGATCTCCTGCTGCGTCTGTTAGCACTACTAATACATTCTGAGAAGTATCTTGATCTTGAAACACTCAGTCAAAAAATCTACAATTGTTTTATGGTTGGTTCTGTCTAATATCTTATAAGCCGCTAAATAGCTGCTACTAGCACAGTTAGCTTGTAACGCACCAATTAAAAATATTGCCACTGAACGCCCGTAGGCGTCAGTTGCTTTGTCTATAATGAGGTACATCTACTCTTGAGATAGTCTCAAGAGTAGGTGAATGTTTTCCAGCAATTTTGCTGATAAAGTGATTTTTATATCATTACTCGGTCTTTTGGTATTGATTCGAACCATTGACAGTAATATAAAATACTTTTGTCATCATCATGAGGTCATCAGTCCTAAGACGGGTTGGACGCTAACCTCCAGTTTCTCCTATCTTGTGCTAACCTGCGCATTTCGCTAATTGTGCTACAACCTACATCCCTTACTATTTGCGAGCAGTAGTCTAATCTAGGCCGTCCTCTGCCTTTCTTCACTCCTATTTCTGCCTCCAAAATATCGCAGACTATTCCCCCATATCTCAGCAAGTGGCCTACCATTCTATCTCTTCTCTTCTTTATGTTTTTGCACATACTTCTTTTCTCGCCGACTTTCTCTAATACCTCTTCGTTTCTAACCCTATCAATCCACGGTATTTGCATCATTCTTCAGTAACACCACATCTCAAAAGCTTCTAATTTCTTCCTACTTGCTTCCCCTACCGTTCAGATTTCGCAACCGTATAGTGCCATGCTCCATACTACGTTTTAAAAAATCTCTTCTTTGTTTCTAAGTTTATTACCCCCTAGCATGAAAGTGCTTTCTTTTTGTTAAAAGCTACTCGATCCTGCCCTATTCTTTGTTTTATATCTTTATCGCTTCTTCCATCCCAATTTATTTTACTTCCTAAATAAGTGAAGTCTTTAACTTCCTCCAATATTTCATTATTAATTTGTACTTTCGTTTTTGCATATTACATACAATACTTGTACATTACTTGTACATTACATAAAAATTCTTCACTTTATATACTTGGGGGAAAACACTTCAGAATAAGGCTTCGGTGTCAAATTAGGATTCGAAAATTTTAAAATTAATTGTTAATATTTACTGAATTTTCTTACTCTGAATTGAAACGTCTCCAATAACTCTCATGTAACTCTTTTATTTATTTAAATCGAACTTTTCCGTATATCTAAATATTTTAGATTTATCACACTGTATAAATACTGTACATTCTACAGGTTCTATAGCAATATCTTTTTTTTGTAGAAAGATTTATTGTATATATTCTTAGTATTATATAGAAATTATGTAGGTATGTAAAGTGTGAATATATAAGGTAATCTTATATGATGAACCGATAGGCCATCCAACCTTTTACTCTTTAATGTCGTTATTACCTTATGAAGACAATGAAATAATTTTTACACTTGATGGTAATTCATTTACAAGTTTACTTTATAGCAGGAGTAACCTCTTAGGATGGCTTTAAAATAACCAAAGAAGGAAGGTTAACCTAACCATCTTATGGTGAGATTCTTATTTTAAACACATTTATTGCTCAACTTAATTATAAATTTCGCTTAGATGTATTAATTTAACACTGCCAATGATTTATTTGCTTTTCGCATACTCTTATCTAAATCGGCGTTTCTCTTGCTTATTTCTCTGTAAATAAATAAATGTAGGATTGACGGCAAATTAAGATAAGCTTTAAATATTGGTTGTCAACTAATCCGCGGAACAAACAAATCAAGCAACTGCATAAATTACTTGCATCACCGGATTTATTTATTCATACCCACATTCTTTGTTTTAAGAGGTACAAACCGTTTTTCAACCTTTCTGCATGAATTAATGTTCGTATCACCTTTAGAATCCCACCCATTGCATTTAATATAAAGGCAAGTGGTAGCTATACACGTGCGCAGCATGTTTCTCTCTTAGTATACTCACTGGCATATTACCCACCAGCATTTTATGGTGTGATTTCATCAAGCTTTTTAAATTGTATACATTGAAACTAGTTAGATTGTACCTAGTATGTTCTATTTCTGATTCTCGAGAAGAAAAAATACAGAACATTTTGTGTGTGTGTGTGTGTGTGTGTGTGTGTGTGTGTGTGTGTGTGTGTGTGTGTGTGTGTGTGTGTGTGTGTGTGTGTGTGTGTGTGTGTGTGTGTGTGTGTGTGTGTGTGTGTGTGTGTGTGTGTGTGTGTGTGTGTGTGTGTGTGTGTGTGTGTGTGTGTGTGTGTGTGTGTGTGTGTGTGTGTGTGTGTGTGTGTGTGTGTGTGTGTGTGTGTGTGTGTGTGTGTGTGTGTGTGTGTGTGTGTGTGTGTGTGTGTGTGTGTGTGTGTGTGTGTGTGTGTGTGTGTGTGTGTGTGTGTGTGTGTGTGTGTGTGTGTGTGTGTGTGTGTGTGTGTGTGTGTGTGTGTGTGTGTGTGTGTGTGTGTGTGTGTGTGTGTGTGTGTGTGTGTGTGTGTGTGTGTGTGTGTGTGTGTGTGTGTGTGTGTGTGTGTGTGTGTGTGTGTGTGTGTGTGTGTGTGTGTGTGTGTGTGTGTGTGTGTGTGTGTGTGTGTGTGTGTGTGTGTGTGTGTGTGTGTGTGTGTGTGTGTGTGTGTGTGTGTGTGTGTGTGTGTGTGTGTGTGTGTGTGTGTGTGTGTGTGTGTGTGTGTGTGTGTGTGTGTGTGTGTGTGTGTGTGTGTGTGTGTGTGTGTGTGTGTGTGTGTGTGTGTGTGTGTGTGTGTGTGTGTGTGTGTGTGTGTGTGTGTGTGTGTGTGTGTGTGTGTGTGTGTGTGTGTGTGTGTGTGTGTGTGTGTGTGTGTGTGTGTGTGTGTGTGTGTGTGTGTGTGTGTGTGTGTGTGTGTGTGTGTGTGTGTGTGTGTGTGTGTGTGTGTGTGTGTGTGTGTGTGTGTGTGTGTGTGTGTGTGTGTGTGTGTGTGTGTGTGTGTGTGTGTGTGTGTGTGAGTGTGTGTGTGTGTGTGTGTGTGTGTGTGTGTGTGTGTGTGTGTGTGTGTATGTGTCGTTGTCGTCGGCATTTATTCTTGTTAGCACGATAATTCAACTAAATCGTGCCAAATCGATCGGGTTTTGACTAATTCTGAGTAGGGACGTCTCCCAGGAGATACCTATTGATTTTGAGGTGGATAGGAGACACCCCACTCTGTCCATGGGTCATGATAAAGCACGAGGGTGGACTATTTGAGAAATTTTTTTTGTTAGCACGATCACACAATTAAATCGTGTCGAATCGATCGGGTTTCGACTACTTCTGATGAGAAATGTCTACTAGATGACATCTATTGATTTTGAGGTGGATAGGACACACCCCACCCTGTACATGGGTTATGAGAAAGCACGATGGTGGACTATTTGAAAAAAGTAAAACTGTCGCATAAAATACATAACCTGCATTTATGTTTTGGTTTATTTTTTCTCGGCGACTCAGTTTCGAGATAGAGATATTCTACGTACGGAAAAGTCCGTTTTAAGGTTTTATAACTGTTTATTTTTGTATACTAGATAAGGCAAAGAAGAAGGTGAAAATGTTCATTTAGATTCTGCCACGTAAAATTGTTGAATTTAGAATTGGTGTAGGTAATTTGTGTAGGTTATAATAAAATCTGATTGTAGCCTATGAAGACTTTCCATAATGTTCAAGATTGCTAGTTAATAACTTACAATACAATAGACAATGCTGCTAAGAATTAATGAATCACAATATTTAGTTAACGTCGAAATGCAGAAAAAGGGCCTAATCATTTCACGTTCTGTGGCACTAATGCGAGGTTTTATTAAGATTTTGCAAGAAATGAAGGAAAAACCAATGAATATTGGATGGAAGAAGCTGCTATATCGAAAAAGTTGGGAATTGTACCAGTCCTAAAAGCAAATGAATTTCCAGAGGGAAAAGGCAACACGATAAAATCTACAAGGGCAAATCAAGAACACTAGATACGACTCGGCTGTTTCCAGCTGAAAGATGTAAAAGTAGCATTTGACAACATTTTAACTTAAAAAGGAATAAGGGTAGAAAACGCGAAGAACCTGAATGAAAATTTACCCTTCTTCAGTGGCCACGCGTTTTTAAATATGTCCACTGAAGATCTGCAGAAAAATGGCGCCGATCTAGTTCAAAAATATTTTTAAACGCAGTTGATTTCTGATAAGAACTTGCCGTATTTAAAAAACAAGCTACACTTGCAATCAGAATCAACGAAAAGACACGTGCATTCGACCGGTTGCAACAGATGCGCAAACATGATTTACAAGAAGCTTTTACTAATATTAGTATAGCTTTAACGATATAGTGTACATTACCGACGTCTATAAGCTATGAACAAAGTTTCAGCAAACTAAATAAAAATAATTAAAACCTACTTGCGTTCAACAATGAGTCAGGAATGTATATCTAGCCTCACGGTCATAGACATCGAAAATAAAAATACTTGATGAGGTAATGATGATTCTTTCGCGAAAAGAAAAAGTTCAGCGTGTAAAGCTGGAGCAAAATTAGATAGTAAAATTTGCTGGAACCTAAGGATATGTGTACAGTCTAGCTTGTGCGTTGTCTACACTGGTTGTATGTATTCTATATTAATGTCACACATACGGAAAAGTTATTAGAAAATGGGTAATAAAGAGTTCAAATTAATTTAATTATTTATTCTCCCGGTCACACAGAATCCCATCCACTATATTTGTTTTGTGAGTTTCTTAAAATCATTAATCTCAGATGCTAGAGGCGAAGGGCACCAATATAAAATTTTTGCCCCGGATCGGAAAAATCGTAGATCCAGGGCTGGTGATGCCTAAAGATACACTACCACTCACTCGCAAGTAGCATAAATGCACTTCAGTGCAATGCAATTAGCTGCTCACACACAAAACACTATTTTAATTAAGTAATCTATGTATATATATATATATATATATATATATATATATATATATATATATATATATATATATATATATATATATATTGACCATTTATTAATAATGTATACCAAATTTTTAGAAACCCAATGAAATCTCGGCTAACTTTTTTAAATCAGATATAAGCATTTTGTCTAGTTTTTCCCAAAACTATATTCTTTGCTTTCGTGGAAAATAATCTACATACCATCATAAATGTACATCCATTGAACATAAGAAATGTGACATTTTCTTGTGTGGGACGCACTTCAACCATTTTAATAATATACCCATTAATGACAAATAAATAAAAGCACAACAAAGCGTCTTCGATTTTATTATGTGTATAATACGTTTCCTACCCGAAAAAGTATACATCCTTAACTATATCGTATCATATATCTACATGTGTAAACTACGGTTTATGGGTCTCCTATCGTCCCTTTATGATGGTCACTAACGTACCACCAAGGGTGGCTTGATCGTAAAGACAAACGACTAAAACAGTGCATTCCAATAATATATAGTAAAATAAGACTTCGTTGTGTATAACTGAAGTGAAAACAAAAGACATTGAAATTATTACTTATAATAAGATGATAAACTTTCTTGTAATAATATCCTTAAGTTTTTTTTTACTAAAGTAGGCAGTGAACTTTAAATTAAAGAAAATAAATCATTTGTTTCATTTTAACTATTTCAGTTTATTTATATATATATATATATATATATATATATATATATATATATATATATATATATATATATATATATATATATATATATATATTCGATTTATCATAAGAAAATGATGGCACAATTACCAGATTAACTAAAACTTGAAGAATATATTAGGTACACCTGATAAATGGACTTGAAAACTATTTTACACATTTTGCCTAAGTTCACGCACGAAATTAGGTACTCCAAAATTAATTCTACTACTAAATGAAATGTCACTTATTATCTTTAAAAATCTTTACAATGGAAAACTAAAATAATTGTATATATTAACGTATAAGAACGACACTGTAGTGCTAATTATAAGCACAGATAAATTGAGTGAAGAAAATACTGAAGATAGAGAAAGAAAATAGAAAAATACTGTCATCTTTACTCAAACTCTTCTATCCGTAGGTGTTGAGGTTTTCACTGTTTCATTATTGCTCTCCAAATTTACTCGACATCTTCTGTCTCTAGTATTATCTTTGCTTCTTTCTATGTTATTTCTTCCCGTTTCAGTATTTCTGCAACTTTGTTATCTCATATTGTTCTACACATTGTTATTATGTTATACACTGTAAGGCTTGTGTTGTAGATATTTTTTTAAAATGCCTTATAAATTGCATTACATGTCCTTATTGTAGCTTTCGCTCTATTCCCTAATTCATTTTCTTGTATTCCTTTAATACTTCTACCCAAGCACTTAAATTCTTCAACTCGTTTGTTTAAGTATAGATTCTCTAATTTTGACATCAATTGTCCTTCTATATGGGAAATAGCCATCATCTTAGTTTTTATTTACTATTAATTTGTGTTTTTGGATTAATTCTATCAGTATTATCAAATTTTTCTTTTTTTTTCTTTACTTTATTTCGTCATTTTCTATTATATCTTTGTCTAATTCATCCGCAAACATGTGTTGCTACCTTTATGAGAGATGTTTGAACTTTTTTTGATTTTTGAGCTGTTATTATTACTATTTTCTATTTCCTTGTCTGCTCTACACATACATTTTTCTTTCAATTTATATGTTCTTAGTTTATAGCTTACAGTTTTCATCTTTATTTTGTTAAACTTAGCTTATTTTATCCCTTCTTTGTTCATAATTTCTCTGCTTCTAAAAAGTAATGGTCATCAAATTTAGAACCTGTTTTCGCCCTTATTATTTTCAATGAGAATTCTATATGAAACCTAAACCTTTATCAGTATAGATTTATTAGGTAGGGTATACTAAAAATATACACATAGTCTTGCAAAGATAGGTCTTTTCGAATATACGATCTAAACTGTTGCATTTGAAATCATTGAATTGCAAAAAAGTTAATATTTTCTAGTATTCATTAAAATATTAAATAAAAAGAAAACCGAGTACGACACATATCCAACAGGAAAAGTATTTCGTAGTAGTATTGCACCCTTGTATAGTGTCAAAATTAGTTACTTAGTTCTTGAATAAAACAGGCTATCAAATAAGAGATCTGCATATTATTAAATATAGCCAACAGTAACTGTTTTGCCGTTATGGTATAATTGATCTTAAACCTAAAAATAATAATAAAGAAATATACAACGAAACTATGACACACTCTTAAATGGACTAGATGTCAAAGATACCGGTATATTAAATAAAACAAAAAGATATGTGAGGTGCTTCGATATCCATTTAAAAATATGCTATAATAGGAATATGTGTGATAGCAGAAAATATCGGGTTTACATAGTTAATAAGTAGTTACAATAAAGTCTATACCCTACACTTAGAGCAAACTACAAATTCCAGTCAACTCTGGCCAGCAGGTCCAAGTCTAGAATGTACCTACTCAAATTATTAATCAATAATATACCAATTTCCTAACAACAGTTGTATGCAAATTAGCATATTAGCAGTATAACATAGTTATAATCATTATAATCATTATTATAAAATGGCAATATGAAATTCCAATGGATTTACGAGTAGTCAACATCCATAAAAATTTTGGATTATAGAACAAGAACAATGTAATGTAGACATTGTCCTAATATCTGAAACTCCTATGTTGACAAATGATATACCAGAATACATACTGTAAAATACATTATATTATTATGAAAGGCAAAAATATTGTATTGTAAAAGCTTCAAAATAACCCACTTATTGGCCATCCGACAGAAGTAAAATACCTCTCTTGTCGAGTTTTGATATAACCAAAGGTATCGAAATTCATAACAGTACTTTACTTTGAATTATAATCTGACCACTCAACTGTGTTAGTAGTAAATGGAGTGATTAATTCCTAAATCTTAAATAAAAACAACCACCAGTCGTGCATAATCAAAGAACTACTTGGAACTCTTTAGACAAAAATTGGATACAACAATTTCAATTCTTTGTCCACCGAAAACTGATTTGAACATGGATTCTGGGGCAGAAAGGTTAACCAAACAGATATAATAGGTAGATTGGTTGTGAACTCTCGATGTTAACAACCCATAATCAATAATATACACAGGCTGCCATCTAGCACAAAATTGTTGAAAAATACAATTGAAGACAAAAAAACAATTAATTCATCTCTTCTCTTCGGGGCTCCACCGGACATATTAACGTCCATCTGGTAAATTAACAATAAGGCTTACACTTGTTTCACCTGAAAACAAAACTCACATCCAGGCGCAATTGTCTATTTTACGTGTTCTTTTGCAAAACGCAGTTTAGTAACTCTGATGAGTAGTGGTAATATAGCTGGTATTCTACTATCTAATCTTCCTTCATTAAACTTGACCTTTTCTTGACCGTTCATCTAGAAATTGTTACATTTCGAGCTGCTGATAGGATTCTACTTAGTTCTAAGTTGGTAGAATACCTGTATCTTAAGCGGACTTGGATAAGATATTGTTCATTTCTTGAATCCGTAGATTTATTACTACTTTGTCCTAAGGTTCTTCAGTGACTTCCAAGTTCATTGAAACGTTTGACTGTTCGATTAATTATTGATTGTACAACTACCAACAAATTAGCCTTATACCGCTGGCTATGTCCCTCATTAGTCAGAGTTACCGCTTTCACTGCTTGATCTTCTCTTAAGTTGCGTGGACAGTTTATTTCTTTTACTCGAAGTGTATTAGACAAAGTGTTTCATTCACTTGATGACACCAAATTAAAAAAAAATACTAGCATAACTGAATTGATTGCCTCTTACAAATCACTTTAAACAACATTAAATGTATTATTAACAAATAATTGCAACATGTTACTTTACATGTGCTACTATATATGTTACTTTATATACAATTGCAATTGTTTATCAGTAGTGACAGAGAATATCCTAGGCTATCTACATAAAATGTTTAAGGATTTAAAACTTCGAAGAATTATGACTTAATGAAAAATTGTGCCGGTACGTTAATTTTGCCTAAAAGTATAGTTAAGAGTTAAAATCGTAAAAATTATTAATAGCGTTTTTGTGTGTCGTTAAAATGTCTTTTCAATATATATCATAGCAAGAAAATATTGAAATTGAATGTCTGACAATCTTCAATATAACTGGCTAAGTATGTCTTTCGACAGCAAAGTATGAGATAAATATGAGAGAAAAAAGTCATGTTTTATGTTTAAATTTTCATTGTAAAATAAAGGGGGTTGTCAGATAAATATAGGGGTGGAATATATCGAAAACAGAGAAATTTATTTTCGTTCTTATCTCAGTACGTCTCATTAAAATACTGTCCCTGACTACAACTTTATAAAGTTACATAACAAGTAGCCTCTTCAGTCAATAATGTCAATTATTTCTGCTTAGTGGGCCTTAAATTACTATACTTAAGTTTACATAATATCCAATAACGCTCAACCTCTAAGATTTCTTTATTAATTTATTAACCTAACACATAGCTTAACTCCGTAGTGAAATACCATTCTTCCCATCTAAAAATAACGAAACGACTGTTCACGAATCTAAATTACCAAATGATGGTCATACCAACGACATCCATTATTTGATTCAGCTATCTTCATGGATGGAGACGAGTGTCTTATTGAGAGAATGCGTTGTCTGACCCAGCTGTGGTTCAGCAGAGAAAGAACTAAGGAATAACCTCCCCGCTGGCTAGAAGACTTGTTTATGTTCGATAATACCGTATTTTATTACCTGTCCGGGATTAAACAGGATAACATGATAATCCCCAACTTTGACGCCGTCTATATTATTTACCAAGCTCTTAATAAATCACCTATCCTTAAATTTAATATGCCTGCCTTACGGTAGAATATTTAGGCAATTTATTGTTCTTCTCTCTTGTAAACCTCAATTAAGTGAAGGTGATGTATTGCACGAGCATATTGAAATCTTCTCAAATGTTCCTACTGAAAAATATCGCCTATTGTCCATGAGGTTTTTGAGAAAGAAATGATTTATGGCTGCTTTGCATAACAGGGAATGATCTGTTTACGAACAATACGAGCCATACCATGACTGAGTCTTTATATATTTAAAGGCATATATAAGTATAGTATTAAATAAGTAACTGATATTTAATATTTTACACTGTTTATTAAAATTATACAAAAGAGAATAGTATGTAAGTCAGTACGAGAATAAATTAGTGTCTGTAAAATATTTATAACAAATTACATATTATAATCATATTCATGTTACTCATGTCGTGATACTCTATCAAAAATATTATTATTACATATTAAATAATAATTGGATAAGATTTAATTAACCTTTAATACCGTTGTACTGAAGAGTGTCAAGGTAAAATCTAAGATGCAATAAAAAATATGAGACAACTGATCTTAACTTTAAAGAACTGAAATGAATATTAAATCTGATTCCTCAAAATTATGGACGTTTGTTAATAGCAAAATGAAGAGCAACTAATAATTCTAAGCAAATACATTTGATGGTCAAGCTCACCACTAAAGATATTTTAAATGTTTTTGCAAATTTCTTTAATTCCCCTTATTCATCTGATAATTTATGATGTAACGAAAATTAAATTCATAGAACTGCAAATTTTAATATCGAGCATAAGTATTAAAAAGAAAACGATACTGTCACAGTTCTTCTTAGAGATTTTTTTCAATATCTTATTATCCATTAATGATTCTATCTAGTCTATGCGTGAGTAACTGTACTTTTACAAATTTACTTATAGAAATATTCTAAGCTGTGTTCGATTTACAAAATGAAAAATAAACAGTTTTAAAACCTTAAAACGGACCTTTTCGCACGTAAAACATCTCTATCTCGAAATTGAGTGGCCGAGAAAAAATAAGCCAACACATAAATGCAGAATTAGCGACAGATTTACTTCTTTCAAATAGTCCACCATTGTGCTTTCTTATGACTCATGGACAAGGTGGGGTGTGTCCTATCCTCTTCAAAATCAATAGATGCCGTCTGGTAGACGTTCATAACGAGAATCAGTTGAAACCCGATTGATCCGACACGATTTAATTGAGTGATCGTGCTAACAAACAAAATTTCTCAAATAGTCCATTGTGCTTTCTCATGACCCATGTATATAGTAGAGTGTGTTCTATCTACCTCAAAATCAATAGGTGTCGTCTGGGAGACGTCCCCGATCAGAATCAGTCAAAACCCGATCAATCCGACACGATTTAGTTGAGTTATTGTGTTAACAAAGAAATTTCTCAAATAGTCCACCATCGTGCCTTCTCATGACCTATGGACAGGGTGAAGTGTATTCTATCCACCTCAAAATCAATAGATGTCATGTGGGAGACGTCCCCGATCAGAATCAGTCAAGACCCGATCAATCCGACACGATTTAGTTGAGTTATTGTGTTAACAAAAAAATTTCTCAAATAGTCCACCATCGTGCTCTCTCATGACCCATTGACAGGGTGGGGTGAGTACCCTCCACTTCAAAATCAATAGGTGTCATCTCGAAGACGTCCCCGATCAGAATTAGTCAAAATCCGATCGATCCCATACGTTTTAGTTGAGGTATCGTGCTAACAAGAACAAATGCCGACGACAACGACAGACACACACACACAAAATAGTTTAAAAACAATTTTTTTTCAGTTTTTAGGCCGAAAAGCGAAAAATAAATCCTAGAAAAAAAAATTTTTTTCACGATTACATTACTTTTCCACGCACAGTGGAGTGCGAAAAGTAAAAAGATAGATACATGTGATATATTTAATGTTAGATCAATACTAGTCATTTATATATATTTTTTAAATATTAAAAATTGTATTACGTGGCACAGCTTATCTAGGTGTCAGTGGATAAATGACGTCATATCAGTATAGTTTCGTGAAAAAATATTCAACAACTAGTAACTTAATGTCCTTATACTAGGTTACATAAATTTAAATGTACCGTTCCAAACTCTTAAAATGCATAAGAATCACATAACATGATTTAGTGAAAACTAAATGCAATTAGGTTTTCATATGCACTTCAAAAATTATTCATATCTTACCTATCAGATCGACTATTTTATATTGCTTGTAATGGTATAAATTTTGCGGTTTATCTATAGTGCCTCAAGGTTGTGTTTTAGGGCTATTATTATTTATTAATAACATAACAGGTACTTTAGATATAGGCTATTTATTAACGGTTATACTGTTTAGATATATGTTATGCGTTTAACCACCTTCTATTAGAAAATAAGCCACTTGATTATTATTAAATGTTAATAATTATAATGTTATGTTATTTACACGTAAACTACTACCTACAATCATCATATTGAAAATAATGTGTTAACACGATCTGACACTTTTCGCGAGCTATGTGTTTTATTTTTATTATGCTTGTAACATATAAGTCGGAAATCGAGGAAGGAACTACCAAACCGCCAAGCAGATATTAAAGTAGTTCCCGAATAGCAAGGCTATACAATTACATAATCACTATAGGAAACAACTACTCCTCGGGCTAAAGCCCCGCCAGGCATTGGATTATACCTAAAAGCGATCCTCGACTCCTTTCTCGTGTTTCTGCACGATTAGACAAGGTTTCACGAGTAGGAATCTACATCTGTCCCGGATGGGAATGAAATGACAGACAGCTGTTTAGAACTTATTAGTTCTCATCAGTGCCGTACACGGTACACCGATCCAGGACAAATGCCGAATAAAAGCTGTACATCTTTATCGATTCGATCTATGTCAGTAACATATAAGTCGGAAATCGAGGAAGGAACTACCAAACCGCCAAGCAGTTTCCGACTTATATGTTACTGACATAGATCGACTCAATAAAGATGTATACCCCACAGCTTTCATTCGGCATTTGTCCTGGATCGGCGTACCGTGTACGGCACTGATGAGAACTAATAAGTTTGAAACAGCTGTATGTCGTTCAGTTCCAATCAGGGACAAATGTCGAATCCTACCTGTGGCGGGTTTTATTTTTTAAAACCTTATTATGCATGTAACACATATATATTCTCCAACTATATAGTAGGTTATAACCAGAATTCTGAATATATGATGAATATCTGAATATAATCAATACTACTATTTCTGAATATACATATACTATAAACTTTGCATTGCTTGTAAGATCTAGGTTAGAATATGCGTCGCTTGTTTAGTGTCCTATTTAAGATATACATATAAATAGACATATGTCTACAAAATGTTTAGAGAAGATTTTTAAAATTGTCACACGTAATATACCCTGCTATTGGATATCATCAGCAATACTTCCCTAACAAGTTTTGTGCGGACAAACGACAGTGTTTTTATAAATTTTTTTATAGAAAATTATTCATAATAACCTGAATGATCGGAAAATATTAAACAAATTAAATTTAAATGTAAGTCAAATTTTTTATAAGAAAAACGTTATCTGTCTTTGTGGAGCGAACTAATCATTTATTTCCTCCAATTTTCATAATCTGTCATATTTATAATATTTATTCGAGGAAAATTGATATATTTTTGGAATTGAGAATTGCAGCCTAAATGAAATCAAATCATATTTCAAACATTATTCGAAATGGCAGTGAGCCTAATGGCCGTGACAGATTAGTAGAACTTATTAATTCCAGGAAGCATTGGATATGCTATATATAAAATTAAATATATGGATCCTATTTAAATGAGGACAGGTTTACTTTTTCAGATTTAAATCTTCCTTGGTAGATTTATTAAGTTTCATCTCGCAATAATGAATTTTATTGGTTTGTTATGTGATTTGAACAGAAACTGCTGGTGGGATTCGATCCGAATTGGACCCAAGTGTATACTACTGTAGCACTTCTGTGTTTCAAGCATTAATTTTACTTAATAAATAAATTACATTAGTCCATATTTTATTCTGCTTACAATCAACATTAACGCAATGACTGTTTTAGAAGTTTGATAAATTATTAGTATTCGTTGAAGTATTTGTGGTTTTGTTTACCTATGCTTATGTTCCCTTTTCATTTTCTTCGTTTACTATTAAGATTTACATTTTCAAAACAA
This sequence comes from Rosalia funebris, assembly GCA_037954035.1. Lineage (NCBI taxonomy): Eukaryota > Metazoa > Arthropoda > Insecta > Coleoptera > Cerambycidae > Rosalia > Rosalia funebris. Next base: position 19,933,495 of record JAZFAV010000026.1, on the reverse strand, counting down.
GGATTTTCATAACTCAGAGAAGAATTAAGTTATTTGAGTAAGTGTTCATTAGATAAATATGAAACAATGATAACTTAACCTGAGAATTTTAGCAAGTAAACCATTGATAGCAAACAAAACGCATTAATTGTTATATATAATGGAATATAACAGATTTCTTACAATCTCGAATGACAATTGAAATAGTTCTAATCCTCTTCACATGTAGAACTAATTTACCATAACATCGCATGCCACAAATAGGTTGTAATCAATCACTCGCTATGAAAGAAACAATGTATTATAGAGAACACTTAGAAGGTCCAGACACTTAACAGAAGAAACTTAAACGTGAATTCGTTCTAGAAATTCAGTCAATCGCTAAAATGAACTTTCTGCACAAGTACATATAAAAATGATATCTACACTAATTTGAATATATGTAATGATCTGTCTGTCTTTCTGACTGTATTTGATGACAAGCTCTCAAGGTATATGTATCCTTACTCACTCTCTGATATATGCATCCTCGTAAAGTGTCAATCAAGCTACAATTATGTTCTTCTTAATTTTGAGTTATTAGCACAGAAGTCCAAATAGTAACCACGAATAACTTGAGAGTATATTTTTAATAAAAATATACATAGAATCGCTATAAATAAGCCAAGACTTACTGGATTTAATTATAAAGTGAAAAGTTTTTACATTTATATTTCATTATATTTTATTTTCCTCTAGTGCTATCCAAACGTAGATTTCTGCAATATCTTGAAACGTTTGAATCGAACGAATAATTTTTGTCAACAAAACAAAAATTAATATTTTATTCCTCTAAAAAATTAAAAAAGGGTTTAGTGTATTATTTTGTAAAATTCTGTTTCGGGCAGTATAAGATTTTTTGTAGAACATTATATTGAACACCAGAAACCTTGTCCATTTCTAGAAACAAAAACACATAAGAAATCTGTCTACATATTTTCCGTATGTATACTGCCATAATATACATGGTATATCATTTACATTATATACTTTGAAGCAAATATCATTTACTTGCCAGGTTTTAGGATTTTATATTTTGTTAATATTATTTATTATTAAAAATCATCTTGCTCTGTCTTTAGTTCTTCATCAAATAATGTATTATAGATACATATTTTTTCTTTTCTAGATTAGGATTTAAAATATTCTTTGCAAACTGTTTAATAATGTTTATTATAACAAAATCTTGAGTGAACTTCTAAACTGGCTTTGGGCAAATTTATTGTATAATAGTTTGCAAGTAATGTTCTTGATATAGGTCATTAACAGATTGATGCCCTATGCCCTTCCCTAATCCCACTTAGCTAAATTGTACAGTTGATCATGTCCGGTGTTATCAATGTAAAAAAAATAAAGGAGTATGTACACTTTCTATAGAAAATTGGTCCAAATGATTCATTAAAAATCAAACTTGATGAGTATAAAAGAAATCTATGTATTCTGGTAAAAGAGGATAAAAGAGAATTGATATTTACATCCACCATTAAATAAATGGTATATGTTGCAACATTGTTATTAAAAATAAATGCCAAAGTCGACATGTTTCATGATTTTCAGCAAAAATCGCTTACATTTCAATACATTTTTAATATTTTCGTACACAGCGAAGGGAGGAAGCACAATTTTGTTGTGATATTATTGTAATAAATTGTAAAATCCACAACATACCAAAAAACTAAGTTGCTTATGTGCTTCGCTTCTATTAAAATTATTAAAATATAAAATACAGGCCAATACGTACACATTAGAGCATATGAAAAACGAAAGTGAAGGTTTATATAAACTATATGTCCACAAGGAGAACTCTAATATTTTGAAAATCAGAATTCAGTCTCGTCATACATCTTCAAAGCAATATAACATGTGGATTGAGTACAGTACTTCAACTGTGTTGTCCTGGTACTGCTAGTGTAAAGTTGGAGCTCGTACCATCGGCTGCTGTGCTCATATAGTCTCGGTGATTTGGTTTTTAGCATACGATAGGTATATTCAAAACAAACGGCCGAATATCAATTATGGTGAAAACGTGAAGGATGCTACCATAACGGAACAGTCCGATATTGATGAAGATAGTGACTGATTATTGTAAAAATATAAAAGTATCACATTATTACACGAAATTGCATCACAATTTTGAACGCATTTTATGTATTTTTAAATCAACGTAAAAAATTATTCAAACAAATCTAATTAAACGCCCTATTTTCGTTTATATTGTACTGAGTAGTCATTAAAAATAATATAAATGTGACTTTATTAATTGGGCCGTTTTTATGTGGAAAATGTACCCCCTTCTTTGGTATTCGGCTAGTTAACGATGTTCGATCATTTATGGTTATGCATTATATTTTTCTTTATAGGTCTTGACCGACCACAAAAAAGTGTAATTGATAATCGTAGGGTTCGTAGGTTTCATAAAGCTTTTTACTATAACTAAATTAATCACATATAAATAATCACGAAACACGTTAAGGTAACATGTAATATAAAATTTTGGTGAAATCTTAGTAATTATCGAAAGCATAGTAGTAATGTCATATCACGTTAAATACATTGTCATGTTCATAAATCCTAGAATAATCAACAAGATAATACCAAATTAGCGGTTATATTCTAGTCCCTTCAAATTAGAAAAATTGAGAGAAATTTTTCCTACAGCTAAGCGACCTATACAGAAAGTTGTGTTGGGGTTGTATCAACATATTTTTCACCTAGCGCATGATAAAAAAGGGTTGTTTTTTAAGATATATATATATATATATATATATATATATATATATATATATATATATATATATATATATATATATATATATATATATATATATATATATATATATATATATAGGGGCTTTTGGCCGTCCACAATTTCCTTTCTTCTCATTTTTTCGAAATTATGTTTCGTTGCGTCGCTAGAGCGCGGTGAAGTATTTTTGAGCTGATTTTCGATTTTAAGCCAAAACTATGCATTGTAGAGAAGAATATCAAGAGATCAAAGTTGTAGATATAAAAATTTCGGACACATTTTGTTCCTTTATTTTTTTTAAGTCGCACGGTTTTGCCCCTAGAGGGCGAAAACCGTTTTATTTTCTTTTTAATACTCTTGTGCGAATGAAAAATGCATTAGAGCATTATTTTTGATTTATAGGCAAAACTATGCATTTTTTGTAAAAAAAAAATAGTGTAAGACAATTTGTAGGCTCTCCAACTTCTTGTGATTGAACTTTTCTAAAGAATACATAGTTTTGTCTATAAATCAAAAATAATGCTCTAGAGTGTTTTTTCATTTATACAAAAGTATTACAAAAAAAGAGAAAACGGTTTCGCCCTCTAGTTGCAAAACCGCGAGACTTCAAAAAAATCAAAACAACAAAATGTGTCGGAAAATTTTATATCTACAACTTTGATCTCTTGATATTTTTCTCTACAATGCATAGTTTTGGCTTAAAATTGAAAAACAGCTCAAAAATATTTCAGCGCGCTCTAGCGGCGCAACTAAGCAGAATATCGAAAAAATTAAAAGGGCAAAAATTGTGCAAAATCGCAAAATCTACAACATCAAATCAGGTCATGCTTTCCCAAAAGTGCATAGTTTCTCAGAAAAACGCAAAAAACCGAAAAAACGGTCAAAACCCCATATATATATATATATATATATATATATATATATATATATATATATATATATATATATATATATATATATATATAACAACCCTTTTTTTATCATGCGCTAGGTGAAAAATATGTTGACACAACCCCAACACAACTTTCTGTATAGGTCGCTTAGCTGTAGGAAAAATTTCCCAAAATCAGTGATTTTTTGTCTAATTTAAAGGGACTATTTGTCAAACATAACCAATATGTTATCAAATGAATGTAAATGCACCACAGCATAGTAATTATCAGGTTGATATTAATAATAATAATGATATTAATAATTGTAGATGTATAAAATATAACTACTTTGACGTAGGCATAAATACCGTTTATTATAAATAAATGTCTAGAGTCTTTTTCTTGTGAAGTTATTAATTTAAAATAGTTTCCATAAAGTTTGGAGATACATACATATATTAATTAATATCGGATTTATTAACTGATAGAAACTTAATGACTTGAATTTCCAAAAGAATATTTATGATGTAAAACATTCTCAGATAGACAGTCTATCTGTACAACTTAATTAAATCGTAATGCTAGATTTTTACAGTGACATATAATCCGTTGTTATGGCGCCACGTATATAATCATAGTAGGAATATTCTAATTTATAACAGCCAATTACTGGATAATGTCGAAAAAATTCAAATTTTAACTTACGTATATAAATAAATAAATAGTTAAGACAAATCTTTATTGCGGATTTATGGACATTAAATTAGTTCGCTGTCTGCAACTGAATGAAATCAAAACAACTTAATAAAATGTAAATTTTCATCCAGATTATGGATGAGTAAGAGGGATTCTACGAATAGTTAAACGCTTTACATTTTGTACAAGCAGCATTACACGAAATTTAAAAGGTTTAGATATTTATATTTTGAGGGTCGCGTGGGATCCTAACAACAAGATTACTGATCTCAGATAGCTGCGCCCGCTACTGTCGGACCCACCTCGTTATGTTCGCCAAACAAGGTACTCTGGATGCTGTTTGAATGTTGATGCTGCCTCAGGTGAAAATGCACCCGAAATCGTCCCTTTTCTCACCAATAATAAAGACATTAAAAGCTTGTTGTAGGTGGAGATCTGTGTGCAGTACGGAATGCAAATGATCACGGACGTCAATAATAAATCCTTTGATTGCGCGCATTGTGGGCTCTTGTAATTCTAAACCCCGTTCGAGAGTTACATCAATCTGCCGCCTTCGTGCATGCACCTTAGATTGGATGCTGAACTTCAAAATCGTCTCTAAATTAAATGGAATATTTATTTTTGAATGTTGACAAATAAAGTGGCGGTTATTTATTTATAATTTATAAATAAACAACACGTTTAGCCTACCGTATCTGTTTCTGAAAATTATAGTTCATTGAAAAATTATTAGTAGTTTTATGCGTATAATAAAATTGTGTTCTTACCAATCACCAATAAATCTAGGGTTCTTCGAGCGGTTAATTTTATTTATTATTTTGTAATGGTCAAATGTGTCCAGCAAAAGAAATACTAATTAGACTAATAACACCAAAAAGTGATATTGTGTGCGAAGCTTTATCACCATACTGTATATAAATCTGGTAAGTATCGCACATTATTCATGATATTGCTATTAAATGATTTTTTGATAAACACTTCAAACTTTATTTTGGAGTTGTGATGTCATCATGGTATTTATAAATTGCAAAAAATGAATTATTTGAAGTTTTTCGAGTACGCCGGTACCATATATTAGGGATCCCATTTACCATTTAGATATTAGACAGAGGATGCTAAATGTAAAATTGTAAAATAGGGTAACGTTGAAAAATAAAAATAGTTTGCCACTTCCATTTCATATTAGGGATGTAGTAGACATGTTGACTAAACATTAGTTTCATACCATACTTAATTTTATTTTGAAAATTGAAAATGTAAATGAAATCAAAAGAATATATGTAAATATAAATATATTGTAAATTCTTCTTACAGTTATGAGCTCTTACGGCAACCTTTAAGTGGTATTGTAATTGTTTAGTGTATATCATCTTCATTTCGTTATATAATTCATAAGAGTATTAGATTATGTCCTTATTAAGCATGACTTTATTGTCTTTCTTTATAATATGTTGACGTCATCTAAATAACAGTTATCAGCCGCCCTCCAACATATACCATAATTGATATGTATTTAATAGTACTTAACATAAATCATAACTTCTCTTTTAGTACATCAGGGTATGCATTCTACCTTTAATATTTATCTAATCAACTCTGATCTGCTTTTCTCGGCATGTCTAATAACTCTAATAGCAGATTATTGAATATTGATGTATATTTTAATGTATTTTAAGTTAGGTTGTGTTACTATAGGAGAAATTTACATATATAATTTTGTATTTATTTATGGCGAATGTATTATCAAAACACCAAGTGCATATATTTTTCGTATAATTTTCAGCCCCTTCTTTTAGACTATTTCAGAATATATCATCATAAGAAATTGAGGTATAGTCAGCAAAAACAATTGAGGGGTCCAAAGCAAGAACCGGCTAAGTCCAGTTCTTAGGCAAGTTGAGTTAAAGCCGCGTTCTTGCACAGTTTAAAACGCTGAATCGAATTCTGCAATAACCGGACTTCTAAGTAGGCAAATAAAAATGTTATTTATGTTTATTTGGTTGCCTGTCCTACCATACCGTGTAAGAATAGGTCAAGTCCAGGACTTGGCTGTTTCTTGCTCAGTTCGATATCGAATGTTTTCCCGGTTTCATCCAGTGGTGAAGTATTCTATAAAATACAACTCTGGATGTATAATTTTTGTATACATGTTGGTAGTACTGGCAAAAGTTATTGCTATGTCTATGATGAAACCGTGGGTGGCAAAGGACAAAACGAAGTCGCAAGCATGATACTAGACTTTTTAAAAAATCGTATTTCGGCCGAATGCACAGATATTTATTTATTTTCAGATAACTGCTCCTCTCAAAATAAAAACTATGTATTAGTACATTAGTCATAGTTTTTTGCCGTGCGACCGTAGTTTTGGCAGAATTGAAGCGGAAAAAAGGAAATACGATAAAATATATTTACCTAGGGATTACATAGACATCATCAGAAAAGCAAGTAAAAATTTAGAAAAAAAAAGGAGATAACTCAAGATATGTTTTTAGACTGCAAAACACATTTTGAAAATATCTATGTAAAAAATCCTTCAAAAAAAAACCATAAATTTACTTTGTCCAAATATGATATTTTGTTGTACCAAAAGAGTGATTTAGGAACATTGATAAAATGTAGCGAGTCAGTTGGGGAACCTCTTTTTTCAGAATTTGATCAAGGAATAAAAAAGTTTCGGTTCCTGTGTCATTACCTGATGAAAAAAAGTTATATTTTGGTCCAAGACTACTTAAAAAAAAAATGAATTTGACCATGTTATGACACTAGCAACAAACTATGTAACTTCGTGCGATCAATGGCTTTACGACAACCTTAAAGAATGCTATACCGTTCATGTGGAACTTGATGCTGACACTTCAGTTTCTGAATTTAGTTCCGATGAATAGGTAAAATGGGGGTAAAATATGTCGTACGTACTTATATTTCATCTTTAACATGTACTGGTTTATTATGTATTCGATAAATACAATTTTTTGCTTATTTACTGTTTTATTTTAATTTTAAATAATATTAATGCAAAAAAAAAATCGCCAAAACTGGGGAAGAACCAGTTAAGTTCAATAATTATTCATTAATAATTAAAAAAATACACTATTTAACGTAAAATACTTTACATACATTTGAAACACAGTTAAAAACAAAGTACTTTAATTTGTTTCAAATTTTTTAATCCACTCATTTTATAATTACGTTTCTCTTATCTCCTGAAAAATTTGTAATAGTGGACTTAGCTGGTTCTTGCTTTGGACCCTTTAATTATGAATCTATTTGTGGATATTTTAACTAAATTATTTATGTAGATGTTAGGGTTAGTCAAATAATAGGGGCACTTATATGGTTCTTTGCATTACATCACATGTAATTTATTCAAAATACCTTACGACATTATGTACTTGAATATATCACTTCTTCTAGTAAGGTATATACCTTGTATACAACTTATTACATATTTCCCCTAATTCCAATAGTGTTAAGTTTTTATAATAGTAAGAAATGACAGGCTGTATCAAAAGATTTTTGAATATCTACGAAATTATATAAAGATTTCGCTCTTTTAACTAGGCATTTACATACATTTTTTGAGATAGATTATTATTAGTACCCTTTTCTGAAACCAAATTGGATCTGAGATAATATGATTTGTTTAGATAGCAACTAGTCTATTTTTAATTATGTTTTCAAATATATTTTTCCTAAAATTGAGATTAGAGAAATTGGTATATAATTAACACCTATCATCATATTCTTATATATTGGTTTCACTATTAATATTTTGACAAAAAAAGAAAAAACAACTGTAGATCAGTTTCTCATGAACACTGAAACATGTTACTTGACGTTTCGTCAACCAAGTTGGCATAATCGGATGATAATTAAAAATTTTAGTTCAGTTTTAATAATTTCCAAATTACGCTAATTTGGTTGGCAAAATCTGCGGCAAGAAGCGTGTAATATTCAGTATTCAGAAATCAGTGTTCGTAGAAATCCAGTATGCTGTCTTTGTTACTGCCTGGAAGGTTTCAGCTCCTTCCCAGGATTCATAAATTAAGTTCTATTGAACATTCACCTGTCTCAATTACCTTATTTATTTATTTTTTTATACTGGGTGTCCAGGAATTTCATTTTATATTTTTTTATGTCTTTTCTCGTATTACGTCGAATTCTTTCGAGTTTGTTTGTCTTTCAAGGAGTTTATTACTCTTCTCACCTCGTAAATGTCAGTTAGAAATATAAACATTATTATCTGGACTGTACACTCTTAAATTTTTTTAAATAAAAATTAAATAAACAATTGATCTCTTTTGATTGCAAAATGGTTACAGTTGACATTTTAAGCTTATATATCTAGCTTCATTTATATTTCCTTCTTATTACATAAGTCATTATTTAGCGACACATTTAAACCAGAATATGTTTAACACAAGTGGAATCAAAATATATTCAACCTCATCAAGTTAATATCTTATCCATTCTCATTCCGTCCTCTTCTAGTTGATTATCTGCAATGACTTGGAAGAGTTTTATAAAATAATTTGACACCTAGTGTTGATAAGTTAACAGAATAATAATTTCAGATTATTCTGACTTTACTCGTTTATATTCGAATTCGTGCATTCCACTTGATAGGGTTGAACTGCAGAATGTAGTCGGTCTTAATTTAGCTGATTGTGAAATTTAGATGTATTTTATAATTTTATAAGTGGTATTTATTTTAAAAAGTAATTTGCTATTGGGCTTTTTGGTCTTGATGTTATATTGATTGCATTTAAGATTCTTGGTTGCACTAAGTATCCTAACTAACCAGTAACGGCGCCAGGATTTCTAAAATAGATGGGCAGTACAACATTTTTGGGTTGGGCACATATTTGCGATGTGTGTCGGGGGAGGGGAGTTTATTTATTATGAATACAGTCAATAGAAAGATATAAACATATTAATGTAAACACAATGTACAAAAGAAATTAGTAGTACATTAGGTAATAAAGTTAAAATATTAATAAAATTATTTCAGTTTTGTTGCAAATTACTCAACAATCTTATCCCAATCCAAGATTTTAGCTATTTTTTTCTCTATATTTGGTACTGCTAAACTACTTAATCTCTCGTGTTTCATTTTATTTCTTAAATACTGTTTTAACCTTTTCAGGCGTGAAAAGGTCCTTTCGCATGCCGCACTTGATACAGGAACTGTGATACATATTGAACATAATTTATAAATCTCATTGAATGCGAATCTGTATTTATTCAGCATGTCGGATAGCTATAAAATATTGTTGATTTTAACACTTCAAATTTTGAAATAGTAGTAGTAAAAATTTTATATTTATATTTTATTTCATATTATAATTTTGTAGATAGTAAATTTTTTGGGTGGGCACTTGGGTGGGCACTGTTATTGATAGGATGGGTACGTGCCCACCCAGGCTCCCCCTGGCGCCGTTACTGTAACTAACGCACCTCTCTCCTTATCAACCACCAAAAATGTGTGACGGAGGTTTTGAAAAACAGTGAAGGTAACCGTTACTTTAGGGTAGTTGGCTATGTTTATGACAGTTGACTATATCAATAAATTAAACACCCCACTTTAGGCATTTGCCCATGAGCTTAAAATTAAATTACTTTATATTGTATAATTTTATATAATTCCACGAAAAAGTTACTTTTCTATCTTACTATGCTTACACGAAAGACATAACCAACTCTTGAAGTGAATTAGAGTTTTATTAATTTTTATTTGTCAGAATGATTGGAATTTGTTTTAAAATTTGTGGTTTCTATTGCAAGACACCTATTTTCATTATGTATGTTCTGTGAGTATAACTTTATTCTTAGTTAAATAAATAATTTACTTATAAATTAACTTTAATCAGTTAATATTAATTTTGACATCGCATTCGTCAAAAAGTAAAAATTCATGTTTCCAGCTTCGTACATATTAATATGATTCTATAAGTATGTCCTCTCATTTTCAAATGATTCTGGTAATTGTGTGATTTTGTCTTACCACCATGGAAGTACATCTATCATAGTGTAACTACTAAGAGGTTTCAATTTTAGTAAATTATTAAGTAAGAAATTATTAATGTAAATGTAAAAAAATATTTTGTAATACAACTACCATAAGTTAAAGAATCATACAAGTACATTTTTTCAATCATTGCGTGTTGACTAAACATTAGGATGTTTACTATACAATTATAAAAATAGAAACAAACTCATAATTTCTACTCATTTATTATAAATACTATGAATCGTAGTCAACATTTTTTAACCACACACCATGCTAGTTACCAAATTTATACGTAACCTATCTATTCAGTAACTTCGCTATTTCCAATGAATTATGTATATCTTATATACAAAAATAATTACCATACTGTAATAAATATTATATGAAAATTAAAGTTAATTCACATTAAATCCAGACATTTATTCCGCTATATATGATATTTATTAGTTTTATTACATAACCATCATATTAGTTAGTGTAGACCGAGAAGGATCGTCAAGTAAACTATAATGAATAAGAAAACGTGATCTATTTTATTTATTAGACTCGAGATAAAACAGTTTGATAAATTACTTAGTAAGGGCGTTTTATAGCTCTTTATCACGCTAAAGTTAATAAGCTATCCAGATTTTTATATTGCATTGTAATTTAGTAACGATTATGTTGCAGGTAGTAACATCTAAATTATATTTATCTCACTATAAAACCTTTATGATAGTATCACCTTAAGCTTTATAAATTTGTATTGCATTTGACACGCGCGTCTACGGGCAAATTAACAACTACGGGGGAGGTAATTTTTTTTATCTCCAAGAGTGTTCTTTGTCAAATGATGCTGCGTTGTTGAGGTATATAGATAGGAGTGTTTCAGTATTTGGGTATGTAATTAACATTAATTTATCATCCTTTTGGATAACGGTGAAAGACTCCACAGGAAATAGGCTATATTTGGACAGAACCTAAAAACTTTATACACCAACAAATTATTTTTTGAAAAATTGTAATCAGCAGTATTAATGAAGATACGGCTATCCTAAATAAGTAATAATAAAAATCATTATAAGTTTCTTCCGATCAATATATTTACCGAATAAATAGTAAAATACACTAATTGCAAATATATTTACTTTATATGCATAGTCCTTGCAGAAAATGCTTGATTAAAATTTTAAGATTTTATTACGAAATATACTAGTATTTCTAGTTTATTACATTGTTAACGATGTTGTCTGTTTTGGTGTACTTTTCCTCCGTTTAAATTTTGTAAAAAATTAACAAATTAAGACAGAGTTTATGTTTAATTGAATATTGCTGTTAGACGTTTGAAATACGTTGGGTGTCTAAAATTTACATTTTGTTCTGATAACTAAATGGTAAATGTAAACAACTTAATAGCGTTTAAAATAAAAATAGCAGTAATTAATAGAATTAATCACAATGTACTGAAGTACGTAAACAGAATAAACACATCGTGTTAATATGTTTTTCTATGTGTCTACTTTTAATTAACTTAATTAAAATCTGACAGCTGGCAATTTAACCTATTAGGTATTTTTTGTTCGAGTCTACTTCCACATTTAAATTACTAAATACTTATACAATATACTGACATGCATGTGACGATAGTTACGATTACTTAAATGATAGCTGTGAAAACTATTAGTTATGATTTCTTACAAATTAAATTAAATTTTCAATACTTTTCTTTCAGCTTTTATTAAATTATTCATGAGAATTAAATTAACTAAAAAGGACAGGCAAATGAAATAAGATATACATCGTTGTTTGGCAAAAATTGTACCACCAAAATATATAGTTTTAAGTAGTATAAAGTATTATAATGAAGTATTAAAATTGTACATATTTAAATTCGGTAAGTTAAAATGTACAAGAAAGGTTCCGTTCTTCCGTTCCGAAGAAATTCCGTTAACATAAGGAATATAAGAGTCCGTTGAAAACACTACCGATTATGTCATCACAGGAAAATAGATAAACATTGATAATGTAAAGGTATGCGAAAAAAGTGTATTTTTAAAAAGTAAAATACGCGTGTTCGACAAAATTTCATGAAATTTAAGCATTTTAGAAATAATGTATTTATTCAAGACTCATTGTAAATTGAAAGTACCTATGATCCCTAGGCTTCAGTATGTACTGAGTAGCCACGAATATGAACATATTCATACAAGTATAAAGAAGTTTGGTACATCCTAAATGGGGAAGCACTGGAAATTTGCGAAATAACTTTGGGCGTATGTAATATGTAATGTTCAGAAATTTACTTTTAGAATATATATCACGATGTTGTAATATTTATAGAAGAAAAATTTTGACACAGAACTTGTTATTAAATTATTAATATGATTAATGGGTTAAATTAAAAAAACATTTAAAATAACGCATTGAATTTCGAAAAATAATTATTAATCATTATATCATTAAATAAATCATTGATGAGGTTTTAATCTTTGAGAGATGACGTCGCAGCTTTTGCAGACATCCAAATATATCAAAATCAATATTAGGGTTTCATTAAATTACGTTATATTATTTATTTAAACTACATTTTTAAAACAACACATATTCCTTAATGTTATGACTTGTCATATATAGTTTGTACATGTAGTGAACACCCGAAGGTTGTAAGAAATTCGGTAAAATTTTTACTTCACAAGTAAAACAAAATGCAAGGATAGGTCGATTAATTTTTTAGATGCACTTTTTTGCATATATGTACGTATATTTTTTGACTATCACTAATATATGATGTTATTGATAGTTTTCTTAAATGGTAATAACCTTATCTGATGATGTCATAGCAAGTTGCGTATTATATGGGTGTTACGTAATAACTGTTTCTGGAAATTTCACTTTTCCGCACTCCACTATACTAGCGGAAAAGTAATGTAATCGTGTAAAGAAAAAGTGAAAAAGCAAAATTTTGCTTTGGGTTTATTTTTCGTTTTTCGGCCTAAAAAAAAACAAAAAAATTTTGCTGTGTATGTGTCGTCGTTGTCGTCGGCATTAAAATTTCTTGTTAGCACGACAACCCAATTAAATCGTATCGGACCGATCGAATTTTGACTGATCCTGATCGGGGACGTCTCCTAGATGACACCTATTGATTTTGAAGTGGATAGCATACACCTCCCCCTCCCTTGGGTCTATTTGAGAATTGTTTTGTTGTTAGCGCGATAACTCAACTAAATCGTGTCGTATCAATTGGGTTTAGACTAATTCTGATCGAGGACGTCTCCTAGACGACACCTATTGATTTTGAGATGGATAGGATATACCACACCCTGTCCATGAGTCATGAGAGCACGATGGTGGACTATTTCAGAAATTTGTTTTGTTAACACGATAACTCAACTACATCATGTCGGATCGATCGCGTTTTGACCGATTCTGATCGGGGACGTCTCCCAAACGACACCTATTGATTTTGAGGTAGATAGAACACACTCGACTATATTCATGGGTCATGAGAAAGCACAATGGTGGACTATTTGAGAATTTTTTTTTGTTAGCACGATCACTCAATTACATCGTATCGGATCGATCGGGTTTCAACTGATTCTGATTAGGGACGTCTACCAGACAACATCTATTGATTTTGAGGTGGATAGCACACACCACCCTGTTCAGTGGTCATAAGAAAGCACGAGGGTGGACTATTTAAAAAAAGTAAAACTGTCGCATAAAACAGATATTCTGCATTTATGTGTAGGTTTATTTTTTCTCGGTCACTCAATTTCGAGATAGAGATGTTCTACGTGCGAAAATGTCCGTTTTAAGGTTTTAAATCTGTTTATTTTTCTAGGGTTTATTTTTCGTTTTTCGGCATAAAAACCAAAAAAAAAAAATGGTTTTAAAACCATTTTATGTGTGTGTGTATCTTGTCGTTGTCGTCGGCATTTATTCTTGTTACCACGATAACTCAACTAAATAATGTCGGATCGATCGGGTTTTGACTGATTCTGATCGGGGATGTCTCCTAGACGACACCTATTAATTTTGAGATGGATAGGACACACCCCACCTGTCCATGGGTCATGAGAAAGCACGATGGTGGACTACTTGAGAAATTTTGTTTAGCACGATAACTCAACTAAATCGTGCTGGATCGATCGAGTTGTGATTGATTCTGATCGGGGATGTTTCCCAGATGACACCTATTGATTTTGAGGTGGATAGGACATACACCACCCTGTCTATGGATCATGAGAAAGCATGATGGTGGACTATCTGAGATTCTTTTTTGTTAACACGATAACTCAACTAAATCGTGTCGGATCGATCGGGTTTTGACTAATTCTAATCAGGGACGTCTCCCAGACGACATCTATTGATATTTAGGTGGATAGAACACACTGCACCATGTTCATGAGTCTTGAGACAGAACAATGGTGGACTATTTGAGAAATTGTTTTTGTTAGCACGATCACTCAATTAAATCGTGTCAGATCGATCAGGTTTCGACTGATTCTGATTAGGGACGTATACCAGACTACATCTATTGATTTTGAGGTGGATAGGATACACCCCACCCTGTCCATGAGTCATGAGAAAGCACGATGGTGGACTATTTGAGAAAAATTGAAAAAAGTAATACTGCGACAGTTTTACTTTTTACAGATTAATTCAATTATTCCCCTTATTTGCTGGAATCACCTTAAATAATAAGATACTAAAAATCCAATTCCTAGTAATATTTATCGGAGTAAATCTAACATTCTTTCCCCAACATTTCCTTGGATTAAGAGGAATACCCCGACGATATTCAGCCTATCCTGATGTATATATTTTATGAAATTTTATTTCCTCAATCGGATCCTTAATTTCTTTAGCAAGAGTTTTATAATTTTTACTGTATGAGAAGCTTTAGTTGTAAAGCGAGAAGCACTAACTGGACTAAATTTAAATTCATCAATCGAATGATTACAAAATCTTCCACCAGCGGAATATAGATACGACGAATTACCAATATTAGTTGCTAAATTCTAATATGGCAGAATAGTGCAATGGATGTAAAGCCCATTTATAAAGATTAAACTTTTTTTAGGAATGGCAACTTGAAAAACCCTCCTTCTTCAAGATAGAGCTTCTCCTATTATAGAGCAATTATCATATTTCCATGATCACACTTTAATAATCTTAATAATTATTACAGCCCTTGTAGGACAATTATTATTAACTTTATTTTTCAATTTGGTATTTGAAAATGGTGTTTTTACGTTATTTTCATGTAACTTTCCTTAATTTCTAAGAGTTTGTATTGTTTTCACTTTTCACAAGTAATCAAATTATTACTTCTGTTTCTTGGACTATATAGCAATTTTATTTTTCTGCTGTCGCAAGTTTCAAAAATATTGTGCTTTTAAGTGAAATGCATCGAATTTAACGTTTTACGTTAATTAACATTAAGAATTTCTTTTCTGGCATGCAAATTATCGAGAGATGAATGACAATTTGAATGTTTAATTTAATTGTTTTTTGTCTGTATTAACTTTTAGTGTATTAGTTTGTATTAGTGGCGTCAATATCTATAATCATTAGACATAATTTTTTTGTGTAATGTTTTGTAAAGAAACTGTGTTACTTTTAATATGTCGCTATTGTCTGTTATGCATCCCTTTAATGTGTTTGGTAACTCACTTGTATTGCGTGTGTTTTCATATTTCCTACATGGTAGTAATATATGACTTACAGTTAACGCAGCTTGATATCTCGGATATCTTGGTTGCTCTATTCTTTGCTGTAGATAGAAATATGTGAGCCTAGTATGTCCTATTTAAGAAGTGCAATTGAAACTTCCTCTCTTCAAGATACCTTCCAGGGTATCTTAACATTTCATCAAATAAGTCAATCAAATAAGAATATTGTCATTTAAAAAAATTGTTTATGACGCCATAATTGAAACAGTGATGACTGATGATGTTAAAAAAATATATGTATACCAAACAATTCACATATGAATAAGAAAATAGGTATGCCTGAGCACCATTTTCTTACTTTTCCAGTAACAGTTTCATAGAATTCTTTCCAACCTTTATGTGTTCACTAAAAATATTACATATTAATTCATTAATAGACTGTTACTATATCGTTTATTATATACTGAAAATTAACTAAATTTTTGTTTATTATTATCCTATTTTCGATTAAATTATACAACTTTAACGTGAACACCTCGGCTAATAAATACGATCAATTCAAATACATCATGTACAAGGTTCCACTAATTAATTGTGATTGTTCGAGGCAAACGAAAATCTATTCGCAAACGATGTGTAACAAATTATTTCCTTTTATCCAATTAGTTCTCGGGTTGCATTAATAAATTTACGATGGATGTGGGAAATATGTCCGTATAATGCGTCTACTCTACTAATTGTCCAACAATTTATAGTAAAACTAACAATGTTGTCCGATCAGATGTCAGGATATTTTTGTTCGTCGCGAAATGATTGCATTAACTTTATCGTTCTGGAAAATGACGATGCAGAAGTAATGTTGCACCAACGTGTTTACAATATAATTTAATATTACTCATTTTTATGTTTTGTTTTTATTGATCCTTTCACCGAGATATAAAATATCCTTAATGTTATGCGATTTTTATTCTGACGTTTAATGATGATTACGAATATATGCAGAATAGTGACAATACGTTGACGTTACTTAAATTAATACTTAAATTAACTTCTTCTTGAAACCAAAGATACCTTGGAATATGCGTTTAATCCATTTCAATACTTATAAATAAGTTGAATAAAAATACCCATCTGACTGCTTATCTGAAATATAATCCTACATATAGTTCACGTAAAGAATAAATTCACCTTCTAATTGATTCATTTTACAATTTAGTTCAGAACTAAATTTAATTTTTTAAATTAAGTTCCTTGTTATATTTTAAGTTAATTTTAAGTTCCTTGTAATATTTCTTGTAAAGTTTCTTGTAAGGTTTCTTGTAAAGTTTCTTGTAAAATTTCTTGTTAAAGATATCAAATTGCATAAACTTGTTCATATCAGTACACAAATATAATATAGTCAAATGGTGAAACTACTAATTCTTTGATGATCAAACTTGATAACAGTTAGATTTTTATTCTCACACATGATCTTGTTGAAGACAATACAATAATGGATATTGCTATTTATTTTCAGGAAATGTCATTGGAAGAAGTTAGTACTAAATAATGAATATCCTTACATTTAAAAGAATGACTCACAATTCCTTGGCTCTAACGGTTGATACCACAGATTGTGGCACCAAAAATATGGAGTGTTCTTTCAAGGAAAAAATTTGAATAACTTTAAAAGGTTTGAACACATAGAAATTGACTTATTCTAAAATCTCAAATATCTCTTAAAAAATGGTTGCAGATAGAGACGAGGGACAAAATGAAAGGGCAACTACTAAAGACACCCATCTCTAACTGGATATTCGTACAGAAATGCTCCTTCCTTAATATTTTAAATATAAACAAGTATATTATTGTTATTATTATGTTATATGGGTTTAGGTCTCATCGGCCACTGATCGCATGGGTAGTCCCTTGGCGATCCTCTCTTATTCGGGTCATTATCCAAACATGCTATCCCATAAAAGGAACAATTTAGGCACGTCCTCCGCCTTAAGTTTCGCCTCCTCTAGAATAACAGGGGTCCCTAATATAAGGCACCTCTTCTCCTCCAGTGCGGGGCAGGTGTAAAGAAGATGAATCGAGGTTTCTTTGTCTTCTCTACAGTATCTGCAGGCCGGGCTGTCAATCAGCCTCAGCTTGTGCTTATGCATTCAGGCTACTATAGTGGCCCGTTATGATTCCCACCAGGGTTCTGGCTTTGTGCCTGCTCAATTTAATGAATTTTTGAGCCCATTTCTTAATGATGAAGAGTTTGGTTATTCGACAACCCGTTACTCCTCTTCATCTCTTATTGTGTTGATCTCTTGCCCAGCCATTGATGCGGTCTCTGATCAGATTCCGACTTATTTCCACTGCAGGTTCTAGTTCATAGAGGTTTTCCCTGGTCCCTAGTCTGGCAAGGTCATCTACAATTAGATTTCCATTAATGCCTTTATGCCCAGGTATACATAAAATTTCCATCGGTCCCTTCCCTGCCAAGTAGTTCAATGCTTCATAGCAATTATAGACCAGCTTCGACTTTATCGTTGCTGAGTGCAGGGCTTCCAACGCCGCCCTGCTATCCGAGCAGATACATACCTTCTCCTGGGTCCGATTTTGGTCGGCCCCCAGAACACCGTATGTAAGTAAATTCAACTAGCTCGGCCTGGAGTGCGGTAGTGAATTTACCAGGGGAAAGGTTTTACCTATCACATTGCGTCGCCTATACACCCCCGCATCCGCTCTGTTCCCACTCTTGGTTCATCCATGTACCAGATGTCTCCATTGAACGGTAATCCAGTTCGACCCTCTATCCAGTTGGTTTTACTGGTGAGGGTGATCTTATATTTATTGTCAAGCAGGACGTAGACACCCGTACTGTCAGAGGGCATCCATAAGAGCCTCTCCTCAGCTACCTCTGTTGAAAGTCTATTCAGGTCCCTTACCTTTCTATTCATGTTTTCCACCCAGTGCATTGCCTTTGCTGCTTCTGCTTTCAGGGTGACATCAAGAGGTGGTATCCCCGTCAGTATCCCCATCGCCTCGATCGGTGTTGATCTTGGGGCTCCCGTTATACTCTTAAAATCAACCCTCTTAGCTTGTTAAGTCGGTTGGCTACCGACTTTAAACAGACTCTCGTCCACCAAACCAGTGCTGCATACGTCAGTCTGGGTTTGAGAATTGCCTCATACAAACATTTCATGGTCTCCGGTTTCAAGCCCAATGGCCTATTACCAATGGCCCTTCTCAGTTGACAAAGTGTTGCTGTGATCTTGGAACATATATGACTTAGATATTTTTCCATGACAGTTTACCGCCTGGGATTAAACAAGTGTAAGTTAAATCCAATAGTTCACTAATCATTTTTAACACACCTCCTCTTATCCTTTAAGTATGCTTGAATCAATAGAAAACTGGAAGATAATTCTAGACATAAAGCTAGATAACGTAGAATAATTATAACACCAGAACCGAAACAATCACTATAAAAGTTCTACTATGCAATGGAATCAACTACTTATTGTCAAGAAATAATTAATTCTTGTAATATTTTAGCAATTATTTGTTATTATCGGTCTTGAAATCGTTTTTAGTGACTTACTCTGTATCTTTTTCATTCACATGACGTCTTTTGCAATACTTATATTTTCCGTTTTATCTATATTTGAAAAAATGTCTATAATATGTGTATAATCTCGTTGCATAAACATATTCATCAGTTTCATCACATATTGTATATTACATATTCTGCCCTCAAGTACGTTGCATTATATTTTGGTATTTTGTAGAAAACTACTCTTATTTCTCTTATCTGAAAGATGCTCAATACCAGTAGTCACAACGATTTTTATAATACACAATGTACACGGTTGATTATACCAATTTGTTCCTATAAATTATCGTATAAAAATATAACATTATACATTAGTAGATTATAAAAGTTATATTCAACTATATACGTATAAAATATTATAATTAACAACCAGAAATATACTTCTGGATATTGTCCAGAAGTAGCAATCTTCTCTGAAGTATAATAAATAGCTTCACTCATAAGCGGTCAATGTCAGTATACAAGTATAGCATTATTGAATGGCGCAATTTAGTCCCGATGAATATATATAGTTGTTCTCATCTGTTTTGTTTATGCACATCTATGCTGCATACCAATTCTCCATGAATTCCCATGTCGAAAGAATCATTTCAGTAGAACAGTTGATACCTAGACGTCATCAGTCAGTAACAATGGATGTAATTTAAATGTTTAAGGTCACAGCTGCTATACATATACAGTGCTATTCAAAAGTCCCCTCCCCCCCTCTTATCTTTTTAACGATTATACATAAACTAGTGAAATTTGGTAACTGAATATTAAGGGTTGTAAACTTCCCTACTAGTGATGATAGATGACGTATGCGTCAAAGATGACGTCACAAGGTCATTGTGACCAATAATTTTAAATGGAACCCTATGGCAAGCGACACCTCTTTTAAAAGGTATCGAAAAAACGTATTCAATGATACTAATATTGTTTGTATTTATGGTAGTTTTGATGGATTAAATCAGTAATCAGTAAACTTGGATAATAATTTTAATTACAGATTCAAGAATCAGTACCTACTTATAGTAATTGTTCGAAGTGAGCTCCATCTACTTCCTGACAGTAAAACATCCTATTACGAAACTCTTCTCGTACTTTTTCAAATGTGTCTGCGGAAATAGTCCTACATTCTGTAACAATACGTTGTTTTAAAACATCAATATTGTCAGGCTGAGTGGCGTAAACCTTCGATTTAAGATACCCCCACAGAAAAAAATCTAAAGGTGTGAGGTCCGGTGATCGAGGCGGCCATTCCATTGAACCTCGTCGTCCCATCCATCTACCAGGATATTCTTCATCCAAATACCGTCTTACTGCACCGTAATAGTGTGGAGGAGCACCATCCTGTTGGAATGTTATTTCCAAAATGTCGAATTCATCTTGATTATCTTCCAAAATTTCAAGGATTAACGGTTCTATTGCATTTTGCAACATCTGCAGATACACCTCACCGGTTAAGTTGGTATTTAAAAAAACAGGCCCAACGATGTGGTTTCCCAGTATACCTGCCCAAACATTGACCTTCTCGGGATACTGAGTGTGTGTTTCACGAAACATGTGAGGATTTGCGTCACTCCAATATCTCACGTTTTGTGTATTTACATTTCCATTTAGATAGAAAGTACTTTCGTCACTAAAACAAATTGTTTTGACATAGTCTGGCTGTTGGTTAATTTTAGTCTCCATATTTTCACAAAATTGCAGTCTTCGGTCTGGATCGTCGTCTGAGAGTTGATGAACTATTTTTAATTTGTATGGGTGAAATTTGTTTTTTTTTCAACACCCTGTGCACTGTACTTTGACTGACTTCACAGGTTGATGCAACTTGAGTTGTTGAAGAAGTAGGATTTACTATTACTTCTGCCAGTATATCAATTTTTTTCTCATCAGAAATTTGTGGTCTGCCAGATCGTTTAGCATCATTAATACTACCCGTTGTTTTAAACTTACGAAGAAGATCTCTCAAATAAATCCGTTCGGCTGCATGAATATTTTCTCCAGTTTCACCAAGTATTAGGATCGCTGCTACTTTATCACCTAAAACACGTACCATTTCTCTTCTTGAAGCACTTAAACGTTCAGCTCACAACAGTTTAACAAATTATTGAATGTACAAATATTTTAAAATTACCACAAGGTACTAAAACACTTATACGTTCGATCAACAATACACAAATTATTAAATGTATAAA
The DNA here is from genome assembly GCA_037954035.1 of Rosalia funebris. Classification (NCBI taxonomy): domain Eukaryota; kingdom Metazoa; phylum Arthropoda; class Insecta; order Coleoptera; family Cerambycidae; genus Rosalia; species Rosalia funebris. Next base: position 19,911,727 of record JAZFAV010000026.1, on the reverse strand, counting down.
AACTTTGACAGCTAAAAAAACATCAAATTGGGGAGACTTGCAAAAACGTCAGATTATTTACTATCCAACTATCCAGTGGCGGAGCTTGAATTTTAAATTTTATTATTAACTGATTTAATTCATCACAGCTTTGCGGTTTTTGAAAGCCAGTTGTCAAAACTGCCGTAAACAGACACAATATTAGTATCATTGAATAGGTTTTTTCGATACCTCTTAAAAGAGGTGTCGTTTGCCATAGGGTTATATTTAAAATTATTGGTCACAATGACCTTGTGACGTCATCTTTGATGCATACGTCATCTATCATCACTAGTAGGGAAGTTTACAACCCTTAATATTCAGTTACCAAATTTCACTAGTTTATGTATAATCGTTCCAAATATAAGAGGGGGGAGGGGACTTTTGAATAGCACTGTATACATAAAAACGATTATAAACACATCTATGCTCAGGTAATTGCACCACAATACTGGCCCCAGTCCCTCACAATAGATACCAGTACGAATGACATTATCGGAGCTATCTATATAGGAGAACGCTATTAGATCGTTTATCCATGTGGTGGCTGTAGAACAACGTGCTGGACTTTTATAGCTCCGCATCGGATAATTTGAGTACCCATCGTATTCGTGCTTATATTATTATTATTTGTCCATCCTGTATATCTCAACTTATTATTAAATTATTAATATGATTAATGGATATTAGAAAATATTTAAAATAACGTATTGAATTTCGAAAGAAATTATTAATCATTAAATAAATCATTTTTTGCAGAAATGAAACTTTTGCAGGCAACCAGATAAATCAAACTCAACATTAGGGTTTCATTAAATGAAGTTCTATTATTTATTTAAACTGCATTTTTAAAATAACAGATATATTCCTTAATGTTATCATATATATTTTGTACATGTAGTGAACACCTGAGGATTGGAACAAATTCGATAAAATTCTTACTGCACAAGTGAATCAAAATACAAGGATAGATTGATTAATTTATTTTAGATGCACTTTTTTGCATATACGTAAATTTTTTGACATCATTGTTAATATATGATGTTATTGACAGCTTTTTAATGGTAATACCCTTATCTAATGATGTCATTTAATAGTAAGTTGCGTATTATATGAGATGTTACGTAATAACTCGTTCTCAAAATTTTTAAATTAAATTTAAACTACTTTTTGAGAATTTCACTTTTGGCTGTTCCAAATAGTGCTTTTACGTTATTTTGACGTGACTTTCTTTAATTTTCCCTTTTTCTAAGAGTTTGATTGTTGTAATCAAATGATTACTTGTGTTTCTTGGACTATATAGCAATTTTATTTTTCTACTGTCGCAAATTTCGAAAATATTGTGCTTTTAAGTGAAATGCTACGAATTTAATGTTTTATGATGATCGGTTACGGTACAAGACCAGGTTCCAGTGAGTAGATAAAATTGCAAGTACTGGGTTTCTGAAAGCCCTCATTGGGCAATAGAGGTACGCATACAGTTTCCAGAGGACATCAACATATGGACAGGAATTGTTGGTACCATAATTATGGACTCACATTTTATTGACGGGGCATTTACTGCTGAAAAGTGTTTACGATATGCCTTTACTTTATATATAAGTGTTTACGAAAGCACATAGCTTTATCAATTGTGGCATTGTCTCTAATAATACCTCAAATACCAATATAATCAATATCATGATGGCACGCCTCTATATAGTTCTCGAATTGTGCTTGATTACCTAAATACTGCCTTTCTCAATAAGTGGATTGGTAAAGAAGGAGCTATTGAATTGCCAGATAGATCACCGGATCTAACCCTGCTGCAGTAATTTTTGTGAAGTAACCTGAAATCTAAGGTATATTTGAACAAACTAAATACTATTGAGGCACTAAACGACATAATTTTGAACGAAGTAAGACTAAATTCACGTTGAAATGTTAATTAACGTTTTACGTTAATTAATATTAAGAATTTCTTTTCTGGCATGCAAATTATCACATATCGTATATAGAGATGAATGAAAATTTGAACGTTTAATTTAATGGTTTTTGTTTGTATTAACTTTTAGTGTATTAGTTTGTATTAGTGGTGTCAATATCTATATTCATTAGCCATTATTTTTTTGTGTAATGTTTTGTAAAGAAACTGTGCTATTTTTAATATGTCGCTATTGTCTGTTATGCATCCCTTTAATGTGTTTGGTAAGTCGCTTGTATTGCGTGTGTTTTCATATTCCCTACATGGTAGTAATATATGACTTACAGTTAACGCAGCTTGGTATCTCGGACACCTTGGTTGCTCTATTCTTTGCTGTAGATAGGAATATGTGAGCCTAGTATGTCCTATTTAAGAAGTGCAATTAATTGAAACTTCCTCTCTTCGAGATACCTTCCAGGGTATCTTAACATTTCATCAAATAAGTCAATTAAATAAGAATGTGGCCATTTAAAAAAATGTTTATGACGTCGTAATTCCAACAGTGATGACTGATAAAAAATATATATGTATACCAAAAATTCACATCTAAATAACAAAATAGGTATGTCTGGGCATTATTTTCTTACTTGTCCAGTAACAGTTTTATAGAATTATTTCCAACCTTTATGTATTCACTAAAAATATTACATTTTAATTTATTAATAGACTGTTACTATATCGTTGGGGATAATTATTATATAACTGGAAATTAACTAAATTTCTGTTTATTATCCTATCTTCGATTAAATTATACAACTTTAACGTGAACACCTCGGCTAACAAATACGATCAATTCAAATAGATTATGTACAAGGTTTCACTAATTAATTGTGATTGTTCGAGGCAAACAAAAATCTATTCGCAAACGATGTATAACAAATTATTTCCTTTTCTCCAATTAGTTCTCGGGTTGCATTAATAAATTTACGATTGACGTGGGAAATATATCCGTATAATGCGTCTACTCTCAACAGCTACTAATTGTCCAACAATTTATGGCAAAACTAACAATGTTGTCCGATCAAATGTCAGGATATTTTTGTTCGTCGCGAAATGATTGTAGGCATTAACTTTATCGTTCTGAAAAATGACGGTGCAGAAGTAATATTGCATCAACGTGTTTACAATGTAATTTAATATTACTCATTTTTATGTTTTGTTTTTATTAATCCTTTCACTGAGATATAAAACGTCCTTAAAAGTTTGCGATTTTTATTCTGACGTTTAATGATGATTACAAATATATGCAAAATAGTGACAAAACGTTGACGTTACTTAAAGTAATACTTAAATTAACATTTTCTTGAAACCAAAGATACCTTGGAATATGCGTTTAATCCATTTCAATACTTATAAATAAGTTGAATAAAAATACCCATCTGACTGCTTATCTGAAATATACTCGTACATATAGTTCACGTAAAGAATAAATTCACCTTCTAATTGATTTATTTTACAATTTAGTTCAGAACCATTTTAAGTTCCTTGTAATATTTCTTGTAAAATTTCTTGTTTAAGATATCAAAGTGCATAAACTTGTTATATATATATATATATATATATATATATATATATATATATATATATATATATATATATATATATATATATATATAACATTTCGCCCATTGTGCTACAACCTACATCCCTTACTATTTGCGAGCAGTAGTCTAATCTAGGCCTACCTCTGCCTTTCTTCACTCCTATTTCTGCCTCCAAACTATCGCGGACTATTCCCCCATGTCTCAGCAAGTGGCCTACCATTCTATCCCTTCTCTTCTTTATGTTTTTCCACATACTTTTTTTCTCGCCGACTTTCTCTAACACTTCTTCGTTTCTAACCCTATCAGTCCACGGTATTTTCATCATTCTTCGGTAACATCATATCTCAAAAGCTTCTAATTTCTTCCTACTTGCTTCCCCTACCGTCCAGGTTTCGCAACCGTATAGTGCCGTGCTCCATACATATGTTTTCAAAAATCTCTTCCTTGTTTCTAAGTTTATTAGCCCCGAGCATAAAAGTGCTTTCTTGTTGTTAAAAGCTATTCGACCCTGAGCTATTCTTTGTTTTATATCTTTATCGCTTCTTCCGTCCCAATTTATTTTACTTCCTAAATAAGCGAAGTCTTTAACTTCCTCCAATCTTTCATTATTAATCTGTACTTTCGTTTTTGCTCTGCTCTTGCGCCCTCTGCACACTAACACTTTAGTTTTGTTTTTATTCACCCTCATTCCGTATTCCTCTATCAACACTACCTCCATTTCGTTCAATGCTGATTCTAATTCCTCCTTACTAGATGCTAATACTGCTATATCATCCGCGAATCTCAGCATTTTTAATTTCTGTTCCTGTACTTTAATCCCGAATTTAATATTTTACCACATTAATCGCCTCTTCGATGTACAGATTAAAAAATAGTGGGGATAGCGTACATCCTTGTCTTACTCCTTTCCACATTCAGACACAATAAAATTTCTATTACTCACTCTGATTGAGTGATTACTCACTCTGCAAAAATTTAAATTAACTAAGAATAAAATGGAAAAAACGCACAATGAAAAGTGTTCAGCTCTGGTAAACTTTCTTGTGTAGAGTTATTTGTAGTCTTTAAGATATAGAAGATTTTGAAAAATAACCCTATGGATTCTCTCTTAACTCAATATTAATTCTATGTTGTGATGTGGCCAAAGTAGTCTTGGGGTGAAACTGATTTATTGTTCTACCGCATTTAGGATTTCTATACCTTTCAACCACCTTTTGTATATCGTATCCATGGATTCAAAATATTATAGTTTATTTCATTGCTATTTGCCAAATAAAAAATCTAGAAACATACCGTGACTTGCTTTTATGGCTATCAGGTAGACTGTTCCGTGTATTGGCAAGATAAGACAGTTTTTTATTTGGCAAATAACGATGAAATGAATAGTGCATCTCTCTATTTCGGTTTACATACTTGTACGTAAACAAAATTTACACGTATAAGAGCACACGTACTTGGTGTTCAGGTAGAGGTTACTGACTGTTTTATCATCGTATACTTTTGTAGTTGCCTATTAAATTTAAATACTATTATATCTGTAATGTAGTCTGTTATAATGCGAATAAAAGTGATAATGTATATGTTACAGTTTATCTCTATGACCTGAAATATTTAAAAAAACGCATACAAATAGATAATCAGTAAGTTTCACTACAAAATGTTAATATAGCCCTAATTGAATTTAATAAACGTTCATTGCTACCTATCAACTCCAGATATAATATAATATATAATAACGTATTTATTATATTTAATATAAATGAATCATTGTCGTCTCGGTATACCACTAAGGCTGTATTAAACTTTTATTTCTTAAAAATAAATCAAACTAACTATTTTAATTTACTTATGCAACAGTCAAAAATAGGAAATTATTTAAACACATTTTTATTGGGAGAATTAAATCTTTAAATGTTAATAGAAGCGAAAATATAACAAGTAGGTATATAAAACAAATCGTACATGTTAAAATAGAATTTTTATGTACAATTAAAAAAAATCTATTGATCTATTTGAAAAGCATATATTCGTTCATCGGTGAGGTTTTGGAATATTCCGGGAAAATGGAATACAATCTTATGTTTTCAAAATTTCCCTAAAAAAATTGAAGTTGAGGGTTCTGTTCTTATTTCTTTCTCAAATTATAAATTTGCCTGATAGGAACAAACAAAAATATGTTCTAGGAGATTATTTTTTTTTATTATTAATTATCAACACTAACATAAACTTTTATAAATCGAAGTCAAAAATAATAAGTAGTTTTGAAGGATCACTATTTTTTTATAAATCAATTTTATGATAATATAATAACAATAGTATACAAGTTTATAAGACTAAATATTACCAATAAAATACAAACTGTGTAGAAAAAACATTATTATGTACAAATAAAACAAAATATGGTCTCAATAATTCCATATGAGTACTTACCCACACTGTCCCTTACCGCACTGCCCCACAATATATTTTTATTAAGTATTATTATTTAAAAGAACATGTTTTCTTCATTCCGGAGAAAAAGTGATCCTTAGGTTATTTTTTGTACATACATTTTCCAGCTAATCAACGTTTTACTAAAATAGACGTGATAACAAGTCTTCAGAAAAAGGATTACGGGTTACCATTTTATACATGCTTTTTCATTCTCAAATCATATGGTGTCGACACGAAAATAGCCCCATTATTTTTGAGGTTAAATACGGGAAGTTCTGTAAATGAAAAGAAAGCAACTGGATCTACTTTGGGCTATTTTGTTAATTAAAAACTGATCACGTCTTGAGTTATTTTATCGTTCATAAGTAGAGGTGCCCACTTAGATATCTCATCAGTAGCGCCACCGTATATAATTTACTACGTATAGATAGTACAAATGTATATAGCAGATATTATAAATGTATATTTATATAATATATAGGTAGTTAAACACAATTCCAAACTAAACCAAATTGTACTGTATTGCTTGTACCTACATCGAGTCTCTATGAAAAAGTCTACGCGGTGGTATCTCGGTTATGGAGGATTTACCACTGTAAAGTGTAATACCACTGAAACAGCACTCACGGTGGACAGTTTTATTCATAAGGCAATGAGACTGATATGCCAATGATATTGTCTTGTCTAACTTTGAGGTGTTGTTTCTAATTTAATATGATATAATACGCATATCTTTCATTAAAACGTATTTCTTTAAAGCATTAAATTTAATCCCTACGGCTTATTCTTCTTCTTAAAAAACTTAAGGTAATTCAAAAATCAATTAAAAATATTACTTTTCCGCAGTCCACTATAAGCGGAAAAGTAATGTAATCGTGTAAAGAAAAAGTGAAAAAAGAAAATTTTTTTATGGGTTTATTTTTCGTTTTTCGGCCTAAAATCCAAAAAAAAATTGTTTTTAAAAATGTTTTGCTGTGTGTGTGTCGTCGTTGTTGTCGTTGGCATTTATTCTTGTTAGCACGATAACTCAACTAAATCGTGTCTGATCGATCGGGTTTTGACTAATTCTGATCGGGGATGTTTTCCAGATGACACCTATTGATTTTGAGGTGGATAGGACACACCCCACCCTGTCCATGGGTCATGAAAAAGCACGATGGTGGACTATTTGAGAAATTTGTTTTGTTATACGATAACTCAACTAAATCGTGTTGGATCGATCGCATTTTGACTGATTCTGATCGGGAATACCTCCCAGACGATATCTATTGATTTTGATGTGGATAGAACACATCCCATCCTGTCTATAGGTCAAAAGAAAGCACGACGATGGACTATTTGAGAATAATTTTTTTATTAACACGATAACTTAACTAAGTCATGTCGGATCGATCGGAATTTTGACTGATTCGGATCGGAGACGTTTCCCAGACGACACTTATTGATTTTGAGGTGGATAGAACATACTCTACCATGTTCATGAGTCATGAGAAAGCACGAGGGTGAACTATTTGAAAAAAGTAAAACTGGCGCACTCAATTTCGAGATAGAGTTGTTCTACGTGCGGAAAAGTCCGTTTTAAGGTTTTAAAACTGTTTATATTAAAATTATAATAACATACATTTAATTTTAAAGTGTCTTAGTATTTATTGATATAATATAGGGGTGTACTCAAACAGATACTATTAATAGAATTAATTTAAATAATTTCAGAGATTATTTCAATTAATCTCTTTCAATAATAAAAGAGTTATTCCCATTTTCATCTCGTTCTTTGACAGTGAAATAGCTAACTAGTTTTTAAATTCAAATTACTTGAAAAAATCTAAACTGTGGCTAAATACGAGTACATCAAATATGATTTTGCTTAATCTACAGGATAACGAATGAATTGTTCACTCTGTATTTATGTTATTCATTCAGCCTTTGCCTTTCTCAGGTTTACACACGGGCTTACTTTTAAATATTAATTTTAGTTATCCGCTTCATAAATAACTGTGACTCTCTATTCTGTCAATTAATACTTTATTAATCAACTACCGTAAACTCAGTGCCTTATTGCATCAATAATGAACTACCGTTGTTTTTATGTTCAAGGTTATGCTTCCTCACATTTTGTATTTAATTGATGGATACTTAGTTTTCCTACATTAATTTATAGAAATACTTGAATACCACCAAATAAAAAATAAGCTTTTATAAATCCGAACAGGATTTTTCACGCTGTGCAGCGTTTTGTACGAACAAGTATTAAACGACGTAAGAGTGCTCGTGATAAACAACAAGTGAGTTGCATTAATCGATTACTCGAAAAAAAGAACCTCCAGAAGTCTTAAGAGGCTATTAAGGCGCTAATATGTCTGAACTAAAAACGTTTTCAGTGATAAGGCAATCTATATTTAAAAGCACAATGGGTTAATACCACAATACAAACAAAATTGTATATAAATATCCTTCCTTGTACACCCACATTGCCTGGTACATCAGAGAGGACTGAGGTGGTGTTGGTAGTGAATCCACAGGTGTCTGGAATCTACCTACGCTATCCGTGTTCCGGGCAGAAGAACAACAATGTAAACACAAAGTGGCATAAGACATTATGAGCATTTGCCAACAGACTGACTTAATGTCTCGTTTTGGGCGATTTATTTCGGCACTTATCATTTTTGCGTGTCCCCCATCTCACATTATAAAATTATAGAGGCAGATCGTTATCTCGTAATTTATGCATGCATAAAATTATTTACCTGAAACGTTATCTCATTCGGAAATTTAACGATTTCTAATTTGATGTAAAATGTTCTTAGGAATGCGAACATTATAGTTTTCTACCTAGACATTGTGTCATTGGTTAAGAAGCTTTTACATTATTCCTGGGTTAAAATAAAAATAGGAAATTAAAGTAAATTATGCAGCGATTTTTGTGATAAGAAGTATACGACTGTATTATTTTAACTACACTGAAAGAAGAGAATATTAACAATTAAGAAATGGATTTATTTGTATTTTTATTCTACATTATAAAATGGGCTAATTTTGCAGAATTTGTCTAGGGTTATATTCAGTTTTCAAAGTGAAAAGAATTAGGAATCTAATTAAATTATTTAAGACGGATTTATTAACTGAATAAAAAAATTATACGTCAGTAAAAATGTATTTTTATATTGTATATGTTCTCTTACTTATGTAAACCTCACATTTATATATTTTCTGTGCCAATATTGTACATCTATTCATGATTTAATAAACGAGAACTACCCAATAAATATTATATTCCACTCCTACGTATATAATAAATATTATATTCCACTCCTACTTCTTGACCATTGTTTAATTCTCTTCAAATAATATTTACATATCGAGAAATTTGTTTTTGTAGTTATTTTTCACATATACTAGTAGCAGGTGATAGACAAAACTAAGTAGATTCTGATTATCATACAGATTAACAAAATTTAGGATGAGGAAACTCATTTGTTGGTAAGAAAATTGCAGAGAATGGACAGCAACAATGTGAATTTATTTAGAAGGTGTTAACAATTTACTATTGCTTTCATTTGGTATGGTGGTTAAAAGGGGTTGATGGACTCTGGATTAAAAAAAAACATGAACAAATCGTCTCGTGAGAGTTTTTTTTTTACTGGATAAGTTTAAAACAAAAACTCTTACGAGGCAATTTGTTCATCTTTGTTTTGTCTCGTAGACGTATACTGTTTATTAACTATAAGAGGCCTAAATTCAACACTCATAAAAAGTTTACTTAATATTTTTATATGGTAAATGTTTTATTATATAAATAATATGATATGATATTTTATATGGTAAATATATTATATTATCAATTGGTGATTGCTAATTCCTTACGTATTAATTAACGAAACTATTCATTAAAGAAGACTTAAATTTAAGACTCGTAAGAAGTTTACTAAGTTTCTCGTTACTTTCTTACAGTCATAAGATGAATTTCTAAAAATATCAATTGATTGTGGAAAACTTTCTAGGAAATATAGGCGGCATTATGGCGATGGCCAAAACACCGAAAAAGTAAATGGTTTAAAATTTTCAGTTAAATATGCTGCATAAAATACATATTTTCATTAAATCAAGCTTTTAGCAGCAATATTTGAGGAATATCTTCAACATATATCTACTATAGACAAAAATCATTGACATTAAACGAAACTCTGAGTTCCTATTATTTGTGCACACCATTTAATACAGTGAATGAGTAAGTTGGCATAGATATACTTTTGTTTCTAAGGATCTATTTTTGTATATAAGGATCTATATATCTATATTTGTATATAAGGGTTATTAACGATTAACATTAAAAATGTAAAATGGATGCTGTTAAAGCCTTCAGGCAGGTGTACATCGGTATATACTTATTCGAGAAACGTAGAAACATACTAGAATGTTGAAAATTGGCAAAAAAAAATATAATCATGGCGATTCAAATTAGAGAATCATTACCATGTTGCCGAAATATAATTCAACTTCAGGTACATCATGATTATTGTGTAATTCTCTTTAAATAATATTTCCCTATTAAGTAAACTTTTATTTTCATAGCATATAATTTATTATGTTCGTCAACTTATACACCTATATTGTTACATATGCTTGGAAAATTCTCGAATAAAATCATAATACAAGATGTGAATCTCATTATTATCTTACTCATACAGTCTCAAAAAAAACTATTATGACGCTATTAATTTAGTTGTTGTAGATGGATATCTTGTTTATTATCTTTTTTTTTTCAAGTTATGATTCCCAAAACAAAAATAGGTAATGCAAAGAATGAGCTTATAATTTGGCTTTCCCAAATATGTTATGAGGTTACAGTGGTCTGTTGAAAATACCTAATACTCGTATTTAGTTTTCACGATGTTAAAACGTTTATTATTTGCTTAGTATTCCTTTCTCTTTTTACTAAGACTTTCCTTAAAATTTACTGGTCCCTAAGAGAAACCTACAAAGAGCTCCAAATCTAACACTGAAGAATAAGAAATTTACTAAGTTTTTTGACATTTCCATGCCATAACTATCTAGGGTAAAGACATCAATCTATCATCATCATCATAAAACTGGTGATTGGTAATTTCTATAGGTGTCAATTATTAAAATTATTGGTTAGTTAAAAAGCCCTTGATTAAGCAATTGAGCAATTGATGTGTTTTTCATAAAGAATAAAATTCTAATTTCCAATAAATTAAATTTGCAGCTGTGTGAAGTCTTAACACATTCGAATTAAATAAATATCATATATAATTAAATAATACATGATTTGAATTTTGCAATTGATATGTTTTACATAAAGAATAAAATTCCGATTTCCCTTAAATTAAATTTGTAGCTGTGTGAAGTCTTAACACACTCGTATTAAGAAATGTTATTTTAAATAAAATAAAGCTAGACCTATTTTGTATTTCACATGGAGTAGAGTCTAGAGTTAAAGGATAAATGGGTGGAAATATAGAATATGGGTATTCTAAATAATATTTGTCGTTGCTCTGATATAGTGTTGATATTTGTTTAAAAGTATAATCTTTCTTCCATTGATAACATATACGTCACTTTGTTCGAATACATTTACATACTTCTATTAGTGAAAAAGATTTAACATACAGAATCCAGTTATGTATTTATTAGCAGGGGCAGAATTAAATATGTTAATTTGAAGAAACAAGTACCCTTAGTTTTTAATGTCCAAAATTTTTACTGAATAGTTTAAAGTATATTTATACATTATGAAAATATACGTGGGGTAGACATGTACGACGGATTTTTAGGCCTACTAAAAACAAGGCGTGTTTTATGTAGTATTTTGAAAATAATGCGAATAGTTATATATTAAATTTCTCTATAACAGCCAACTTCATATAATTTTTTACACAGCAAGTATTAATAAATTATCAGCATACTTCAAAAGATTTCAGTGTCGTAATCAACAAAAATACAATATAAGTTATTATCACAGAAATGATCATTTACATCAGATACAAATATGAAGAATAATATTGGACCCACTGACTCCAATACACCTGAAGATGCATAAAATTTACTGGTATATATAATGCATCAAATTTACTGGTATAACTGGATTTAAAAAGTAAAAATATTGCAGAAATTTAACAAAATATTTATGAAAGCTAGCTCCCCAACTATTACAAGCTCCCTAGATATTAATAAATATAGAAAAATGACTTACCATTGAAAAACAAGTTTACGAATATACCTGTACAGTGTGGAAGAAAGTATGGACTACCCCTAATAATTTGGTAGTCTTCAGGTTTTATGGAAAACGCTTGAACACGTTGCGCGTCGATTTAGTTTTCCATTTTCCCACATTCTGTTAGAATTCATCTGACATCTGACGTCATGCATTTGACATCTGTCAAAAGCATGACGTCATCGACATTTTTATTAAATGACAATATATGGCGTGTAATACATCATTTGAAAGCTCTTGTTTCACTCCTACGTACGTTCCTAGATTTTTTGCAATTCTGTTGTGCCCTTTGAAAATGGCGACCGTTGAATTGTGAAAATTATCTTAAATTAATTCCCAGTGAAAGAATAACTTTTTATTGTTTTATCAGCAAAAAAGTAAACTATTGAACATAAGTTTTATTATCAATCAAACTAACAACGCTTAATATTAAATAAAACAAAACAAGAACACAACAAAGAACAATCAAATAAATAAACTAAGAATGATTTGTTAAGGATAAAACACATAAAACTTATTTCAGTAAATGCTGAAAGTGACGACCTTTCACAGCTTGACAGTGCCCAAGTCTAGAAACAAATTCTTCTTGAACATTTCGTATCATTTCTGGTGAAATTTTTCGTATTTCCGTTCTTATGCGGCACTTTAGATCATCAATATCTTTTGGTTTATTTCAAAAAAACAAATGAATTCTAACAGAAATTGGGAAACTGGAAAACTAAATCGACGTGTTCAAGCGTTTTCCATAAAACCTCAAGACTACCAAATTATTAGGGGTAGTCCATACTTTTTTTCGACATTGTATATACATAATCTAGATATGGTCTAAGGCTCTAACATAAATTCTGTATTTCGAATAGTACCATTTTTATTAAACATCATAACTCTAGTCTAATTATTTTACAAAGAAAATCTGCCTCCTTGCAATTTGTACGCCCAGCAATTAATATATCTAATTCAACTGTTACTTTATTTCAAGTGTAGCGACTGAAGCATTTCAAAAAGAATCTTAACAAAATTCGGTATCAGAAGGAATTTGTTAAATCGAGTATAATAGTCCTACAGAATTGGAGATGAGTTCAAAGCTCTGAAAATATTGGGTCTAAATATCTACTTACCGACTATAACAACATGACCAAACGACGCGGGATTTTCGATCCCCGTGCAATTCCACCTATGATGTCTGAACTGATATCGACACTCGTTGGTGGCTAATCGTATTCCGTCTCCGACAGCTACCATTGCATCTGGTGACGTCCTACACATCTCCCTTTGGCGACTGGTGAGCCCAGGAATTATAGTACAAAATGCCGCTTCGAATGTCACACCATAAACTATCCTGAAAAGAGAAAAATAAATCATTAATCTGGCATGAAACTTATGATTGTCATGAATTTGTTTAGGTTGTAATTTAGGTTGTAATAAAACCTAATATACTCATAGTTTGTCTATGTTTCTAATTCAATTTTTAATTGCATTTCATTTAAATTTTGCAGATTTTGATATTTACATAAAAATTTAAGAGAGCTAGTAAAAGATCATCGCATTGAACCTCATGCGCGTATATAATTGGGACACTACATCCTCCAACATATGTGGTTACAAGGCCTGTATAAAATCATCTTTTATATCTCTTATCCAGGCCTTTTAAGAATATTTTAGAATTTTAAGAACACATGACACATGAATCAACTTAGTTGTGAAATTCAGTTTAATAACGATAATACAGAAAGATAGTGAAAACCTTACACATGCTTACGTTTTTATTAAAAACAGTGCTGGATTGATTGATAGAAAATCAAAAGCGCAGAACGGGCGCTAGTGAGTGCTGATTGCCACACAATGGGACGGCGGAAAATAATGAACACATTATTGAAGTAAAATACCCTGAGTAGTGAGAAGAGTGGACTACTGCTGAAAATCGTACTAATTGTAATAGAACTCTTGATATATTCCATTATAATGCAGAAGATATTGAGTAGATGGGTAGGTAGCCTGTTTTCGTGCGGAAGGTGTAATCGATACTGCTTTTCATAATCTGTAATTTTGTTTCTCACAATCTATATTTATTGAGCAATTCTCAACTGATTCATTCTCATTCATCGATCGATGATACTGATCGCCAAATAATAAAGGTGGATGAATGTCGAGTAACTCTTTGAAGGAAACCAAGAAAGATTTTGACAGTGATAGTGATCCGAGACCAAAAGCCGTAGATTTTTCATCGATAAAGTAATATATAAGAAAAATTAGAAAAAGACTGGCTTCTATATCTAGAAGTTATATATGTACAGAATAGTTCTATATTCTTTCTATATAGAATCGAAGGGCCACGAATTATTTTAATCATTTGTTCGTATGCGGTTTAATGGTCCCATCGATCATACATTAGTCTATTTTGAATTTTGAATGTCTTTTGAATAATCTTTATACACAAAAGATAAAATATAATGTTGTTTATACTACGATTTAATTGAACAAAATGATAATGTTACCTTCTGTGGAAATGTATTTTCTTTATCCAATAGTTTGCAAAAGCATCCTTAATTGAATTAGATACTGAGTCGGTTTTGATATCTCTCTTATTATTTGTTTTACCAGCTGTAGTGTACATACCAATTATTTTATTTAGTAGTGCATATATAATAACAATGCACAGGTAATGTTAACTTAATTCCAGTATAACGTATACCATAATAACTTAATATACAATATAACTTAATAATACAATAGAAAAGCTAATCAAGTTATATAATTAAATCTAATCGATCCTGTTTCCAAAACAAAAAAAATATGCTAATGAATAATAAAGCAAATTAGTGTAAACTAAAATGATTACGAAATATGAAATGAAATTTATAAACAGTCTATTTCGTACATAAAAAGTGAAAATGCTCCCACGCCAGAAAATCCTTGACTTTGAAGAGATTCCCATCTGGCGGCCTCCAATTTTTTTATGAGTGGGCTATGTATTTTTTATATCATATGTTTATTGTCAAAACTAATTATTTCATTCTTTTGATTTAGTATATAATTACATGCAGTTATGAATATTAAAATATCAGTGTATTAATTATGTATCGTTTTTTTTATAATACTAAGATATGTTATATAAAAAATGTGTCATTTTTATAAATAATAGTTAATCTAATTAAACATGCTACTTAAATATATGTATACAACTAATTTTAGATATTTGAATAAGCGTAACATAAATATTTACTTTAGAGTATATATTCCTATAATGATGTTGCTATTTGGTTGAAAGCTATCTCATGCCATAAACCATAATTTTAAATATAAATATACCTATATTATGGTATTTACAATTTTATTAATAAATTGTGATATAATATCATGACAAATAATAATTGATATTGATTACATATTTTATAATAATTGATGGTATGCAAATCGACATTTCTTAATTGTTTTGAATTTATGAATTTTATTTATCATTATTTCATATTATATATCTCATTGCTTCAAGTTACAGTCAATACGATTTAATCTATCAAGCCTCATTTTTTGAGGAGTTAATTGTAAATTTAAATGTATTTAAGTAGAGCTAATAATATTGCATATGTACTAAAACTTTTCACGAAATCAGTTTCAGTTTTCCAGAAATGCTTCAAGATAGTCAGTATTAAATATAATATATGTTCATTTTCTTTTTGACAATAAGTAGATGGATATTTGTCAAAATATTGTATTGTCAAAAAGTCGATTATTCAAATTTATAGATTTTAAAAATTAATATTAAATATTAGGTAAGAGATGAATAAATTTTAATGTCCCACATTTATTTATATACTATGTGATTAAATAACATCCCTGTCCATGGGATGACTTTTTTTAAATTGTGGATGAGTCTCATGAAAGATATGAGGATTCATATCACTTACATTCTGAGTATTCATATTACAATTTAGGAAAATGTGGTTTCAGCGGTAAAACAATGTGTTTTTTAATATTCAGGTTTGCAGCCTATTTTTGCTGACACTATTTCACAAAATTGAAGTTTGCTATCGGGATCACCTTCTGTGAGTTGGTGAACTATTTTCAATTTGTAAGGAAGATTTGTTTATTTGAAGCCCTTTGCTCAATTTTCGGCACAATATTTAAATATTTATATTAACTTTGTCTTCTACATGTTTTTCGATCGCATCCCCATATCCGTGGCACCCTTCAACGGATATGGAATTGGTTCCATTCCATGGTTTAATTATGAAATTGATAACACAGCATTTACATGGTTCAAAAATAAATAAGTCAAATCAACAAAAATAAAAAATTCAACCAAACATTACACTAAATATGTAACATATTTTAAATAAAACTAAGATTGTTTTCTTCTATATTGATTTCTCTAATAATAATAATATGGAATTTTTTTGATGAAATTAAAATTTAATTTTTTTGTAAATTTCAGCCATTACATGACAAAATTTACAATATACGTTCATTTGTTGCAAGAAAAATACCATTACTGTTATAAAAAATGTATCAGAGCCTGACACCATCTTTACATAAACTGGTTAAATACTGAATAGTTATGATTATTTTGTGGATTTACATGTGGATTTATAAATATTGAAGCTGTATTAGCTTCACTGTTACAATATTGAACATGACTGTTGATTGGTTGTCTAATATTTTAAATAAATGATTCCAATTTCTAAATGTATCCTGTCCTAATGAAATTACATATTTTTATTTAATTGAAACTGTTTAAAATATAAAACCTAATTAAATATATACAAAATAAAACTTGGTAACATTTATTTAGCTCTGCATCGTTTTTAACAAGAAAGAAATATTTAATTTTATTACTATGAGTATGTATTGGCAATCAGAATTACAATAGTATTCTAACAGCTAACTAGCTTAGCTTCTATAAACTGACATGTGTTAACTTAAGACCATGTAGTTCTTCATTGACATGAGGAGGTATTCTCCAGCGACAAGCCCTCCTAAATCTTCCTTCAGATCAGTTGGCCAATTTTTGTTGAGTCTTCTTGCAGTCTATAGTTCCAGGAGAGGATTTAAGCGAATGTTGGTATTACTTTCTAGTTTATTATGATATGTGATACTTTTTTGTTTTATTGAATCTTTGACGTAGGGTACTTTTAAGTCATTGTGAAGTGCATGCCATTATAGGCATATCAAGGGGTACTCGTGATCATGAGTAGTATTTTCATTTAGCTTTTCTGTATTATTTCTAAAGTTCAATGTCATATTTCATATAGGATTGAGAATTATTTCGTAGAGTAAGAGTTTGTTCTCCAATGATAATGACTGGCTTCCTTCCAATTAACCGCCGCCATTGCTTGAGCTTTAAATCTATTTATTTTGGTTTTTGCTGTTTATAAGTAAGTATGTTTTCTAAATACATCACTAGCTATTTTGTACTAGTAGACGGAGTATTTGTATATTGTTCAGAGAAACTGGAGAACACAGATCTGTTCTTAAGGTGAAATTTAGCTACATTGATTTTGTTTTATTGATCTTGATTTTCAGTTTGTTGGTTAATGCTAGTTAATTTAGGTGGTATTGTAGAAAATTGCATGCTACTTCTGGATTTTCATTGGAGAAAAGAATTGTAGTGTCTTCGGCGAAGGGGTCCAATGTAGTATTTCTGTTGTTAGATAAATGTAGTTTATGCACCATATACAGCAAAGACTACTACTATTACATAAGACTAAATAAATATAACGAAAAATTGTTCAATAGTGCGTGTAAGTAAATGTAATAACCAACACAAATACTTATGTGTTTCTATTATTTGGAAAGTCGACCGTATTGATAATATTTAAAATTATTATGCATACAGTTAAATAAATAGAATAATTCAGAAGGAACATCACATCAAGTCATTATAAAAAATGCAGTGAATTATATAAGCAATTTGCATATATAGAAATACTAAAACGGATCTGTTAATTGTAGGTGGTATTACTTTTAAAAACATACTTTGTATGACATATAACCAAAGGAAAAACAGTTGAAGTAAGCATTTAAATTAAAAACTGTGTGGGTATGTGAACATAAATTAATTAGATATTAATTAATAAAATATGTAAATATGAATTATTGATTAATATGCTTGTAAATCTTATTCGAAGAGATATAACATTTGTTTAATTTGTTTTTTATTCAAAACATATTAAATCGTTATAATCTCATTTAATATTGCGTAATATACTTCACAGCAGAATAGATTATGGTGGTATAGTACAAATTACGGCAATATTAGTATTATTGCGTTGTTACCATTGTTTTATATATTTAAGTGATCTTGTGCAATATGTTATACTCCATTTCATAAAAATAAATATCTAATTTATCAGGAAATTACTTGAAACATAAAGTATAATAGAATAATAGGGTATGAATTCAAAAGTATTATAATATCAGTAGTACACTGCCAAAAATTTGCCTTGGTACTATTCATTTCATCGATATTTGCCAAATAAAAACTCTTATCTTGCCGATAATCGGAACAGTTTACCTGGGCCAAGCGATAAAATCAAGGCACGGTATGAGATAAGAGCCGTTTGGGATTTCTTATTTGACAAATAGAGATGAAATAAACTATACATTTTATCACCATCACTGAAATGGAAATTGTGTAAAATATTTCTATTCCTGATTTATAATTGTACACCTACTCAATGTAAAAAACCTCACATTATTATTGTAAAAGTTACATTACATTATGAATGTAAAACTAATAATGGGTGATCCAAATTCAACTTTAGGATTTGAATTACGCGCCATTTGCGTTGTGTGAACGTTGGGAGTTTACATTTTTACAGTTGGTATCGAAACATATGGCAAATTCATCATGGCGTCGTACACTGTACACTAACGCGTAAATATCATACAAATTTATTATGAATACAGGCGATCAGTTACGATTATATTTAGATAAACTTCGACCACTTTTTGGACGCAATAATGTGCCAAGTGAGCGTGCAATTCGTAATCTAGTGCAAACATTTGAAACAAGTGGTATGCTTATTGACAAACCAAGGGTCCGGTATCAATGCAGAGTTCGGTCAGATGAAACTATTGCTCGCGTAAATGATAGTGTGCGTGAAGAACCAACTACGTCAATTCGTCGCTGTTCGCAGCAATTGACTCTTTCATTCGGCACTACGCAACGAATTTTAACAAAATATCTGCATTTAAAAGCGTATAAAATTCAATTGACACAAGAACTTAAAGAAACGGACCACCAGAAACGCCGTACATTTGTGAACTGGTTTTAGGGAACACAGAAATTGATGCTGATTTTTGTAAAAAAATCATATTGTCCGATAAAGCCCACTTTCATTTAAATGGCTTTGTGAATCGCCAAAATTATCGCATTTGGGATAGTGAAAATCCCCATATTATTCAAGAGAAACCAATGCACCCACAAACATGCACTACCTAGTGTGCACTATGGGCTGGAGGAATCATTGGCCCATACTTTTTTGAGGACCAAGGTGGCAACGCCGTTATTGTCAATGTGTCTATCGAGATCAATGTCTATCGAGAGATGGTGAACGGCTATTTTTTCAATAAAACCAACAATTTGAACTTGAATGATATGTGGTTTCAACAGGATGGAGCCACATGTCACATAGTACGTGAAACAGTCGCTTTACGTCAAACCAAATATCCTGGTCGTGTTATCTCTCAGAGGGGTGACATCGATTGGCCACCGAGGTCTTGCGATCTAACCCCATTAGAATTTTTTCTGTGGGGCTATTTGAAGGAAAGGGTTTATGTCAACAAACCCTGCTACGATTCAAGAGCTAAAAAAGAACATCGGACGTGCAATTGCTGAAATAGAGCCAAATTTATGCGAAAGCGTTATGAAAAACTTCGCTAAAAGAATGGTATCATGTCAGCGGAGCCGAGGAGGGCATTTGACTGACATTATATTTCATTTCTAACTTATAAGTTTGTACTTTATACTGATAGCAATAAAATTTGGATTTTTTCAATATTTTGATTTTTATTCAGAAAGAAAATCCTAAACTTCAATTTGGATCACCCTTTATTACACGTCATAGGGGTATTACATTTCACTAATATAGGTCAGATGGCATACATGTATTATGCGGTCGCTGTGTAATTCAAGTAATATTGGCATCTAATTTTACAGATTATGTAGGTTATTTGACTGTTTGTTGTGTATACATTTTGTTCTATATTGGAGAAGTATGAGGTCAACATGGCAAATACGTCTAATATATCATGTAAAAATTAACTCCAATATGTGATAATACTATTCTATGGTGACGGTAATGTCATGACTGTGAATTTGATATGAAATTTTACATTGCATTTTGTAGTTAGAAAACTAGAGTGTTAATTTCACAATCGTTGATTTAGAATTTGCGTGCACTTTTATAAGTGTATATTAAACAGAAAAAAAAATATATATATATAAGAAAGAGTAAATGCCACACGAAAAATGAACGTGAATAACTTCTGAAACTTAGAATATCACAGAATCATAGTAGCTTATGTGACATTGTAATAGTTAATTTATTTTCATAAAATGAATGAACAAACTTAGAGAGCTCCGTGGAAATAACATAGCAACAAATTACCTAAGAAATATCATAATAAAGTTAGCATAGACAATCGTAGGAGTGCACCATAAGCAGCCAATTGACTGGTTTTCGGTTTAATTGAAACGATTAAAGGAAACATATTTAGAGCTGCTAACAAAAAAATTAAAAAAACATAATTAGTTGCGAAGATAGATCAATAAAATATGTTGAATATAGACGAGAATAAACTCTAATCCAATTAGGACAGAAGTAGAACAAAACTTTTATGAAAATCCGCAAGATGCATACAACAGAATTAACTTATTTAGGAAGAGTTTCATGCACTACCCGATGTAAAAGCAAATTTGGAAAAATAATCACTGAAAGAGAGTAATTACAAAAAAAAGTATTGAAAGAATACTTTATAGAGCACTCTAATAAAAATGCCACCACATCTAACAAATTCAATCAAAGTGTTCGGTATATTGATATTCTGAACACAAAAAAATCTATAAACAGTACTAATCCTTCTAAAACTGTTTCAAACTATATTGACCTTAACATGAATGAACATAGGACGAAATTGTTATACCAAAGAAGACGAGACAGAGACAAATTAAATTAAAACGCCATATTTGGAGATAATGACTTTGGATAGTCGACGATTTCACTTATTTAGGATCCAATTTCAACCGTGAAAATGAAGTAGTCGAGAAATAAAAAATCGAATAACTGCAGAGAACTGGACTTACTTCTTGATGAGCTCAGAAATAAAATTTCGAATGTACAATCGGAAAAGAATATAATAAAACATTTTCGCTACGTTCTCCATAATGTAGGCTATATAATAATTACTCATTCATTTTAAAGTTTATTATGTTCTTGGTCTCCAAATGATCCCGTTTTCTATTGAACATTGTTAACTCTAAATTGTATCTATTATTATCTATATTTCATATACTAAAACTATTTCGAATGTACATAGAAAAATGAAGATTCATTATATAAACCACTTATCTACAGCAATAGCGTATGGAAGATCATTATGGACAATAACGGGAAGAATAATCTGAACACACTGGACAACTTTGAAAGAAAAATACTAAGAAGAATGTATGGTCCCACTAATGGCAATAACTGGAGAATGCACAACAACGAAATACTTATACAAGTAAAAAAATTTCCACTATATATTTCGACTAAAATGGATAGGACATATCCCTGGAAAGGTGGAAGGCAGAGTCTGGAAGAAAATGTTATATTTACGTAACGTGTATGTAAACTTTTATACTGAATATTAAGTACTACATTATGTACTACTGTACATTTTATAGGAAAGGACCTATAAGTCGGTCAAGGCTGCATTGAGAAGCTAGGGTGAAGAGGAATACCAAGGGACAGATGAAAATAAGAAATTGGAAATATGCATCAGAGTAACGTATCCCAAACTTTTTCGCCCTGGCCGGGTTATTTTTATGCTTTCCCTTCGTGACCTACTAATAGATGTTTTAACTATCTTAGTGTATAAATAGGTAACATAAAACACATTTTAATGATAGATTGCACAGGCCAAACTCCTGCGGAAAGGGCATTCCATAAGCATTTTTGTACATGGACCTCTTCAGATCGCTGTGTCCTACTGGCAGGACGTCTGTTTTTTCAGTCAGATGTCAGTGCTTCCAGCAGTACTTGGTGGTACCGGTCATATTTTCTACCTCTATGTGCTTTAGATTTAGTTATTTTACATAAAGTTTTAAGGTTCAGAATTGTATAACTGTATACATGGTTTTGCTAAAAGCGTTATAAAAGAGGTAACATTTAAATGGAAATATTGTATTCAAGAAAAAGTTAAAAAAAGGTATATAAATATACTGTTCAAAAGAAGGTTGGTGAAAAATGTAAATTAAACATTACAATGACACTCCATTAGCTATGTGTAACACATAGCACATCCTGCCCATTTGAGGGGAACACAGAATAACACGTGGTTTACAATCTTTGCAATAGTAACTTGCTTTCACCTGTTTGCGGTGAATCCAAGAATATATTACACACTTCCTTTGCATGCGTTTTCTCTCATCTCCCATTGATAGGGCCTCCAAAGTATGTTCTGGTACTGCTTCCAAAGGTTTAAAAGCAGGCACCCTCGAAGAGCTTGAATTTGTGTTGTAGATTAGTTGGAGAGCCAACGCACGAGTAAAATATCCATGAGAAATTGGTTCTTCTAATCTACTCATTTTGAAGAAATTAAAAGTTCGAAAGCGTTGGTTTCGATGATCCCAAAAATGCAGGCAAACATTCCTCCAAAGCAAAGTCCTCCCAATTTTGGGTTATCCAAACTTCCTTCTCACGTAATTTTTCCTCTCGCATTCAATTTTCGGAGTTGAGAATAAGACCGGGAACTGAATGTTGTCAAAAACGCCGGAGCTGGTTCACATTCAGTGGGTTTTAAAAGGATAATGCGCTTTTTGATGTAAAAATTTTCTAAATTTTCAAAAAATCGTCAAAGATATTGAAGTTGGAATTTTTGAACTTTTTTCTTTGCACTAGCTTAAAATTCAACGAGATTTCATGTGGTAGTATTGTTCGTCGTGCTAGAATGACGGAAAAAGTTCTATAAGTTGGTAAATAAGCGTCCTGTCGCGCAGGACGATGCGTCCTTCTGGAAGCCCTTTGTATAGTTTATTTCATCTCTATTTTCCAAATAAAAAATCTCGAACGACTCTTATGTCATACCGTGGCTTGTTTTTATGGCTAGGCTCAGGTAGATTGTTCCGTTTATCGGTAAGATAAGAGAGTTTTTTATTTGGCAGATAGCAAAGAAATGAATAGTACGTTCTATAATTATTAATATCTACATAGAAGTATATGATATAATTAAAACGTTAACTTTTAACAATACTGTAATAATTATATTGTAATTGTATTAGTTGACTATTATTACTGAGAAGTATGAAGCTGATTATTTTCATCTAAGAATAATTTAACACTGAGACAATTCTGCGACTAGATATTTTATTTTTGTGGCTCGGTGCCGAGTCGAGACCAACCATATAGGAAACGCTGCATCAAAGGATCTAAACGCATGAAGGTGGAAAATAGGGGAGTTCAATGCTCAGTGAGCGACGTAACCACATTTAAGAAGAAGAAGAAGAAAACCCGGCACGTCTTCTGTTCTGCAACACTAATAATAGTTCTGTAAACTAAGAAATTTTTACCTATTACTAGAAATATCGATGTATATTTTAAAAATAGATGATTTTCATTAAAATATAAAACATTCATATATACATTTGAGCTTTTAAAATTGGAAACTTATGCTTAAAGTCGGGTATATTTTTAATATTAGAATTATTACTTTTATGACTTATTCCTGGAGTAGGTGAACCTTTGGTGTGAAGATAACACTAACTGAGTTTTCCACAAAACACCAAAACACTATCCAATACACTCCACGCGGGTTTCGCCAACAAAGTTGGCATCATCTGGAGATGATTAAAAATCTCACTCAGTTTTAATCATCTCCAGATGATGCCAACTTTGTTGACGAAACGCGCGTCGAGTGTAGTGTATAGTGTTTTGGTGTTTTGTGGAAAACTCAGTTAGTGTTACTGTTGACTTACTTAATAACCAAAAATCTTAATATTTATTGTGACTGAAACGTCAGATTCTTCAATTAATTTTACCATACATATAAATTTTCAGAAACCGAGAAATTTTTTTACCTATTTTTTACCTATTTTCATTTTTCCATAGTATCATTGAGTACAACATGGTTTATTTATGCAGAGTGAGTAAATTTTGTTTAATTTGTGTATTAGTAAGCTACTGCCGACATTACTTTGTAGAAGTACTGCCTTCAGAATTAAATGTAACTATTACAGGTTCAACTTGTTCTAAATTACAAAACATTCCTTGTAACTATATTACCCACCTTGTTAATATTATAAAGTCGTGGGAGTTCTAGAATTACTGGGCAAGCTTCATGAAATGTTTCAATACAGCGTGTTGATTTCATAGAATCCTTGTCTGAATTTGTATTTAGGATTAATTTATCGAATCGCGATAAATAAAAATATAAATGCGATATAACAGGAAATATATCACAAATTCATGTCGAATAATCTTTCGGCGAGCATATTTTAGGTGAAACTAAAATAGTTTCACCTAAAATACTATAATTCTATATGGCACAAGCCTCAATAATGTTACTCTGTTATCAAGTTTATATAGTGCAGTCCTTATAAGTTATGAATCGTTATAAAGAAGTAAATGTCAGTTAATTCTGGTTAGCTTATTCAAAAGTATTCTTAGTCTTATTCATTTGCCCAAGAGACATTATCTAGAACATTTGAACAAAAATGCCAAAATATGGTGTTACATTGCTGAAAGAAGATTGTTGACAGTACATTAAAATAGTTTAAAAAATCAGTTTTATAGGTGAATAGGTAATTGTTTATAGGCACTCGAAGTTCCTACCTCTCATTTTTTTATGCTAATTGTGAAATTCATCCGCTTCACGAGACCAGTAACAAGAATTATAGAATTTACTGTGCTATTTAAATAAAAGCAGACTCATTGGACAAAACTATATTTAACAGGAGAATGGTCGTCTTTACTGAAATACATATCATAGTATTAAAATATACTCGTTATTCTCTGATAGTTTGAGAATGAGTTCTCTTAATCGTTCTTTTTTGGAAAGCTACAGACTGGAGTATTCCATGCTCAAGAGGTACTTTTCTAGAATATAAGTAGAGGACTTCGTCTGCTGTAGGTTTGCATTTTTAAGTTAATAAAATACATTTCACTTAAAAAATTTAATCATATAATGCATAGTGGAGGAAGGTTCGAACCTTCCATATAACAACAAAAACAGGACATTTTCTTCGAATATGATTCAGATACGTGAAGAAAATTTTTGTAGTTTTCTATACCACAAGAAGAGGAATCTGTTCAAAATGAAACAACCATTTCACATTGGTAGATTCCACATTTTGAAATTGAAAACAGTGAATAACTACCATTTCTGTATAAAATCATTAAAAACAGAGAAGACAAAACTTTTATAGACTTAGGACTCTCATCATTATTATCAACACAAAATAATAAGTTTAAACTTTATGATTTATAGTTTGCTTAGTTTACCGCTATGGATATGTTCGAGAAAGGAGATAATTAGAGAAGCGGATAATTATTTACCTAAATGTAACAGATATATTAATTAGAATTTGTTGATTTAGGACAATTTTTCGTAAATTTTCGGGAATACTCTAGAAACATATGAGAATACTTTAAAAACGATGCCAACTTGTGTCCAATCTGTACAAACTACAAATTTTTAAAAGAAATATTCGGAATGGCATTAGTGCACAATACTTAGGAAAGCTTAAAGATAAAAAATACAAGAAAGTTCTGAAATCAGTTGTTAATATTGTAGTTTAAAATATATTGGGCAGATGAAATGAACAATTGTAACTAGGTTTCAGAACATATGGCTCATGAAAGATATCTTTCTTCCTTTCATATAAAATATGAAATATGTCTTCCATTGCCCCATATGCTTTCGAAAACACAATACAATACAATTAAAGGGTACAGGGGAAGATTGAGTTAAGTCAAGTTTAATAGTTTTGCGCTAAAGGGATTTTTATGTTTAGACCATCCATCTAAACTGAAAAATGGGTGATATAACTGATTTAATTATTTCTAATTTGGTAATAAGTTCTTAACTATTTATTGCCCAAAGGAAAATTGTATTGAAATAATGTGTGTCTTAAAATTACATAAAAACTGGCAATTTGTAGGCGACTTAACTCATTTTTCACCTGAAATATTTCTAATAATGATACAACCATATGATTATATTTTATTATTATGTATGTAACTACATACTATTTCGATGACAAAACCGTTTGAATATAAAAACAAACCAAAATATTTGTACCAAGTTCTCAAATGGTTTCAGAAAGCCATAAATCCTTTAGAGTGATCCATTGAATCTAAAAAAAATCCTAGTAGAAAGTGAAAATAGTCCTTCAAAACAAAATGGTTGGAAACCTCACCTTTTGAAATAACCTAAAACTCCAGTTCGAGGCTAAGTATGGGTTATTTTCAAAAAATAATCTTGAGCCTCCTGTCCACAGAATCTTTTCAAACATTGTAGGTTAGCAAACTTCTTGGCGAATATTGGAATAAAACCTTTAAATTTACTATCTCAGAAAACTGAGATAGTAAAAGTTTAAGCAATTAATAAAATTAGATTACCTTGAGATGAGGAATCTGGGAGAAGAAACTCGTTTTTGGCTTCCATAGTTTTCAATATTTTGGGCTTTTTGTCCATCATTACAGCAGTGTTTCAATGTCCATTATATCTCGATATCTTATTGTTCTCGCATGATTTTTCACTATTTCCAGTTCTCTAATTGATTGTATTGGAAAAGTAGCTTTCTTTCTGTAAAACTTGCTTAAATTTTGGGTCCACCGACAAAACAGTTTTTGATTCTGCTCGGTAATCTGTACCACAGTAAAAGGTGAAGGTTTCTTTCTAACAACAAAACTAACAAGATCACATAGTTCTTCTACTGTTTCTATTCTACCTGTTTGATTTATTAGACCCATGTTTTTATCGTTCTCCATATAGGAATGGCCCCTTATAGGGAATGTTACTCGAATAGAATCGAGTCTTTTTGGTGGTGGACAGCGTTATGTAAGTAACGGAAAAAAGTAAAATTTTTATTTTGCCCACCACACGAATCACAAAAAATTCTCAAGTTTCGAACTTTCGCATCAAGATGGTTATAAAGAAAATCGTTCAGTAAAGATGAAACATCATCACTACCTTTTTTGCCCATTGTTTCCGGATATATGTAGAACACACTCTGATCATTAGAGAGTACATGTATATTGAAAAGATACACGGACAACTGCCGCTTGTAATACACATCATTTGTTGGGATTTTCGGTAAAGCAAAATTTTTGCCAAAATCAATACAAATTGCTTCTACATCATCATTTTGTCTGCTGATAATTTTCGATTTTTTCTTATTTGTGTAGAATGCTTTCGCTTTACATAGGTGAAGCTTATGCAAAGTAGATAACTTTTTCTTTTCATCAGATACAGTTTGATTACTTTCTTCGGTCTCACTTTTCTCTAATTGTTTTTCCAAGCACTTCATTTTTGCTAAGTATTCGTCGCAAGTACTGCAGGTATCGGTTCCTGGGTAGCGAAATGAAATATTGAAATGAGTATTGAAAATTGTTCTGTAAGAATCATAAGAGATTACGCAAGCAGTATAAAAGTCTTTAAACATTTGGAACATTTTTTTCATATTTAATTCTTCAGGTAGATATGTTTTCTGCGAATCTTTCATACTGTAGTGGTTACCCCTTCCTTTGAATGACGCGATGTGATTTTTCACCATCTCAATAATTTCATTTGATAGCTTTTTAGGTCTGTTTTGGTGTCTTCCTCTTTGATCTACGGGAAAAACTCCAGTTTCTTTTAATGAATTTAGTAGATACTCAACTCTTCTTTTGGTAATTCCATGTAAGGCTATGAATTCTTTTCTACAGACGCTCATTTCTGTTACCTTATTGTCAATTGAGAATCTTATTTTGTAACAAGTTGCAATGTCCCTTAAACGAGCATCTTCCTCATTCTGACGGGGCCGCCTATTTTGAATGGGAACAATACTAAGGCCACACAAGTACATATTTTGTTCATCAGTAGATCTTAGCATATTGAGATACCGTAGTATCAGTTGTTTTGCTGCTGATGGAATCTTTTCGGAACACTGCATGTGCTTACAACGGCATTCTTCTCCAAATTCATGGCTTTGTAATCTAGTTCGTTTGTTTACGTCCCTGAGCCTTCCGTGTTTTGGTATTTTCTTAGCTTCTTTCACTTTGTTGGCACGTTCACAATCACTTATATCGTCTTCCATCCAGAAATATTTATTACTTATGTCTAAATTAGCTGCCTGAATAAGCAATAAATAAAAGCAATGCACACCGCACATGAAAAACTTTAAAACTGTGAAACCAACGACCGCATAGTTACTGCGCATTTGTACGTTAGCCCGTTTTTCCCCTGAACCGCACGGACTTGGCTTAGTTTTCCCCTGTATGGGTATTCTTTTATAGCTCATAACTGTCGACTTATTTCATTATTGTCCTGACTAATCTACCGAGCGGAAAGGTCTATTAAAATGCCACTAGATGGTGACACTGTCTCAAATTCGATGAAAAATGACTTGACCCGTTATTCCCCTGTACCCTTCAATTGACCAATAGCAGACTATTGTCTTTAAAAAGTATCAAGGTAACTAAATGTAATAATAGCATGAACACAAACAAAGGCTCTATACCTAATAGTCTGTTGTTTCGGTTGATACTGTGAACGGCGGAATTAATGGATCAATGAACTAAATCTTTACACCATTACGGTGTACTAACCATGAAAGAAAATAATTGTAAGAAATCAGGTATTACAACCACTAGTGTAGTGATGCAGAATAGAAATACACTAGGCACAAAAATTAAGGGATCTAAAAAATCCCCTTTTTAATATTTAGGGACATTTTTAGGTGATTTTCTAAGGGCTATAACTTGTACTACTGTAAGGGCTGTAAACAGAAAAATAGTCACAGAGTCATTTTAAATAAACAGTTTTAAAACCTTTAAACCGCCTTTTCCGCACGTAAAACCATCTCTATCTCGAAATTGAGTGGCCGAGAAAAAATAAACCAACACATAAATGCAGAATATCTGTTTTATGCGACAGCTATGTTTTTTTCAAATAGTCCACCATTCTATTTTCTCATAACCCATGGATAGGGTGGAGTGTGTTCTATCTACCTCAAAATCAATAAATGTAATCTAGTAGACGTACCTAATCAGAATCAGTCGAAACTCGATCGATCCAACATGATTTAATTGAGTGATCGTGCTAACAAAAGAAAATTGTCAAATAGTCTACCATTGTACTTTCTCATGACCCATTAACATGGTAGAGTGTGTTCTGTCCACCTCAAAATCAATGGGTGTCGCCTGGGAGACGCCTTCGATCAGAATCAGTCAAACCCCAATCGATCCGATACGATTTAGTTGAGTTATCATGCTAGTAATGACACATACACAGACAACATTTTTCTAAAACCATTTTATTTTTGTTTTTAGGCTGAAAAACGAAAAATAAACGATAGACATTTTTTTCCATTTTTCTTTATACGATTACATTACTTTTCCGCTATAGTATAGTTGGGTGAGGAAAAACTAAAAGTAGCTGTGATTAAATGATAATCTTTAAATACCGGAACCATCCAACCGTGTCCATGGGATATTACATCCAACGGTGAAGCACGAGCACTACTCTGTCCAATACATAATCGCGGTTTTATGTTTTTCGGAACACCAATGTCTAACAACATCCCATTTGCGGGTATACACTATGTATGTGTTACAATAGGAACACCGTAATTCTCTACGCCGTCATTTAACACCAACCCGGGAAATTTCGTTATCCAAGGCTGTATTTGTGGTAAGGGATGGTTTTGGTCGAGGCATTTTAAAATACTTATTGTCAAATTGTCATGCACTGTAGCTATAGTTGTATACAAACACAAACCACCTTCAAATGTGACAGTAACTGATCGAACAGCATCGCATCATCGATTATCCCCGCAGATATTTCTTTTGCTCCGTCCTCACATACCTTTATTATTAGCACATAACGCAATTCACCTCCGACAATATTTTCAATATACCTAGTGAAACAAATAGAGCAGCAGATAGTAGGAGGCGGTCATTGAATAAATTTTATTTAATATAAAATTGTTGGTTAATGTCCTACAAATTTATACAAGCAGTTAATTTACATTACAAAAATATAAGCCAGAATGTGGACAAGCTACTAACATGAAATATTTTACTGGATAATTTATTATTGGATAATATTGTGATATTTCTGTTACGGTATTTCTAATAGATACTTCAGAATACATATAAGTTCGACTCTGAAATGTCCGCAGGCAAATCCGGGGCTTAAAAATTACTATATCACCGAACTAATATTAAATAACTTCTTTGATATATGAAAAGTATTTCCATAACGAAAAAAAAGCATAAGTTTTATTTTCATCCCAAATTAAATGCAGTAACTAATATACTGTATATAAAAATCCGTTCAGTAGACGACCACGTAATATATAGAACTTAATAGAAACCAATAATAATAAATTGTATCAGAGAAGAAATCAACTTAATAAAAGTATTGGCACGTATTACGGTGGCTGCAATAAAGTTCTCACTAATAAAATATTAAGCAATAAACCCGACAGTAAGGTTAATTTAACTATCCAGTTTACGTATTTTATTAAACAAAATATATTTTCCAGATTCGTGCAGGTAGGTGGTTTTAATGGTAGAAATATAAATAAGATAATCAGCAAAGTCTTTAAAGGAGTCGGTCTTATTAGTAACAGATATCTCATGTCAATTAATGCATGCCTACTACCAAGAAGTGCACAAAGAGAAATAATGAAAGCCTCAACTGATATTCTTGTTTTGTATTAAACCGTAACTCTTTATGGAATGGCATCTCTATGCTGGGAAAATCACTTTTGTCTAGAGATCTTGACCGGCTCGCTTCTTCAACTCGTTACCATGCGGATAAATTATACGTACCTGGAATACTTTCTAAACTTTTACCCAACAAAATGTATCCACTATTATTTTTAAATAAACAGTTCTCTGCAATTGTGGTAATTACAGTTGTAGACAGTATTTGCACCTTATCTTGATTCTGCAATAGTTTAGTGAATTTGACTCTCTAAGAAGTCCCTGTAAGTTATATAGGGTGTCCGGAAATTCTGTTTAAATAATTCCAGGGGTGATTCTACATAAGATAACATGAAAATCATCTTAAAAATCTTATTCTTAAAATTCTTATTAAAATCTGTGGGGCTAGCAGTTTTGAGAAAATTTGCTATAAATAATAATAATGAGCAAACTCCCAATAAGTTATGTTTGAATAAAAACATTAAAGAAGGCTTATGGCTGCACTAGGTTTAAAATTAAAATTATCAGATATGCTTACAGTTGATATATGAACCGAAATTTATTTATTTAACACGTTTGTCGAAATTCATTATACCGAATAAAAGTATTTGAATAAGATTGTTTGATTTTTAAAAATTCTGGAATATTCATTGGAAGAAATGACCGACATGCATTTATGTACGGTAGAGCAAACGGTTGTTCTCTAGAAGTGCGCAGATTATGTCACGAAGCCTTTCTAAATCGTCGTCTTCCTTTCGATAAGTTATTTAGTACTGTATATCAAAGGTTGAGAGAAACTGATACTTTCACGCCAAAGAGGGATTCATTGTGGAAGAAACCATTCTCGGGCGCAATCTTTGAACCGCCATAACACCCTTAGGACTGATTTGCGGACCTATGTTCATCTGAAAAATTGTTCATGTTTTCTTATGTAGAGTTTACCCCTAAAATTATTACACTAATTATATTATTCTTCGCATTATAGATGCATATAAATTAATCGTGCGTTCACTTTTTTAATTTTATATACTTCAATGTAAATTTGTTATACGTTAAATCAAATATTTTAGAACAATTATAACTATAATATTATGGGAAAATGAGGAAATCATATATGATGGACTATTATTTTGGAAATATATATCTACGAGATGGTACCAAAAAAAAAAAGAAAATAATTTTTTTTTTCAATTCAATATAACATTTTAAAAACATCTCGATCTCCTTTAAACTTCTGTCTGTTCTGTCCATTAGATAATACGCACTTGTCCCGACACGACGAGTTTTCCACTGTTCGATACATTTTTTATATTCTTCTGATATAATACTGTTAAGTAACTAACGTCTTTTACGTCCTAAAAATGATTTACCTTTGGGATATTTTTTCATTCTTCTGATAAAGAGAAAGTTACAGGAGGCTAGGTCGGGCGAGTAAGGGGGTGATACACCATTGTCATGTCGTTCTTTTTGTCAAAAACTGGTTGTTTTCAACGCTGTGTGGGCAGGCACATTGTCATGATGAAGAAGTTTTACCAGTTCCACCAACTTTCCACAATTTAGGTCGCTTTTTTTCACTGTCTCACGTAATCGCTTTAGAACTTTTAATAATAGTCGAATAGTAAGTGTTTTGCGTTCACTGTGGTTCCCTGAGCAACAAATTTAACGTGATAGACTCCTTTGATGCCGAAAAATCAAACAATCGCGAGTTTCACACTTCATTTCATATAGTGCTTCTTTGGTCTAGGCGATGAAGGTGTCTTCAACTAGCTGGACTGCTATTCTCTTTCGAGGTCATAGCCATCACATCAAGATTCATCTGCTGTGATGACTTTTGATAAAAAAAAATCGGGGTCAGTCTTTGTCTATTCTTCCAATTCCTGGCACACTCTCAGACGGTTTTTTCTTTTGATCATCGGAAAGTAGTCGTGACACAAACTTTGTCTCATGTTGAAATCGTCAGTTAGGATTTTTCGGCATGAACTCCAGGAACTTTCAGTTATTTTCTCCAATTCGTCGTTTGTTCTGCGACGATAAAACACGGTGGTGTCGCGTACTTTTTGAACATTTTATCTGTTCTGGACGTTGAGGGGCGACTCGAACGGGGTTCGTCTTCATGTGGCATTTGACCAGGAAAACCACTCGTAAATTCTTGCCTGGCGTAACATTTCTTTTCCATAAGTTTCTCGACGCATTGAAACTATGTTTACCGCAGTTTTATTTAACAAAAAACAACCTTTAATGCTGGTGTGCTGTTCCTTAAAATTTGCCATCGCAAAATCCCCGAGAGCATTGGGATGGGCTTAAGAAAAAAAATCACTGCTTGCTGTGATGGTTTCACATAAGATACTTGCCAACTGAGCAGGGGGGTCTCTAGTAAAAGTACCTAGTGGGAGGGGGCAGTATTGCCAACCCACTGGTATATAGACAATAATTGTCGTTTTTTGTTAGGTACCCCCTCGTACTTTACCCCATTTATCTCATAGCAACGTATGGTTTTTATTAAATAAAGAAACCAGTTCTTTATTTTCTTCTTTATTTTCTCTTACTTTCCTAATTATAATGGGAATATATTACGTATATTCTTTATTAAATATATACTTGTTAATGATGAATGATCTATCCGTAGTATAAATAGCAAGAATGTCTAACTCGGTACATTAAAAATAATAATATCACGGTTACAGATTTCTCTTTACGCGCAATAAATAACGATGGATTACGGAGTACTTAACTTTTCAACAAACTGATTCAAGGCCGTCGTGGGACATTATCGTTAAAAAAATATCTCAATTACGTCTAGATTATCTTACTTAATGGTAATACGAACATGACAACCAGAACCAGAAGATCATCCTCAGCTTTGCGACTTCGGTTGTCATAAAAGAAATATAATGAGGCTGTCAAAACAGTATCAAATCACAAAGCACCTAATATCAGATAATTAATCTCGCAACCGACCGAAAAAATATTCTATAAACAATATTATACTTAACAAAAATCAAATCATGCGGCGATAATATCGAGACAGCAAAAAATATGAGATTGACAAGGGTCAATAGCGCTTATATATATATGGATTTACCAGTATGTTTATATACATTTATCAGCTAACTGAGAACAGATAAAAAATAACGCAAAACTAAAAAAATATATCCGTACATTTCATTTCTTAATGACTGAGTGTATTAGTACTTTTATTACATAACAGTTTATGTTAATATTCAATTTATTATAAACTACTAACAGTTTTCAAAGCAGAAGAATATTGCATTATTTAATTATAATTTTACATTCTCTTGTATCTATTAAAATATATGGAAGTGTTAAATATATTGTTAATATAATACTTAAATATACCATTACAAGTGTAACAATTAATATGACACTGATAATAAAATACAAATTGTTCATAGTAATAAGATACTGGAACATGCGCATGTATAAAGATATCCTACCTTTTAAGTACGCATTAGTTGTCTATTGGTGGGGGTAGTAGTACGAGTATTCTCCGTTATGATGTTCCGGCAATTTGAAAAATCAACATCAACAAAAGCTTCGAAATTCAGTTAGGGATAATTATCAAAACAAATAACCCGGATAATAGAAATCGTTTATAAATGGTAGATAGGCGCAGAATGCCTAAAATAACTTATTTAATTCAGCGTCATTCTTTTCAGCCCACTGTGTGCATATACTCATGTGCCTCATAATATTTAGCTTTTGATTCAATCCTGATTACTTCCTTTTCCGAATCATTTTGGTCGCTATGCAACGGTAAATGCTTTTCATCATCACCAGCTTTCCATTTACAGCTTTGTGATTGTTAGTTGGTTGTTTTCCGTGTTAATATTTGGCAGGATGTCAGTAATTTCAGTATTTGCATTAATATTCATTGAAATGTTGTCACCTTTTGAGTAGGTATAATGGAATTATGTCATTCGAATTGTAATCTATCTCTGACTCATTGTTGTTGTGGAAACATCGTTGTACGAATTATAAAGAAGAATTAAGTTTCTGTCAATATTTTTCAACTGAATTGCTTTTACTCTGTCCTAAGGATTAGCCAGCAGAAACAATACATACATTCTTCGCAATTAAGCCCTTTAAAGCATTGGAAATGCCATTTTGCTCGAAAGACAAGACACAGAGCACAAAGCTATTGTGGTAATGAAGTTTATTCAAACAGATCGAATTCTGGACCATCAATTGGATTAAAAGAGTGTAATTTGGTGCAAGGAACTTGGTTACGACTTTTAAATAATCGATGCTCAATAACATGATTGATGGTTAGTTATAAGATTGGAGATTGTCAATTAATAAAAGGCTTTGCCATTGAAAATATAGTCTATCTAAAATATTTTCACTTATTTGGAATCCGCAATATAAAATCAATGTTGTTCCGAAGTAACTGATACATAATGTATAAATGTGATATTTCATTTTCGTGCAAGTTACTGGGAAATTCGGATTATTGGTCCAGATTACCTGAGATTTACTAACAAAAAATATATGTAAAAATCAAACCAAATCTAGTGTGCTACTCCATAAAGATGCGTAAGATATTCACAAAGAGTTAATGAAAGTAATAGATAGGTCTTCAGGTCTACAAGTATTTTTTAAGAATAGTGAAGAATTAATTAAGGAACAGAATTATAGCAAAGATGCGATATTACTACCCAGAATCTATATGTATTAAGAAAGCATTCATGTTATTTACCAAAACATTGATGGTGGATAAATGTAGAATATATCTTTTTTTTTTTTGGTGAGTGTCGAGCAACCGGCACAAATTTCGCATTGACAAAGAATGAAGAAAATGTTACAGCTAAGCGACATCCATTATTTTTGAGCTCTCAGAATACACAAGTTTTCAGAATACAAAGCACATCAGCAACGTCTTTCTTCTTCACGATAATACAATGTTTTAGAAGGTCTGTTATTGTGTCAGAGATTTTATATTGACTCATATTTTGGTTGGAACCAATCCTTATATTCGTAAAATATTAACCCTCGTATAATGGACCTTTCCACTCTCCAAAACGTTAATGAAGGGACATATGCGATTTTGTGAATGGTCTCCATCACTTTAATAATTTTAGCATTATATTGTTAATTTGCCTTGCTATATAAATATTTATATACCATAAAATTGTACACGTAAATTGTATTTATGAATAAAATATGTACGTTTCAATTAAGCAAACTTTCAGAGACCATAAACTGTAAGTTCATAAAGGATAAGTATCTATATTGTCACGAACGCCTCGAGCGATCCCGAACGCCGGGAATATTCGAAACCATCAAGAGCGTGTGGAGTTGACTTCCAGTGCGTTCTATACTAGAAGGTTCGCCAAAGTTCTTTATCTAGAAACGTCTGGAAAGACGTCCTACTGCCTATATAAGAATTGTGTCGTCCAGGCAAGAGTTAGTTAAATCTGGACCGTGATAGTGAGCGATACGGTGCGAAGAAAGTGACATACAGTGCGAAAGTTAGTTTATAAAGTTAAAGTAGAAAGAAAGTTAGTTAGTTAGTTGGACTTGTAAATAGTTGATTTGTAAATAAGTATTCGAAATAAAGAACTTTCTAGTAAATTCGTTACAATATCGTCTTCCTAAATAATATATTAGTGATCTGAATGCTCTTCACTAAGCTTCGAATCTAAACAGTGATTTAGACACGAAATTAATATTATACTTCCGAAAACTGTGTAACCGATGAAAACTGTTTTTAAAAATAGGCCTGCCTTTTCGCATATTTCAAACACCGCATTAAGGCCAGTCAGTCAGTTCTCGACCTAACTAAACATTTGAAACGAGTAGAGATAATACTAATCGTTATATGTTTCATTAAACATGGCTCATTCTCTTTCAACATTGTTTTTCATACATTTCATGTTTACACTAGATGACCGATTAAATACTTATACACAAATAAAATAATAACAGTCAATATACACGTATTGGTATACATTTAAATTATGCCTGCTTTTACGGGAAGAATAGTGCTGCAACATGCAGTGAAATAGCAAACGTGCAGTATATTGTTTATCACTCGGTATTGGATATTTGTGCAGATACCCACGTTGCCGTATTCTTAGTATGGGTGAAACGATTGACCAATATTTACCTACATTATTTTATAGCGCATTTATATAAGATCGTGTGTATGTTTATTAAGAATCCTTGAAACTTCAATGAGGATTTCATGACAGGAAATAAATATTCCTCTGAGCACATGCACCGAAACGTTAACACCCATAGTGAGTAACTCGTGTTTCGATTGGAAAAACTCATTGATAAATGCAAATGTGCAACAATTATACCATCCATATTTGCATGCGATTATCGTCCACGCCCATTAAATATTTATGCGAATTTAATGTGACTGTGCCTGTTCGACTAGGTAATATTTTTTATTATTGCTGTATCCTGTCAAGTATTGCATTTATAAATACGTTCATATTTCTCGCTTGAGTGATTACGAGAAAAATTAATGACCAAATTTTCTAGTATAATGTTATAATAAATTTCACGCATGATTTAATGTTAGAAATCGTGAGATGCTTCACGGTTCACCGGAGAAACCCAGTGTACATCACAGTACTTCATTAATTGTTGCTAGTCTAAATAGTTTGGTTAGCAGCTAAGAGATTTAGTTAAGATAAGTTTAGTTTAAATTAAAAGATATTAAACTAATTGTAAGGCGATAAACAGTTAGTAACGTAATTTGTACAACTACTAATTGTAACGTACTTAAATGAAATAGATTATTAAAAAAATGTTTATTCTATTCCATTTTAACAATAATATAAATTATCCGATACATTATATATTTAATATCTCGTGATACTAGCATGGTGAAAAAACTTCATAAGGTGATTAAATAATCAAAAATATGTTCCATTTAGTCAATTTAGTTTTTAAAAATACCTTCTTGATGCAAGTATTAAAAATTAAAGATTCACTTCTAAAGGGTCCAGCAACAGGATTGAATGGTTTTGATTAGGTTGCTCTGGAAATACCGTATATTTTACAAACGTCAAATAGTGATAAAATTGTATTTTATTATCGAAAATTTTGCGTTGCAATGGCAAATTGGCCGGTTAGTCAACGGGTCTCTGCTGTTAAATCATTTGTCCTGACCCAGTCCATCGTACAAACCCAAAGGTATTTTCGTCGTGGATATAATTTGCCAGTGCGCGCTGAAGTCCCATCAAGGAATGCAACTTTGAGATACGTAAGAGATTTTCGACGAATGGGGCAGTGTAAACTCAAAATTTGTCAGAGGTATACGTACAGTTGGTACACAAGTTAATATTGAAAGAACCAAAGTAGCCGTTGAAGTCCAAAACACCAACGTTCTGCAATTCGGCAATCAATTGCACTGCGAATTTCAGAGCGAACTATGCGATAAATTTTAAATCTGGATTTTAAATTTCATCCGTATAAAGTACAGATAATCCAGGGGCGGAACCCTGTTGATAAAGATAATCGCCACAATTTCTGCAGGCAATTTCTTGAAATATTGAACAACAATGCAGGAATTCTTGATAAACTTATCATGTCTGACCAAGCTCACTTCCATCTCAGTATGTGCGTTAATAAGCAGAACTTTTGCTACTTGGCAGAACACAACCCAAGATAAATGCATGAACACTCACTTTATGACCAAAAGGTAATGGCGTCGGTGTGGTGTGGAGTGTGCAGATTTGGGGTGATCGGGCCATATTCTTTTGAAGAAAACGGTCATAATGTTGCAGTCAATTTACTTTGGTACTTTGAGATGTTGGAAACATTTGTGATTCTTCAAAGAATTTTTTGGAACTTTTGATTGAAAATTTGTGGAACTTCAAAGAATAGACCAAGATGAAGTATGGTTCCAACAGGACGATGCCACAGCGCATACAGCTAGACGGTCCATTACTGTTTTACAGCATATGTTCCCGAATCGCCTAATTTCAAGGTTTGGCGACTTTGCATGGCCCGCAGAATCACTGGATCTGACGGTCCCGGATTTTTTCTGTGGGAATTCTTAAAATCCAAAATGTACTCTACCCGTCCCCAAATACTTCTGGAACTCAAAGAAAGGATACGCGAAAAGATACATTAAATAAACGAAGATTTACTCAGACGCGTTATGTCCAATTTCAGAAACAGATTGCAGCAATGTATAGAAGAAGACGGTGATCATCTTAGGGACGTGATCTTTTCAAACTAAGTGTTATAAGAAATTTCCAGAATTATGTTTTTAGTTGTAATAATACTTAGTCCAAATATTTTCTTTGTTTCTTAACAATGGCGTATTAAAAACCGTTACTGCCGTAATTGCCGTATTCTTTCGTATGCTGAAATTGAAGCTGTCAAAAATTGAAGCCAAATTAAAGTTGAATATATTCCGAATACAATAGCTTCGCGTATTATAAGTCTGATATTTACAATGTATACAATGTGTTTCAGAATTTCCTTTACAAGAAATATCTGTATAATTTTGAATTGTAGTTAGATTTGCACTAAATACTCTTTCGAGTTACACGTTTTTTATGTCACTAGTGGTTACCACTCCTAAAAAACAACAAAACACATTATAATATAATGTGTTGTCTAATAAAGTAACACTAATTTAAATGCTAACGAACATCATACATACATATTTTATAACATAAGTAAAAATACATATTTTTTAATATGTACAAGTATTAGTGCATACTCAGTGAAATATTATTTAACTGTGATCGATAGTATCATAAAAATGTTGCACCTGGCAGAAATAGAACGAATTGATATTGTAATTATGTTTGGGTATGAAGGCCTTAAAATGGAGACAGCAAGAAGTATGTACATATTTAGTACATAATGTACTAAATTTAATGAAGTTTAATGTTAATTAAGATTAAGTAATATTTAATGAAGTTTATCCTAACTATACTCCTACTACTCAGTTTTGTCTTGTCAAAACAATGAAGTAATACAAAGTCACGAGAAATGTAAAGGATACACCATGACTGGGATGACCAAAACTTTCTATTCATGACAATGTTGTATTAAATATGTTATTACGAGTAATAGTGCAGGACAACTCCATATCATCTACAACTGATCTAGAAAGATACTCTGGGATATCGCAAGGGTTAATAAAAATTCTGAAGACAAAAAAAGTTCAATCCCGTTAAAATATTTTAATAATTACAAATACATAGTTCAGGACAACCACCCATTCAAAAGTTTAGTGTCATATCACCAAACTCATAACCGAAAATAAAGTATCATTATCACCAGCATGTGTAAAGTAAATACTTCTATTTGATAACATGCTGTTTAATAAAAGTCAAATAATAACAATAAGTATATCACCACAACTGCAGGGCATAGTAACAGTGTCATTTTTTATAGGGTAAAGAGTATCTTTAAATATGTATTTAGGATTTCTAAGCTTTATAACTACAGTCCTAAATCATAACTTACCCAAAAATTATTATGCCTTTAGATCACAAACAATTAACTTTATAAATATATTTTACGTTCTGAAAGATGATAGCAATAGTAGTGATTATAAAATATTTGTCATATAACAGAAAACATTTTTGTTGCAGTTGAATACATTTAGAAATATTTTGTAACTAGTATTTTTTAACATTAGATGAATATACTTGTTTGAGAACCTGTAAAATCGATACTAAAAAGATAGTTTTAGTAGTTATAGTTTGATATTACAACAATAGGTACCAATATACATCTAAATAAGTAAATTCATAAGTTTAATAGTTTTCTCGGTAATAATTGATAGTCCCATGAGACGTTTTATGCACAATAGTTTATTAACTACAATATTATATAAAACCTGAGTATAAAAATAAGATTTGAGCATAATTTCAGAGCATATTTTAGAAACCGATTGGGGTTAACATGATATTTTATTGGACCATCAGCCTAATAACGATAATAATTGTGTTGACCAACTTCACCATGTAGGGTGAATGTATTTTCATCAGAAAAAAAACTATCCATTCTAACGATATCTGATTCTGGATAATAATTTCCATCATTAGCTTACCAAACTCAACTCTGCGATCCCAGTCATCTGCAGTAAGTTCTTGCACTATTTGTATTCTATAAAGATTCGTAATTCAGAATTGCGGTAACTAACATTACGGGGGATTACAATTAAATACGGGTTTCAAAAAATAAAAATCGCCACGAATTCGGTATCTGTCATGGATGGGAACTGAACGACAGACAGCTGTATCGAACTTATTAGTTCTCATCAGTGCCGTACACTGTACGCCGATTCAGGACAAATGTCGAATGAAATTCCTGGGGTATATATCTACATCAATGCGATCTATGTCAGTTCAGTAAAATATAAGTGTACACCCACATTGGTTCCGTATTTCTCCCGATCCGATCTGATCCGATCCGATATCTCTCGGTCATCAGAAGAAAAAAAAAACAATAGAATCTGAATGCAAGTGCCTACACTGGAAGCGGACTTCCAATCCGATAGCTCCCGATCAGATCCGATTCGACGGCCGATCAAACTTCTTTGATTTCAGTCCGATATCGGAACCCGACACTTTTCAAAAAGGACGACAAAAATTGACCGACCATTATTAATACAGCTTGTAAGGGATGAGCCTCGCCTGTGAGATCAGCGGAATAAATGCTACCATGACCGGGACATTAAATGTGAACTGTGGGAGTCTATCGGAGAGCAACTTCACGTTACAGGTAACTTTATTTAATACATAATTAATATGTAATTAATACTTTTATAATATTAAATGTTTCTTAACCCTAAAAAACTATACGGTTGTATTTTTTATGACTACATTTCGTTTGGTGTAGTCTAGAAGTCAAACGAAAGTAGTAGGGGGGCTGAGCCACATGCTATGCTACCAGTGTCTATTGAACTTTGAACCTATCAGGGGACATTCATTCATTTGGACTCGTCTTGCTGCAAGAGCTTTTTCTCTTAAAAATTACGACTGGCTTATCTTTCACGTAATTTTCTAGGGTTAATAACAAGTTCATATAAAACTCTCCTCCAGACCTATCCACATTTAACTCATGTACCCAAACCTTCGTTCTACGTCTCTTAAGGAGAACGTTGTCTTCCAGCAGAAGCCAGCACAAAGCTCATCGTCAGAGTCACTCATGTTTACTACTCCATGAGGTTACGGCTACTTACAACTGCTACCCGATCGGGTCGGGCTGGGTTGGGACCAATGTAGGTACTCGCGTCGGACGTCATCTGACCGAATCTGATTCTGAGAAATACCGAACCAATGTAGGTGTACCCTAGTCGGTAATCGAGAAAGGAACCACCAAACCGCCAAACGGTTATCAAGTAGTTCCTGAATACAAGGCTATTACGTAATCGCTATAGGAAACAACTACTCCTCGGGTTAAAGCCCCGTCAGGCATTGAATTATACCTAAAAGCGATTTTCGACCTCTTTCTCGTGTTTCTACACAATCGGACAAGGTTTCAAAAAATAAAATATGCCGTTTCTTCTCGATTCCCAACTTATATGTTACTGACATAAATCGTATCGATGTAGATGTATACCCCACGGATTTCATTCGGCATTTGTTCTAGATCGGCGTACCGTGTACGGCACTGATCAGAACTAATAAGTTCAAAACAGCTATCTGTCATTTCATTCCTATCCGGCACAGATGTAGAATCCTACCTGTGAGACCTTGTCTGATCATGCAGAAACACGAAAAAGGGGTCGCGGATCACTTTTAGGTATAATTCAATGCCTGGCGAGGCTTTAGCCCGAGGAGTAGTTGTTTCCTATAGCGATTATGTAATAGCCTTGCTATTCGGGACCTATTTGATAACCGCTTGGCGGTTTGGCGGTTCCTTTCTCGATTCCCGACATATGTTACAGATTAAATACGGGGTTTGTTGAATAGCTAACAACACACTTAATTTGGTTTCATCGTGAACAATGCTTTACTTCTCCTTAATTACATCACTTACATAACCAAACGTTCAATAAGGAGACCCAATTTTATTGATTGTACCTTGGCGTCTGGATTGCATCGTAAGACATCTATTTCCATGAGCCGTAATAGAGTCGAACAGAGGTCATTATTATTACATAGCGATAGTTTACCGAAAATACATAATAATACAATAATGAATATTAATGAATACTCAAACAGAAACACGAGAAACGAAATGTATAAATAAAAAAGCTTACCCAAACATGTCTCAGTTTGTCTCGGTTTCTGACTCGCATGGAGACTGGTGCTGATAATAAAAGTTTATTATTAGGCACTTTTTTAAGTTTTCTGCAGTAAAACCTCACGCCTTAATAACTTAACAGTAGTTTACGTGATACGTGATAATTTCATTCAATGTCTACTGTCACCAAAGGAAGAGTGCGAGAAGTTATAACTATATGTGGACTATATTTTAGTAAAGTAGGAGATAACTAGATGTGAAAGTATCAGATAACACCATATGTTCAGCTGTATCCAAGATTTTTCGTTAACACATCAGTTTTATTAATGACAGTACCAGTTTCACGAATAATATGATAAACAGTTCTTGTAACGATAAACCATATATTTCCAATTTCTGTATTGCAGTAATTAAGATGGAATAATTACTATTAATATAACGGAGATCATCACGTATGCTTTATCGTTGCAGTAAATTCTGCACTGTGTGTATGGCATTGCTTTCGTTGGAATCAAACCTAAAGATAATACGTTTAGATCCTCAAAATGCTTATCATACTAAGCTACAGCTTCTAATCAAGTACACCACCTTGTAACAACTAGTTCAGGAGGTAAAGGTACGTTTGCCGAAGCTTCTCTAAACGTGTTTCTCCGAGTAGGCGCTTTTACAAACAAAATGTTCACACTCAGTATTACCTCGTTAACTAATCGTAAACGATCTCTGATTGTTTCTACTATTCGGTTAAATATATAAGCTGCACATGTAAAGTGTATCATACTTGAAGAAGTTTCAATTAAAAGATCTCATTCAGTTAGAATTACTAATATTTTGAAATCAGTTAGTCACAAAATCTACAATTATTTTGTGGTTAATCCTGTCTAATATCTTAGACGCCACTAAATTACTG
Organism: Rosalia funebris; assembly: GCA_037954035.1. Lineage (NCBI taxonomy): Eukaryota > Metazoa > Arthropoda > Insecta > Coleoptera > Cerambycidae > Rosalia > Rosalia funebris. The sequence continues at coordinate 19,867,323 of JAZFAV010000026.1, read as the reverse complement.
TTAGCTTTTAACTCAGCAATTAAAAAGAATGTCACTGAACATTCGCATGCATCGGTTGCTTCATCTGTTGTTGTCTTCATCTGTTGACAATGATGTTGCTATAGAAATGTACATCAGCAGCCTATCGAATGTTAATCCGTCTTTATTGGGGCTCACCGGAATAGACGCGTTTATTACCATCTATGTGTGGGCAATCATAATTCAAACTTGATCTATTTCTGGAAATTTTATTTTCAGAAACATAATGCCTCGAACATCCTCCGAGTTAACGAATTTATTCCAGTTAAAGTATCCGCCCTGTAAGTGGTAATAAAGCAGTAAATTGTTTTCTGGGAATTAAAGTAATATCATATTGTTCATATTCACTTTTAAACAATCATCAGAATAACTACGTTCATTGTATTCAACTTCGAACTCCCAAACAATATTCAATTGAGAAGGAAATTCAAGATCAAAGCATTACAGAGACTAATTTAATATTTCTAGAGACCCAGACATTCAGTAAAAATATTTTTTCATAATACAATAAACCGAACAGGAAATAATTGGAATGAGGTAGACTTTCGAAAATGTATTCCAGCTATTGCTCTGAGTTACCAGTTATGTATAAACTTTAAATGAAACTATTAAGTTTTTATCAAATAGTTATTTTACCATTATTAAATTTTCAACTCATTCTGACAGTTGCGCTATTATGAACGTATGTATATGACACTAAGAAAATAATATCAAATACAAATATACGAAAGTTAAATCAATCTGGTTTCCAATTATGTTACTATGTATATACATAAACCTTGTAGCTATACTCTGTATAACTAATTTCCACTAGAATTATTTACTACTATGAATAAAAAACGTACGCTAAGTTTTCCTTATATGTCTTTCTTACCCGTCTAATATATAACCTTCCAATTACCCTAACCTCGTTGGCATTTTGATATCTACTTTATGAAATGATAATACATCTGCTACGAAAGTTATTAGTAAATAGGATCACAGACGTTCTCGATTTGACAAACTGGTACGAGGTGATGACATGATGGTGTATGCCATTGTGGTGTCATTTAAGAGTGAGAATATCCTGACTCACTGATTTAATTATCTGATGTCAGGAGTGTGTGGGTTGGGAGCTTTTTTATGGCCTCCACTACTGAACCTTGTAACTTTTTGGTTTATTGCTGCTCCTTTAGACGCATCAACTACCGATTTCATTTAGATAACACCCCGCCGGTTGTTAACTATTATTTATCCCATGAGAAATATTGTTGTTTATTAATAGCCAAGAAGTATTATTATCTGTATTTACACTAGGAGGTACGCAGTAGTACATACATTTCATGTTACAACGCAGCAGGTATGCATTGTACGTCTTAATATGACGGTTTTCTTCTTTACTCAATATATTTCGATAAATCAAAATTGGATTTTTGTAATATATGATAATTTATGATTATGATGAGTCCAAGATGATAACTTTAAATGCAATTCAGTTGCAAATAAGTTTCCGGGTCTAATTATAGAAAAATTATATTTACGTAAAACATGTGAAAGTTATTTATTAACGGTACTCATTCATTTTTATAGATAATAATATATTAAAGATAAAATATATATAAATTATAGATAAAAAGATTCCACAGTACTTTAAGTGGTTTAAAAAATTCAAAAGTGGCAATTTTATCGTGAGAAATGAAGAACGTGGAAAACCACCGAAAAAGTTTAAAGATGGCGAATTGCAAATATTGTTAGATGAGAATGACGCTCAAACGCAACAAGAACTTGCAGATCAACTAAATTTGACACGAAAAGCCATCTTCATGCATTTGAAAGCCATGGAAAAGATTCAGAAAATGGGAACATGGGTTTCACATGAACTGAATGAAAAAAAGCAGGAAAACCGAAAAAAAATTTGCGAAATGATGCTCGTCAGGTACAAAAGAAAGTTATTTTTCTCGATCGAATTGTGACTGGCGATGAAAAGTGGATATATTTCTAGAACACCAAGCGTAAAAAAAATGGGTAATTCCAGGCGAACCCTCGACATCGAATGCAAGGCCAAATCACTATGGACGGAAGATAATGCTCTGTGTTTGGTAGGATCAGAAGGGTGTGATCTATTATAAGCTGCGCTGCTAAAACCTGGCGAAACCGTACATACTGAACGCTGATGAGAACAAATAATCGATTTGAATCAAGCTTTGGATGAATAATGATCAGAATATCAGAACACAGCAAAACCGGTCAAGGAAACGATTGAGGCGTTTAGTTGGTAAATATTTTCGCATGCGGCTTACTCACCAGACTTGGCTCCATTCAATTACTACTTACTTGCATCGATGGAACACGCACTTGCTAAGCAGGGCTTCACTTCTTAAAAAATATACGAAAATAGCTCCACCTCAAAAAAAAAAACTATTTTTTTGGCTGGAATTCATAAATTGTCAGAGAAATTGGAAAAATGTATAGCCAGCAACGGGCAATACTTCCAATAAAATATTTTTTATCATTTTCATACAATAAACGTGTATTTTCTATAAAAAAACAATCCTGTTTCGTATTTACGTACCTGTTACACGTTACTCAAAGTGCCTTTCCCCGACCAAGTTGGAATTAAAAGTTGTCATAATTAAAAACTCAAAATCTCAAAAATGTTTACTCATCTCCTGACAATGCCAGATTAATTCGTGCGATGCGCATTAAGTATTAGTCTACTGTTTTTGTTACTGGATTGAAGGTTTCAGCCTTTTCCCTTTTATTACACATACGAATGTTACATGCACTTTACTTATGTGTTCTGTTATATGGCTTTACTATTGCGCTACAGGAGCGTTGAAAAACAACAAGAGAAAAACAAGAGACCACTTTTCTAAAAATATTTTGCCGTGGGCATGAACAGAAGATGATAAGCCTGTAGTTACGCACCTACGAAGTACGAATAGATCTTAACTTAGTGAAAACACCAAATGAAAGACAGCTTGAAATTCAAGCAGTATGTATTCTTACACTTCCACCAGATAACCGGGTGAAATGGTCGATATGATTCGCCCCTTTTACAGTTGGAAAATAGTTAAAAAAGTTCTATTTATATAAAATATATTTAACACAAGAATTTATCGGAGATGATCCTGATCCTTGTATAGAATTTTGCGAATACATGTTACATTGCGATTCAACTATCTATTGTTCTCTGAGATAAAATGCCTTTTTCCCTGAATCGAACAGTACATTATCGTAACTACAGATATTGCTGTCAAGAGAATTCTCGTTGAATTCAAGAATCACATCGTTAGGTAAGATAAATATATGAGATGGAATGATAGGAAGTGGTCCTTCAGGGCTTTAGTTTTTTAATCAAATTTGTCTGGTGCAGCATCAGCCAAATGTAGATATGTAGATATTTAGAATTTCAGTGCTTCCTTTAATTGCTGTTCATAATATGAGCAAATTCCCCATCAAAAAATTTGGAATTAAACAAGACGGAACTTATCTTCACTTTGGTGTTAATGTCCATTATATGCATTTTATGTATAATAAGTATATACATTTTATGTAACAATACTCAAAATATATACATTCAACAAGAAAGAAAAACAGAAGACTAGATTTCCACAAACCTCAGAAAAATTACATCACTTAACCCGTGTTATACCAACCAAATTATCATTATCAGGAGATGTTTAATAAGGTGACTGATATCAATTCAGTTGGGGCAATGCATACTGAAACATGATTTTTCAATGTCCATGGAAAATAGTATCCTGTTTATTTTTCTCTGTAGTGAAGACTTAATTGTCATAAAATTACTTATGGGTAAACTTAATCTTTTATAGATTTTATTAAATTGAAGCCTTCCAAGAGATGATAAATTATAGATAAATAAATTACATGATCTTCCCGTTGGCCCAAAAATTTAAATTTCTTAACAATCGAACTAAAGGTATTGTGCTGTACTAATCCAACATGATGCACAACTGGCATTACAAAAAATATTAAAATAAAAAAATATCATTTTAGAAAGTATAAAGCAACGAAGTCAATTTGTTATTTAGAAAAAAAAAATGTAATAAGAAACATGGATTAAAATGGATTTGAACCATTTATTAAATTATAATTAACATGACAATAAACTGTATGAAACACATGAACGTCCATCGTATTTTTCAATAGTATCACAAATAACTTCACCAGCTTTAACACCATTTTTTAACTTTGTTACAACTAACAAAGTGATAAGAAAATAAAGCCTACTTTTCAATTTTCACCTGCTTTGTACAACCAAAGACGATATATTTACTTACTTACTTTACTACATTTCAGGTAACTCGTTCGGGCGTGCAACATTATTGTCAGTTATTGAGTATATTATTATGACGAAAACCATTTTATTATAACATTTTTCCATATCAGTTCAAGAATATTGAATATTCTTTCATATATTTTCTAGAATGTGCGAATAATAATTAATTAATATTCTTTAACTAATTTATATTCTTTATAGTTTTCTTGATACGTATAGAATATAACTATTTTAGCTACCATCGTTGCCAACCATTGTTACTATTATTGCTTTCAATGCATATTGGTCAAAAACATAAATAAAAAATATAGATATTTTAATGAAAGGCACTCAGTGACGTATTCTTATTCTTGTGTACTGCTACATATGAATTTGTTTACAATATATATTACGTGTAAAAATTCTTAAATTTTTCTTTTAATGTTAGAGAAATTGTTATTGTTTTATAGCGTTATAAATTTGAGGTTTAAAATGTTGGAATTTATTTTAGCATATATTTGTTTTTACCTGAATTAATATGTATCTAATAAAAGCAACATAGTTGTGGTTTGTCTACAAAATACGGAACTATAATTAATTATTCTTCTTAATTGGTCTCCTGGAATATAAAAAATAAAAATAGACAATCACTATGAAGAATTTTAAAAACATATAATTTAATAACTTTGTTACATTTGTGGTAGGTAAAATAAATAATATATTTTAGATTTATTCTAAATATTACGTATTTGATGCGTCTGACTGGTGCATGATGAAATGCATGTCATCATGAATATTCTAAAGAATTACTTTTCATTACTTTTTTTAATTAAACTTGTACAGTTTACGATATGTATTCCGTTTGCAATTAACATTTAGTTTAATTGTTGACTTAAAAACTGCTAGAATATGTTGAAGTTATGCCCTTTAAGTGTACGATGATAAACATAATGATATATGGTTTTCAATTAATATAAATATAGACTTACAAATAAATAAAATATTTTAATCTATTGTCTTTAACTACATTTTGTAATAAAACAAACTAATTTATACTTTAATTTACAAAATGATGATCTATGAATTTTAAGTCTTAATCGAAATAAACTTTTGGATTTTTTGTGCTATTAACAACATATGTACGTAGAATAACAAATATAACAACAAAGTACATGCATCTTTGATATTAAATATTCTATTTTTATTCTAGTAAATTATTTCAGATTTCACTGGATTAGTTATAGGTTATTGGAAATAGAAGTATAGATTAAAAATCTTAAAAGCCCCCAAAACTGTGTCTTGAGGCACATCCGAACGAATATATTCAATATTTCCTTATTAAATCAATTGATATAATATATTCAATATCGTATCAAATATTGCGATGATTTGAAAACTAAATTTATAGACAGGCCGTCAGTTACTTTCTCACAATAGTGAATATTTTAGGCACATGTAGCACGACGATATGGATTTTTCCAAAATAGGGACATTTTGGAAAAATCCATATCGTCGTTAATTGCATTTAGGTTTAATAAGTGTGTAAGAATATCTTCATTGTTTTTAGGCTGAACTATTTACACATTGAAAATTCTTGTAGAGCGTCCATGAACTACGAGCCCAGGCTCATAATAGTTCCGCCAGACATAATTTTACATCTAATATACAGGGTGTCCAGAAAGGGTAAGGGGTGTTTGTAAATTCAATAAAAAAACTACAAATCAGAAAAAAATATATATACTTTTTTATTTTTAGATAAAATTAAGTGTCAAAATTATGTTGTCAAATGTTGACCGTCGCGCTGCTGGCACTCCTCTAACCAACAACGGAAATTATCCACCACGCGTCTACACACCTCTTTGGAAACGGCGACCATTTCGATGTGGATGTTGTGCTTCAATAATTGCAGTAGAGCTCGTGGTTTGTTTTCATAAACTTTCTTTTTAAGGTATCCCCATAAGAAATAATCAAGGGGTGTAAGATCGAGGCTTCTCGGAGGCCAGTTGATGATGCCTCGACGAGAGATCACTTTTTCCGAGAAAAGTTGATTGACAACCTCAAGTGATTGGTTTGAGGTGTGGCAAGTGGCCCCATCTTGTTGAAATCATGTTTCCGCATTAAAACCCTCAAGGTCCTGGAGTTGTGGAATCAAAAAATTCCTTAACATGTCGCAATACCATTCACTGTCTACCGTAAGTGCTCGCCCTCACCGGTATTAAAAAAATAAGGCCCAATGATGCCTTCGCCAGACATAGCAGCCTACACAATAACTTTCGGACTATGTAGTGGCTGTTCATGTTTCTGTCTTGGATTTTCGTTGGCCCAGTAGGGGCAGTTCTGTTTGCTTACGTGACCATTTAAGTGAACGCTTCCTTCGTCACTAAACAGAATGTTTTCAAACACTTGGAAACGTTGAAGCATTTGATTTGCAAAATTTAGTCGGAGAGGATAGTCGGTAATGTTCAGTTCTTGAACGAACTGAAGGCTGTAAGATGTAAATCTTGCTTCAGAATCTTATGCAACGACGAGTATATAATGTTAAGTTCTTGACTGCGTTTGAGAACTGATTGAGACATATTTTCACGCACTGAAACTCTCACTTTCAATCGTTTGTTGGGTTCAAATAGAGCGCGGGCGACCTGGATTGTGAATTTTTACAGTCGAACCGGTATTTTCAAACATTCGAAGCCATTTTCTGATGCTATCGGTGCATTCTGTACATTAAATTTTGCACGATATAAAGGCTGAGCTATGACTATCGAGTCACCATTGCGATAACAGGCGCGTACGAAAAAAGCACGATGGTCTCCCGCGTATACTTCCATGGCTACTAAATATCCAAAGAGTAGTGCAACAATTTATCTTTACCGCGCCCCTCCGAGCCGCGCCGCTACATGGATAGCGCAAATACAACTACCCCCTACCCTTTATGAACACCCTTTATTTAAATAAAAGTAACAACGCATTCAAAATTATTTTATTAAAGACAAATATTGATAACGAAAACAAAGTATAAACTTTTAACTTAAATACTATGAAATATTACTGCGTTATGATGTGACAGTGACAAGTTTGTTAATAAAAAATATTAAGATTCCCAGTTGCGAATAGTTCGGCCGTTTCATCAAGACTGTGTTACATCACTTATATTATTATTATGTTATATGGGTTTGGGCCTCATCAGCCACTGATCTCATGGGTAGTCCCTTGGCGATCCCCTATTGTCAGGGTCATTATCCAAAAATGCTATCCCATAAAAGGAGCAATTTAGGCACGTCCCCCGCTTTGAGCCTCGCCTCCTCTAGGATAACAGGGGTCCCTAATATAAGATACCTCTTCTCCTCCAGTGCGGGGCAGGTATAAAGAAGATGAATCGAGGTTTCCTCGTCTTCTTTACAGCATCTGCAGAGCGGGCTGTCAGTCAGCCTCAGCTTGTGCTTATATGCATTCAGGCTACTATGGTAGCCCGTTATGATTCCCACCAGGGTTCTGGCTTTATGCCTATTCAATTTAATGAATTCTTGGGCCCATTTCCCAATATCTGGGTATTCGATGAACAGTTTAATTATTTGACAACCCGTTACTCCTCTCCATTTTTTATTGTGCTGGTCTCTTGCCCAGCCAATGAAGCGGTCTCTAATCAGATTCCGACTTATTCCCACTGCAGGTTCTGGTCTATAGAGGCTTTCCCTGGTCCTTAGTCTGGCAAGGCCCTCTGCAATTAGATTTCCCTTAATGCTATTATGCCCAGGTATCCATAAGAGTTCCACCGGTCCTTTCCCTACCAAGTGGTTCAATGCTTCATAGCAATTATAGACCAGCTTCAACTTTGTCGTTGCTGAATTCAGGTCTGCCAACGCCGCCCTGCTATCCGAGCAGATACATACCTTCTCCTGGGTCCGATTTTGGTCGGCCCCAGAACACCGTATGTAATTATAACTAGCTCGGCCTGGAGTGCGGTAGTGTATTTATCCAGGGGGAAGGTTTTACCTATTCCATCGCGTCGCCTATACACCCCCACACTCGCTATGTTCCCACTCTTGGCTCCATCCGTGTACCACATGTTTCCATTGAGCGGTAATCCAGCTCGACCCTCCATCTAGTCACTCTTACTGATGAGGGTGATCTTATATTTCTTGTCAAATAGGAAGTGGACACCCGTACTGTCAGAGGGCATCCATAGGAGTCCCTCCTCAGCTAAATCTCTTGAGACTCTATTCAGATCCCTTACCTTCCTGTTCATGTTTCCCACCCTGTGCATTTCCTTTACGGCTTCCGCTTTCAGGGTGACATCAAGAGGTGGTATCCGCGTCAGTATCCCCATCGCCTCGATCGGTGTTGATCTTGGGGCTCCGGTTATACTTCTTAGAATCAATCTTCTTAGCTCGTTGGTTGGCTTCCGACTTTAAACAGACTCTCTTCCACCAGATCAGTACTGCATATATCAGTCTGGGTTTGAGAGTTGCCTCACATCTAGTTCATAATCTCCGTTTTTAAGCCCCAGCTATTACCAATGGCCCTTCTCAGTTGCCAAAGTATTGCTGTGATCTTGAACATATGTAACTTAGATGTTTCCCCATGACAGTTTCCCGTCCAGAATTACTCCTAAGTATTTCACTTTGCTATTATAGCTTAGTTGTTGGCCACCAAATTTCAGCGGACATGTTCTGTTCCGCTTATATTTCTTGGTGAACACCATAACCTCAGTTTTAGAGGGATTGACCGAGAGTCCCCTATCCCTGCACCAATTTCCAACCTTGTTTAATGCTTCCTGAGCTGTATTAACAATAACAGCTTTAATTCTGGCAGACATTGTATTTACCAGCTTAGCCCACTCTTGAGCGTGCCGTCTCGAATTCCTTGCAATTTGGTGCATAGATCGTTAACTGAACGAGCTGGATATTTGCGCAACTGTTTTTTCATTTAATGCCACAATGTTTCTATTGGCCAGAGGTCTAGACTGCTAGAGAGCCATTCCATAACGTTCTGTAAACCAAACTTTAATAGTTTTTGTTGTAGCACCATCCTGCAGGAAAATGCACTGAATGTCAGTGCTTTGATATATTGGTATTGACGGCAGTAATCTGTCTGTCAAAATTTGTTTATATTTTTCTGCAGTCACAGTACCATCTACGAAATTCAATTTTCCTACGCCAAAATCACGCAGAAGGTACGTAGGGAAGTTCACTTTCCTAACCAAATAGTCAGAATGTAAGTTTCCTGTGGGATACTTGGCACGCGTTTTCTGGTAGTACCCAAAAAGATTTCAAATTTGGATTCGTCACTCAAAATTACCTGATGCCATTGTTGTAAAGTCCAGTACCTATGTTCTCTGGCCTACTGTAACCGATTGACTTTCTGCCTTTTAGTTAATGACTGCTTTTATTTTGCGAAACGAAAAACCTTTGCAAAGTTTCGTAAATATCTTTTATCTACTTTTTGTAAATATTTTAATTCTAACGAGATTGGTGCTTTCTTTTTAATGGTTTAATGGCTATGATTTTGGAGCCATTTTCAAGAAGTGGGAAGGAAGATGGAATTTTGGTTAGGATGAGTATGTAACTTGCCGTCGTGTTCTGAATCTGCCTATTATTCAGGGTTTGTTACTAGTTTTTCCGGAGGTGTAAATCTCCCTAATCTCGGTTCGAATTGTTATAACGGTGGTAAGTATAACAGTAAGCAGAGAAAATTATTGGAAAGATCAGATTATATTTCTATTACACATATTTCTTTCAGATTGTATTCAAATATTTAAATAATGTCCCTTCGACATTATTTAAATATTTTTTCAAGTACTCGTGTCAATAGAAGAACTTTAATTGAATTGCCTCCATGAACGTTATATTTAGTTCCACATCATTTTTTTATAGGGCTACAAAATATATATAGGATACCAGTTTTCTTGAACACTGCAATATTATTAGTTTATTTCACCGCTATTTGCCAACTAAAAAATCTCAAAACATACCGTGACTGGTTTTTATGGCTAGGATCAGGTAGACTGTCCCTTTAGAGTTTTAGAAGAGAGTTTTTTTATTTGGCAAATAGCGATGAAATTAATAGTACACGTTACTCGACGCAGATTGCTGCTTAGAAGGTGTGCTAAAAGCCCTTCCCAGGATATTATAGTTAGATATTACAGGTTAATTAAAAGTTACTATTTATGCAATTCCACCATAACGTAAATATTATGACATAAATCATCTTTACGACTTTTATTTTTATACAAGTTTTATTATTTTATGGAAACCAGTGAAGGTTGTTTACGACATTTATTAAAATAATACATAATTAATAAATATAATATATTGATTAGTTCTTAACATAATTTCTCGAATTGCAGAAGATGAGAATCGTTTTATTTTATTTCACGAGCTTGTAAACTATAATTTCTCTTGCCACGCAACTATTAAGATGAGTTTTATCGACACGGAAAATTAATCAAATTCAGAAATTTACTCAAGAAAGAGTCTTCCCCTCCCCTACAAACGTGCCCAACTGCTTAAGCAAATTTAATTATTTACGTTTGAAAGTGCCCGTGTTATTTTTCCTTGAGTATCTTTTATGCTCTTCATCTGACCCTTTTGGAAATGTATATCAAGTTTACGAAACTATTTGTAAAAGTCATATTTAAATACTAATATACTTTATGGCGATAAGTGACGAAACTTTTTTCAGTTTCCTTCAGTTGCCGAAGTTTCATTCTTTTAGTGTCTTTTTAAAATGTGCATAGGACTTAGTTTTTGGAATTGGAAGTTTTTGGAATGAACATATATTAAACAAATTTCGTAGGTACTCATTTTGTACTTAATTTAATTACATACTTAAGTATTATAACAAGCACTTAATTGTGCGCCAAATGTGTTTGTCCAAAATTTAAATAATTATATAATTATATCAGTAATAATGAAAGGTTTTACTACGCAGAGGGTAATATTCAAACTACAGAAATAAGGCGTTGTATACTCCAACCCTCCATGCCTTATATAATAAGGACTAAACAATCTTTGACCTAATTTGTTTAGTCCTTATTATATAAGGCATTTGCAGATGAGTTGGAGTAGCTGCGTAGTAAAACTTTGCATTATTACTGATGATATCAAGCTTTTACTTCGATTTAGATTGTTCGAAACTACCAAGAGATATCGTTTATTACGTTCTACTGCGGTGGAACGTAGCAGCGTCTACTAGATGTGAGCTTCATCTATCAAAGGTATACTCGTTTACACTGCACTGACGAGACTCAAGATAGAAAGGTCGAAACCGGTCTGCAGTTAACGATATCCTGAGATGGGTGACATTATGCATCTCTCTTGTGGTTTTGGAACAATCACTGTATTTTAGTGCTAACTCTGTTGGACAAAAATACGGCAAGTTTTGTCATGTAATTTAGCGCTCGGCGTTTGGCATATAGCCAGGAGAATAGCTGTTTTGGCCTAATTTGTTTAGTCCTTATTATATGCGGCATTTTCAGATGGGTTGGAGTATAAAACTCCTTATTTCTGTAGTTTGATATAATTATATCCTTCAATTAGAAATGAAATACTTGTATTCTTCATAATATTAACACTCTTTTATTACACCGTGCTTAACTTTTAGACTGAGAATTTTTCTTTGGTCTTATTATAATAATATTCTAATACAAAACATAGTCAATTTTACATTTTTTGCTACATTGGTATTATTTTAAAATTATTTACTAATAAGAGAACCTCTTTGAATACAAACCCTGATTCTGAACATTACTGTTTTGTTACAGTAATATTAGAATTTTGTAATATCGTGAAAAACATTACATAATTACACTGTGTATTATTTTTCTTAAATACCTGTTTTGTAAGGCTTTTGTCTGGAATCCAGTTTCCACTCTTAGTATGTTTCCTTTCAAGCCTATAAAAGTTCAAATATGTCATACTTCTTTTTCACATAAATATTTTAGTTAGTTTGCAAATAAACCACTTAAAATAGACATTTTTATCGCCGTTTACGATCATGTTGATGTTAGTCTTCTATAATAATCAGTATTATGTAAATGAGCAATAAACAAGTTTGGAAAAAAATCGTTTATTATTTGTTTTCAGTAAACTTACTGTCTTCAGGGACTATAAATATGACTAGATCTTCGGTTAGTTCAGCTTTCAAATTACTTTTTTTCACAATTTAATTTAAAAATAAATTATTAAGTTAATTAAGGTGTGTCGCCAATGCAATGAGTTATTTAACGAAAAGGTCTGGGAAAATATTTTAAGTTTCACTTCAGTAATAAATACTATATTTATAATTGGCAGATAAATCAAAGCAATCAAAAATAAATTGCATTTTTTGTGAATATAAATATATGGATATCAAGATTAATTAAAAAAAATGTCGATTTTTTTTGTAATGTTATCGTATTAGTTGTATTGAATAAATAAATAGTTGCTATGAACCATCGAAAATATGTCTAAAAATGTATTTCTCTAAGAATACGAATTAAGTTATCCAACTCACTAATAAAATGTGTTATTTTCCTTAAAACTATAATATGTAAGCGTTCTTATAGTATTACAAAAATATAAATAATGAACCTAAATAGAAATAGACAATAATTAAGAAATATGATCAATTTATTATAAATAAAATCCATATTTAAAATTCATACAAGAAATATGAAACTTATGTTATGTTTTATTTAAATTCTTTTCTGGAAATATAAAAACCTAACAACACATCTTTATTCGAGTGGGATTTATGGGTTGTAAGAGGTTTCATTTTAAATTCATGAAATTCAAATGCTGGGGAGAGGGTAGACTGAGTCAACATGCACTAAGACATTATATCGAGCTCATAGATTCTACCACCATCACCAGCGCCGCCACTTTGTTCGATAACAACAACCTCACTTCCACAATTATTATATTGTGTGAATGTATTTATGGAGAGTACTCTATGGTAGTTGATGTTAAGGCGTTGGTATTCACTGCAATTGTTTTGTTAGATCTCTGACATCAGAGCTGCCAGAGCTCTGTCATCGGCATTTACATGTAGAGTGTAAAGGGTAGGGACAGTGTCAGAGAGTTCTGGCAAGTCTCTCTGTCATAATCTATGGCGTCTGTTTACACCTGAGATTTATCTTTAGGTGAGAACCAACCAAATAACTGGTATAATAATATATATTTCACATTCTTCAAACATGGCAGCATCACTCAGGACAACTCAGCGGCCGCAGTTGTAGTTTAATTATTATTGGAAGAGCAGAGAGAAAAAGAAAACAGAAAGCAAGCGAATCGAGTTGTGTGGACTAAAGATTATTTTGCAAAAAGACCAAAAAGTGGTTTATTATAATAAAATGAACTTGGAGCTGAGAAGAACCTAGTATGTACCAAAATTTTTGACACTGCAATTTTTTCACTATTTACACTAAATCGACACTTCAAATTTTACCATTTTGACATCTAGAGGTTCCTTTCCCAGTTCAGTTGCAATATCCGCAATAATCTATATTTGTTTTGCACATTCCTACAATCCTGTAAAGCGATGTCCCATAGAACTGGGTGTATTTCGTACAGTTGTATTAATAGTTTGGTTTCGTGTTTTGACCATGGTCTGAAAATATTCCTAGACTTTCGACTAATTACTTTCATCTTTGTGCTGATTCATTATTCAAATCAGATATTGCGTACGAAAAACAAATAACTCTGTATCTAGAGAAAAAAAAAATATGGTACGACAACAACCAGAGTGACAGAGAACTAAATAAACTGCACCAGAGTAAGTTTCACAGTATTTACAAGCTAGATGAAAAAATTTTACACCTCTGCCAGCAGAGCACTCTGGCATCACCTCTGTCACTACCTTCTCATGTGTTAACACGTCTCTGCAAGCTCTGATGACAGAACTTTGACAGAAAAATCTAACGTGTACCAAGGCCTTTAATCGGCCGTTTTTGCACAATAATTTCCCAATGTAGTTCCTCCCTTCTGTTGATAGTGCGGGACAGCTGTTTAAAATATGTTTGACAGTTTCATCGTTAACATTGGATCCTCTACATATAGGAATATTAGTATAGCCTAAAACGTGAAAAATTCTTATTGGGATACATAAATTGTGCGAGACGGATTCAAACAGTAGTTTGCTGTAAAGTGTACTTGTAATGGTTTTGTTACTCTGACTATTAATTTTCATCCGCCTGTCTTTATGGTGTTTAAGTATCTAGTATTTTCTCATATAATTCATGGTTTCGCAAAGTACTGTTGCTGGTTTCGGTTCCAGTAAAAGGCTCCTAGAATTCTGACGCGCCAATGTATCCGTCTTCTCTTTTCCTCAATTTCCAACACACTCAAATTACATTAGAATGAGCCTCACAATTATTACTATTATTATTAAGACCGAAATCTATTATAATACATTAAACAAAGATTAATTATAATAATTAATAATAATATTATAATTTCAATCTAAGTTGATACTTTTCAAATGGAAAAATGAGGGAGATCCAATCCGCGCCAGAATCCAACTTCAAAAAAGTGAGTTGCTTATTTGCGTTCTTCTCAATGCATGCCTACCTCGCGACGCAATTTCTTGACTATCAACTACAGAGCTGTGACAAAACTACACCGTGATTTAATAAAATAACACGAGACATGCTGCAAAAGCGCATAGAAGTGTAGTTCCATAGAAATATAGTGCGTATAGAAGTACAGTTCCTTAAAAATATGATGAATATTTCTCGGATATAGTTCGTTAAGTTTTGGTTGCAATAAATTACTGAAATCGGTCAGGTTACTGACGCGAAGCGGCTGGTGTATTGCTAAGTCCACTGAAAAATATTGTCGCTATAGCTGAAAGTGGAACAAACTACATGTTTGTCGATATCTAGACATTCATTTTAATACATCGTAAAGCTATGTGTATGTTTTATGAGTGCAAGTCCATCTGATATAATATTTGAGACTAGTAGTTTGCGTACTGGTAGATCAACAGACGTATACTCACAGACTAGGGATTGGAAATGAAGACAGTTGATCCAGATTTTTTTAAAATTTTATTATTTCTTAAAATTAAAATTAAATTTTGAGTCAATATTGTCTCTTGTGTTTAGTGGCTTTGTTAATAAACATATTTATATGTCCTATATATAATTCTGACTTTATACAAATTTATACAAAACGACTAACCAACTATATTGAACCAACTTCATGAGTTAAACCAGAAAGAAATAAACAGTTACAGTTTTAATGGGCCCTTGAATAAGATGCCGACTTTGAAATAATGATATATCTCATCGATCATTTATAATCTAATTATCTGTGTGAAATACTGATATTTTTACTAAAACTATACGAAGTCGTTCAGAATGAAATGATTAAAACAGAGTGATAATTATTATATATTCTGTTCATTAAAAAGTTAATGTGAAAATAATTTTGATAAATTAATGTGACACTCACGGATATATTTAATTCGCGTGGACCACATATATAAGCATCCTTGATGTATAAGTAGATTACAATTCATAATATTTAATCACAAATTACAAATCCCATTAAAGAGTAGTCTCAAAATAATTTTATTAAACAATATGTAGGTACACGATGGACCAAATTAAAAGAGTAAACTTTTATAGGATTTTATGATATAAATAAGAATAAACTGAGGTAGAAAACATAACGATATTAGTTTAAATTTCCCGATAAAATACTTTTAGTTTGACATATAAAAAGTATCATGACGTAACGAGACCAACTCATTCTGCAACTTTAGTTAGTTTGTAACGTCTTCCACATTTTCTTGTGGAATCGTTCACGTCCATCTGGAGAAAGAATTTGCTCTTGTTTCGTCTGAAAACTAAACTCCCTTCCAGTCGTCAATGGTCCAATTACGTGCTCTCTTGCAAAACACAGTCTAGTGACTCTATGTTCTTTGATTAGCAGTGGTGCGCAATAGTTTGTCTTCTATTGTATAATATTTCGTCATTAAGCTTTCTCCTGATTGTTCTTCCAGAAATTGTTATATTTCGAGCTGCTGCTAGGGTTCTTCTTAGCTCTAAACTGATAGAATGCCTGTTTCCTAAAACAACTTGCATAACATATTGCTCTTCACATCTATAACTATCACATCTATAGACTTCTTATAACGTTGTTCTGGGGCTCTACAGGGACTTCCAAAATCATTGAAGTATTTAACTGTTGGACTAATTGTCTACTATCAAATTAGCCACATATCGCTGGGTACCTCTATTATTAACCAAAATTGCCATTTTCGCTGCTTCATCTTCTCTTAAGTTGCGTGGACGAGTCATTTCATTTACTCTAAGTATACAAATCACTTTAAATAGCGTTAAATGTATTATTATCAAACAATTACAAAATGTTATTTTACATCTATAAAACATTTGCAGTTAGTTATTTACAGCAGTGACAGAAGATATCCTAGGCTACTTATATAAAATGTTTAAGGATTCAAAACTTCGAACAACTATAAGAAACAATGTACAGTTTTGTTGACACGTTAATTTTGTCTAGGAGTATATATGTCAATTGTATTTACTCTGTAATTTGATCACATGGTATTCTATCGAACTGTATGTTCTTAGGTAATGATGCAGTTTTCCCACATAGTTTTAGTTATTGGCCATAGGTATCATTTAACAAAATTTGATAAATAATATTATTATTAATATCTTCATAATTATCAAGTTTATTGCAACTGATGTAACACTGATGCCGATATTATTAAAACATATTTCAACCTACAAAAAATAATAAAATACCGGTATTCAATATCCGATTATTTTCTGTAAAATAGTTCATTTGTTAAGAACTGTAGAGCTATGAAATTTGGATGGTTATTGGTGATGGAGGCAAGATCAAATTTCCATAATATGCATACATGAATTATTAAAATATATCTATTATTCAATGAGATATATCTTGAAAGTTATCATCAATCATGGAACATACATGCAAGGATCACGTTATAGTCGTACTTCTTTTATATTAACATTGACTGAGTTTTCCACTATACACCAAAACACTATACACTACACTCGATGCGCGTTTCGCCAACAAAGGCGGCGTTTGGAGATGATAATAACTGCAATTTTAATCCTCTCCAGGTAATGACAACTTATGAATGTGAATATGACGTAGGTGGCATCATCTGGAGTGTAGTGTATAGTATTTTGGTGTTTTGTGGAAAAATAAGTCAGTGATAAAATAAAAGAAGTACGACTATAACGTGCTCCTTGCATGTATTTTCTATGATTGATGATAACTTTCAAGATATAGCTCATTGAATAATAGATATATTTTAATTATTCATGTATGCATATTATGGAAATCTGATCTTGCCTCCATGACCAATAACCATCCAAATTGTATTGCTCTACAGTTCTTAACAAATGAAGTATTTCTTTAACCCAAAAGTTCCGACCTACTCCAGTATTTTTTTATTTTGAATAAGCCAATAGGAAACATTTTTGGTAAAGAATATCAGAACGCTTTAATATTCAATATAATATTCAGTCCTAGAACTATTAAAAATAGTAGTTATTTTGTTTCATAGTCCAAAAGAGTAAATCTGTTTCAGATAACAAATGTTTCCAATTACAATTAAAGCTTCAAGTGTACTACCTGTGTCAAGAATAAAGGAATAGTGTTCCTAAGAATACCTTTCCTACAAATACGTATTTGTAAGTCACATAAAAAGTAATAAAAAGGTTATTAACATCAATATAGTAATATAAATATGTTACTATAACCGACGACCGTCAAAGTGTATTTCGTTTCTTGAGTTTTAATTCAAAAGTGCTATCAAATAATATAATGTTTGTAAAGGACTTGATAACATAATAATTTAAAGACTCTCCATTGACAGGATGTGTCAAGGGATTTTCTGAACCGGGAATCATTCTTGCAGCTACTCACTCAAATACCCTTTATTATATATAGCTATCTCCAAAAAATATTTCTACAAGTTGTTGATAAATATTCATTATTAGAGCTACCAAAGAAAAAAAAAAACTCCTTTAACATTGGAGACCTCAAATTATATATCAACTATAGTTTAGTTCATTTAATATTTGGAAGTACAACAGAAAGTCTCTAGCACTGGACAAAGGTACCTCAAATTATATAGAAATTATATTATATAATATAATTTACATATAATTAAAATATAATATATTCGCTAAAAAGGTTCACCTGACCCTCGTCTTGTAATGAATTTACCCTTACATGTATAATTAAATGGATTACCATTTAATTTATTTGTTACGTTGTTGCTAATAATTTCCGGATAAGAGCATATGGAGAATATATCTAGATGTCCAAACCAACAGTTTCAGGGGGTTCATCCTACTATAACGTCAGATCATAATATGGCCAGATCGTTTAAGGGTAAATTATTCTATTATTACCTCACACAAAGCCTCCTGGATTGATTCAGGGTAACGATTCCAATCATTTGGAGCTGGCCTAGATTGCCAGCTTGAAATAATCAGGGTGTGGGTTCGATTGCCACATCGGTGAGCTGGATGTATTTTTGCATTCGTGCAAATGTCTGGGCGTTAAATGGAAGAATAGCATTAAGATAAACCTCACCACCGTAAAAATAAAGGCGCATAAATAAACAAAATATCGTAATACTTGATAATGCATAATAAATAATGACTTGTGTATTACTGATAGTAATATACCATATTTTGCAAATTTTATCACTTTCTTGGTCTTCTATTATTAATTTCCTGTAGTATTCTTTCGAAGTATTCGCCAAAAGTTTTCTTTTCTAATGTTCAAAAGTAAAATTCACAAATCATTAATTAACAACGCACTCAAAATTTGATCATATTCAGCAGTTTTAAAATTAAGACGGATAGTTTTTCCAGAAATAGTTAATTGAAATGTTGATCGATGCAACTGTTGTAATTAATAATATTAATGTATTAATGATATGTAATTAATAATGCCGGAATAGCGAAATAATCTTATGTAATCTTAGCGGTAACAAAGTATGTAAATGTATGGGCTGTAATAATTTAAAAATTTGACTTAAAATAAATATATTTACTGGATTTTCAACAGTATCAATAATAATATTTCGAGGTTAAGACGGACGTTCATTGTGCTCTATCTACACCAACGATATACATGGTCATAATATTTTCAGAAAGTTGTATTGAAGCAGGAAGACAGGCGTGACTGATGGAGAGCCACCACGAGCGCTGATATAAGAAAAGCCTTCTTGATCAGAAAAGCGAACGAAATTCTGAAAGGGTATGTCGTGCTAAATAAAGATAATATTGATTGATACGACACCATTAAGTATCTTATATATTCAGACAAGCGTTATATTAAATAAGACCCTAATACGACAGAGCCATGTTAGATAAACCGGTCACCGCATCAAACACACCAAACAGTATCAGCCCCAGATTAGATGGATTTGACGGATAAGATCTAAAGAATAAATTGCTGCTATTACGACAGAGCCCTTAACTATAACTGGTATATACTAATACGAGTGTAGCCTAAAGATAATCGCACACAGTAAGCTAGCGTTAAAGCTTACTGTATGTGATGCGTCTGGTGGTGAAGAAACAAGAACTTCATCCTAACATAGAGTGTTCTATCATTCAACATTTTCGCCCTTAACTTAGACAGCCTGTGAAAATACAAGAGAGCAGAAAGACGTCTCAGCCGGTGGGATATAATTAGTCATAATCAAAAGTCGCCCAAAAGAATAGCCCACTGCGAAATTTCCTGTTCAATGAGGGCATAGTATCTCAGAAAAAGGTTTAACTTAAGCGAGGCAAACATAGAAAGGCTATAATTAAAACTGCTATAATATAGGGTGTTTCAGTTTGATCTGTAGAATTTGAATTGCGTGTCATTTGGGTTCTGTCAAAGATAGGGCGTCAATATGCAATGACATCTACAAACCATGCAATTAGTAGTTCAAAGGTTTTTGTACAACTGTTTCATGAAAATGAGCTATCATTTATAGTTGTATTAAAAAAAATTCAAGCAAAATTAGGACAAAAAGCGCCTACAGAGAAACAGTTCGTAACTTAATCAACAAATTTAAAAAGACGGGTTCAATTATTAAAAAGGCAACACCAGTACGTCCTCGTCGTGGTTGATCAGATGAAAATATTGCTGCAGTGAGAGAAAGTGCACGAGAGTATTCAAACACATCAATTCGACGTCATGCTCAATAATTGAATCTGTCAAAAGTCATCACTAATTTTATATACTGACAGATG
The DNA here is from genome assembly GCA_037954035.1 of Rosalia funebris. Taxonomy (NCBI): domain Eukaryota; kingdom Metazoa; phylum Arthropoda; class Insecta; order Coleoptera; family Cerambycidae; genus Rosalia; species Rosalia funebris. Next base: position 19,846,801 of record JAZFAV010000026.1, on the reverse strand, counting down.
CGGATCTTTCTTTAAAATCCGATGCGTGGTGGCTTTTGACTGATTCAGTTGTTGTGCACGACGTTGAATTGATGTATTTGGATACTCCTGTACACTTTCTCTCACTACAGCAATATAATTTGTTTAATGCAACTGTAAATGATCGCTCACTTTCATAAAACAGTTGTACACAAACTATTCGTTGTTAAAATGTTAGTCGCGGCATGTTGACGTCGTATGGTTTGCAGATGCAGTTGTTAAATATTGACGCCCTATCTTACAATTAAACAGAATACAAATGGCGCTTAATTCAAATCCTATAATTCCAACTGAGATTTCCTATAAACATTAACGAATTTATTCATTTATTAGTTGTTTTAAAAAGTATTTATTAATTGCATTTGTTAGTTATACACACAAATCTAAAAATAGAAGCTATTTCTTTAAAATAAGTATTAGTTCGTTAAATCCTTGCTTGTATTTAGGATTTCTGCACAACTTGAATTTCCCTCTGCACAAACTGCAATCCATTTTTACAAAAGTTATGTTACTATATCTAACGCATTTCCTTCCAAAACATTATCTCCAGTAACTTGAATTGTAATTAATGAACCTTAGTTTTAATTAGAGACCGAATCGAGAAAAACTCACCCACATTTAGTTTAGAATATAAAAAGTTCTGTACACATGGAATTAATTTTAATTACCTCTATAAATAAATATTGGGTAATATGTACTAATTACTTTCTTTAATTAGGAAACGCAGTTTTTTTAATGAAAAATTATTCATACCGTCCTATTGACAAAGTGTGGGCTACTCAGACATTCGATTTGACTTATATGGAAACTTAACGATGCAACTAACTTCAGTAATTTGACATTGATATTCGTTTAATCAAAATTTATTTGAACGGCGAAACTCGTATATTAGCGGTTTTGGAACGTTCAGGTACTCGTGCTGAATCATCGTGTTATGGACTATGGGCAATTTTTTGTCCGTCGTAAACGACTGGAATGAATTTGAGTTCATGTAACCCATCTCAATAAAAAGCATTTGATGCCATTAATGGAATTTAAGGTATGCCAAATGTTAATAACACCGGAGGGACCAACGAACACGAGAGAAACTGCAGGACCACTACAGCGCAAAATTTAAGACCCCAAATGTAAAATCGTCCATCGAGTTAAAATTCAATTACATTATAGTACATTAAATACTTAAAGGAACATGTTCACAAGCATAGGTAGACAGAACATAAAAAAGAATGTGTAAATGATTAAAATAATAAAATAAATGTTGTGTTTTGGTAACAGTAGACTTCAAGAAGAACATAAACGTATATCTTTCCATTGATAAAGTGATATTTACATGAAATATATTGAAAAGAAACATTAATATGATTATTTTAAATGGACAATCAACATACAGTCGATGTAATATGTCAATGAAGAATTCAAAATAAAGTTAATAATTTCGAAAAATTACCTCTAGAATATATTCCTAAAAATTACGTCTAGGTAATACTACCTATATAAACAGCATAAAAGTGAAAGTATCAAAAAGTTCTAGTACTGATAGTACATTATATATACGCTTATAAATAGTACATAACCTGTTGGCAATCAGCCTAGTAAAAAAAGGTCCAGTGGACATAAACCATTTTCCACAAATAAATGGAATATGTATATAATTAAAATTGTCATATTTTGTAGAATGCTTGACGACATAGCAAAATAATTGATTACACGGGGGATAAAAACAAATGTTATGTTGTCATAAATTTAAGATCAGTTTCTGAGTACTCGAGGACCCTAATTTCACAATATATCTTCATTTTAGTTACATTGACTACGTTTGTGAAAATAATGGAGACTTCTGAAATTTCCCAGATAATTGACGACTTTTCGTGGATAATTCTAAAAATATCTTTAAATGTGTATTACTACACAATAGAAATAAATTTGCATCGATTCCAATAGGTCGTTCAACAAAACTTACAGAATGACGTCACGAGGCATTAATAAAGAGAGAAAATATTTCCAGCTCTTGACGTCAAACTGAATTTAATAAGACAGTTTGTAAAAGCACTGGACAAGTCAGGTGATTATTTTAAATACATTTTTCAAGCATTTCCAGCACTGAGTATGGAAAAATTAAAAGCATGTATTTTTTGGCGCTCCATAAATTTGAAAAATAATAAAAGATCCAAATTTTAACAGATATATGACCGTTGTAGAATATGTTGCATGGTTTACTTATGTATCTGTAATTAACAATTTTTGGGCAATCTCACAAGGCAACTAACGACCAAGAACTAGTACATAATATGCTAAACGTTTTGAAAGATTGGAAGCCAACATGAGCCATTAAATTACATATTTTGCATAGTCGCTTAGACAAACTGCCTTCTAACCTTGGAGATTATAGTGAGGAACGAGGTGAACGGTTTCATCAGAATATCCGAATGATAGAAGAAAGGTATCAATGAAAGTGGGATTATGATGGCCAATTACTGTTGGAGTCTGCAAATGGACTGTTCACAGCAAAAATATAAAATAAACTTTTACAAAAAACTGCTTTACAATTTTTACTATTTTTTGCATCAATTATTCTTTGATTTCATATATAAAAACATTTGAAAACGAGAGAAATTGCTAACTTTGTTTTGCTTTCTTTACTTTGCATTAATATTTATCATATATGTTTATTTCAGAAACTAGAGCCAATCAATAAAACATAATGCCATTTTCAGCATCAGAGGCAGTAATGTACTCAAAATAGACGACAAATTGACAGTTTCTCAGTGTTATGCCAAATTTTCGACGTTATATTGGACCCCATTTCCGCTGTATATCCTCTTATGTTGTATTATAAAAGTCATCTACTCAGGGAATATATAGATATTATTCGAAAACAAGTGCACTAAATAGAGTTAAAATAGTTTTCAGTAATGTCGGTAATACAATTGTTTCTTTTACAATTATTCCTAACAAAACCATTAAATGAATCTTATTAAAGATTAAGTATTTTTTAGTATTTCAAATCTCAAGTGTATAATAAATATAAATTATAATTAAGTGTGAAGTATTTCTCAAAATTAATACTGTCATAAATTTACTAATATTTAAAATTGTATTCCAATTTAACACGAGACTGGTTTTCTTATCAATTTGACAAAAATATGTAGAGTATAACTTGTCGGCGTTAATAGACTTTAAATGTTTCTGTTCGTTCTATTTATACTTTGTTTGACTTGATCAGTACACTGCGAGAACAATTTATTTACTGTTAATGAATTATGTTTATGACAAATAACCAAATGCAACATACAAAATAGGATTTAACATTCTCATTTATTAAGTCAGAAACACATTTCTTATGTGAGATAGTTGTAACGTTTGAAATAAATCTGTTAGTTAATAACTAACATATTCACCAGTGATATGTTAAATTAGTTGCTTAAAATGTATAAGGCTATCTATAATCGGTAATATTTACGTATTACTCGCAAGTAAGAATACATTACCCCAAATATGCACCTGAGTGAATATAAAAGTAACAGATAAGGTAATTTATATAATTGTATAGCTCTCGCATCATCGTCTCTCTACCGATATCCGGATGCCTTATATCAGTACAGTATAAAACACCACCCTTCATAACATATTCAGTTACCTGATATGAAGTCTACACAATGGTAATGATAATTTTAGTATACAAGAGAGAGACTAGTAAAGAAGATTAATAAAACCAAATTAGTATCAAACAGGATGTGTTAAACTCAGAATTATATTTTATGATTTCCAATATATATCTGTTTAGGGTGTTGCTCTAAAACAACGTACAACAAATAAGTTTAGCTAAATAAATAGTAAAAATTATTCATTACACTTTCCATTTATGATGTAAATTATTTATTTTAGAGATTAACTAATGCGTGAGAATTTTTACAAGTGGCAACAAAACGGTTTATCTAAGATGAGATTAACGGTAACAGAAAGATTAAGAGATTAAAATCTAAATACAACAAAGAAGATGCCCTGGCAAAAGCTTAACTGGGCATTAAGTAGATAATTGGTCGGGAACAAAGTTTTAACTTGATTATTTTTAATGATTCTGTGTATTGAAATTAATTTAAGCTTTGGTAAAGAAACAACTGCTCTAATTAGATTCGAATCTATGTGGAAATGATGTTTTAGTGTTTATTATATTTGGATAATTATACTGGCACCAAATACCAGGTATTATTGCTATATATAACCCAACAGCATTAACAATCGGGATTCAATAAATCTTTGCAACATTACGTATGCTTCTGAAGTCGTTTCCGTGAATGACATCCAGTGTGGTAAAAATATTTTCTTATATAAAGAAAGTGGCCATTTGGCATCTAAAGGTGTAACATTTACATGGTTAACATAATCTCAAAAAGGATTTAACGGATCCGTGTCAGCACTGCTACTATAAATATATCTTAATCTCTATTTTATTATTAAACTGCCAATTTCTTCTCTAACCATTCTCGTCCATGTATTATATTTATTGCATTATAAAAATAATTTAAAAATTAATAATGTAGTATTATTGTTATTCATTTATCCACTTATAAGATTCCAAGAAAATTGGAATTTGTATTTCCTCTTGTAACTCTTTGACCCATATCCCTATCATGTCTAATAATTCTTCTTCCTTATCGTCTTGAATTATATAAAAACATTTATTAGTTTTATGAGGTTTATCTTGACGACTTCGGGCTTCCAATAATTGTTGTTTAAAATGTAAACATTCCGAAATGAATATTGAATACTTTAAAAGTTGAAATGTTCCCCTTTCTACTACCTTTTCAACATCACATTTTATAATCCTAATCTATGAAACTATCATCATATGTAGAGATCAAAGTATTTGCTTCCCCACATTTTCTACTGAGGTATCAAGTTTAGTCGTTGGCAATATCAACATCCTCTATACAATACGATAGAGAATTATGGTTTTCTATATAGAATATTTAAAATATTCCATTTGTAGTAGTTCTAAGTTCTCTTTTAGAATGATTTACTGTAGAAAGTTCATGTCTATACAGTGTGAAAAAAAGTATGGACTACCCCTAACAATCTGGTCGTCTTCAAGTTTTATGGAAAGCGCGTGAACACGTCTATTTAGTTTTCTAGTTTTCCACATTCTGTTAGAATTCATTTGTTTTTTACTTACATCTATAAAAAATATAACGTCATCGATATTTTTCTTAAATGACAATTTATGGCGTGTGATACACCATTTGAAAGCTCTTGTTTCACTCAGTATTATTCTACATTTTTTTGCGATTCTGTCGTGCTGTTTCAAAGTGGCGACCGTTCAATTGTAAAAATCATCTTAAATAAATTCCCAGTAAAATAATAAGTTTTTCTTGTTTTATCAGAAAAAAATTAAACCACTAAACACAAGTTCCATTATCAATCAAACTAATAAGGCGTAATATTAAATAAAACAAAACAAGAACACAACAAAGAACAATCAAATAAATAATAAACTAAGAATGATGTGTTGAGGATAAAACACATAAAACTTATTTCAGTAAATGCTGAAAGTGACGACGGTTTATAACTTGACAATATCCAAGTCTAGATACAAATTCTTCTTGAACATTTCGTATCATTTCTAGTGAAATTTTTCGTATTTCCGTTTTTATACGTCACTTTAAATCATCAATATCTCTTGATCTGTTTAAAAACTTTGGATTTAAAATAATCCCACAAAAGGAAGTCCAAAGCCGTCATATCAGGTGACCTGGCTGGCTATTCAATGGGACCCCGTCGCGTCAGCCAATACATTTTCCTGGAAGCATCAAATCGAAATATTCTCGAACTTATCTTGCATAGTGGAGCGGGACTCCATCCTGTTGCAGTCAAATTTCTGGACTGGGCAAATAGGGATTATTGTGGTCAGGATAAAGAGTGACTAAAGTTGGCACAAATTTAAACTGCAATAAATTCAAGTAGGCTTCACCAGTAAGATTTTCTTCAAATAAAAATGGTCCTAGCACTATCTTTCAATATGCCGGCCCATACATTAAGTTTTTGAGGTGATTCATAATGAGTTTCTTGAATCCAATGTGGATTTTCTTTGGACCAATATCGACAATTTTGTCTACTTACACTACCATTGAGGTAAAAAGTTGCTTCATCTGAGAATAAAATATTTGCGGCAAAGTTTACATCTTAATTACAAATTGGTTGCATGATTTCGCAGAATTAGAAATTAGAAAGAATTAGAAAGAAACTTAATGTGAGGGAAAGCATTGAATGATCCCTTAGGACTGTCTTAGTGTGATTATGTTTTTTCTGATAAAACAAAAAAAGTTACTCTTTTACTGGGAATTAATTTAAGATAATTTTCACAATTACACAGTCGCAATTTTGATATAGTACGACAGAATCGTAAACAAATCTAGAAACATACTGAGTGAAACAAGAATTGATTGTCATTTAAGAAAAATGTTGATGACATCATATTTTTGACAGATAATAAAAAAACAAATGAATTCTAACAAAATGTGGGAAACTGGAAAACTAAATCGACATGTTAAAGCGCTTTCCATAAAACCTGAAGACTACCAAATTATGAGGGGTAGTCCATGCTTTTCTTCCACACTGTATATACCAGTGCCGTTAACACTGTTAAGTATAGTTTTGAAAATCCCATGGCAGAAGAATTATGTCATATGTGTCTCCATTCTTGAAGAACTTGTCTGAAGGTCTGTCCCAGATGAAAAGTAGATACTATTTACTAATGGTAGAAGTTTCCGTTACATCAGAGTAGGTGCATTTATTTTAAAAATTTTCGATGTAGTCACATAATCTATTTATTAAGTCGCTAAATAAATTTTATGCTACCGCAAACTTACCTGTTATTAGCCAATTAAATTGTAATTATGCTTATATTACAACCAAGAAGTATATATCTTTTTTTTAAATATTAGTATAAAAAATAACTGGTTAGATAGAAAATTTGCAATTCGACTATTGATACATATATATTTTAATAACAATATTCCTCATAGAACGAATCTTATAACTACAATTGAAATCTGATTGTATACATACAATGCCAGGGATCCCTGTATTGCACGACTTCTGGAAGCAACGGTTTTCAGTATGGTTCTTTGACTACATACTTATTTAACATCTTGCGATTCAACCCACTTTACCTTCTCAACATGGATCTGTAGCAAAACGCGACACAGTTGAAGAAAATGAAGACCTTTGATAAGGTGAACCATAATATATTAATTTCAAAACTAAAATTATGTGGATTCAGTTGTAGTCATCTTAATTTAGTGAATCGTATTTAGTCAGACGTACATTATTTGTTCCGTGCAATGGATTTAAATCCGTGACTTTCTTAGCGCCCTGTGAAGAACCTCAGGGCTCAAATTTGAGACCATTATTATTTATCTTTTTGCCGATGACTACTTAAAATTATTATTAAATATAACCTGCGCATACGATCAAGATTGCTTGAGATTGCAAGAACTCAATGGCCTTGTTGTGTCGTAGTATTCGGAGAACAAACTACTAATAATCATAGAAACAGCTTGTCAGGAATAGGAAGGAGTCTCAAAACTGCGATATCGGACCGTCTACGAGGTGCGCAGCAAATAGCCTTGTCTTTACTCAGTTGCATTGAGACCTTTTCTGAGTGAATATAGATGAATATATATTGAATATGAATGTACACAGACTTCGATCTAGCCGCACATAAATTACATCTTTTTCCCTTCAAATACTGCCTCACTTTTACTTTTACGCATATACAGAATATCTCACACTTTTTCCTATTCTTGACAATATGTACATATAATGTTTACTCATATACCTTGAATAAACAACCACTAACATATAACTATTTTCTTGGTGGAACTTTAATACGTTCTGAAAATATTAAAGATACTGGCGTGTATCTTGATTATGAACTATCGTTCTTTAGGCATAACAACATAATTCGAAACACGACATCGTTTAATAATACTTGATACCTTGAAATGTTTAGATTCTGCGTTGGTTCGTTGGAAATTAGGGTACGGTAGCTTTATTTGGTATTCCAGGTACAATTTGTATAATGATCTTTGATTTGCGCTTGTATCAATTTAGTGACGACGCACGGATCACATGCTACACCACTCGCAATTGTTACTAATATGCCACGATTACCAGCACGTATGACTAGCGACATATGTTTCAATCAACTACGTATGGCATAGACAGTTAATAATTTTGCGGAACAAAACGCAATTATGAATCACGTCGTAGCTTTATTGTATAATTTGATTCATTGGCGTCTCAATATTTCTGTAAAAATTTATTTCAGTTTTGTATCATTTATTTTGATCTTTGTTGGATTTGTTTCATTTATTTTGATGGAAATATCACTTCCATTGAATGTTTTTGTGGAGAACCTTTTCATTACTCTGTCATAGGTTGATGGATTTGTATTGTACTAACTGTTGTCATAAAATGTGTATTCGGCACGACACTGTTCAAAAATGTCAGTTGATTGACTCATACGATTATTACCTGTGACACACACGCAAATAATCATTGTACAAACCAAACCTTTAAACATTGCCATTGGACTTTTTTAATGTCACAGTCTAATTAATAAACAATTTTATTTAATAGGACTATTTTTTATTGATATTTTGATATTTATATTTCATTATTTTAAACAAATTGAACTTATTAAAATTGTATAAGTACATATTGTTATTAATTGTTACTAATTCTTACGTGACAGCTACATTTCAATATTATATTTTATTACCCTGCAGCTTCAATTACACTGCATTTGGGGAATTCTCCAACTAAATATTACCAATGCTGGTTGTCTAAATTATTCCCTTGAACAAAAAATGTAATAACAATATGGCTGACGATGCCTGCTTATTCCTTAACCTTTTGGAGATGTTGTGTAGATGTGTCAGATATCCAATGAGGATTATCCGTTGACTGATACTTACAGTTTTGCTAATTTACTTCTCCATTCAACACGAAAGCTGATTCGTCTGAAAATAGAATGGACCCAAGACCTACCCCAATTCTGCTGTAGCGTGTTCGTTATTTCTTCCCCAAAGAGAAAAAATTCTTCTCCAAGATATAAATCGTCTTTTGTTAACTCCTGGATAAATGCTACTTGATAGGGATAAAGTTTCTTCATCTATAATTTACTTTCACTTCATCTTCTATAAAACAAGGCTTTTGTAACGGTTTAACTTAAGATCCCATGTTCTTTATTAATAAATAACTAACATTAGTTTATATTAATTCTTGAAACAACGGCAAGTCTCATATTTAAATAAATGTGATTCTTTTCAGGCTGTTAAAATGAATCTCATAGTCGAATGCAAGTGTCATGGCGTATCGGGGAGCAACACCATGAAAACCTGTTGGAAGACCCTTCCAACGTTTAGACAAGTGGGTGATTTTTTAATGAAATAATACTACAGGGCGAGACCCGTTGCCGCTAGCCCATCACAACCAGGCCCACGTGGAGTCGATGGACACAAGAGACAAAGGAAGTTACATCTTGTGTTAACGAAAAGAAAAATTCCCATCAAAGAGATGCCAAAGAAATGGTTGACGGGTCAACGAACCAATTTTGTCATAGGTTGACGGATTTGTATGGTATTAACTGTTATCCTAAAATGTGTTTTCGGCACGACACTATTAAAAAATGTCAGTTGATAGATTTATATGATTGTTACCAGTGACGCACACGCAAGAAATCATTATACAGACCATATCTAATTGTAAGTCATATTAATCCACTTAAACAATTGTAATCATAATAAGATACTATATTTAAGGAAACAACAATATTTTACAGTCGTGTAAATTATATATTACTGAAATATTTCATCGTATATTTGTGTTGAAGTTATTTAGAGGCTTTGTGTTTTTTATTTTTATTTCTTTTAGTTCTGTACCGTACACATATAGATGTATTTATTTGTGTTTAATTTTTTGTTGTATTTTTAGTTTCCTGCTGGGCAATAAATCCATTATTATTATTATCATCACTATTATTAAACTTCTGATGAGAATTAAATATCAGTCATTGCGTTATTACGATATTTTAAATTTAAATAAATTTAGTTGGCTCTCCCTGTCTCCCTGGTACTGTCAAAATACATACATAATTCCTCTTAACTCCAATAAACAACTCACGGAATAATTACAATAAATTTGAAAACAATCGCTAAAACAGAGTAAATCTTTTGTTCGAAGTACACCCACCATAAAAATGAGATCAAGAACATGCACAAAAACTCGAACACAATGACATCTTTGCAAGGGGACAAGACAAGTATAACAAATGTCGGTCTCTCCATAAAATGTCCTGTTGACAGATATTCTGGGTGGTCCCCTGCAATAGTTCACCCTGCACGGCCTCCTCTGGGCTCCGGAACCCTGTGGCTGCGATTATTAGCGAGCAGATAAATCAGGGGCCCATGGTGGTAATTGAGCCGTCATCCAGACTGAGCCTGGCATGGCGCTCATATTTGTTATCAATTCCCATCGACATTTATTAAATGCCGTGATTTGCATGTTCAGCTCTCGGCTAATAAGAGGATTGGCCACTGGCCATCGCACAGAGCCGTATTGCGTATTGCATGCACGTTATGTACGGGTGGTCTTAAAACAACATGCGATATGAATTTTAAATTATATGAAATACTTATATAACGTATTCAAAATAAGTAAGGGTGATTAAAGGAGCAAATTTATTGGATGAACCGCGAGAAGCGAAGGAGTTTTCCTTTTTTTTTTGCAATGCAGCGTGTTTACTTTATACCCACAAGCGAATGCACATCTTCACAATTATTTCAGAAAATGTTTCGTTTTCTCTTCACTTGTGTAATGAGAAAATTGTAAGTTATGTAAATATATGCATACAATTAAACTTAGTAATGATCCTTATGATGTGGATATGTATAATAGTCATTTTGTGCATAGTTAAAATATTTAGGCACAAGGTAATTTAATTTAATACAGCAAGGTAATAAAAGTTTCGATTTTGTTTTGGGATCTGATGTTATCATAGTCTTTTTTAAATTGTAGCCCCTTTATTTTTAACAAAAATTCAGTTATAACACCATACCAGCCCTAATCTCAATATCAACAAAGGATAACTCAAGTATGTAACCTAATAACACTAATAACCACACTTCCGCCGCCTTTAAATGAAGAGAACTCTTTAAAAGTGTCCTGCCTTCAACGGTACCACATGTTTTCTATTTACTATTGATTACAATGAAATTGATTAAAAAATACAAAAAAGCTATTATTTGCATTTTTACCAATCTGACATTGGCCACTCATTTTTTGCATTTCGATTCGAATTTGTTGTTTTAGATTCTCTAAATTAGTTGGTTTATTAAAATATATATACGATTTTAAGTAACCCCGCAAGAAGAAATAGAAAGGGGCCAAATAAGGTGAACATGATGACCATTCAGTTGGTCCTTGTCCTAGTTATTTGCCAGGGCATGTTTTGCCGATAAATGACATCGAATATCGACACCAGAAATATAAGCTCCATCGTATTGACACCAAATTCTTTGGTGGAAAATACAATATATCCTCATTGTTTGGATAAGAAACTACTAAAGCTGAATCGAGTTAAACATAGAAATTCTAAATTATTAGGGAGCAGTAAAATTTTCTTCAAAAAATTAAGGCCCTAAAAGACGACTTCCTATCATTCCATTCAACCCTTACATTGACATTAGCTATGTTATTCTTAAATCATATAGCCTTTTTAATTTCTAGATTACAGATACTACTGGTACATATACACAATCGCAGCTAAGATTGGTACAACTGATAGTAATTTTGCCATATAAAAAAAACTGAATGATAAATGAAAATTCCCATACAGATATTGCTTCTAACAATTGATTAAATTGCTCTAGAGGGAGAATGCACATGAAATGCTTGACAAACAAGCAATCTTTGAAGCATGTTCTTGAATCTCAGATTGAACTTGAATATCAAATCCTATCGAATAATCGATGACTCCTATTTATCACTTTACCTAGTGGGCCACTATTATATACCTACTTATTTTTTTAACTGTGATCACAACCTACTCTTTTTTAATAAAACTTTACCAAAGAGGTAAATTGAGAGGAAATTTAATTTTTTTCCAATAGAACTCTTCTTTATACTACACATATTTTTCAATGAAAATAAGTTTAATTAGTCTTATTATCACAAAAATTTGCAAGGAGTAAAAGCACTTACGTGTAATTTTTTATGGAACATGTAATTTTTTGTGATTAATTGATATGTATAATACATAATATTAAGTACACAGTACTTAACTTATAAAACTTATAGAATAGACCCTACGTGCTCTAAGAAAAGATTTATTATACTAAAAAAAAGATTTATTATACAAAATATCGATAAAACTAACTTGATAATTAATATGTATGTGAAAATATATTTGACTTACTAAGTTTCAAATTTGTGCTTATCGGACAATCAAGTACAGCCATAGTTTCCTTGTCTATTACACTTTAGAGCAAATAAAAGATCATATATCATTTGTGGTTTTAACATACAGAAGTCGATCTTCTTTCTTTAAGACAAGACTTCAGCCAGGGAAGGTTACACATAAGGGCGAGGACAAACACACACAAGCTCAGGAAGAAGTGCTAAACACTCTCCATTAGAACTTTAATCTAAGTGTTCAATTACATCTCAATATTGGACTTGGCCGCCATCTCTGACCACAATATATTACTGCCTTGCGGTTAAGGAAAATTTAATAAATATCTTGTATTTATGAAAACCACAGATACATTACCCAGTGCAAGTGCCTTATGGAATTTTTTATCAATCAAAAAATGAAAAGCTCTGAGTTCTCTGCTCCATATTTTTATATTTATGGTAGGCAATCTTTGTTCTAAAACGATCATTTCCAAAAAAAAAAAAAAAAATACTTACAACTTACTATGTATATTAAGAACTCACAGTATATAAAAGATACATAACGCATGCATAGTAATGCGTTCCTGTATTGTAGAATATTCGTGATCATATCTTAACATATTTATAAGTACTGGTACGTTCAAGTTGTACCCTCATATACTTTGATTTATGAGATTATTACTGTTTCAGTCCTGTTTACACACTCCACTCATTTATGTAGATGACTTATAAAAGAGTTATTTTCAAATTATGTATGTAAAATAAGCCGTTTATACTACCAACAGTATAATTATCTAATAGTAGCTTAAGTTTTTGTTCGGGTGCCACAGGGAATCTTATTATCTGCATAGTAAATCAATTCCTCCAAAGATTTCTTGAGAATAATCACGGCCACTTCTTTGATAATTCATTACATTACCCCGTAGCTAAATTTGAGTTAGGGTAGTTTCAATAAAAATAACCTTCAACATTATTTATATTTGTCTTATATTTTAAAGGTAAATGTATAAACTGCACTGACAGGAATACAACAAAGTAAAAATCTAAAGTATATGAAGTATATCGAAACTATAAATATGAAGAATAACATGAAATTAATACTCATTAATATACATTAAATTAAATACTAATTTTATTAATAGACTACTTCGTATAGTATATCTGAGTCCTGCACTTTCCCGCCAATTCTAATAATAAAAGACAATTCTAAGAAAGCCAATTTTCCTAGCCTGTATCATACTTTACTACGTAGTAATTGGGAGTTCTTAAAAAACTCATACTGATTTCAGTTCTGCTTGTAAAGCATTTTGTGTGAAAGTTTATATTTTGTATGATCAGATTATCTCTGTATATAAAAAAATAAATTAATAATATCCAGCGTGATATACTGCTGAAATAATTAACAAGGTTAAATTGAAAGTTTACCATCACAACCAATATAAGAAAGACATCACTTAACTGATATTATAGAATTCAAGAGATTACGAGGCATTATTAAAACACAAATAGTTGATGCTTATATTAACTAAGTATTTAACATACATTCGGCAAAACTTTGGTAGAGGTATTTGGTTTTATGTTCAGAGTATGAAAAATTCGACGTGTATTCCATCAACAGTTTTCTTAAATGAGGAACCGATTGATACTCCAAATAATATTGTAAGTGGATTCTCTAGATATTTTTCCAGTTCTTTTCCACTGATCAAGTGCAGATTATAAAAACAAATTCCGACAAACACTAGACTTGTATCGATATAGTAAAATTTACAGAAACTGATATTCGTCAATCTTTATTAAAAATTAAAAACAAAATGACCTGTGACAATAATAAGATCCCAAATTTTCTTATTACTAGATTACTCGGGGGCCTTAATAGAGTCACATTTTATATTGTTCACATCTTATACTAACTACTTAATCATATATTAATATATTCAGCAAAACTCTAAAAGTGATCCTAGAGGTTGGTCCAGATGTTTAGAGTAAGAAAAGTTTGACGTTAATTCCATTAACGGTTTTCTTCGATGAGGAATCATTATGCTCCAGACAAAATTGTAAATGGATTCACTAGATATCTTTATATTGTATTTTCTACCGACAATGTGCTGGCTACAAACACATGTTCTGGCAATCACTCAACTCATCATGGTTTACTGTATCAATATAGTAAAATTTACCGTGATAATGGATACTCGTGAAGCATTATCAAAATTTAAAAACAAAATGAGTTGTGGGGATCGGATTCCGAGTTTTCTTTTCATTTTGTTTAATCTAATATTGTTTGCCCGACACGTTTCCTGAGGTTCATAAACTATCTGACATAAAACATTATCGCCCAATTACTATTCTGTAATCTGATTTCGGGATTAGAAACATGACATCGTTTAATAATACTAATAGTGTTATTAAACAATGTCGTGTTTCTAATGTTTATATTTTGCGTTAGTTCGTTCGAAATTAGAATGTTGTAGTATTATTTGGTATTCCCTGTATCTATGTCATATGAATCGACTTCAAAATCGAAAATATTCAACGGCGTTTCTTAAAATATTTGTCATTTCACATAGACAATTATTATCTAGTAAGGGGTTATGATATAATACGCTGCTTTTAGAAAGATTTGACATAAAGTCATTGAACTCTAGAGGGGTGCTTACTAGCCTCTCGTTTTTATTTAAACTGTCCCACAATAGTATAGATGCTCCCGCATTACTAATTATGTTTAGCATACCCATATCTGGACTAACCTAGCGACAGAAAATTATGTTTTATTGATACAGTAAACCACTTAACTTTATTACTATCACAGATTTTATTGTAACTTAACGCTACTATAGTTTCGATACTTTCAGCGTATCATTTTCAAAGCGATTCAAAGAATGAATGAACAGAATGTGTTTAATCTGTGTTCAATCATTCTTTTTCGAATCGATTTGAAAATGATACGCTGAAGTGATATACGAAACTATAGTAGCGTTGTTACAATAAAATCTGTGATAGTAACAAAGTTAAGTGTTTTTTGTATCATTATGATCAACTATCACAAGGTAACTGCTAACTTCAGTTTAGTCTTATTTGGCTTATGTTTTATTGCCAGACTACACGAAATAAGGTTGTGTTAAAATCGCCAAATTTGCAATGTCACAAAATTTTAATGGAATATCTAGTAAACTGTGGATTATTTATTTACAATTAACCTCCGAACATGGGCATCCGATGTAGTTATTACATCAAAATAATAGTAATAATAATATAACAGCAGACTGGTGTTCCACCAATACCAAAATATTATGTTACCCACGCGAAGTTCGCTAGCAAGTTCAGATCATTATGAGGTTTTAAAGCTCTGTTATAACTAAATTTCAGCTCGGTATTAATGATCTTCCGATAATGTCAGCTTTGTTAGCGCGTCGAGTAACATCGTAATCCCTTTGCACCCATTAGTTTCCTGTTTTTGTTGTTTCTTTGTTCGAATATTTCAGATTCTTTCCAAGGCTTGGTAATAACTAATAATTATTTTGTGTGTGTATATGATTTTGCATATATGTATTTAACCTTTTGTCGGGCGCAATGCATCTGAAAGATTCCATAATCAAATCTTACACAATTTAAATTTTAATGAGGTGGAGACTTAAACGTTTATTTTAATTAACACAATACAGTAGTAAATATTTCACATTAGTTTTTAATCGAGATAATTAAATTTACATAAAGGGACTCATTTAGTTTTGTAAAACAATAAATTTGAAAGATTTTTATAGGAAAACCAGCTATTGACAAGTTTTCTTCTCTGTTTTAAGGACAAAACGCAAATATAAATTAATATTGAACAATATTTTGAATACAGAAAAAAACAAATATTTTTTCATGTAAAAGTCATAAGTTATATATAAAAAAATATATTGGACGTGAATTACAAAGAAAAGTTACAAGTAACTGCCTATTTTAAGTGGAGAAAATTATACATCCTCTTCATCATTTTAGCATATTCTAAACAAAAATAAACGTCACATTGTTGGTAACGGTATTTAGTATAAACAAATAATTTAACACACAAATGTGTTCTTTTTAAATAAGAATACCAAAAAAAGCCAGAACAAGTAAGTGTAGAGGTTCAAAAAAATATTACCTATTAAATTAAACAACAAAAGAAATCTAACAAAATATAAAAGTGAAAATAATGACGTAATCAGGCGTAATGCATCTGATAGATCAGGGCGTCCCATACAATGCCACGGAATGCACTAAAAAAAAAGCGACACTATATTGAGAAGAGTGGTTTAGAGCTAGGAAGCTATGAGGGAGTTCGAGTGAATATTCATAATACACACGAGAGAGCAAAGAGAAAAGTGACTGCCGGATATCACAGATCGGCTGCGCCCGACGGAGGGTTAATTATAGAAATAAGTCGTGCCGTTATTGTTTTTCCGATGAAATTCGATCACTATATATTAAACCGATAGTTTTAGTTATAAAATTAAGATATGCATTGTGGTGATAATGTTTCTTATAATATTCATAATTTTGATATACATGATTTTTTGAAGAACTGTGAAACACGTCAGCTTTATTGACTGATTTTATTATTCTCCTCCCCCTAGGGGCTGTAAGACCTTGCAGTTGGTGGGGGGGGGCTTTGTGGGCTGGGGGGCGCTCTAAAGGGTCCATACTTGTATGAATGATGGCATCCCTAAGTAGGGGTTGTCCAAGCGAATGAGAGTATGAATGAGGCGGTTCCGATAAAGGGCCTATCTATGCGAATGCAGGGATGTGGCTTGCCAGCATCCCGGGTATAAGCCCTTCTTGACTTTACCCTTTTTGAGTTTACTCAAGGGAGAGCGACAAACCCGGTTCACAACTAAGAAACAGCCCCCCATTCAGCCTGGTGAAACTGGATGGGTATGACGCACCCTCCTAAACCGACGGTATGAGCCACCGAGCCTAACGGACTGGTTGGCTCTCAGGGGATACTGAGAGTCGCTATCGGTACCTTAGGAGCACTTGGTGCAACTACTGGATATTCAAGTCACCTTACCCCCCCATGTGAGGCTCTGCGGGGATGGACCTTTATTTCCCTAGCTACTCGTGGGATCAAAAATGGAACCATCAACCCATGAAAGAATCTTGGAAATTAAGGGGGTCGAAAGCGGGCCTGTACCGTGGACGCCTCCATCCTCCCAGCCAAGCAGTTGCTCCACCGCCGATACCCAGGCCACACTCGGGACCTTGACCTTGACCTCTATTGAGGCAGAAGGTGAGGGGATCTAAGCAAACCAGGGGACGAAAGTGGTGCAAGTGCTAATTTTGTGGGACCAAAAAAGGAACCATCTATCCATGAAAGAATCTTGGAAGATAAGAAGATCGAAAGCGGGCCTGTACCGCGGACGCCCCCATCCTGTCAGTTGAGCAGTTGCTCCACCACGGATACCCAGGCCACACTCGGGACCTTGAGCTTGGCTTCTACTGAGGCAGATGGCAAGGGGAATCTTGAGTAAACCAGGGGACGAAAGTAGTGCAACTGCTAAGAAAAGAATGATTCAAATTATGCAGATTAACTTGCATCGAAGCAAGGATCTTCTATTCTACAGAGGAATCTGGCTAAGATTCACACAGGGATAGTACTCATCCAGGAACCTTGGGTAGTGCGGGGATCTATAAAGGGACTGGGAAATTTCCTCTGTTACAGGAGTAGTAGTACCAACAGACCCAGAGCCGGCATAGTAGTTAAGAACATCAGCGCAACACCCCTGTGGAAATAGTCCACAGGAAACCTAATGGCGGTAACTACGATGCTTGAGAATGTAGGTAAGGTGGTCATAGCGTCAACCTATCTACCATATGACATCAGGGACAATCCGACACTAGTGGTGAAGGAACTTGTGGATTTCTGTCAAAAAGCCGACCTGCCTATGCTGATGGGATGTGATACGAACTTACACCATATGGTCTGGGGTAGCACGAACACCAATGGCAGAGGTATGGAGCTCATGGAATATCTGGTAAGTACAGAGCTAAGTATTTTAAATATGGGAAACACACCCACTTTTCATAATGCTATAAAGGAGGATGTAATTGACATTACCCTGAGCTCCAAGCACCTGGCGGGATATGTGCGGAACTGAAGAGTGAATGAACCCACATTCTCGGATCACTCTGCCATTAAGTTTGATCTGGGAGTGGGGGAGCATGAGGAGACGAAATGGGTCCGTAACCCCAGATTCACAAACTGGAAACAGTTTAAGTCAGATCTTCTAGTGACAGTTTAGGGGATCCCCTCCAAAGTTAGTGAGAGGGAAGTACTTGAGGCGGCAGCATCTATCTACTCCCGACTGAGTAGAGGATTGATAGAAACCAATGAAGGATACTGTACACCTAAAAGAGCTAGGCCGAAAGGCCAGGTAAGATAGTGGAACAATAAGCTGGAAAACCTTAGATGTAAGGTAAGAAACCGGAACGAGAAAACGTAACAGTCGTACAACCTGGCAGGACTATAGGACTGTCAGGGATCAGTATAGCTGAGGTTAGGGAAGCCCAAAGAAGTAGTTGGGTTTATTTCTGTAATGAGATAAATAAGAAAGCACGACTAAACAAGATCCTAGCCCGCAGCCCGGAAGAGATACTGAGATCGCTCAAGCTCCCTAATGGTAAATTCTTGGAATCGGATGAGGAAATCTTAGACCATCTCATCAAAGCACATTTTCCGAGCTATTATAGACCGGAGACGGGAGATATTTCCGATCCGCTAGTAGGGGCACATAGGACCTGGCGGTAAACCGAGAGGGGGACGACAGGGAACTTGTGAAGGAGTTAGTCACACTAACTCTAAGATGATGTGGGCGTTTGATACATATAAATCGCGGGGGCCGGACGGCATTTATCCGGTACTTCTGCAGAAAACAGAAAATATAATCCTCGGTCCGCTTATAAGGATCACCAGGGCCAGCTTGGCACTGAAGATGGTCCCGAAAGTGTGACTAGACACAAGAGTTGTTTTTATACCTAAACCGGCAAAGTCGGATATACGTCCCTTAAGGACTTTCGGCCGATTAGCCTTACTTCATTTTTACTAAAGACGGCGGAACGATTAGTTGACAGGTACCTTCGGGATACTGTCCTAATAGAGAAACCATTTCAAGGGATCCAGCATGCTTATCAAGCTAGTAAATCAACAGAAACAGCTCTGGATAACGTTGTGTTATCGATACGGTCACAACTGGACTCCGAAGGATATGTTGACGGCACCTTCCTTGATATTGAAGGAGCCCTCAACTTTACATCCTTCAACTTCAACAGGGAGGTGATTAGCGGAGCTATTGATATCGTCCCCCCTTCTATGGTCCCTGGTAGTGGATGAGCTGCTTGAAAATTAAAGGATTACCAAGTAATTGACTATGCCGATGACTTAGTAATAATAACGAAGGGCCCTTTCTTAGGGCCAATTCTCGATATAATGCAGGGAGCATTAAACAAGGTTGGGAATTGGTGGAGGTATAGGAGATTCTCGGTCAATCCCTCTAAGACTAAGCTGATGATGTTCATCAAGAAATATAAGTGGAATAGAATATGTCCACTGAAACTTGGTGGCCAGGAATTAAGCTATAATAGCAAAGTGAAATACTTAGTAGTAATCCTGGACGGGAAACTGTCATGAGAAAAATATCTAAGTCACATATGTTCCAAGATCACAGCAACACTTTGACAACTGAGAAGGGCCATTGGCAATAGCTGGGACTTGAAACCGGAGACCATGAAATGAATGTATAAGGAAATTATCAAACCCAGACTGGTGTATGCAGCACTGGTTTGTTGGGAGAGAGCCTGTTTAAAGTCGGAAGCCAACCGACTTAACAAGCTAATAGGATTGATTTTAAGAAGTATAACCAGAGCTCCAAGATCAACACCGATCGAGGCGATGGGGATGCTGTCGGAGATACCACCTCTTGATGTCACCCTGAAAGCGAAAGCCGTAAAGGCAATGCACAGGGTGGGAAACATGAATAGGAAGGTAGGGGTCCTGAATAGACTCTCAAGAGAGCTAGCTGAGGAGGGATTCCTATGGATGCTCCCTGACAGTACGGGTGTCCACTTCCTGTTTAACAAGAAATATATGATCACCCTCACTAGTAAGACCGACTGGATGGAGGGTCGAGCTGGATTACCCTTCAATGGGGACATCTGGTACACGGATGGAGCCAAGAGTGGGAACAGGGCGGGTGCGGGGGTGTATAGGCGACGCGATGGGATAGGTAAAACCTTCCACCTGGGCAAATACACTACCGCACTCCAGGCCGAGCTAGTTGCAATTACATACGGTGTTCTGGGGGCCGACTAAAATCGGACCCAGGAGAGGGTATGTATCTGATCGGATAGCAGGGCGGCATTAAGGAAAATCTAATTGCAGATGACCTTGCCAAACTGGGGACCAGAGAAAACCTCTATGGACCAGAACCTGCAGTGGAAATAAGTCGGAATCTGATCAGAGATCGCATCAATGGGAAGAGTTGATAACAATAAAAGATGGAGAGGAGTTGTCGAATAACCAAACTCTTCATCGAATACTCGAATATTGAGAAATGGGCCCAAGAATTCATTAAATTTAACAGGTACAAAGCCAGAACTCTGGTGGGAATCATAACGGGCCACAATAGTTGTCTAAATGCATATAAATACAAGCTAGGCTGACTGACAGCCTGGCCTGCAAATACTGTAAAGAAGACGAGGAAACTTCGATTCATCTTCCTTACACCTGCCCAGCACTGGAGGAGAAGAGGTACCTTATATTAGGGACCCCTGTTATCCTAGAGCAGGCGAGGCTTAAGGCTAGGAACGTGCCTAAATTGTTCCTTTTATAGAATAGCATTTTTGGGTAATGACACAAACAGGAGGGGATCGCTAAGGCACTACCCATGCGATCAGTGGCTGATGAGGCTCAAACCCATATAACATAACATATGTTATTATTCTTAGATCTTGTGCAGCAAAATCCTATGTACACCACAAGTATAACTCCCAACATTTTAATAAAAATTAATTCCTAAAATACAACGATGGCAAATTAAAATCCCATGTAGAGGCTTGTTAGTTATTTATTTAAAAACCACCTTATAAACCACCTATTTTGAGAATAACAGTACGTAGACCAGTTCAAAAATTTTCGGAAACTGGTACTTACTGATAGTACAACTGATTGTTGTGGTCGTTATCACGATACGATCTATTGTGACTTTAAGTCAGTGAAATCGATAAGACATTAGTTAAAAATTGTGAACATCTATGGAATTTTATTTATCTTAACCTAGCGGTTCTTCTGTTCAATTAATTTCATTTACAAGTATCAGCTTTAGAGAACCTAGCAATAGTGAGAAGAAATAGATATAAGTTATTCCAAACTGAACGAATGAAATGTATGTAATTTTCATAATGTAGTTTAAATTAACAACATTAGCCTGTTTATTATTTTGGGATGTCTCCCTAGTTTATATAAAGGAGATCCATAGGGATGACTAAATATAACATGGTAAATATTATTTTGTGTCATAGTCTGAGCTATTTCTTAGTACCTACAAGAAATAACAAAAAGGTATCCAAAAACTTAAACCTATATATGCGATAAATCAAACGTGGGCTACAGTTAATGAACAATAAATAATATATAATAGTTATCTATATAAATTTCCTAACTAAATTGTGGGACATTAATTACGGCGACGCATCAATAAACGTGCTATATTATCCCAGATTAATATTTAAAAATATCAATATATCACAAAGTAATTTCACTATCGTTAGCTAATTTATTAAATAAAGAATAATGGTGTGACATTGCCTCAGGAGCAGCGTAAATGAAAATTACGCCGCTTTGTATAACATATAAATAACATTTTTAACAGTATAAAAACACTATTAGTACCTAAAAAAATGGATTAAAAAATTAAACATCAATGTGTTTATTATTACTTTTCCGCACTCCACTATACTAGCGGAAAACTAATGTAATCGTGTAAAGAAAAAGTGAAAAAACAAATTTTTTTTTGGGTTTATTTTTCGTTTTTCGGCCAAAAACAAAAAAAATGGTTTTTAAAAAATTTTTGCTGTGTGTGTGTCGTCGTTGTCGTTGGCATTAAAATTTATTGTTAGCACGATAACTCAACTAAATCGTGTCGGATCGATCGGGTTTTGACTGATACTGATCGGGGACTCCTGGTCTCCCAGATGACACCTATTGATTTTGAGGCGGATAGCACATACTACCCCCTCCCTTGGGTCTATTTGAGAATTTCCTTTAAGCACGATAACTCAACTAAATCGTGTCGGATCGATCGGGTTTTGACTAATTCTGATCGGGGACGTCTCCCAGATGACACCTATTGATTTTGAGGTGGATAGGACACACCCCACCCTGTCCATGAGTCATGAGAGCACAATTGTGGACTATTTGAGAAATTTGTTTTGTTAATACGATAACTCAACTAAATCGTGCCGGATCGATCGGGTTTTGACTGATTCTGATCGGAAACGTCTCCCAGACGACACGTATTGATTTTGAGGTGGATAAGACACACCCCACCCTGTTCATGGGTCACGAGAAAGCACAACGGTGGACTATTTGAGAACTTTTTTTGTTAACACGATAACTCAACTAAATCGAGTCGGATCGATCGGGTTTTGATTAATTCTAACCGGGGACGTCTCCCAGACGACACCTATTGATTTTGAGGTGGATAGGACACACCCCACCCTGTCCAAGAGTCATGAGAGCACGATGGTGGACTATTTGAGAAGTTTGTTTTGTTAACGCGATAACTCAACTAAATCGTGTCGGATCGATCGGGTTTTGACTGATTCTAATTGGGGACGTCTCCCAGATGACACATATTGACTTTGAGGTGGATAAAACACACTCTACCATGTTCATGGGTCACGAGAAAGCACAATGGTGGATTATTTTAGAACTTTTCTTGTTAGCACGATCACTGAATTAAATCGTGTCGGATCGATCGGACTTCAACTGATTCTGATTAGGGACGTCTCCCAGATGACACACATTGATTTTGAGGTGGATAGAACACACTCTACCATGTTCATGGGTCACGAGAAAGCACAATGGTGGGCTATTTGAGAATTTTTTTTGTTTTTGTTAGCACGATCACTCAATTAAATCGTGTCGGATCGACCGGGTTTCAACTGATTCTGATTAGGAACATCTACCAGACGACATCTACTGATTTTGAGGTGGATAGGATATACCCCACCCTGTTCAGTGGTCATGAGAAAGCATGAGGGTGGACTATTTGAAAAAAGTAAAACTATCACATAAAACAGATATTTTGCATTTATGTGTTGGTTTATTTTTCCTCGGTCACTCAGTTTCGAGGTAGACATATTCTACGTGCGGAACAGTCCGTTTTGAGGTTTTAAAACTGTTTCTTTAATTATAGCACACTAAAATAATCCTTTATTTTATATTTACATTCGAGTTTTAATATCTATAGCCCATTAGGTATTTTTGCTTCGCCATTTCATCTCTGGCATAAATAATACTACAGAAAACATGGTTTGTTGTTTTCATAACAATGTAATCACGGTCTCATAAATATATGAGTACTATTAAAGTACAGCAATTGTAGGCAAATCACTATTCCTGACGTTCTACTTGAGATCTGTAAGGCAGACCATTTCATAATGCCATGCAAAAAATTGCACACGTTTTAAATAATAAATATTAGTGTACTTTTCTTGTTTATAGTTTATTTTTGCACCACGTTTGTTTTATTTAGTCGAATACCCCGTTAAAAATAAAGTATATAACCACTTAATACATCACATGGAAATGCTTAATGAAATATATTGTGCTTTCATTTCAGAGCTACTCACTATCCCCCCACTATCTCATACTACCCCCATTATTTCTTTTAGCGAGACAAATTCCCTCTAGATGAAAAATACGTAAATTGAGATATCAAATGGAAAGTTTAAAATCAATGTCCCTTGCAATGTAAGTTTCACCCCTTGCCTTCAACTACCCATACTTAAAGAATTTAAATAGCACTTCCTATCTTGCAGTACGTTATTATAAATGGCTTACAAATTCTGATTAAACTCAGTTTAGAAAACTGAAATTAATTAATGCGTTCTTGCAATAGAAGCAAAAATAAAATCGTTTAAATAAAACACAAAATAAATTCATGGAATACTCTGTATTATGAGTTAAATGAAAGTAAGATCCATTTTTTTCTTTTTGAATTGCTACCTGGAATTCTTTTAATATGGAATTTTTCTCTATAGGAAGTGCTAATGTTTTTAATGTCAAGTCGTACAAGTGGCAATGATAGGATTCAGAATGGTGTACATTTTACAAAAAATAAGTGAAATTATTTAGTTATGGTTCTGAAAATAGGCATTCTCGTTGTGATAGTCGGGGTTTTAATAAAGGGCACAATGACAAAAATATGCGACGTCGATATGTGCTTGACTTTACTAAAAAAATTAAAGAGCCTGGGTTCATGTGCAACAAAGTAAATGGGCAGCCAAGAGTTCTTACTGAGGATGCACAGATTGGAATTTTAGGCAATTTCCCCATTGGTCCTACCATTTGAAATCGAGAAATCACTAAGAAATACTTTAGTTAGTTCCATACACAAAGCTTTAAGACTATACAAGTTATTTCTTTACAAAATTAGTACTCTTCAGCAACTCGGAGAAGATGACTATGACCGAGAGATTCAATTCTTTGAAACAAGGACTACGGAATGGACCAAATTTGACAACAAAATATTTCATTACAGTGATCAAGCAACATTTTTCTTAATGGCTTTTTAAATAAACAAAGCTATGGATGTTGAAATAATGAAAATCTACGTGTTTTGAGGGTAAAATACATAGTTTTGTCAAAAAAATCAAAGTCTGCGATGCAACTCTGTGAAATTAAACAATAGGACTTATTTTCATTAAGGAAAATGTAACTGGTGAATTGTAGTTGAATTTATTAGAAAATGAAATCGAACACAGTTCTTAGAAAACTAAGTAGATGAAGATGAAAATCCACTGTTGGGTGACAATATTTCTACTTTCAACAGGACTTTTTTATTTCTATCAGTGACAAATTCATTAAATTTCGATTAATCTGCAAATATACACCATAACCAGAATGAATCAAATTTATCAACATATTCTTTGGCAAACGCCAATCGTTGTTTTGTATTGAACTCATTAATAAATGATTGTCATATTGTTACATGAGCCCTATACCCCTGCTTGTGCAAAAGTCTGCATATTGTTTCTTCATGAGCATATACGGTAAACACAATTTGTGTTGTAGGAGTTTGTGGACAATTTATTTTTTTTAATAAAATGTTCATTGCGAGGGTACGTAACTTTTGATTTGTACGAGATTGCAGCTTAGATGTCAAAAATTGTATAGTTTTAGATTTATTTATAACATATTGAGTAGAGGAATGCGTATTCAGTATTTTGGAAATTTCTCTTAATCATTTTCTCTATTTTTACAAATATACCACTTTTCCCGCATCTTCCATTTTTGTACAATGAATTCTCTTCATCTCACGTTTTTTTATTATTACTCACAGTTCTTTGCACGTAGACTATAAAACAAATAATTGCAGTTAATCTCGCATTGCTGCATATTTATAATATCGGGTTTATACCTGCCTAAACATGTATGAAGACTCTTGCGGTCTCATAATCTTGTTGTAAATGACAACTTCTTTAATGCTGAAAATAAATTTTTAAGGAGCAAGTGATATATGATTAAGTGGCCCATTAAAGGGGTTCTTCGTGCATAAGTGATCTATGTATACAACGGTTCTTCAGAAGTAATGCTTAATATCCAAATGTATATATATATATATATATATATATATATATATATATATATATATATATATATATATATATATGTATATATATATATATATATATATATATATATATATATATATATATATATACATATATATATATATATATATATATATATATATATATATATATATATATATATATATATATATTTTTTTTTTGCTTACTCGTATGGATACCTTTGTGGACCACTATATATCGAAAAATCACTTCAAGAAAAGCATAATAATTCAAACATTTGTGAAATTTAAAATTTTCTAACAGGTTCATGAGAACGGCTAAATCAGATATACCATTTGTATGACGAAAATTCGGTCTCATGCAAACACGACTCTTTATCGATCATTCTAAAATAGTTTCTACCATATTTTAATTATTTTTGTCTAATTTGCATTTAGATACAAAAACCGCCCAGAATCATTCAAAATATTCTTTGGTGATTAAATAATATTTATGTGAAATGCCTAAGAAGTTTTAAGTTCATAAAAGGGTATTTCGGACAAAAAATCTGTATAATTGGTTATTGTGGTGGCACGGAGAATGTTCTACCATTCAAATATCTCCTTAGCTCCATTAACATATCGAGTATTAATAAAATTTATTGCCCATTTAGTCCCCGAATAGATATAGGTTGAATTCATTATATGGGAGCGCTTTAAGTTTCAAATAATCAATTCTGCATGAAACGGACATAAATATAAAATAAGTCATTAAAATAACGAACTACTTAAATGGGATACAAGGTACTAGAATGACCAACAGGCTGTTGAATACGATCAGAAGCGGTTAAATTAAACTTCGCCTTGAGTAATAAATCAAAGGGAGATTCGATAACACTATCAAACTATTAAAACTAAACGACCGGGAAGGACTAATAAATTATTCAGTCGTTTCCTCCATCGGAAAGAGCTTGACGAGCGTAAGAAGGCATAGGAGGAGATCGTGGGTAATTAGAAAGTGTATAACTAGCAATTAGCATGCGTTATCGCCCTCGTTTGTCGGAACTAAATGAGATATAATATATGGGACTTAAATCCCTCATTTCTTTGCAAATGCGAACTTACTTCTCCGGCGTACTCAGTCATCGTTTTTATCTCCATAATTGTAGACCTGTCAGTCATATACAATCAACTATTTGTACATAAATATTCATTAGTAAGTAATTAACATGATATAATTACATCCTAGTACTTCCAAACTAGTAGTACCTTTGCTTTATTCAATCAGCAATGTTATTAATGTTTGGAACGCCGCATGTTAATTAAAACTTGTCAAACATATCAACTGAGCAAATTTAGTTTTGATGCCAGGTGCGTTAATTAATTAATTATTTTCTTGTGATACTTTTTGCATTGTTTGATATATACTACCTATAATTAAATATACAGGCAGATAAAAATTCATGTTTTAAAGTATACGACAGTGCAAGTTCTAACATTAAAATTGCATGTAATATTATGGAAAGTTCTCAAAAAGAAAAAAAAAAGAAAAAAGAAAAAAAAAAAAAAAAAAAATATATATATATATATATATATATATATATATATATATATATATATATATATATATATATATATATATATATATATATATATATATATACAAGGTTAATACCAGTTACGGAATATTTTTAATTTTTTCAGATGCTTATGAGAAAATAGTAGACCTCATCCAGCATTTCTTTTGTCATTTTGATCTAAAAATATATATGATATATATGTTTATTTTTATAAAAAGACGATAAGATGATAAATGTAAATATACCTAAAAATGTCTCTCTCTTAGTAGTTTTGTTGTAACTGCATTACAAGAGAGCTGCGCTTTTTTATGGAATACTCCGTATATTCTTTTTACTATTGAATTTTCCTCGATGAGCTAATTTTAACGATTTATAATACTTACTTATGATTAAAAATATACAATTAAGGGGTTAAATAATCTCGTGAAAAGTCATTCGTGCCCAAGAAATAATGCGATAATCAACAGCAACTCATCCAATAGACATTTTAACATAATCGTTACGGGAAGATATGTAGAAGTCAAGTGGAAGTTGCTAACATTTCTAGTCAAACATATCCTGAATTGTACATCCTGAAATTAGCTACAGGAGTTTTCTTTTAAACCCTTATTTAAAGTGACCATTATTTATCTTACCCTTATTATCAACGGCAGGAGCTATCCTCAACCTTGAAATTGTTACCGAATCCCCGATCTTGTAGTGGATAGGAATTTTTTACTTGTCTAACATTTAATAGAGATAGAGATAGGAGAGTAGTACACAATCTATATAAAGAGCAAACTGCTGTTATAGAAGTAGAAGGGGAATGAAGGGAAGTAGGTATTAGGAAAGGATTAAGACAAGGATGTACGCTATCACCACTAATTTTTAATCTGTACATCGAAGAGGCGATTAATGTGGTAAAAGCTAGAGTGGTTTTCGGGATTAAAGTACAGGGACAGAAACTAAAAATGCTGAGATTCGCGGATGATATAGCAGTATTAGCATCTAGTAAAGAGGAATTGGAATCAGCGTTGAACGAAATGGAGGTAGTGTTGACAGATAAATACGGAATGAGGGTGAATAAAAACAAAACTAAAGTATTAGTGTGTAGAGGGCGCGAGAGCAGAGCAAAAACGAAAGTACAAATTAATAATGAAAGACTGAAGGAAGTTAAAGACTTCACTTATTTAGGAAGTAAAATAAATTGGGATGGAAGAAGCGATAAAGATATAAAACAAAGAATAGCGCAGGGTCGAGTAGCTTTTAACAAAAAAGAAAGCACTTATATGCTCGGGGGTAATAAACTTAGAAACAAGGAAGATATTTTTGAAAACGTATGGATGGAGCACGGCACTATACGGTTGCGAAACCTGGAAGGTAGGGGAAGCAAGTAGGAAGAAATTAGAAGCTTTTGAGATGTGGTGTTACCGAAGAATGATGAAAATACCGTGGACTGATAGGGTTAGAAACGAAGAGGTATTAGAGAAAGTCGGCGAGAAAAGAAGTATATGGAAAACATAAAGAAGAGAAGAGATCGAATGGTAGAACACTTGCTGAGACATAGTCCGCGGGGGAATAGTCCGCGATATTTTGGAGGCAGAAATAGGAGCGAAGAAAAGTAGAGGTAGAGCAGAGGCTTAGGACTGATGACCTCATGATGATGATGAACATTTAATAAACAAAGGACCTACGGTTTTGCTTCCTATCTGTGATATATGTTTTCTACACAAACCTTGCCTATATTTGTGTAGTTTTTGCGAATTCACAGACATATAAGCTGCTACAAGTTACATATATACGAGGCAGTTTCCGGTTACCTATACTAGCAGTAACAGCGTCCTGCTGTTGCTTGACTCTTATCGATAATTGTAACTGTAAGAGTTCTGAATATCGTACTATTTTAGTAGGGTAACACAAAATTGTGCATAATAGAGAAACAAAAAAATCTCGGAGAAAACTAAACTTGTATACACAAAGTTCAAACTTATCAGACAGTCATTAAATAAATTGTGGAGAACAGAGTAGCTGGCCTAGATTGCTGGCTTTGAGTAATCCAGGCGTGGGTTTGATACCCATATTATTCGACTGGGTGTGTTGAAGTGGTACACGGTATGAACGATGTGTCCATGTGACTATCTGGGTGAGTTTGGTGGAAAAGTAGGGCTAAACCTCTATCTCGTAAAAATAAAGATTTTTGAAACAAAAAACTGTAGGTCTCATATCGGATATGCTGTTACACCTTTTTGCTGCAAATTTTAAAATTTATTATTGAACAAGTTCAATTAAAATGTTGTTTTTGCAATACTCTGCATTGGCGACGAAATTTTTAAGAACGCGGGCCTAGTTATTCTTCTGCGTGGAACATCCATATTAGTGAGAATGTGGTGGAGATTCTACGAAAATTAGAGTTTATCGGGGCTCCACATTTGCATATTTTGAGAGTTAACGTTATTAAAATTAACAAACCACTGACTTAATACAATACATTAGTCTGCTGGTAAAGGGACTTCAATGCATGTCCAAATATTTTTTTTACAATCGGTCGAAATGTCCCATGACATTTTGTCCAACCAGATAGGTTATCCAATTTCTTATGACAGATATTTCACAGATTTTATAGGTGCTTGTTTCATACGCTATAACACTCATAACCATTTTCTGTGTGTCTTTTATACAGTAAGTGTATATTGGAGCATAATTAATTATCATCGCGTGGCCTTTATAATTAAATTATAATTATGTTGATATAGACAAAATACGGGATAAATAAACTTAAAAGCAAATAAATATTATGATATAACGCAATAAAATATTGTATTTTATTGCCTATTCTTGCAAAAAGAAATAATCATTCCAATACATCGTACTTAACATTTAAAAGCCTCTTTAGTAAAGTACCCATAAATTGAATTAACGTGTATACAAATAGAGACCATAGAAATTCCGCTAATACGTGAATAAAGTTTAAATTCAATTGCTATAAAATAGATATTTAACGGACACGCATAGTATAATGTCAAAAACTACAATATTAATTTATATATCCTTGTGTGTTACTATCTTAGTTATTGTGTGTAGTATCGTTATTTGTTCTTTATAGCCTTTGTTAGTTAACACCAAATATATTATGGAAATTATTATTGGTATTTGTTAAACGGTTAAGTAATTTAAAGTCGATTGAGAAATAGGTAGCTTAACAAATAAATCAACGATATTACAGTAACGAATCTTTATTTGGGTTAATTTTTAAAAACAAAACAAAAGTATGCCTTAAGGTTCAAACTGACAATAATTGATCCGAATTTAGATTGATGTTTAGGATAATAGCTATGGCCAGATCTGAGGGTAAATTATTCCATAATTACTTCACCGGAGGCCTCCAAATTCCCTGTATTTATTCGTAACGGAACACGTAATGTCGTGTATTAATTAAGTAACGACGTTAATCACTTGGAGCTGGCCTAGATTCCGAGTCGAAGTAATCCAGCTGTGGGTTCGATTCCCACAGCAGGTGGCGTAAGTGTATTTCAGTGTATCCGTGTAAATACCCGGGGGTTAAGTGAAATAATAGAATTAAGTTAACCGTTGCCTCCATAAAAATAAGCTCACATAAAAAAAATAAAAAAATTCTGGCTTTAAACATTATCAAAAATACTGTCGTGTGTTACAGTGAAATTGTTAGATAAAAACTATGAGGAACTGATGTAGGAAAGTGAAAATAATTACTAATAAATTATAATATGCTCAATATGAATAATATTCATTGTTATTGGAATTTGAAATACAATACATTTATTTATTAAATTATCCTTAGTAACTGTTAGAATATGACAAGTGAGTCAAATCATTAAATTCTCTTTCCTACACCAGTACTATTTCTCTTGGAACTTTATAGAACTAATATTGGCAT
Organism: Rosalia funebris; assembly: GCA_037954035.1. Lineage (NCBI taxonomy): Eukaryota > Metazoa > Arthropoda > Insecta > Coleoptera > Cerambycidae > Rosalia > Rosalia funebris. The sequence goes on along the minus strand of JAZFAV010000026.1, from coordinate 19,815,038 downwards.
ATTAGTGTTATGTCTAATTTCTCCGTAAAATTCTTATAATATATACAGCGTATAAACGATATTAGTATCACTCCCATGACTGTGTTGTTTTTTAAGATATTATTTCTAATACTGGAGGATTCCAATACATAGTAAATATCAGTCAATGCTCATTAAATTAATTATTCTAACACTCAGTTTTACCAGAAATGGTTATAGATTATGTTTTCGAAATAGAATATCCTTTACATTTGTACATGATTGGATTTACTATAGGTACTTACATGCGATAGTAAAATTTTGTGTAAAATTTTCACCGCAAAAAAACATTTAATGCAGTTTATGTCGGCATCTAGGTAGCCTTGAATATTGAAAAATATACACATTTCAACCCGAATTGTGCACTGCATTATTTATTCACATTATCCATCTAAAATTCATCTTTTGTAACAAAGGCCACCATAAACGATTTAACGAAGGTAAAAACGTTAAATAGAACGTTAAAATAAAAAATGGGGAGTTTCTTCAATTTACAGTTTACTTTCAAATCAACATACAATAAATCAATTGACCAATTCATTTAAAAAATAAAATTTTGATACTTTTTGAGTCAAAGTAGGGGATGTCAAACTGACAAATGGACAGATGGATAACCGTTACCTCTATTTGGACACATAAACATGATGGGTCTCGGTTTTGGATTTAAAGCCATTATATAAAATAAATAATGTACGTCTGGATAAGTACGATTTTACTAAGTGAAGAAGATTACTACTAAATCCATACAATTATAATTTAGAAATTAATATATTATGCTTCACATTATCAAAGGTCTGTACACACTACATCAAAATCAGTACACACTACATCCACTTGACCTTTATCATTTATGTGACTTGAGATAATCCGGGTAAATTCTGCTAAATTTGTAACTGTAGAGCGTTCTGCTAGGAACCCATGTTGATTAGGAGATAAAATGAGTTGCACATAAAGATAAATGTTGATATATAATGACATTTCAAAGGCCTTTGTAAGATTTGACACTAATTTTTTGTCAAATGGGTGGCTACTTTTTAATATTTAGCAGATTATTGTAACTTTCCAAACCTCAGAAAAGGTGTGAATCGAGAGCATTAGATTAAACAATATAAGATGTGACTTTATAAAGGCTCCTGAGTAGTCTTTAATAAGAAAATTTGGAATCTGATTATTCTCACAGGTTATTTTCTTTTATATTTTAATAATTATTGCCAAAAATCCGTTCCTGTAAATTTTATAATATCGATACAGGTTGAGTGTTTGCCAGAACTTGTGTCAATAATCTGGACGTAGTGAAGAGAACTGGAAAAATATCTAGCAAATCCTCTTACAGTATTGTTTGGAACATCAGTCGGTTCCTCATTTAAGAAAATTATTGAATACACGTGAACTTCTCTTGCTCTGAACATAAGACCAAATGTACCAAAATTTTGCCGAATGTATGTTAAATAGTTAATACAATCATCAGCTATTTGTGCTTTAATAATGTCTCGTAATATTTTGAATTCAATAAGATCAGTTAAGTGATACTTTTTCTTAAATTTGTTGTGACGGCAACCTTTCAATTTAATATTCTTAATTATTTCAGTATTATCCTATGCTCGATATTTCCGCTTAATTTTTTATATATAGGCACACACTCATCAAGCAAACTATAAATTTTTACATAAAATGCTTCACGTGCAGAATTTATATCAGCATGAGTTTTTATTAACTCCCAATTATTATGCAATAAAGCATGATACAGCTCAGGAAACTTGGATTTTTTAAAATTGTGTGATTTATTGTTAGAACTGATGAGAAAATTTATAAGTCCTACTTCAGATGTACTAACCTCAATAATTATTAAAAACGGTAATCATCACTAATGAAACAAGAAATATTAAAATCACCTAACAATAACACATTTTTGGCATTAATAAAAGTAAGTACTAGATATTCTAGAAATACTGAGTAATACTTATATAATGCGAAAAAGAGGGCTGCACTAATTTGCCAATTATCAATATATACATATTGGTATAGAGGTTTCCAGTTACCAACCTTGTTCTATTGTACATTAATACATCATCTTATTTACCGAAGACGATTATATACCTACCACAGAGGTGTAATTTAAAAGTAATCAGGAAACTGGATTTATCTTGCATGAAATTACATTTGCAATTATTTATAATCATAAACCAATAAGATTACTTCTGATTGACAGCTCCCCAGCCATGAATAAAAGCGTAATAATTATTGTTAAAAATGCATGCTATAATATCCAGAAGAGCGTGACTCGTGAAAAACCGAGGGTATGGTTACACAAAAAAAAATGAGATGGGATCAAAATTATTAATACTTATTTATTTATATATCTACAGGATATAGGTTATAACATGTTTTTTAAATGGAACATCCATTATATTTTTACATATTTGGATTCAGTGATTCTACGTGTAACACTAAAACTTTGGAGAACATTTTTACCGCAAAGAAAGATTTAGCAAAATTTACGTCGGGGTCTAGGCAGTCTTGAATGTTGGAAAATGTATAGATTTCAACCCAATGTTGTATTTATCAATATCCTTCATTACATTATTTGTCCACCTAGTCCATCTAAAATTCACCTTTTACAAAATCCCACATACACGAATTAATATTGAGATTAAAATAAAAATGAGGAAGTTACAGTTTCAGTTGACCGTTTAACTAAATCAACATATAACAAATTAATTCACTAATTCAACTTTAATGTTACGCAGTTCTAGAATTGATTTTAATACTTTTCAAGAGTCAAAACTTATATTATTTTCTTAGGAGATTTCAAGCCGATAAACGAGCTAATAAGCGGACGTTACCAACGAATCGTACATCACATAACACAAAAATATTAATGGCTTCATAATCCATTAATAAATAGGATTTCATGAATAGACTCTTGAATTTTATAAAAGTAAATATTCTGTATAAATAAATAGACAAGTATCAATAATTTAGATCCAATTAAAAATTTTCTTTGTACAACTATATCCTCAGTTTCCCACGAGACACGCTCTTCTGAATATTATAGCACTTATTTTTAACTATAATTATTATGTTTCTATTCGTGGCTGGGGAGCTGTCACTCAAAAATGATTTTATTGGTTAATGATTAAAAATAATTGCGAATGTAATTTCATGCAAGATAAATCCAGTTTCCTGATTACTTTTAAATTACACCTCTGCGGTAGGTGAACACTGGTGGTAGCGTCCATGATCATGTTAGGTAAACAAGATGATGTGTCAATATATAATAAAAGCAGGCAGGTAATGGGAAATTGCCATACCAATAAATTACTAAAATATCGGTAATTGGCGAATTAGTGTAGCCCCCTCGCATTACAAGAGAGTGAAATGTATATGTTATGGGCAATATTTCTAATAAAAACTGTAAAATGTCAGTATATAAACGAAAATTTATTTATCCAAGAAATTACACTTCGCGTAATTCCTTAAGTAATCGGAAATACAATAGCCGTAAGTTATACTTACAACTGTATTTCAAAACGCGTGGGGTATACCAAGTCTCGATTTTATCGAATATCGAATACCAAGTTCGATAAATTTTGAATAAATAACAAGAATTATTACACATATACTTACAATGATATTGATTATATTCTGTGGAAAAGAAGTTTGGAAAACCTGGAAAATCTCGCAAAATATTTGTTTCTTGCATAAACGCTTGATGGAGTCAAGAAGTATTTTTATCGTCTCTTGAAATACTTTAGTTCTATATACAGTGACGATCTCAGGGTAAAAGGGGCGCATTTTTTTTAAATACTAACCCTTATTTTTTGTTCAATATAGTGAAAGGGCACATTTTTTGAGAGTTGTTATAAAAATGTTAGTAAGTTGCATAAATAAAGTTTCTATTAAATGCAAATAAAGTTATACTTTATTTGCATTAAAGTTATACTTACAACTGTATTTCAAAACGCGTGGGGTATACCAAGTCTCGATTTTATCGAATATCGAATACCAAGTATTTCGATAAACTTTGAATAAATAACAAGAATTATTATACATATACTTACAATGAAATTGATTATATTCTGTAGAAAAGAAGTCTGGAAAACCTGGCAAAATCTCGCAAAATATTTTTTTTGCGTACACGCTTGATTGAGTCAAAAAGTATTTTTGTCGTCTTTTGAAATACTTTAGTTCTATGTACAGTGACGTACGTTCTGAGGGTCAAAGGGGCGAATTTTTCAAATACTAACCCTTATTTTTTGTTCAATATAGTGAAAGAGCACATTTTTTGAGCGTTGTTATAAAAATGTTAGTAAGTTGCATAAATAATGTTTCGATTAAATGCAAATGCAAAGTTTTAATGTGTAAATTTTGATCTATTTAATATGTTGTCTAGGCGTTGAAACTAATTTTATTTAACGTTAGTTACGTCAAGTTATTTTTCGGCAAAATTGGTGCTTGTAATTTTCTGTTACATAAACAATTTCACACAATTCTTTTGTCTCTCACAATGTCTATTTCGGAAAGAGATCTATGAAGATGAACTACAATGGAAATATGTATTCTGTTTACTGAGGCTCATCAGTGTCATCCGCCTATAGCACGATCTACTGTCAGTAAAATTGTAAATACAGAAAACATAGACATGTACGCGATTTACTCAGAGCTAGTCGCCAAGCAATCAATGCAGATTCGCAACTTGAAATTTGAAAGAGTTGGTGAAAATCCACATTTCAGTTTCCATCAATTTGGCTTGGATATAACCTTGAGTTATGCTACAGTGCTTAATGTTTTATATAAATATAAATTTTGACCCTTATAAAGTTACATTGACTGATGAACTATCAGAAGACGATTTTAATCGTTGAACGCAATTCTGCGAGGAAATGCAATTTATAAGGCGATTTATTTAAAAGACAATATGTTTACGAAAAATATCTGTTTCCGGATTAAGCAGCATTTTTCCATAATGGAATTACTTATAAATAGACAGAACTATAGGTATTAAATCTCACGGAACGATGGATACAGGTTATCGTCAAAGACAAAGACAGTAATTTGAGCAAATATTTATATGATAATAACTTTACTGACGAAAGTTATTGGCAATATTTATAGTACGAGTTGATATTAACAGTGACAGCTTTATATCCAAATGCAAATGAACCAGACACACGTGATAACAAACTTTGGTGTCAACAGGATGGTGCACATCCTCATTATTCTCTTGCTGATCGCATTTACTTGGATAGCATCTTTCCACAACGATGGGTAGAAAGACGTGGAACTATAAAGTGGCCACCTCGTTCCCCATATCTTACCCTATTAATTTTTTCTTATCGGGTCATTTAAAAATCAAAGTCTGTGAATAAACTCGAAAACATAGATGGTTTAAAGTAATGAATACGAAAGAAAATACACAATACCTGGCTGGAAATAGTTGACACATTGCAGAATAAATTTATTCTGAGACTAGAATATTATCAAACTATTAATGGACAACAGTTTGGACACATTATTAGTTAATTAATTTCCATAATTAAAACTTTACTAGTATTTTTATTGAAACTTTCTTTAACTTGATAAAATTTGTATATATAATGTGCTCTTTCAGTATATCGAACAAAAAGGGGTTGTTATTTAAGAAGTGTGCCTCCTTTGGCCCCGCAAGCATATGCCACTGCACATAGAACTAAGTCATTTCAAACGACGGCAAATTTAAAATACATTGCGCCCCTTTCCAGCGTTTTTGCGAAAACAAAATACTTCAGATTTTTCAGATATTCCAGACTTATTTCCACAGTGTATATATTTTGATGTAATGCTGACAAGAGTATCTTAGAAAAGAAACATTCTCTTCATAATATTGTTAATTCGAATTAGTCACTAAAAGGTGCATAAATGGGATAAAACGTGAAATGAAATTTTACGTTTTATTCCATTTATTTTTTTGAAAAAAGCACTAAGTATTGTGATGTAATTTAAAAGATATATTTCATGAAAGATCATTCGGGCATGTGAAATGTCTTCGAGAAAATATATTTTTTGTTAATGCTATTTTAATATCATATTGTTTTTTAAATTGTTATTTTTATGGGTTTCTTCTTTCTCTTCTTCTTTTTTATTGAGCAGGAAGTCACTAGGTTCTTCTCTTTCAAATTTAAATGTTAATTTAAACATTTCGTGATATATTTGTGATTTAGTAATTTATACCGTTCAAAGCTTATAATATTTTCTAAATTATTTAAATTCTTTATATCTCAAGATATACTAGCATGAAACTGGAATGAAGTGCTACTTCCTTTCATAGATATAATTCTGAGAAGCATTGTTCACACTGAACTTGAAGAGTGTTTCAGAGCATTCTGATCATTACTCAAGCGGATAAACAGTCAGACTTTCCTTCATTTTCCCTGAAGGAAAAAGGTGACGTTACCATAGATTTTTGCAATAAGGTTACAATTCGGCATATTAGGGTAGTTCACTTATATCTCTCATTCGGTTGTTTTCATGGAATGAGAGAAAGACTGACTTCTGTGAAACTGAGAATACAGTTACGTCATTAATATGCTTTTGACTATGGTCTTCTTGAAATATGCACGCCTATCTGTGAATATTTCCTCATATTTTGAAGATGAACGTTCCTCCTCTAGGGATGTTACGCTAATGTCCGTACACTATCCACTACTTAGTTACTGTTTAGAGAAGGGTCATAGTTGAACTAAGCTTCGACTTTTGGGTCACACGTGCACTACAGATTTGACTGCGTGGAAACTAGCATTATAGTAAATTTTCTGCATATGGTTAGGATCGATTGTGAACGAGTAGGAATTTCTGGACATAATCAATAACATTTCTTAGATCTTAGTGGAGGTTTTAACCGGGTTATCAGAACCCCCATTCTATTTAGTCCAAACCCTATCACCTAACATATGTCTCCATATAAAATAATTTTTGTTCATTAAGTTCTTAAGCAATCCATTAAAAATAATACTTTTTTTAATATATCGTCAATACCTTTTAAATAACAGAAACCTACTCTACCCATATCTTTTATATTGAACCCTTTATATTTACAAAAGTCCATAGATTTTATCTTTAAATTTATAAAAAATCTTAATATTTCAACATATTTTGCCACGTTTTTATTAATCCACTTTCTTGTATGTCTATATGTTCGGTACAAATTTTGCAATTGATATTAAATTAACTTCCCGATGAGCTAGATATTTGAAACTATAAATGTAGCTCAGAATTGGATGACAATGCACGTTTGCACGGTTTCATCGCCCCACGTTTTTCATTTTAAATCTTACAAATATTTTCATAGCTATCAAAAATTCACAGTTACAAATGCTCAGGACTATCTGTATGGGGTTAGAAATTTGTATGGGGCTAGCAGAAAGTATTTTATACCTTTTAGTCCGTATTAAAAACGTGGTATATTAATTTTGTTTTATTCAAATAATTATTTTCTGGCTTGCCGCTACTCTCTCAGTTACGAAGATTTATCAATGGCCCAAGCACAGAAAATGTTTATTGACACCCCTATTATATACAACGAAATTTCTATTAGTGATACAAGCTATTCCGGTTGTAAATAGTCAAAAAAGTGAGTACTGAGTACTGAACTCGCCTCCGTAATATTGGAAGCTTTGCGGTGATGGTACTGTCACAAAACGGTCTTCAAATCGAACCAAATCTGAGATTTTCGTAGATGGATACCAACGAAAAACATAATTAAGCAGAGATAAGGTACGGCTTCCTAAAATATATGTTTATTAAGGGAAAAAACATTACAATGCTTGTGACAAGCATCTACAATGACAATGTCAAGTCTCATAAAAATTATGTTTAATTAAAAATGTTATTATAAAACAGTATTTTTAACTTATTTATTTTCCAGATATTAGTCTCACAGATTGACTGCTTCTACTCATCGTTAAAGCGGCCATTAAGTGTTAATCAGTTCTCGAACTGGTTAGATGTATGCGTCATCAAATACATCAATTTTTAGGAATAATTTTCAATAATAACGCAAGAAAAATTGTATACATAATTTGATTTTCTTTAATAGTAATTAATAATAAACGTTGCTTACAGTATTTTATAAAGGATTGGTAATTACGATAATAATTAAGATAATGTAAACATTAGCGCTAATAGCCGGATAGACATTTAAAATATTACATTAAAATGTTATACCACATTCCTTCTATTGTGGGTGTAGTTAGTAGATAATTTAATCATATCTTGATAAATGATAACAATTAATTCTAAACCTGAGCCACAATAGTGCATAAATTAAATTATTTTCTTATTAATCAAGTACCTCTCCCATTTTAATTTCCCTATTAATCAAATACTTCTCATATTTTCCATTATACTAAACGCTCTATATGGTTTTACCTGATAAATCGATTAGGGGATTCTATTTCGTATTTTGGTATGATGCGAAATAATGGAAGGAGTTATAATATTATTACAATTGTAGAGAGCTGTCCTCTTATCGTTAATATCATAAAATTACCTTACATATTTTGCATAAGAAAATAAATCCAGAAAATAAGAAAAGTACAATTCCAATTCCATCACTGAAAATAATAAAACTTACTTCATCACTAAATGCAATCTATATAGATTTAACTGATTCATTGATTAGGTGATTCCATATCACATATTTTTAAATTATATAAAACAAAGGAAGGAGTTATTATAATTGTACGCATCTATACTCCTATTGTTAATATTATAAGATCACTTTACATATCATTGTAATCAAAGTTAACTATGGTTTCAATTCCATTATTGAATTTATCTAAATATTTCAACATAAGGCCCACTCCATCATTAAACTCACTTCAGCGAATAGTTGGTACTTTGAGCTATATCCAAGAAGTTCGAGAGTTTTCAATCATAGTGTATCATATTTCTATTATCATAATCAATAAGACCTTTTAATTATACATAGGAAAAGCTATCATTTGTTCCAAGATTTCTGTTAAAAAAGCTTTCTGACTAAAATATTGGAAAACACGAGAAAATGAGGATTTAAAATACGATTTAAGTTAATAATTTCGAGCAATGATTGAACATTTACTAAAATAAAAATTATCACTCATTAATATATGAAAATGTTGCTGTCTTTTTAATAAAATAAGTAATCATCAAAAGTAGTTTTCAAAAATGAATAATACTTTGTTTACATATTCTATTCTACGTAATAGTTGTTGGAATAAGTATCTATAGCTGACTAACATTATCAAAAACATGTAGTAAAGAACAAAAATATGAATGAAATAAAAAAAAATATATCAACTATCAAGATGTTTCAGATCTGAAATGGCAATGAAAATTAAAAAAATGTGATTTAACAGTAGTATCCTAATATTATCTTTATTATTCTGTACACAATTCCTACTAAAAAGCTAACGTTTGATAATACTTTCTGAATATACATCTTGAAGTACTTTTTTTTCTGGTCAAAGAAAATGGAAAACAAAATCTAAACTAAATTCACACTTCTAAAATTGCATAATTTTTCACAAGTACATTCTATTTATCAAATTTGACAAATTTTATGTATCTGATATTCAAATGTATTTAGTATAATCAATATTTTGGAAAATATTTGAGTCATATTCATTACGAGCTTTCATTCATTATGAGTTCTGGTATTACTTTTCCGGGAAAACAAATATGCGTAATTATATAATATGTATGTATATGGTACCGTTATGTAAAGCGTTTCATTTTGGAATATTTCATAACATTAAGTCTGACATTATTCCTGGTACCTAATTTTATGTTTCATCCTGCAATGATAGATAATTTAATAAATCATAGTTAATTAAGATAATTTCTTGTATTATCAACGTAGCCTCTGTAAATATATAATTTATGATGAAAATTCTATAAATGATACCATATTTTTATAGACAGATATATGTACAGAAGAAACCTATTATTATGTACTAAAATCATATACTTTAGTTAAATTAAACATAAAACACGCAAATACTAGACAAAGGGTAAGTATATTAAATTAAAAGATTATATATTTATTTTAAACAAAAATATATGCTCTATATATTTTTTATTACTTTTCCGCACTCCACTATAAGCGGAAAAGTAATGTGATCGTGTGAAGAAAAAGTGAAAAAACTAATTTTTTTGGGTTTATTTTTCGTTTTCCGGCCTAAAAAAATAGGTTTTAAAAATTTGTTGTTGTGTGTGTCGTCGTTGTCGTCGGGATTTCGACCCGTCGGATCGATCGGGTTTTGACTCATTCTGATCGGGGACGGCTCCCTTGGGTTTATTTGAAATTTTTTTTTTTTTAGCGCGATAAGCCTCGGATCGATGGAGTTTTGACTAATTCTGATCGGGGACGTCTCCCAGACACCTATTGATTTTGAGGTGGATAGGACACACCTCACCCTGTCCATGGGTCATAAGAAAGCACGACGGTGGACTATTTGAGAAATTGTTGTTGTTAACACGATAACTCAACTAAGTCATGTCGGATCGATCGGGTTTTGACTGATTCGGATCGGGAACGTCTCCCAGACGACATCTATTGATTTTGAGGTGGATAGGACACACCCCACACTGTCCATGGGTCATGAGAAAGCACAAGGGTGAACTATTAAAAAAAAGTAAAACTGTCGCATAAAATACATATTCTGCATTTATGTGTTGGTTTATTGTTTTTCGGCCACTCAATTTCGAGATAGAGATGTTCTACGTGCGGAAAAGTCCGTTGTAAGGTTTTAAAACTGTTTATTTTTTTAATTTTGATTTTGTGTATTGATGTTAACTTTAAGCATTGGCCTGAGATTAATTTTTCGAATTTTTTTTCAGGGTTTTTATTATTTATATGTCAAATATTATTTGTAACTCAAAAAAAAAGTACTTACGAAAAGTCGAAAATTATATAGGTGGATCAGATTATTGCCAAATTCTTGTAGAATAAACTTACCTAAAACAAAAACATTATGTCAAATATTTTACGTTATATACAATAGACATGATTACATTTTATATTTCATTATTACTACAAGTTTAAGTAAATATGCAAGATATGAATATAAAAAGTTTATTGAAGATGTACCTTTATCCAACAATACTTATTCAAGTAGTAATATCAAGTCAGTACTTCTAACAGAGGAACAATTATTAAATACTATAATTACTTTTCCAAGACTTTAAGGAATTAAAATATTGAATATATTATAGTCATCTTGACGCAAGATAGAAGTCATGTTTGCGATACTAGTAATATGTTCTCGAGACAATACATTGTGTCGTAAAATACCACGTAAATAATTCAATTTTTAGCTTAAATTTTCAACAATTAAAGCAATTCGCCACGAATGATATATCGTTGAAAAATTCTTTAACTCTATCAATTACAACATTTTATTTTTTCGCCAATATTTATATTGTCAACACTTGCTTTTCGCTTTATATTGTTAACAACGAGAAACAGTTATATTAAAACAGTTTATACACACAAATCAAATTCCTTGCCCTGAAACCTCAGAGAAAGAGACGAAGACAAATGCATCTACATTCAGCAAGAGATGCTAAACTCACACCGTTGTGGGACTCGCACCCAAATATACAATGACACTCCCAATTTTAGGTTCAGTCGGTCACCCCGATCACAATATGAATGAAGAATTGTATGAATGAAGTAGTGTATGACAAATATAAATACACAAGTATATGTTGACCATCATCAAATTTGTTCTACTTAAGTTTCATGTCCCACTCAAACTCGATCGCTCAAAACTCCTTCCAAATGATTTAAATTAAAACTACGTAGTGGATCGTGAAGATGAAAATCGTCAGACACTCTACTCCCTATGTACCGGAAATCCGTGCTGATTTGCAGAATTACTATTCATTTCATCGCTATTTGCCAAATAAAAAACTCTCTTATCTTGCCGATAATCGGAAGAGTCTACCTGATTCTAGCCATAAAAACAAGACTAGATTATGTTTTCAGATTTTTTATTTGGAAAATAGCGATTAAATAAACTATAGTAGTAGCGATGGGTATGCCGACTTCGGGGACACAGTAAGCGGTGAAGAAATAAGACGAAGCAGCAGAACATATAATATGATAGACCGGGTTGACCTGGAAAGAAGATGATGGATTTCAATGCCCACCACAAAGGTAATAGAAGTCTAGCATTTGCTTTGCAAATGGAACATGGATTGACAACCTGCCGTATTCTCCTATAGATATATCATTGCATTCTTGGGTTGGAGTCTCAATGGATAGTCTAACTCCCACCTACCAAGGATTCACGTGGAGTGCAGAAATCGCGACAGACATGACACCTTTGCAGACACAAAATTCGATGTACGACACAGAGCTAATAGAAGTAAAGCGCTTGTTTTGCGTTGGAACATGAATGTGTGACTAGTCGTATTTCCTTATAATGGTATCTTAAGGTATTTTTAAGGTTCGAGTTTCCATAGGAGGATTTTGGTCTCTCACCTAGAGCACCGATGCGTTTGCCATCATTCTAAATGTAACCTTCTTCTTCTTCTCTTTGAATTGCTTGTATTGCTCTATCATTATAGGTGTTTTCAGAAGTCCAATACCTGTAATACTATCTATTCGTTAAGTCGTTTAAACAAAAAGTGGCGTCGCTGGAAAAAACAGTCTGGTTTTGGAATCGAGTGATGGGAGCTGAGTTATTACATTGTTCCATCATTAGCTCTCAAAAAAATATATTCTCAGAAATATTCGGGCGAATCATCTTCCCAAGACTCTTGAACTACCGCAGTTTGTGGGGATGTCTCTTATTCTGTTTTAGGCATTTTCATCATTTCATCATTTTCAAACCCAATTTACATTGCCAATGTTCGATACAATTTGGTGAATTGGTCATGAAGATTTTCCTATACAGTCTACAGTCACTCTATTAAATGAAATCATAAGAGAAGGGTAATACCATTAAATAAAAATTGTCATTCATCATAATTTCAGCAGTGGTGATGAGAAAGATATACGACTGCACGAGTACGATAAAATATGCACATCTAAAAAACTAAATCGAATTGTCCAAACATTTATTTCCTCTTTATCCAATAACAAAGCATTTCAAATAATGGTGAAATGTGAAAAAGTGTATTACAAATAAAAATAAATCTATTTCCACTGTTTCAGTATAGTTGAATATTCATGGTATCCTTACCATGCATACTCCATAATTATATTATATCGTAGTCTGTTTTCGTATATTATAATCGAGTAATTTAAATGTTAGATATATTTTAAGTTTTACCAGGAACTTATCAACCAACCACCTCATTCTATTAGAAATAATGATGAAGAAAATGCCTTTTCCTAGTTCATTGAAATATTGAGTTCATGAATGAATTCAATATGGTACAAACTAATGTATGGAGGTAAAAATCTAAATTTCTTCTTTTACTTTTAAATAAAACAAGCATAATAACGTCTACATGTTAAATGTAAAACGTTATTACTTCAATTGTTAAAATTAGGTATTGACGTTTCCTAGAAACAATATTTAGATCTAAATATTATACCTAATTGAAAATTAATCTGCTCAGAATATAGAAATAATATGTAGCTGCAATTCTTAAATAAATGAGTTCAGTTTGTATGCAATTCAAATCATTATTTATTTACACAAAAATAAATTTCTTAAAAGAAAATATCATTGTAACTAAATATATAAGTTATATCTGTCTTGGCATTTAAGAAATATTTCTTAAACAATATTCTTAGACTCTATATACATATAAAATATGAATAGTTTGGTTATATAAATGATATTATAAATTAAATAATAATTTATTTAATATTTCCAAAAAATCTGTACCATTATACATTTGGAAAAACAAATTTCTTTGAAGTAATAATTTATTTCCAAATAAAAAACGTTTTCTTCTGTTTCTCTATTTTAATTGAAGTATATTAATGGACTTAAATTAAATGCACTTAGGTCCTGATAATTCCTAAAACTAGTTATATTTTATGTACATATACGCAATTGTCCATATTTTCCCTTCGAGCTTATAAATAATTTTGCAATCTTTATCTGGAAGAAATTTCACACAGAGGCTTGAATCATGCTAGAGTAATTCAAAGTGCATATTCCCGTTTCAGCCGCTCTCAAACTGTCAGATATACATACCATTAGAGATAAATAAATTTGCAGTAGTAATATGCCAGCGTAAGGTGCAACTTGAGTGAAATTAATGATTTTAATTTACTATCATGCACTGGTTAATAATACATTTATTGAAAGTGACAATAATTTATAATACGAATTACTTTGACATTAAATCATTCTATTACCGCAGTAATTATGTAAGCACCATCGTGTCAATATCGCAGCTTAGCCGTTATATATACAATAAATGTAGATGAAAGTGATAAATTTCTATAATATACGTACCTATATATATGATGGATAAATAAAGGTTATATGGAAAAAACTGGGTAGTTCTAATACAACTGAAAAGTTACTATCGACTTCTATGCTTGTTTGAAAAATATGCTATAAAAAGTTTAATCTAAAATATCCAGTTCTTCTAAATTGTAAAAAAATAGTAAGTCATACAAATAAATTACATAAGACACAGTTATTAATGACAGGGGTATAAAGTGAGTACTTTTGCAAATGTAGGCAAATATGAATAAAGAAGGAACCTTTTATTTTCTTATAATAGATATATTTATAGTATTACATTGTTAAAGTAGACAATTTGTCCCATTGGGTATAATAAAATTTGTTGTTGTAAAATAGGTTAACTTATATCATCTTAAGATAACCTGGGAAACAACGACGTCTGAAGAACTGGTATAGTATGTCACTCTAAAAAATTAAGGAAGGATAAGATACTTGCAAAATACGTATATGGAAAATTACCAAAAAAGTCCAACGAAGTCATGCTAGCGTTTAAAATTTATAGGACCAAAAGTGTTTCCCACATAGCCGTTCCTTTCGATAATAGTCTATTTCCTTTTGGAGTCAAAAAGAAATATTGTTAGGAAAATGTTGTAATCATTAAAAACAATCTCTGTCAGCAACTAAAGTCAATATTAATTTTCATCGTGGTAGATGGACAAATATGTAGCTCTATTTTATCTTAGATATATTACTTAAGTGGATGTTTACTGATAGAATAATTCTCGGAACGTGGCAGGCAAGTAATATGACAAAGTCACAATTCAGAAACACAAAACATATCGTTTAGAATATTTCAAAACTCCAGTATTTGCTACATTGAAAACCAGCAATTTCTCCAAGAAGCCCTAAATAGAATACCACTAAACCATAGTCAGTAACCTACAGATCTCCCTACAAAGAACAGGTCTCGGTACCATCACCTTCCAAAAATCTTCAGAAATCTACAGAAATAGCCCATAGAATAGTCCAGAAAATCACTAGTCCAGTCCATACAATGTCACAGATCATTTGAGAAGCCAAGGCCAGCGGATATTAATACCGAATGCCGAACAACAGCAGGCAGTATTTAATCAACCAAGCAATGAGTCAACAGTCAGCAATTATAAAGTCACATACAAACCCAGTGCTTTGCCGCCGCGATTGCGAGTACCAGTGACACAAACCAGTGCAGAGACATATACAGTGCAAACACACATCCACGTGCCTTCCATAAGGGCCGTATCCAATAATGTCTTCCGCGGTGCTCACTGACAAACTCACCACATCCTTCACTAAGGATCAATCACGTCTTCCGTGACGTTTCAACATGGCACACGCTTTTAAAACCAAACTCTTTCGATAAGGATCAGCTACGTATTTCGCAAGACACCAGCATCACTTTCACTACTAATCAAGACCTTAGATAAGTGACTGAAGTGAATCCACTCGTTTCATCTTCGAATGTGCTCATGGAGAAAAGTGAATCGGGGAGATATCATCAAATAGTGAGACCAGACACCAACTAACCCAGAAGTTGACCAAGTATCAGAGTAATGTTCTAAAATAACGAGCAACGCCAGCCAACACCAACTATCCCCCAGCGAGTCATTCAAAAGTTCACATTCTGAATCTTGAACCCTATAAATTGACTTTTCCAGATAGTCCTATTACATATTATTATAGTTTCTGTGGAAGATATACCTTGAGATAATTGCGTTCATGAGCAATCTTAATATTGAATCTGCCTTCAACTCTATGCATACTTCCTAGTCCTCTAATTTGTGTTGCTATCCTATAGGCATTGAGCATAAGAAGTGCATTAAATCGAGGTGTCACACAGAGTATTCTCATATTTGAAACTTTAATGTTGGCATTGTTAGGACTTGAAGTTAAAAGCAACCCCTTCAAATGTTTTGATGATAAAAATTGACGTGTCTAAGTTTCTCAAAAAAAAAAAAAAGGAATGTGGTTTGATTAATCTTATTCTAATATTTAAAGATATACTGTGCATTGATGATATCCATATAAATCCTAATATTTCGAATATATTTATATAGTAACTATTTCTTTCCTACTCAAGAACGTTAAATTCCTCTATCGTCACTCAGAACAGCTAATAAAAATGAATATCATCAATAAAATACTTCCATCTTTGCTATTAGCTTATATACTTAATTCGAACTGTAATATACACATGTAGTCTCTATATTCATGAAATGTTGCGTGTTGCATCATGTTGCGTATTTAAATTTTTGATACAAATTTTTATGCACATTTTAATTTATTACGCTCCTGAGGAATGGTTCATTTATATTTTAATTAATAGAATAAATTTAAACACAACTAACCAACTCTAACATTTATTTTTATATAACCGTTATAGGCTGACACTTACAAATAGATTATAGCACTGCCAATCTCGTTGTCAAATAAATCGATTTAATTCCTTCGGTACCTCTTTTTTTTTTTTTTTTGAAAAGACGCTGATCTGAATCTGTCCAACAAGCTTTGAATATATCAACAGACCAATATGATATGCTAGTGACAATATTTAATACGTCGTTATGGTTCAATAAAGATAAATACTCTGTTCGATAGGATTAAAGCTGAACAATGCTAAGTTTTTAAATTGTTTTAAGCGCAGTGTGCTTAAAAAAGAATAAGAGTGTAACGATATTTCTGAATATATAGGCAAAAACCGTAAAAACAGAAATACAGACTGGAGAAAAAATTAAATATTTCTATTCGGACAAATCCTTTTCCCTTATGTAGGATTCAATGACCTGGCCACATTACCGACCCGAATAAATTTTTATTCAAAGCTGGCAAATGACTAAGAAGAAACAATGTATGGATAGCATCATCTGAAGTTTATCATAACTTTAAAAGATATACAATACAATATTTTCCCTTTCCTCTTCCTTCCGAATGCTGCCGCATTCTTTCTTCTACGCATACAGAGAGAATTTTACACTTTTTCCGATTCTTGCTAAGCTGTGTGCACAATATCTATAAATGAGTGTAATATAAACCTCATAATATTGGAAGGAAACCAATTTTAGTAGCCATAACTGAAAATTACTTGGTAAAAATCATCTTAACTAAGAAGTATTATGATATGGTTTGACCAAGAGATGGCTTAAAATTGAACATCCTTTTCAAAATGGAATTGTAGGTCGTTGACGGGTGAATGTATTTTTAACGAGAAGGTATTATCTGTGTGTAGGTCAACTGGCAGATAATTTTTCAATTTCAACAAGGCAATGTTCTCAGAGCATTAGAAAATGGACTTCAGCAAGGAAAATGTTCGAGCATTATTTTATTATTTTAAGCTGGAATATGCTAAATATAATTTTGGGCTTCATGAAATTTACAATGGTGATGGGACTGGTCAACAGTCTTGGACTATGAATAGTGTTTATATAGGAACAAGAAGCAAATACCTGCAATAATTTTAACTGAACGTAGACCACTTGCCACTTTAATCATTGTAATAAGCGCAGGAGATCCATATGTACCTCTAATGCTAATATTTTACGCGCAAAAATAGAAAAGATCAACTTATGCACGGAATCAGGCTCTAATTACACAGTTCCTCCTAGCGGATGGATACAATAAAATAGTTTTACAGAACGGCTTTGCCAATTTTTCCTATATATAAGTCCAAGTTAAGAATCTTCAATTCTTCTTGTTCTTGTTGAACACTACAAAACACTACAGTATAATGTATATGGTATATAACTAACTATCCAACTAATATATCCAACTAATGGATATAACTTTTATGAGGTCATTATAAGGCATTCTATAGAGAGATAATTCGACACTGCCCCCGACAAAATCAGCCCGCTTTATGGTAGTTTGACCTAGTCGAATTAATAGGTGCCACCCTATTATTTTGTACTAGTACTTTATGCTGAAGTGATTACTTCAGGTATCCGGTGTGAGTTCAGGTCCTAGCAGGGAGACTTGCCAATCATTACGTCTTCTGAGCAATATAATGATATATTTTCAAAATACATTATGGTTTGGAATGTAATTTACTTCAAGAAAGTATATTTCAAAATAAATAACATACAATTGAGCTTTATTTTACTACATCATTTTAATGCATTGCTACAGGTAATAATACTATCTTATTTAATAAATAATAAATTCAATTATTCGTCTATAGAGTTCCTTAAATCATATGCTTTCGATGTAAGTTGAAAACTAATAATACTGTGTTGAAATAATGAGAAATGGGAAAAAGTATAGTGCAGTATTTACAGTATATAATTAAAGATGCTATTTGGGAGACAACTTATTAAAATCCAATAATGCAATAAGATTACATTCTGAAATTTTTCTCGTTTCTAACCGGACATTAAGACATAATCACCCATGAGCAAAGCAGCAGAGATATCAAATATGTAAATGCAGCAGATAATGTAAAATAGTTGTTTTGTAATTGTTATAAATTGAGACTATTTACATAGGTTTGAAAGTTTTGCGTCGCGGAATTTCATGAGAGTGGATTATCTTTATTATTTTCAAAATTAATTTATTTAAATAACGTATTCATTATCACCAGAAATACTAATAATTAATTGATGACCTTTTCATTTTTTTAGTTTCATAAATATTCACTTCAACTTGTTTTATTTTTATCAACTTGAGGTGTAGTGTAAATATTTATCCATTTTCAAAATAAAATACCTCACTTAGCTCCAATTCTACAACTTACAAGTTATATAATAACTATTATTAAATCAATAGCTAATGATTATATTAATAAACAATTATAGTCAAAATTAATCTTAACTTACTATCAACTTCTTTATATTTGCAGTTGTAATTAAAACAAAAATGTAAACATTAAATTAAAAAGAGGAAGGATGAATTAATTTCCCAATAAATCAAAAGTACTGGGGATTTGAAAATATCAACAAGAAATTATTTCTTGTAGATAACATAGAAACGTACTATTTATAAAAAAAATTGTGCTCTGTATGGTTATAACTTTTTATTTTTCTAACAATATTTTGGCTAAACACAAGTGGGGATTCTAAGTTTATTTTTTTGTTTTCTAAATTTTAACTTTACAACCAAGTACAAGAGAAAATATATAAAAATTGTTTTGCTGCGTTTACTAATCATATAGCAATAGCTTCTAATTTTAAGTTACTTTTTGCAAATTATTATACACCAGTATTATTTTCGAGAACTTTAATATAAACAAGAAAATTAATTTTAATTGCCACCTGTGCCACTTATTGATGAGTACAATGTAGCTCATGATTTGTTGAAATAATTTGCCTGTGTTTTTTTCCAGATTTGGAACCCTATACAACACGATTCGGCAATTGGCGGACCGCGGAGGATATAAAACTGGATCCTCTACTTTTTTATCTATTTCTACCATGGGCATCGGTACATGAGCCAATAGGAAGAATCAGCAGAAGCGACCTTGTGTGTGTTGGATACTTAATAAGCATCAAGAACCATTTTCAGACTCGAATATCGTAAAAAAATGTTTGTTGAAAGTGAACAAAGCACTTTTTGAAGAAAATGACGTTGCTGCTGCTATTCCATTATCGACAATAAGCAATACAAGAGGAACACTGATTTTGGCTGTAGAAAATAAAAAAGCAGCTTGTTCGAACTTTTGCAAAATGCACCCAATTATGCCCTTGTACTTGATGAATCTTGCGACATTGCTGATGCTGAACAAATGCCCATTTTCATGAGAATCTTGGATATTCAAAGTAAAACATTTATAGCACAGTTATTAGCAATATTAACTTTTAAACGCAAGACTTGTGGAGACGACTTGTTCCAGACTTTTGATGACTTCATGACACAATCAAATACTAGTTATGATAAAATGTTCCCTCTCGACTGACGGTGCTCCAGAGATGGTAGGCAATGAAAAGGGACTAGTAAAGAGAATCGGGGGAAAAAAGCTGAGTTGCTGTCTTATCACTGCATAATTCACCAGACAACCCTTTGGGGTAAACCTAGTACTATACTGAAGAACACAATGAACAATTTGCTCAAGTCGATCAATTTTATGAGGTCTTGCTCTGTCCTTCCGCATAGACAGTTCAAAGAGTATCTGTGTAACTTGGCGTATTCTAACCTACTGCAACACAACAATGCTCGTTGGCTAAGTAAAGGTCAAGTAATCGAACGTTTTTAGCTAATAAAAGAAGTGATCGCATTCTTGGGAAACTTGAATACCGAGAAAGCAAGGAAGAATTTAAATTTCCTTGAAAATGAGAGCAGTATGTTAAATGTGGCTTTTCTAAAAGACATTCTCAAGTATTTAAATGTTCTTTACAGGGAAAAGAGTCTGATTCAAGATATAACTGCTTTTCGCCGAAATCTCGATATATTTAAACATAACATTGAAAATCAAAAACTTTGAGAAACAAATTTTTTGGGCCTTTTGGGGTGACTCCAACCGGAAATTGGACTGATGTAGCTGTGAATATGTTCAGTCTTTCAAATCCTCAAATTCAAATGGAAATAATGGACCTGCAAGAAGATTTCTGTTTGCAAATGTACAAATCTACATCCATCAAAAATTTTTGGAGTGGACATGTTTCAGATAAGTACGCAAATTGTGAAATACTAGATATCAATCTAATTACCATATTTGGGTCCACGTACATATGTGAGAGGAGCTCTTTCTCTAAAATAAACTTCTTAAAAAATAAATACCGAAGCCCGTGTAAAAGACGCTCTCCGCGTTTACGCGTTTGTCTACGCGAGAACTAAAATAAATAAACAGTTTTAAAACCTTAAAACATACTTTTCCGAACGTAGAACTCGAACGTATAACTCGAAATTGAGTGGCCGAGAAAAAATAAACCAACACATAAATGCAGAATATGTGTTGTATGCGACAGTTTTACTTTTTTCAAATAGTTCACCCTCGTGCTTTCTCATGACCCATGAACAGGGTGGAGTGTATCCTATCCACCTCAAAATCGATAGGTGTCATCTGGGAGACGACCCTAATCAGAATCAGTCGAAACCCGATCGATTCGACACGATTTAATTGAGTGATCGTGCTGACAAACAAATTTATCAAATAGTCCACCATTCTCCTTTCTCATGACCCATGAACATGGTAGTGTGTTCTATCCACCTCAAAATCAATAGGTTTCGTCTGGGAGACGTCCCCGATCCGAATCAGTCAAAACCCGATAGATCCAACATGACTTAGTTGAGTTATCGTGTTAGTTGAGTGTCGAGTAACAAAAAAAATTTCTCAAATAGTCCACCGTCGTGCTTTCTCATGACCCATGGACAGGGTGGGGTGTATCCTATCCACCTCAAAGTCAATAGGTGTCATCTGTGAGACGTTCCCGATGAGAATCAGTCAAAATCCAATCGATTCGGCACGACTTAGTTGAGTTATCGTATTAACAAAACTAATTTCTTAAATAGTCCACCATCGTGCTTTCTCGTGACACATGGACAGGGTGGGGTGTGTCGTATCCACCTCAAAATCAATAGGTGTCATCTGGGAGACGTCCCCGATCAGAATTAGTCAAAACCCTATCGATACGATACAATTTAGTTGAGTTATCGTGCTAATAATAAAAATTTCTCAAATAAGCCCAAGGGAGAGGGTGGTGTGTGCTATACACCTCAAAAATCAATATGTGTCGTATGGGAGATGTCCCTGATCAGAATCAGTCAATACCCAATCGATCCGACACGATTTAGTTGAGTTATCGTGCTAACAAGAATAAATGCCGATGACAACGACGACACACAAACAGCAAAAAAATTTTAAAAACCATTTTTTTTGGTTTTTAGGCCGAAAAACAAAAAATAAACCCAGTTTATTCCCAGAGTGCTGAAACGTAAAAATTAGCTCAGTACCGGAAGGGTCTTTTTCGCATTAATTTAGTAGATAAGTTAATCAATTAATACGAGCTATATGTAATTATGTTCTATTGTGGCTTCTTTAATAACTATGAAAATAATTATTATAGATAATTCTTATTGACCACATTAATCTTTTGGCATACAAATCTGCTTTTAATTTTTTTCTGGACTCTCGATTGAAACATTATAATTATCTGGACTCCACTTGAAATTAATTGCCAACCCCTGTTATACAACTATAACCAATATTTATGCATGTATGTGTTTGTTTTTATTACAAGATATAGAAACAGTAACTTTGGAAATAAGTTGGAACATTGAAAGTGGCTGGCGAAAAAAATATGAGTAAGAAGTGTATAAAACTTAATTTCAGCATTATTTTTATCGTAGTTTCCAGATAAGCCACGTATCAAACTGGAACTTAGTGCCACCATTTCGTTAACCATTTCAGATGATTCCCTGAGGACAATGATAGACGGAATTAACTTCTCCTACTGTCTCGATAAATAATCTTCGATAGTGAATAATATGGTACATTGGTTCTGTGTCGGACAGAATGGTTAGAGAACTCAATTTCAGCCTTTCTTACTTTATGGCTTCATTTAGAACTTGCGTCAAATTGATATATGATAACAACTTCTTCAAGTCAACGATGTATGAAATTAATTTGCTCTCCTGCTTCCTGAATAAATTCCTGAGAACTCTCCTGCTTCCTGAGTTAATCATCTTCAATAGTAGACGAAACGTTGGAGCCGTATCAACATAAGATGATGAAATCATACCAGCCCGTGCAATGTAATTGTTCCTTGATTTAAACCGCTATTAAAAATAACTGCGGTCCACTACCAGCTTAACACAAAACGATACACAACTAATAACACCGAGCATTTGTTTTGCATTGATCCTAAGGCAGCTTTTAGCACTCAGTCTCTACACATACTGAAGAATACATTGGAGTTAGTTGTGGAGAATACTTTTAAACCTACTGTCTATAAAATCAGCAGGTGAATTATGATAATATTACTAATTTTTTGGTTCATTCGTTACCTACAATGCTTCTAAGACCTTAAATTCGTTTATTAATTTAATACTAAGAAAAAGAGATTAAGTGCTTATTAATTAATGTAGCAGTTGGACTATATATTTGGAATACATTTAATTCACCATGTCAATGAATCAGCAAATAAACTACATCAGTTACTAACATGAGCACATTGAAGGTTTGTATATTTATATTAAATACAGCATGTGTCACTAATTCTATAATTACCGATGCGACTGGATTACTGATTTATGTAATCCACCCGCAAAAATATATTTAATGTATCCTCTATATATCTATCCAAAAAAATATTATTGCAGTAATAGTAGGTAACACTAGACAAAGGAAATTAGTTGAAGAATGTTCCTACAAAATAAATGGCATTGCAGATGTCATATATGAGGGTCATGTATATAGAGCAACACAAGCAAGTGAAGAAAAAACTTTCTTTTCTATTGTATCGGTTATATTCTATCAATGTAGAGAGCGAATAAAATGTCTTTCGAAATCATAGCACGTAAATAATATATAACGTCAAATATAGCAATAAGCAATTGTACTTGTAGTACTAAGTGCTTTACTTTTGTATAATATACTTTGTTTTCATATAAATCCAAACCATATACGTTGTGTAATCACAATGTTTCTTCATACCTTCACGTATCCATTGTGAGAATATTACATCGTACCCAGCTCCACCGTATTATAACTTAAGAACACCAGTATGCAGTGTTATTATTTTGTTTCAAATATTATCCTAATTCTATTAACAAGTATTTCAATGCAATGCATGTGAAGTAAAATATCCAGAATCGATAATTCCACTGTCGATCATTCTTATAAAAGAACTAAACGGTACAAATGAATTTGAGTCAAGTTTTATACACTGAATTCCTCCGCATTCAGCAGAGTAATATCCTCTTGAAATAAATATTTCAATAAGGAGTTATTATTAAGATCGCAAGCATGTAAATATTACTAAATTCGTACGATGTTGCCGCTTTAAGAGGCCCTTACAACATATTTATACGTGAAGTCTGTCGTACAGATATAATGATTTTCGTTTTTTATGGACGTCGTGCCACCATCCATAGTACATTTCGCTCAGTACATTTATATATAGAATGAATATATTCAGAGATGTCAAAGAATCTCTTGCAAAAAGTCAACGAGAACTCAACAACTGGTTCTGAGGATGGAATGTCTTGCTTTAGGTATTTATTCACACAAGGGTAATTGAAAAAAATCGCTAGTGCAAGGTATATTTTCAAGTTAATGTTTAAAAGCCAAATAATATTAAAGAAACTAATAATAATTTAAAATTAGTTCCTTTTCAACTTTATAGGTGCCGTACATAAAAAATGCATATAGGATTGGGTAAATATGTCGGAACAAATAATTTTTGGCTAAAGTTTAAGTTTAATGTAGAAACTATAAGTTTAACAACTATAATTAGAAAATATCTTTAAAATCTTTTCTAGCTGTTTTCTATTCAGTAATGTGTGTCTATTTCCAATAGTTATCCTATTTTTCCAATACTATTTTGGTATTTTTTGAGACATATTTTGTGATATTCTTAATCTCCATATTTTGACAATTTCAAATAGATATTTGATATTATAGTTTATTTCATCTCTATGTGACAAATATAAAATCCCAAACGGCTCTTATCTCATACCATGGCTTGTTTTTATGGCTAGACTCAGATAGACTGTTCAGTTTATCGGCAAGATAAGAGAGTTCTTTATTTGGCGAATAGCGATGAAACGAATAGTACAATAATATGAATATTAGTAAATGTGCGACTTGCGGTTTTCGGCATTAAATAAAATAATAAAATAAAGAGTAAAAAGTAATTATTAATTCATATGTATTATTGTTAATTATAATGCAATAGCCCTAATTATTGTAATTATTGAAAAAACAGTTTTTCAACGACATTGACTTAGTTTTCCACAAAACACCAAAACACTATACACTACACTCGACGCGCTTTTCGCCAACAGAGTGGGCATCATTTAGAGATGATTAAAATTGAGTTTTAATCCCCAGATGGTGCCAATTTTATTGGCGAAACGCGCGTCGAGTGTAGTGTATAGTGTTATGGTGTTTTGTGGAAAACTAAGTCAGTGTTATCGTCACACCAAAGGTTTCAACCTACTCCAGTTTTTCAACAGTCTAAAAATGTACAGAATCATTCATTTAAAATACTACCGATAACGTCATGTTTAAAAAAATTAACTCATCACTGAAGAAGTTAAGATAATTACAAATGTTCTTGTGTAATCCAACGTTATAGTTTAGCCAGAAATCATGGGTCTCGATACATTTACTCAGTTATATAACACTTATTTGTTTTTTTATCACATAATTATTTGTATATTTACTTAATATAATAAAAACATTGTTAAACATGATTATGTTATTTCATAAAAAATGGAGTGAATTATTATTTTTTAATAGCTTTTCAGCTCAATTATTGAAATTAGTTGCAACGAAAGCATATTTGCCACACACTATTTTGTGTTTTCTTTTTCAAAAACTAGTTTACGAACTTGTTTCATGTTTTAGCTAATTTTATGTAAACCGGAAATTAAATTGCTTAGGGAAAACTTCATTCAATTAACTAATTACTGTAAAGTAGTCCCGTAAAATAATTTGTTCTCATACGAAGTCATTCTAGGTGTATTTATTATAATTTATAACTTATAACTATGTAAGTATAAGCCTCCTCTCAGTTTACACGCAGTGAGTAATGTATGAATGTAAACTGGAATATCTACTATAATAATATATGATATTTGTAACATGACGATACGTTCCTTACAATTCATATACAGTGCGCGTTTATAGTCATTTCCCCTCATTAACCTTGGAACTGGGAGGCCTAAAAGAACAAAAATCCATGTATACATTAAAGTATATAAATTAATTTTGTAGTTAATAAATTATGAAATAATCATTAAATATGGTGTTACGGGGGGGGGGGGGCTATTTTAAAAATTATTTTGGTTACAGTGGACGAGTGACAGCTCATTTAAAAATTATTTTGGTTACAGTGGACGAGTGACAGCTCATTTGGAAGCTGCTTCAATATATATTCGAACGTTGTTTTTATTAGACATCTGTCTAATTAATCTAATATTATCATACCATCAAACTTTTCATCGAGGCAATTTGTCCCCCTAAAAGATTACAGAATTTTTCTCACAAAAATTATACAAAAGAGCACTTAGACGTTTTATTTATTTCAAAATTTTTAAATGGTATCTAGTACTACTACTTTTTACTTTTATCATATTATTATTTATGAATTAAGTTAATTTTCTTCCATTGAACTAAAACTTATTTTACGTCTAAAAGATTTTTTGAATGATTTGTGTCAGAAAAGTCTGGCATTTATCTTTTGCACGGAGGCGCTGCCGAAAGAGGTTGATTGTATGCCAATATTAAATTTAATCGATTTTCTTTAAATCAAAAGACTGACATAAAAAGTGGAACAATATTTGGAAGCTGCTTCAGCTTCCAAATGAGATGTTACTCGCACACTATTGACATTTAAAAATAGTTTTCAAAATGGCGCCTTAACGCCATCTATGATAATTATATCACTATTTATTAACTACAGTATTTTTATATTTCAATGTTTGTATGCTAGTTTTCGTTCTATTAGGTCTTTCAGTTCCAAAGTTAAAATGGGAGGGCAATTTAGATGCTTTCTGTATGCAGTTTCTATGATTGCAGTAAAGTTAGAGAAGAGGAAACTAAACTTACTCACCAAACTATTTAAAGGAAAGAAAGGAAACTAAACTAAATTCGTAAATTAGGGAATGAAAATTGATTGCTTGATACTGAATTAACTTCAATAAGTTCATGAAGGTTTTAGCATAGAACTCGAAATTTATAAAAAAACATATACATACTTTTTGAAAATATACTTACTTCAAAGTCAAAATGTTCTGTTCTATATTTTAACATGTATGGAGTAACTATAAGATAATACTTGCTTTAATAATATGGTATGATAGTACCTACTCGGTTTTATACTTCAAATCTACACATACGAAATTAACTATACTCGTAAAGTTTCATAATCCAATTTATTGAACATTTTCTTATATCGACAATTTATATTTTTAAATAGAACAACTCGGGCATTTTTACAGTTTCAGTGACTTAAAGTCAGTGTGCTTATGATGATATCATACTGACCTAATATTGTCCAATATTAATTCCACAAATGTTATGTTTATTATATAAAATAATTGAAAAGAATTATGATATTGGTATATCTGTTATGAATCACTAAACATTTTGTGTAATTATAATAGTGACTTTTAGATTAGTAAACATTTTATTTCTCGCAATTTACGATTTAAAATCATTTTTACTATTTATTCGGCAATATAATTTTTTTAATTATTTTACTTTTTAGCGAGAAATATTACACTTTTAATATTAATAAATTGTATTAGTAAATTGAATAAATATTGAAAATTCTATTGTAAAAATTTAATGAAATTTAAATTCAAATATTCAAACTGAGAGTCGGTTAGTTCTTGGCAATAATAAAAGTGAAATTCTTCTAAATGATTTTGTATCATTTCCGGCGTGGTTTGCCAAAATTTTCGACGTTATTTGGTTTAATGAAGTATGTCTCTTTTTAAATATCCGATAGAAATAATAAGCGAGTTTAAATCGGTGGACAAGCTGGCCTACGACTCCTTTATTAGGAATACTTGAATGAAGTACTTTGTTTTTTTTTCTTTTACTGTGATAAACAATCCCATACTTCTACCACAAAGTATTCTATAGCTGCTAATTCTGCTGATATTTTCTATACACCTCTATTTTTAAGGGTTTACTTTATTGTAAACTGGTAAAAATATTGTAAACTGCCAAGAAGTTTTAAATACTGCTATTGAGCTTTAGTTTCCATTCCAACCTGATGGATAAGTCGTTACCACATATTTTTTTATATTATACAAATGTTTATTACAATATTGTTATTTTATTATTATTCAAAAACAGATCTTACGTAATATGCGATATTATATGATTTCTTCTGAATAGCACTACATGAAAACAATGTATCTATAACTGTATATAAACACAAAATACACATGGAAGTGCACAACAAATACGAGTAAATATATAAATTGAGACAAATATACATTGTTGATAATTATCGCACACACTGATATTCTAAAGAGCCCTATTAGCATCTGGCGGTCAGAATCTTAAGCAGATAGTAATAAAAGTGTAAATCCCACGAAATGGTAATAAATATGTAAGATATATATCTATAAAGAAACCCAAGATGTACCGGTCTTTGGGGTCTGAGACATTGCTTCTGGGGTGGAAGTATTCATCAGAGGTTTTATTGATATTGTTTTCAAATAACATCTGCCCAAACCTTTTTTTAATCCTCATATAAATGTATCAGATTAAGTAAAGTAGTATTGATGTATGCAATTAGATCGGCACCCCTAGGATTTATCAGCCGAATAAATACTTCTAACAAATTCACATAAATCGACGAGTGTTCTTAATGAAAGTCTATCAATAAATCAAATAATACAACAGAGACTTTATTTAAAACAGTTCAACTATGTTTAATTACACTATTATGCTAATTAAACAATTACAATTTAAAAGGATTATTGCTATCTAATGAATTATCAGTTACACCAGGTCGTGCCGGAACTTCATATAGCGATAACATCCTTATGTCTAGCAGGCAGATGGCGTTTGTCAATTTCTCTATTTATACTCTTGCCGGCTTGGCACAAGACGTCTTATATTCTCAGACCATCAGGCATAGTTCGGTATACTTCACTGTTGCTTCCTTCCTCCTGATGTAACAGCATTAATCAGATAATAATTATGTTAATTACCCCCTCCCATGTGGTGTCACGTGAAAGCCTACGTTAAACAAAGTGATCTGTATTAGAAATTAGAAGCATCATTACTTCTTGTAGGTGATACCTTATCGTTTAGACAAATGGCGTTCGCCAATTTCTGCAATTAAGATTTAATTATTTGGTTATATATGATATGCGTTCGCATAAATTATATGGTGGAAAACTGTCCTTTCTCCTAATCCTAAACCGACAAAATTAGCCTTACCTAATAAAAACTTATGTTTCTCTATATATAACTCCCTCTACTGCCATCTCTAGTACTTCGATAATGAAGAGTATTTGTCAATACATGAGTATAGGATAGTGTTACTACTTACAAGTTATTTTTCCAAATAATAATCATAGTTTATAGCGTAACATGATTTTGTGCTATAAAAAATTTGTTTTTGGTGTAGTGACAAAGTATTAATCGTTAACGCTACCGTAACTTTTCGGCCTGTATGTTGTAATTGTGTATTTTACATATTTTATTATAGCAAAATGAAATTTATATTTATGCATATTTTTAATGACACTGACAGATATTATGTTGATATGGCGGACATTATTTGATAATGCCTATGATATTATATTGTCAAAATCGTGTTTTGTTTCACCTATTAGTATTGTAGATACTGAAAATGATATATCTGAAAATGTCATGAGAATATGGGAAATATTTATGATTTATAGAGACATTTAAATATTTCCATATTAGAGATACAAAACTTTGGTTAACACTTGGAGAACTCAAATGGACTTTATAATAAAAACATTTCTTATTGTTACCTGTAAAGCAAATTAGCTCATCTATAAAGCCAACCAAAGCAACTCAAACGCCTTTGCTGACCAACTGCCACAAAACGTACCCGCTCAGTCCGAAAAAGTGTGACTGGACACGACTAACTCCGAGGGCAATCTAAACGTGCGCTCATAGCCACTGTACCGTCACGCAAGTCTTAATAACATTTTAAGACTACGGTGGCCCAATGAAAAGTCTAGCATGCAGAATATAATATGCGTAATATAATATTATATAGTTTATTCATAAAATATCTTTGAAACTTTATAATTAATGTATTACGAAATTCACAGACAGAAAACAAATGTTTTCTTCTACAAAATTAGAGTACGTGTCCCTATGCCCCTTATTACCAGGCGCCACTGCAATATATACGATTGAAATTTTTGTTCTAGTGGTAACAAATTAGCTAAGGTTATTTTCTTTAATGAAATGATAATTTCTAATTCATTTATTTGTCAGCAATGAAACGTTAAGAAAAATTATGAAATTGTTTTTTCAAACAATTACAGATTTTGTTACAGATAGAGGTATTTCAAAAAACTAAATAAAGTTTCAATATTTTTCAATTCAATATAATTCAAACAGAGAAATACTTTAATCCACACAACCATAGAGCTTCAAAAAA
Organism: Rosalia funebris; assembly: GCA_037954035.1. NCBI lineage: Eukaryota > Metazoa > Arthropoda > Insecta > Coleoptera > Cerambycidae > Rosalia > Rosalia funebris. The sequence goes on along the minus strand of JAZFAV010000026.1, from coordinate 19,784,326 downwards.
ATCTCATCCTAGATTTTCATTAGATTAGACTCCTATTCAGCGACAAAGTATTGTTACAAGTTTTTGGAATTTGTTAGGCGAGGAGCAGTTCGATTTCACCTTTGACTGTCGAAACACAGAAAAAAGAAGACGAGCAATTGAACACATCTCCAATTCTACATACTTTATTTTTAAAAAATGTGTTTTCATACATTTATCCTTAATACAGATAGATGTTCAAATGATAAAGTAGGATCCCAGGTCAATCGTCTTCTTTGATCTCAAGTTAATACTTGAGAATATCAAGTTGATCTTTATTGTCCTTGTCTTTATGGGTAACCTTCCACTCCACAGCTTAAGACTTTAAGGAGGGGAAGGAAGTCGAATTCTGTGTGCCCAAACTTGACTCGTTTGTTCTGACTTGAAAGTTAGTTTTTAAAATTTATACATCAGTGCTTAGTTATTCCGTATCTTGAAAATTACACGCGTTAGTGTATACACAATTTTTCTTTGACGAGTTGTTAACCTTAATATTAAGATTTATATGGCTCGAAAATGTTAAGTGCTGTTGGTTTTCATTGAAAAATGAGATATTTAGAGTTGATAATTTATCATGGAAGGTAATTTGTTGATAAACATCATTAACAATTTAATCATAAGGCCGTACATCCAACAGGCGGGTATGAAACAGCAGTACCTTATATCTCATATCACACCAAAATATTATCTGAAACTAGAAACTTCACTCTGCCTTGCAATTTAATTTTGTCTGAACTGTCTGCTACATTATTAATATAGAAACCACGATCATCGTTCATGCCGGTATTGGATTGTATGAAATATTTTTTTATCATCAACGATGACAACTTTATCAGCAAAATTAATACATTTTAACAAGCAGGAACATGACTCAGGCATACGTCTGAGTATTATATCTTGCCTAATGAATTGAAAATGTGATTTAGAACCTTCTTGTTTTGACGTTAATTATTTGATTTGTAATCATAACTAAATAAAAACAAATAGATATATTGATGAATGCACACAACGATAAATATGTTTTTTGTTAACGTTATTTTTAGGAAATTTGGAAATTATGTTAAATTATAGAAAATCGTGAAAAAGTAAATCTAATTCTAGTGATGCAAATTTCATATAATTGTTTACGAATATTATAACGAAAAATATTTGTTTTTCTAATTATTCAGATTTTAGTCCATTTAGTTATTTTAAGTAATATTTTGATGAACGTTTTATTGTATATACATTGTACATTCATCTATTAAATCAATATAGGAACATTCATGAATTATTTAGTAATGAATTTAAACTACCTTCAACATTCCCAGTTTAATTTAACGAGATTTATAAATAACACGTCGTGACAACTTTACAATTTTTTGTGTAGCACCAAGTAGCTCCTTCTCTATTCGCTTTCAGTCCCATTTACAGAAATATATCGTTTTTGTATTATAGCTAGTAGGGATAAAATGTATGTGTAATTACATTCTATAGCCTGTCTCCATAAAATATGTTCAATAGATTTTCAACTATCGTGTAAAAATTTGCAATAATATCCAAGCTACTACTTCCTTTCAATTTAGTTTTAGATCAAAATTAACGACTTATTGATTACAATAATAATCATTGAGATTTCGTTGATTGTTATCTAATAAATAATACACCCTCTTGTGTATTATTTGATACTCAAGTGAGTCTTGTATCACAATTTTTAAAATACAATATTTCAACTTTTATATTCATCATTAAACCCAACATACCGTTGTAGTAAATAAAAAAAAGATTCAAAAAGAATATGTGGAGTATTCAAAAAGCAAGCATTTCAGAATTCACTTTCTAGTAAGAAAAATTTATCTTTAATCGAAAAGTAGTTTCCTATAGCTTTCAAATCAAAGAAGCAATACTATTTCGTAAAACGATCTTGTAACGTTAGTAACATAGGTTTATCATAGATCAATGTTAAGTTTTAAATCAGCACAAACGATCCAGTTTATGTATTAAAAGTTATTCAATCTAAATTCATTTCATACACTCATATATTTATTTCAGAGTATATGTTCATTTTTGGCCTATTTAAAAAATTATCTACTAGAAACTATCTCAACGCCTTAAAAATTACTTCACTAAATTTATTAATCGATAACAGCAACAATAGTTGGCAGTGAAAAAGTTGGCAGGTAGATAAATTTTTATATTCGCAAATACTTAATACCTTCAATGTAGCCCCAAAACGTATTGTATTATTCCTACTTCCTAATTCTATGTGAACAACTCATCAAATTCAGAAACACTATCATCAGTTCTTTCTTTGACTGTTTGGTCCAGTGCTATGTTACTTATCTGGTTATGTTGTCAACGAGTATAGGAGGCAGTTTCGTCCTCGTCATTATAAAATTTGCATAGTTAATTGATATTTTTTCGGTGTGACGCCGATGTGAACATACATCGTTGCACGTTGTGAAAAAAATGAATTATTTCGAGTTATACGATAGAATTCATCTTGACATTTCCACAACGAATATGGAAGGATTTACTTCAATGGATAATGGCCGTGAAAACGTGTATTCTAACAGTAACCCACGTTGTCAATGATAACGAAAATAAAACATTGTTGCGCTATATAATTTTTTTTAAATATCATCAAGTTTGTGAGATTAACAAATAATGTTGTGGAAAGAAGGTTTAAAATAAAGTACATCAGATTACCACATAATGGCCTATAACATTAATACTCCATGGAAACTCTAATTTTACTATAACGACATTATTATTACTTTTTTTAAATATAACACAAAATATAAAGTGACTGGGACTGACATATAAGCATGTTTAAAGTGATCAAGTGATGCTGCTTCTTTGAAAAGTCCTTTAACTGAAGAAACCTTACTTATATGGTATGATTTATTACTGAATATCCATTAAGGCTGACTATTAAGATATTTACAATTTTTAAAATAAACATGCTCACATTGAAAATGAATGTTTATTGAAAAATAAATTTGAATTATTGGGTAATAAATAAGCCTCGACTTTACTGCAAAATAATGAGAATTTGTGGCCATAATTTAGTCATCGTTTAATGTTCATTTTACGTACAGGTCTTACAACTTTGTTTATTTTTTATTGCCAAACTACCGTTTAATTGAAGGGAGTATGTTCATAAAAATATTCTTCGTCTAGTTGTATTGTCCTTATTATAATGCGTGCTTTTGCGAAACAAAAATTATGTTTCACAAAACAGTCATTGAAGTTCATACATGATATAAATTATGCTAATTAAATTTTTATATTATTAAGAGCTTTCATTGAACATTAAAAATTGTTATGTAATTAAAATAAAAACGAAAATAATTTTCTATTCCTGAATTGAATTCCTCAAATTTAAGTGTTATTTTTCATATTTGAACGGGCATATAGCTTAGTCATACAGCAGTCTTACACAATATTCATTATTTTATTTTTAAACGATTTTGTTTAAACTCTAAAAATCATCAGCATTGCTATTTGCGACTACAACGGTAACCTATTTCTCAGTATCCAGCCATGCAAGGAAATCTTTCAACCGCATCAGTCATCCTTTAACCAACTCCCAAAGTCGGATAAAAGGTTGCCATATCAGTATATTTTAAAATGTCATATGTTATAAGTCAAGGTCATATGTTTTGAGATTCTTGGAAAAGAATAAGTGGCACCCATACAAAATGCCATTAGTTCACAAATTTCGGGAAGATGATATGATAGAATGTTACGAACCAATAATGGAGCGATGTAATAAAGATCACCCATCCCCAAACCAGGTTATTTGTTTCTGGTGAGGCCACTCTTTATTTAAACGTTTCAGTAAATAAGCAAAATTTTGGGCTTCTCATTGGATAAAAGAGTCTCTCTTTTATCCAATACGCAATTTTCATAAAAAAATCAATGTGTGTGCATCAATTGTTTGTACTACAGTTATAGCAACACTTTTTATTAGTACTGCTGCTGTCATTAATAGTACTGCAAACAGGAATTGCTGAAAAGTATGTGGAGTTGCTACAGTAACATATAGTGGACTTACTTGTAGCAATGCATTCAAGTAATTACAATCCCCAAGTACCGAAAGAGGCAATATTGTATTAACTTTATTCAAGATGAACTATTCGTAATTATCCAGATACCAACATTCCTAATAAGTGGATTGGTAGAAGAGAACCTATTAAGTGGCCAGTTTGAGTATATCTTAACAGGAATTATTGTTGCATTAATAGACAGAATTCGAAACAATGTAATTGCTAAAAGGACTAATTAATGCTGAAACGCTAAATAACGTCTTACAAAGATTTCAGTTTCGATTTATCAAGAGGTAATTGGTAGAAACTTGGCATTTTTAATTTAATGTTTTTTGTATTACTTATTATTTTTAATAACATTATTCTTATTGATTTGTTAATATATGTTCTGTTTCTCAAAACAACGGTTAGGTAACCTACCATAATATTTAACGCATCATACATAAAAATGTTTTTTCTGTTATATGGGTGTTACCATCATCTGATAAGGGTGTTTCCATATAAAGAACTATCGATCATATAACTCCAAAAGTACCGATGACCAAATTAATATATCCAAAGAAATACCCATCTAAACAAAAACATAAATACGCTCTTGGAAAAGGTTAACGCATCAGCAAAATGTTTCATTATATCTTATAATTTTTCGAAATTCTAAATCCTTAAACATTTTATGTAGGTGGCCTAGGTTATCCTATATCACTACAAATAAACAATTGCATTGTTTGACAGATGTAAAGTAACATTTTGTAATTGTTTATTAATAATACATTTACCACTGTTTAAAGTGGCTTTAAAGTTTACGCTGGTAATTTTCTTTTAATTTAATTCATCAAGTGAACGAAACACTTTGTTCAGTATACTTAAAATAGAAGAAATTACTCCTCCACGCAATTTAAAATGAAGATGGAGGAGTCAAAGCGGTAACTCTGGTTACCGGTTTCATTGTTAACGAGGGAGCCAGCGATATGTGGCTAATTTGTTGGGAGTTAGCCAATCAACAATTGAAGACCATAAGTAAGAAACAGGCTAAGTACCAAAACAGCAAAACAGAGTTATTGAAGAAAAACATTTTATTAACAACATTTTCAAAACTTAGAAATATAGTTTAACTCAAAGATGTAAACGATTACGCAAATACACCCTGTACAAAAATCAAATAGAAATTTTTATTAACATTGAAAAATATTGTTTTTATTCAAAATTTTTTAAAAGAGCTAAGTACCACACGTTAACAAAGAACTAAGTGTCACTTAAGAAATATTCGTACAAAAATCGTTATGCTTTTTGTCATTTAAAAAGGGAATCATGGTCCGTATGTTTTGTTTCTTTTCTTCGCTAATAGCTTTATTCACTGGAGGTCCTAACATTACTCTTCGGATATCCTGGATACTCTTCCCGTTTTAAAAATCTTAGTTTTCGACCAAATTTCTGTTGAATAGACAGTTTTTGATAAAACCACTGATGGATCTTTTGCTTCATATCGAAGAGCCACCGCCTTAATAATATTTAGTTTAGAAGTATTGATGATATCATCTGCACTAGCCTGAAAACTGAAGAAATTATGTCTCTCCATTTCTACCACGCGATAAGGTATAGTAACTCTTGCAGATTTAATCACATCTTCCACAATTCTCGAACTTACCGTTTTACTTGGTTCCTTTTTCGCAGGCCGCAACGTATTTTTGTGCTTTCTGTATTCCTTTCCCGCCACTTTAAGCTTCTTTTGTTCCAGTAAAGCACTACCGGTTCCTCTTTTTCTTCTTGCTTTATTAGCCTTATTTTTATTGTATTCTTCCATCTCTCGGTAATATCAAAGTTTGCCAATACTATATAAAGTTAAACTAGGCACTAACCTCAAACAAACAAAAACAAGCAACAAGTGCACGTTTAAATAACATGTGTTACCATTTGAACGTCAAGTGAAACACTGAAATTTCCAATAAGAATAAATACATAACGATAAACACACAGGCACTTAGCATACTTCCAACTTAACAGTGGGGGTACATAGTAGATACGCCAATTTTATACGTCGGCTGTAATAACAATTTTAGGTTTAGAACTTAGTCCAATCGATATATTATTCTTAAGGGTACTTAGCATATTTTTAAGATAAGAACTTAATTTTTGTATTTTGGCACTTAGCCTGTTTCTTACTTAAGGTCTTCAATTAGTTAAACAGTTAAACATTTCAATGAGCTTAAAAATTACTGTAGAATCCCAGGACAGGGTCATAGAAATTCTACAAATATAAGAAATGGACGATATCTTATGCAAGTCACCTTAAGAAATGGGCATTTTGCCAGTTTAGAATTAAGCAGAACCCTACCAGCAGCTCAACATGTAGCAATTTCTAGACGAATCGCCAGAACAAGGCTTAGTAGAAAAGGAGTGTCAGTAGAATACCAGCTGTTATATCACTGCTCACCAGAGAACATAGTTACTAGACTGCGCTGTGCAAGGGAGTACGTAAATTGTACCATTGACGCCTGGAAGCAAGTCTTGTTTTCAGACGAAAGTCTTAATTCATCAGATGGACGTCAACGAGTCTGAGGGAGGCCAGGAGAGGGGTTTGCTGCCTGCAAAATATCTCCGAGAATACCATCCTTTGGTGGATCAATAATGTTCTGGGAAGAAATTTGTTTCGATGGTCGCACAGTTTTGGTTCCTATATGGGAATATCCATGAATACACATATTTACGTAGAAAATAATGTAGAAGAACATGTGGTGCCATTTGTCCAGTTTTTCTGAGACAATTTTTATGCAGGATAACGCTCGGTCCCATGTTGCTAGATATGTACTGGACTACATTCGATTTGTTAATATTTCAACTATGAACTGGCCACCAAGATATCTAGATATGAACCCCATAGTGTATCCATGGGATGCACCAAAACAAGCAGTTAGGCGATACGCACATGTCCCTATGGCTCTTAGGAAACTCGGACAAGTAATTCTTGTCGAATGGGAGAATGGGAGAATACTCCTGAGGAAACCATTCACCACATGATCAATATAATGTGCCAACGAATGGAAGCAGTGATAGAAGCTAGAGGAGGATCTATAAGCTAGTGAATTTAAATTCTTATGATTTTATTTCACCTTCAATTATTTTTCTAAAATTTTACATTAACACCGATTTCGTTGCATTTTCAATTATTGTTTCTTTCTGTTATTTATTCATGTTTCCCCATAATAACCATTCTATCTTGTTAAACATTAACTAAGATCATTTAATTATAATAACATGTAGGTACTATGATTTAAATTTTCGAAAACATAAAAGTAATACTGTGAAGTTTCACTAATTCGTTAATGTTTCCATGAGTTTATTAAAAGAGAAGCTATTGGAACCTTTTTTTCTCAGTAACCGATGAACGATTTTATCGAATATATACTCAGTTTATATATTGTGAACAACTATTCTACTTTCTAATAAGCCTCTTGAATAAGACGTTATTCATATATTTCATTAATATTTCTCATAAAATTGATCGAGGAAGTCGTTACCCTGTTTTAGTTCATAATTCCAACGCAATTGAGTAAAACAACTAGTTTTACTCAACTAAATAGTGGTATAAAACATAGTAGTTGTTTTCCTCAATTGCGTAGGAATATTTCTCATTTCAAAACAGTAGTTCATCGCGGTAATTTTAAAGAGTTCCTACAAGTAATTTATTACCATTTATTGTGCACATATTTGTGTAATATTCTATATAACACTTTATGCCTATGCATTAAATTTTATACATGTTTAATATTGTTTTTATTTATATCCAATTAGTATAATTTATTGACACCATGATGTGATATAGTGATATAGCGATTGATGATTGAATTAATAAATAAATAAACAAATCAAACTAAATAAAGCTAAAATCCAAAAGATGTCATCACTTCAAGTTAATTTATATTTGTCCGAAACGTTTTTCAGGTATATCGCTGCTATAAGACAGAAATACTTAATGAGTTTGAATATCGTGTATGATTTTATCTATCTAGTCTAGATATTTAAAAGGCCAAATTTATCATCTTAAGAAACTAACTCAGACCTGTTTTATCCAGAAAATACAATTTTATTGGATTATATTATTAAAGTATTAAAATCAATAACGAAACAATAAACGCCAGATTACAATTATTATGACCATCAAGACCCCAAAATTGGAATACAGACATAACTTTTATACATTTTCACTGCAAAGTAATTAGATAAATGAGGCACGTTCAAATTAACTGCACTTGCTTAAAAATAAGAATCGTAAATGTTACAATAACTTTAAAGTTTATGTAAATATTTTGATAACATTCCTTATTAATAGCCGCCAGTAATTTACATATTTTATTCCTCTTCTCGGCGTGAAATGGGTTAAGCGGATTAACTGGCCCTGGCCGCGGTCATCATTTAACACTAATTTATCGTTTTCGGGGTGTTAAGTGTCGTTAAGCACTTTCCGTGTCCATATCCTTATCAAATTGATAACAACGAGGAAATAAAATGAACAAACCTATTTGACAGTGATCCCAGCTGAGAATGTACACTTTAAAACATTTTACTGTTTGTGTTTTTCTTATCTCATTAGTTGACCCTTTGTTTTAAGTTACGTGAGAAACTTTCTTCCCTAATACTGATAGTAATAGAATTGTGAAAAGAAACAAGGAAGAAGAACCCTTATTATAGCTATGCAAAGGATATATACTTATTTATATCCTTTGTAAGGTACTCATCATGTTACGTACTCACATAACATGATGAGCAATACCACGTACAGGGTCATTCATAATCATTTTAAATTAAAAAAATATCGTTTTAAAATAACTCTTGAAATTGGTATTTTTATATACAGTGCTTTCGAAAATTAATGAATAAATCGTTAAACATTCAACGAATCACTTCTGGGAAAAACTCTTAAACGTATCATATTTTATTTTTGGTTGCTCATTTTTTTAAAATACAAATAATACATACAGGGTAATTCGTGTAGGAAGTATAACGTCATCGATATTTTTTAAAGGCAACTCCCTTTTTCTATCACGGAATGTGAAAGAGATTTTTTACATACCTCACGGTAATAATTAAATTAGCATGAGTATAGGGTACATAAGGAAATAAAGGAAAATGATTTTGCAATTTCAAAATATTAAATTTATGACAGTAATTATTTAAAAAAATCTAAAACTAAAGTAAATGTTCGAATTGTACATCATTGGATGCCTGACAGTAGCCTTAGTGACCGATAATGTTTTTAATTCTGTCATATAAAAACTTGAAATCATACCGAGAATGCACGATGGAAGATGGAGTATCACATTGAAAAGTCCTAGAAAGTGAATGTGTAGTGCGACATAGTCGACGGAAGAAACTGACTGAAATATTTTTCACTAACTGGTGCAAAATATTTAGATTTTCTTCAAGTTAACCTTATTCCTGTACTAATAACTTTACATCCAAATGTAGAGGACATTGATCTTCCAAAAATTACTTTTTCTTTCAACAAGATGATGCAGCTCCCCATTATGAAGCATATGTAGGCGCTCATTTAGATGAGATGTTCCTGAATAGTTAGATAGGGAGAAGGAGACCGATTCAGTGACTAGATCCCCAGATTTGACATTTGATTTTAAATTACTTTTGATGAGAATACTTAAAAAGCAAAAGTATACATTACTAGGCCGGAGAATTTAGAAGACTCAAAAGCAAGAATTTGTCAGTCATAAAATACAATGTATACCTCGTAAAATTGATTGACAATGTTGGCCAATCAACAATCGTCTTGCCTACTGTCAAGCAGCTAATGGTAAAGAAGTAAACACGTTAAATATATATTTTAATTGATTTTTTAAATAATCATTGCAGTTAAATTTAATATTTTAAAATTGCATAATCGCTAATTGCTAATTGTTTTTATTCATTTCTTATTTAACCTGCACACACGCTAATGTAACTATTACCACAGTGTATGTAAAAAATATGCTCTTTCACATTCCCTAATAAAAAGGAGGTTGCCGTTAAAAAAATCGATGTCATCATACCTCCTATACGAATCATCCTGTATGTATTAATTATATTTAAAAAAATGGACAACTAAAAATACAATTTAAGGGGTCGGAGAGATATTGTTCTCTCAACTATATAAAAATAATTTGAAAATTTTAAGAACAGAAAAATAAAAACGTAATAAGTAATAAGAATAAGTGGGTATAGGAGAATGAAGGACAAAATTCATACAACTCATATCTATAAAAAATAATAGACAAACGACTAATTGGAAATTCGATAGTGAATGATCATACAGGAGTAAAGAGTTAGATACAAAGTAAGAAAGTGTTAGGTTAAGAGAAATTGATTCCAATCAAATCATTTTTAGCAATATAATATATACATACGTGAGATTAAATAAATTTTTGGCATCGGCCAAAGTAATTAATTTTCACGTCATGGCGTGAAATACGTTTACTTCCGTATTCAATGCGCGTTTCGCTAAACCAAATTGGCATCATCAGAAAGATATTATCTTTCACCAGATGCAATTATCTCCTGATTATGCCAACTTGGTTGGTGAAAAGCATGTCAAGTAACGTGTAATATGTATATTAGTTATATTTTATAATATAACTAATAATATAAGTAATAATTTTATTTATTATTTACTATACCGAATGGCTAAGTGGTGGCTTCAAGGAGTAGAATAACATAGCAACCACAAGGCTTACAATGAATAACGATCTCTAAAACCCGAATAAAACTACTTGTTTCTAGTTCTATACCACATTATAGGTTTGGATCTAAAAATTTATATGATGTAAACAACTTGTAACGAGGACCATATTGTAAAATTACAAATATATCATATCATATACATATTTAAATGGCCACCGACTTACGAAATGGCAATGAAACTCTCTTTGAGAGGGATGTTTAAGATACCACTCATCGCATAAAGTATCTGTCAATCGCATATGCGCATAAAAACCTCATGAAGACAAATATTCTATCTTTAACACCTATCTTCAGAACATTAGACGGAGCGTTTACAACTTTCAAAGTGGACGTATATACAAGATATCGTTGTAACTATCTACCTGATAGATAACAAAGAATGGAAGAACAAAGGACTGAAATTAACTGTAATTTCAGTCAAGTTATATTGCTTTTAACTTTTCTGTAACTAACGCAATTAGTTATGATGGAAGAGAGCCTGTTTAAAACCAACTTAACAAGCTAACAGGATTGATTCGAAGAAGTATAACCGGAGCCTCAAGATTAACACCGATCGAGGTGATGGGGGATACTGACTGGGACAGCACCTCTTGATGTCACCCTGAAAGCGGAAGCAGTAAATGCAATGTACAGGGTGGTAAACATGAATAGAAAGGTAAGGGACCTGAATAGACTCTCAAGAGAGCTAGCTGAGGAGGGACTCCTATGGATGCCCTCTGACAGTACGGGTGTCCACTTCCTGTTTAATAAGAAATATGAGATCAGCCTCACTAGTAAGACCGACTGGATGGAGGGTCGAGCTGGATTATCGCTCAATGGAGACATCTAATACACGAATGGAGCCAAGAGTGGGAACACAGCGGGTGCGGGGGTGTATATGCGATGCGATGGGATAGGTAAGACATTCTCCCTCGACAAATACACTACCGCACTCCAGGCTGAACTAGTTGCAATTACATACGATGTTCTGGGGGCTGACCAAAATCGGACCCAGGAGAAGGTATGTATCTGCACGAATAACAGGGCGGCGTTGGCAGCCCTGAATTCAGCAATGACAAAGTCGAAGCTGGTCTATAATTGCTATGAAGCATTGAACCACTTGGCAGGGAAGGGACCGATGGAACTCTTGTGGATACCTGGGCATAATGGCGTTAAGGGAAATCTAATTGCAGATGACCTTGCCAGACTACGGATCAGGGAAAACCTCTATGGACCAGAACCTGCAGTGGGAATAAGTCGGAATGTGATCAGAGACCGCATCAATGGCTGGGCAAGAGACCAGCACAATAAAAGATGGAGAGAAGTAACAGGTTGTCGAATAACCAGACTCTTCATCGAATACTCAGAGATTGAGAAATGGACCCTAGAATTCATTAAATTGAACAGGCTCAAAGCCAGAACCCTGGTGGGAATCATAACGGGCCACCATAGTAGCCTGAATGCATATAAGCACAAGCTAAGGCTGATTGACAGCCCGGCCTGCAGATACTGTAAAGAAGACGAGGAAACCTCAACTCATCTTCTTTACACCTGCCCCGCACTGGAGGAGAAGAGGTACCTGATATCCTGATATTAGGGACCCCTGTTATCCAAGACGAGACGAGGCTTAAGGCGGGGAACGTGCCTAAATTGCTCCCTTTATGAGATAGCATTTTTGGATAATGACCCGAATAAGAGGGCATCACCAAGGGACTACCCATGCGATCAGTGACTGATGAGGCCCAAACCCATATAACATAATAATAATAATTACGCAATTAGTACAGCATGTGAATTTATTAATATCGACTTACTTCACTAACTGAAGGTAAATTTACCAATTTAAGTTTCCTTCAGTTGCGAGACTTCCTTTATTACGATCAACTGATCCATTAGGGGTATATCATAGTAAGATTTTTCAGGTTTCTATTACACTTCGATAATATATTAGCTAGCACAATTGAGATTTTTTAGAACATCATTCTTTGGGCCTCAAGACAAAAACAAATGACTCCTTAAGATATATTGGAGGAGGATGTACTATATTGTTCTTATGTTATCTGAAATATTTAATTATATTGTACTCTATATAACCTACATCTAAAATATGAATTTCGGAAAAATGAAGGCTAGATACTTTACATTTAGTATCTTATAGTATATTAGTTTGAAATATATATTTCAAACATCCCACTGAAGTGACTCTTCAGTGGGACATTGAAATATATGTGATCATGGAAGCAAAAGAGTATTTCCAAATTGTTATAGACTTTTGGATATAGTTGGGTCTACGGTTTTTTTGAAAGGTGCATATAAACTAAGAAATGCGGTATTTTCTGTAAGTAAACGTGGATTATGATTGAACTGATTAAGAATGACAGTCTAAACATGGCTTAGAAAAATATAATTTAGATCTAAAAAGCCTGGTTCTATTCACATGCTCTGGAAAGGCTTTCTAAAATACTTCTTATATTTAAAAGTTGCTTCCTCAGCAAGAATTGTCCAATAAAAATGAAATACTTTAACTCAAGTGAATCTAATGATTATCAAAATCTAATAACTGAATGCTACATGAAATTTGTTCTTATCAAAATTTTATGTTTTGAAAATTTATTTTAGGGCATTTTCGTACATATTCTAAAAATTTTAAAGACTTGTCGAAGCAGGTTGTAGAGTTAGGATTAAATGAAAATCGATATGTATGAATTAAATGTAAAGTTTTGTCAAATTAAACCAAAGCACCACTTTCTTATTCCTCAATTATCCTAACTTTAGAAAAATAGATTAATTTTTGCAGAAAACCGTAATTTGATAAACCTTATTAAAATATTGAAAATGGCACTGACATACTTAATGTTGCTCAAGCACATCAGAGGTAAAAACTTAAAACAATTCGGCAATTTTCTGTCTTCTAAGTATCCATCCATATTAAACTCGACACCATTGTAATCAAATCTGATGATCACTTGACTTTGGTAGTAGCCAGCGGGTTTTAAATTTCATGAGTAATTTATAAGCGTCTTAATTAATTTTTCACAACGAAAACACAATCAACTTTATTATAAAGAGCGATAAAAAATCGATGGTGTCTACCTTCAATAAAACGGATGGTTGGTAAGTGCTGGAACGGATGAGACGTGAAATAATCTAGATGGCTTCTTTAGCTGACTGTTGAGATTGTTTTATGATTTATGGCTACACCTGGGGCGCATTCAATTTACAAAACTGGCTCGTTTTTTACCTGAAAAGTTCATTAAAATACCGGGTTAATTGTAAACACTGCAGGTCATTTACATTCAATGGCACTTAAAGTCCCTCGAAGTGTTCACCATTTAGAAGTTTAATATCATAATGCTCGGACCTCGGTCAAGTGATCTGGCGAATTGTGCATTGTATCATCATCTTCTGTATGTAATTACCTGTAAAGATAGTCGCTACGAGAATTTCACGTACCGTAAATGCACTTTAGCTGATAGGTAGGCCATAAAATCCGTGCTGGAGAATGTGTGAAGCACTTAATGGAAATTAGGGAGACAAAATGCAAAGATAATGGCAATTAATATAAGACATTGAGGTAGTGATGTTGATGTGCTGCTCTGAAATATTATTTATTTTTAAATATTTCTACCAATTTTCCAAATACAAGTTAGATTGATTGATTTGCTTATCCATATCAATAAATCATGTCCATGAATTATGGGTTGTGGACTATAAATCATGTATTATGGATTAAGGATTACATATCTTCAAAATTTTAGACAAAATTTTGAAGATATGTAATGTTTACAAAATCAGATTTCAGATTATATAACTATGATATACAAAACATTTATAATTATTTTAATTTCAAAAACAGCAGACCACAGGGCAGGAGAGTATTCCAGAAACCCGCAATTTATTATAGATTTTCGTCAACTAAGTTGGTATCACTAGGAGATGTTTAAAAATTTTAAATTACTCTTACTCCGTCGCTATTTGTACCTGTAACTTTATACTTGTTTTCAGTTTTGTTGAGGTTTAAGTAGCCATTTTTCCGATTTTATGCACCGTTCACTAATTTTAGTAAATAGATAATATGTTTCTATTTACTACCGCATTACTTCTAGTACTCAATCTCTTAGAAGTATTTTCTCTCATGAATATGGGGGAGGTAAATTTTTAGTTTACTGACCCATCAATATCATCATACAATATATTATATGGGACCATTGTCTTCTCTGATGCTATCATCACTCTTGATACTTTTCGGCCATCCAACAGGCTGTTCTTAATTATTATTTGACTAATATTAACTTACTAGAATATATTCTATGACATATAAAACAACCTGCTCAAAAGTATATAAGACAACCGAAGATTTATCTAACTTCTCATAATTTAGGAGAGTTATGTGGTCCTTCTCTAGTTGCAATTGCTCTTTTCATTTACCCGATATACGTTTCACTACAGTGTTGACAAGCCATGTCACAAATTCCGGAACTTTCGGTGTATTTGTATTTGGGATTTCCTAACTTTTATTAGAATTTGTTTCCAGAGAAGTGCACTAATATCATTCCCATCTAAGAAAACTCTTTTGAGGTCTCTAGTAAATTATGATTCGTACAGAATAGACAAAATTAATCAAAAAGTTTATTAATTAATTAGTTACGAAATTTAAAATCCGCTGGCTATTAGTAAAGTTAAGCAGCGATCAGATTTGATTGGAATTGTGTCTACTTTCATATATGTAGATGGGTACATAGTTACGTAAAGATAGGAAGAATTGCCCCCAAATCTACTATATGTTTTCTAATTAATGTATCTACTATGTGAATATAATATTCATTATTCCTAACTAGATAATTGAATTTAGTACCATCTTCTCTTTACTGAATCTATCGTTACTAAGATACCCGCTCAAACAATACTTCGAACGATATACATGCAGAGTAAAAGTAGTTTAAAAAAGTTTTAATTATCTTCTGATGATACTGCCTTAGTTGTAGAAATTCTCACTCAGTAACTTACAGTTTTTCAGTGTTTGAAAACTGGTCTCTTGTTTTTTGTTGTATCAGTACCATTTTGTACAGTTCCCGGTACTACTTTATTGTCATTACGTAAAAAATGACATACGATTTACTTATCAAATTTTAGAGACTGATATCTTACAAATGTATGGATTTAATTTAATAGTCTTCAGTTCTATGTGAGCTCATCGATTTATACATATTTTTATTAGCGAAAAAAATTTATCATAATATTTGACAATATTAGAATTATATAGATATGGTTCAAATTCATTTTTTCTTGCATAAGCTGAATTTCTTTCTCATTGACAAACGTACAGTGAATTACTATTTATACAATACTATGCAAACATACCACTTTTATAATTAACATGCATTAAGCAACCTTGCTTATGTCTGGTAAGTTAAAGAAGCTACAAGCATCTTCAGAATTATTGTATTTCTCTTTTTCCTCTTGATTCCCAGAAACAACGAAGGAATTCTGAATACTTAGGAGTTATATTTTACTTTGTTCAAATAATAATTACTTAGTATTACTCAGTGCGTAAATACCTAAGTAGAAATTTAATAAGTACAATACAAGGACTTAGTATGTAAACTACAGACATATACATAGCAATCATATGATTTAGATTTAGTATTCAAAACTAATTAGCTAATTCCCTTCTTTCTAACATATATCAGCTTATTAGATAGGTAAATAATAATTGAAATTTTACGTTTGTTAATGTTGTGAGGATATTTCTTATTCTTATTTAGAAAAATAAATTAAAGTAGAATTTGTCCAATTTGAGCCAGAAAAAAAACAGTAAAAAAACAGTAAAAACCACTACAGCATAAACATGACTCTACCATTCATTTCATCTCTATTTTCCGAATAAAAGACTCTTATCTTGTCGATAAACGGAACAGTCTACCTAAGCCCAGTCATAAAAAAGCCACGGTATGTTTTGAGATTTTTTTTGGCAAATAACGATGAAATGAACTATACATCTATTCATTTTTGTTAATACAAGGTTACTGACGATACCAAATTATGTAAAAATCTTATTATATATTCATAGAAACATTTTATTAAGAAAAAATTCAAAAAGATTTAATACTGCATTTAATCAAAAGAAATAAAAATAATCGAAACAAATTCTACTCATATTTGCAAAACTATTAAGTTCGAAAAAATTACATTAACTAAATTATGAATTTTAAAATTGGAGTTACAACATATACATTTTTGAAACAAAATGTAACAATTGTTTATCAAAACTATCAAAATATTTGTAACATAAGTTGTTAAATACTTTGATAGTTCTTTTTAGTATCTCCATATTATCTTCTTAAGGTTATTGTTTTTTTTTTTAATAAATAAATACTTGCACATATTTGTTATAATACCTATATAAACGAGACAATATACATTATCTCATTTGACAGGTTATTAACACAAAGTTTAGATACTCAAAACTCAGAATCTCGTAAAATTTCTCTAGAAGAGAAGGCTATATAAGAGTATAATGCATATAAGAGGACGAATTCTCGTACTCAAAAAAGGTATTAATATTTTTAACGCATCATTCTTAGATGGGACCTAAATATACAATGACTCCTCCAATTTTAACTTAAACTTGCCTCCCTGAACAGCCATATGAATGATATTATTGCAGACAACTAAATATTTTAAATAACTCATTCAATAAGTCACCTCAAGAGCTATTTCTTAACTTTTATCAACGCCATATTCGACAGAACTATTCACATCCGCATTTCCAATGTGGATTAGCACCTCAAATGTCACAGGAGCGACCTATTTGTCGATATATAAAAAGTACACATCATACCTCATCTATCTCTCTAATCACACTTATTTTTATATAAATTCTCAGAAGCAAATAGCCTTCCACTAAACAACAATACATCGTCGGTGAACTGACAAACTTCTTATGTGCACATTAGCTTAGTAAATTACATTTTACGTTTATTTATATTTTTCCTGGTTTTCATCCCTAATTTTAATTAAGTTTAGTACTGTTAGGAGTTGTTTCCATCATTTAGGTCCTCACTTAGGAGGTTCTTCTGGGTTTAGATTACTGAATAATAAAATGACTGTAATTGGTATTAGGCATTACGGTACAAGATAGTATTATTTTGCAAATAAAATAAAATTTTTATTAAGTAAGAAGGTAAAAAACGATAAAATTTATTAAGTAAACATACTTATTACTATTTATAATAAAATTGATTTTTAGGCAAAGAATCGCAGAAATTGTTTTTGGGCTGCTGCAGATAAGTCAATTCTGTTGCTACGAGTATTACAGGTATCTTTCTGATGTTGAGGGTAGGATAAATTGATACTACTGGCAAATTTTTGGTCCTAATGGGTAGATTTTGTAGGTCTCCAGTGAATGATAATTTATATTTTATTTTTTCAGAAATAGGTGAATATTCAAAAACTCCGAATATCTGTTGGTTGGTTGGTTGGTTGGTTGGTTCTCTTGTATGCTTTTCTGGGCTTGTACTTTTGTTGTTCTGGTCTTGAAAAGCCTTTAAAAAATGTGTATTCATGAAAATAAGCTTAATATTGTTCAGGCTGCTTTTTTGCTTGAATGGTAACTTTGTATAAGTTATTTGGATGTAATGTAGTTCCTTATATTTTAGTTTTAGTTCGATGCAGCTCTAGAAGGAATCACACTTCATCTAAATGTGATCCTGTTCCAAATTTTTTTGAGTTATAGTTAAATTTTCTTTTTGCAAAAGTTAAACAGGGCGTTTGCCATGACGCTATTCTGATAACTACATCCATCAGAAAATATTACGACAGTTAATTTTAATTCCAAGCAATACTTCTCATGGAAGTTAATCAAACATGATATAAAAGTAGAGGCACTGAGAGATGTTTCGGTTTCCGCGAACCATTAAAACGCAGCGTGATTGGTACCTGCATTATAAATTATGTAACTGTGGCAGCACAATTTAGATTTAAAATACTACAATCGATTAAAGATGGTACAGTTTTCACTACCTGTAGGTTAATTAGAAGCGAAATAATTTCACCTTTCCTGGCTTTTTCTTTGTGATTGTCATTTTCATAATGGACCATATCCTTATTTTTCATGTGAGGTTTCCAAGTCTCTTCATCTATGTTTTCATCTTTACAGGCACATCAAAGATCATACATATCTTTCTTAGGAGAATAGATGGGTTATTTCCATGAAGATATTTTCAAAAAGTTTTATCCTCAAGATATTACTCTCTCCATTTTTAGTACACTCGTCCATGTAAATTTGGTACCGCTGCGCTGGGCCAACGATCGTATGTCGTCTTGTACAAAAAGCTTTCTTATTTAGTTCTTAACTCCGTCTGGGGTTAGTTACCGGGTCCTTTTAGTAGCCTAGTAACTGCCACTGCCGGTCCCAAGCCCGAATAAAGGAGGAGGGTTCCTAGGTCGGTCCAGCACCCTACCTAGGGTAAAAAAAACACTGCTCATAGAACCGGAACCGCTCTCTTTGCCTCGTAGGCAAAGAGACGAAGAAAAATAAACAAATTGCTTACACATAAGAAGGAAGAAGAAGAAGAACACTTAGTTCTTAGGAATTAAAATTAATTAAAAAAAAACATATATTAAAAAGTCTCACTCAACTTGTTTATGTTTCTTTATAACAGAACCCAAGTTAAAATAGGAGATTATGGAAGAGCGCACGTGGTCCATTTCAGATAGTAAATATTTTTCCACTAAGATTTGGACGTGAAACAATATTTGTAGTACTTAGGTAATATTTCCATTCAATCCGTCATTAAAAAGTCTTCAAGAATGATATTATCTATAAATTTTGGACAAGATGCCAAATAGGATGTATTCATTATCAAATCACCGTCGATATTATGTTCACCATAATATCGACAGTGATACATAATGTATAATGAACATAATAATATACACCGATCTTTATTTTTTAATACTACCGTGAGAAATTTAATAGCAGTGATACCTGTTTATTGATATTTAAGGCTAGATAGAACTAATCACGAAATAATTGTAAGATTGGTAGTTTTGTTTACTTATCAAAATAAAATTGGGACTACAATAATAACATTCCAATGAATAAGTTTATATAAAATATTAAAAAAAAACTGTAATGGCATGTACAAGGATGAGTGCTTTCGGGAAAATTTTACGAGACACACCTGTACCTTCTGTTAGTTGTTAATAGATCTGCTACTTGATTAGAGACTGTAATATATTAAAGTAAACATTTTGAAAAGATAAAAAAAATATAAACATAATAAGTCATTATTATGTGGAGTTATAATACATTCACAAAATATAAACACTGTATGAAAATATACAGTGTTTAAGTTTGAGCATAGTGATTCTACAGATAACTCGGAACCTTTGTCTTAGATTGTGTTAGAAAGGTACTTTTTGTGTAATCAATCATTATCTGTGAATACCGATATTATTTTGAAAGCATGGGATGTTTTAAGGATGCCATTAAATGTTTGGGTTCAAAAATATAAGTAAGCTCCAGTAAAAACCCATCCCTATACCCATTGATAATTTAAATCTGTTCCTATACAAGCTTACACGTGTAGTGAAATCAACACGAAGTCAGCGTGAAGTTAAAACTCTAATTATATCAGATTTAAGAATATGTAACCATAATAAAAGAGCGATCGCATAAAACAAGGAGTCATCCCGCTTGGCCATCATTTAAATACCACCACGTCTACCAGAATATTGGGATGCCAATAATAAAAAAAATCAACTAGGTTGTTTCTACCTACAAGAAGGGAAAATTTAGAGGTTTTCAAACCAATACGATTTTATAGAATGGGCGACATCAGTCGTTTTTTTTTTCTAAGGAAATATGAAAAAATAGAATACATTTTCTCCTAACCAAATGCTAATAAATTCTGTGTACTCTCCATTACATCGAGAACCACTTAACGTGTTCTTCACGTCGAAGTGAAATCTGACACCAGACTACACTTAATTAATAAATATTTATACTCTTATTGAGCAAATATCATCACTCCTAAATATATAGATATATATTTACATATCAAAATAAATGACAGTAAAATATACCACGCAATATATGGTGAGTTCAAAAATTATTTAGTGAATTATTTATTGAAAAATAAGTGACATCGAATGTTGTACTTTTTTGATAATCATTTTAAAAATTACATCTAATTTAGTAGGTACAAAATATTTATGTAAACTACAGTATATTGTTTGAGGTTATGTATATTTCAGATGTCGTCTAACATAAATTCAAGTCAAGTATTTTGACAATTGTTGGTTACATGATTAATTGAAATACATCACATATTCTATATTTTATTAAATATTCCTTCCGTGGAACTAGTACTAGTATTTTCTTCTTTCAAAAACTTCAAGGTACAATAATCAAATATTCAAATCACATAATGCTGTGATTTTTTTTAGATGTAATTTTTAGATTTTAACCTATTTTATTATAACATAAAGTTTTCAGATACTAAGAGGTTCATTATGAAAACCGAAGAGAACTTATAATATATATATATATATATATATATATATATATATATATATATATATATATATATATATATTATACTCTATTCAAGAGAAATCCTTTGATTAAGTTTTTGTTTTTACATTTAATGATCATTATATTTTTTTTAATTGAAAGAACTTCCAATAAGTTCTCCCAATTACCATAATCTGTAGAAGCTAGTTATACCATGAAGAGTAGCAATCATTATTCTAAATGTAAGTTTAAGTAACCGTTAATGGATGAAATCATTTCAAAAATTTTAATCCAATTTAAAATTCCATAGTTGTTAAATTGACTGATTTTGACTATATTTCTTTTCCTGAAAAGCTAACAGCTGACGAATGGACTACTTGGGTATTATGGTTACGTATTTCTATGTTTACTATATAAAATATCAATGTACTCTAACTATTAAACGGTTTTGGCCGCTCCCATTTATGAAAAATTAACACGAAAATGTAAGACAAGTTAAGCGAGGATCGCGAAACAGTATTTTGGCTTTTTATATATTAGATTTCATGAGATAATTTAATTTTAATCTTATGGGATCTGTATAGCTGATACTGGCATAAAAATTATAAAAGTAAAAGTCATTCAATATAAGGTAAATGGAGAGTCTTAAAAATATTCAAATATAAACCACTTTCATACTACTTACTATATGAAGCTAATAGTTTACATTTTTCAATAGGTTTTCGGAAGACAGATTTGCAAGAATTTTTGACATTATACATAAAATCTTTAAAATATGTTTTGAGAGCAAAATCAGTATCTCTATATGAATTATCATAATTTACGTTAAGCAAACCATTGATAAATTAAATGTTCTCTGCAGTCCCTTGTAGTTGTCAATTGTTCATTACAAGATTGAACAGTCAATGACTGGATTAGTCAATTTTTTTAATAGATTTATTTCAGATCTAATAATTAAGATGGTGACGTATATTATTGAAATCTATATATCTCGTACCTAATATTGCTAAGTAATTTGTAAATGTAAATTAAAGAAGATAAATTCCAATATTTTCAGTATCTCACTTACAGCAATAAGTTTAATATTACTATCCAAAGTTATAGTCATTTCACTTTCTTCGATTTAAAATAAACAGTGTAATCATTATACATAGAAACATTATATATAAACAAATTATACATATTACCTGTCTTTTATAGGATTGACATGAAGATAATTCAAATCATTTGATTGGTTTATACAAACTCTAAATTGGTCATAAAACAAACATGTATAAAACTTAATGAAATTACTTTAGTCATTAAATTACTTGTTTGCAAACTTAAAAAGAGAAATAATTTCTACTACCGGAATCTTAAATAGTCCATCGTATTATGCATTACACTCACTTTTCAATAAATAACTTATTTTAAAGACTTCTTCATTTAAAATGAACTCACCGTGTACAAATAAACTTCATCAGCCTCTTACCTCTTCCATTCTTCAAGTCGAAGGAATGTTAATCCTTGTTGCCAAAGAAAGTCCAGTAATAAATAACAGTTCACAAATTTAATTAATAACGTAGTATTTCTTCTTCGATGTCTAATAATAAATTATACATAATTAAATATTTTGTCTCCCTTCAAGTATATAAAAAACGCTAAAGAGATACAATGTCCTTAGTGCTAAATAAAACATGATTTATTGCTTACTGATTTATATAGTTGTAGCAAAAGTTGCAGTTTCTACTTATAAAAAATGCTGTTTAATAGCTGTCTAAAACTTGATTCTACAAACTGGTCATTTTCTCTAAATTATGGAGCTGATGACCAGCAGCTATAATTATTAACCATCAACGGATCAACGGAAAACGGTGGCGTGGCAGACTAGCCAAAAGTATGTTTGTAAATGAATGCAGCCGTCAAAAAGTTCAGCAGACGTATTAATTACAGTGTTATCCCATCAAGCCTGACTCAGACATGATAAATATAAGTAATTTACTAATAACGCGTGGGCTAGAAATACTGGAATACCCTCTAACTGTTTCTAATGTTTTATGATTTTTTTTTAATGCAAATTGCTGCTCTCAGAAGCATCTGTCGCTTACAACTGTAGGCCTTAAATAAATGGGCTACATTAGCAATAACATTATACAGGTAAATAATGGTAATTTGTCTCTAATTTGCATTTAGCTTCGGTGGTTCTTTATGAAGAGTCATCAATTTCTTCTTATACGAATCATTTCAAAAAGTGCAAGCACATAAATGGGTGTTTTCGGGGAAGTTTTGTTCAACTTTAACATTTCCGCTTTTATGGTGCTTCCGATTATACCGGCAGTGACTAACAACCTTCTTATGTTAAATGGAATGTTCTATATTTTTTTACTTTTTTTATTTGTACGCAAAATTCTGCTTTTTTAACGTGATTAACCTGTATAATTTTTTTTTTAATTTTAGTTTTGTAGTATCTTATTGAAATGTTTGTCATCGATTGAAAAGGAGAGTTATGGTAAAGTTTTGGGCTATAGTTCGGTGAACTATAAGGTTTTTAAGTGATGTGCAAATTAATATTTTATTAGTTACAGGGTGTTTAAAAGATTTAGTTGATGTTGCCTAATTTCAACTGTCTAAAAGTCAATTTGTTTAAATGGAACAACCTATTTTCTATCGCTCTATACGATGAAAAATTAAGTGATCTTCCAATCCGTATTAGGATTCACTATACCTTATCTGTTACTATTTTCTTGATGTCGATGTATTTACATTTTTTATTTTTTTGAACTATTTCAGATTATTTGGCAATGAAAATTTACAGTATGTGTTATTAATCAATCTCGAAAATAATAGTGAAATTGTTTACATATTATAAATTGTCACGTGTATTATGGAAATCCAGCAAGGATATCCGAAGGAAGACACATTAAATAAATTCCTTATTCATAGAAAATTCCACAAAATGATTGAAAGGACTTATCGTTTGGTTAACGAGAGATATCCTCATTTACGATCTCTAAATAAATGCAAATCTATACAAATCCACATACATACGATGACTGGAGCTGTGTTTGAAGATTAGTTGTCAATACAAAAAATTACAACAAAACATAAAATGCATCCTTTCTCTATTTTAAAAGTAGGAGCTTTCTACCCAGGTCACAAAATACGACATAGCATTCTACGAAATCATTTTACTAAAAATGCAAGTATACCCAAATTTTGTTAAGAAAATTATTTGAAACAACAAGTCAAAATTTACCAGAGAAACCTACATTTTTCGGTAGAACAAAATCTACGGATGGTACGCATTAACATTTAATACGCATTGAGTTTTATGCGAGTATTTAATTATGGATAATCATGTTTGTTTTGAAGTATATAATAAAAAATTAAATTTTCGTAAATATTTAAAAATCTTGGAGTGGTTTAATATTTTTTGAAAAATTTGCCCCTAAATCTTATAAATACATGTTGGTATCTAATGGATCTAGTGCGTTCTCTAGCGCACATTATTCATGAATTTTATGGCGAATTAACTAATATCTTTGCACATCGCTCATTTGGACGCAATGGTCCAACTAGAAATAGGAATACAATGTAAAAAATAAACGATTATTACTATCAAATACGATATTTTGAAGATATATTCTATGCATGGCCTCACAGGCTTTTGTTGCCATTATTCATATTGCCATCATTTTACATATGCCACCATTACTGGTCATTAAATGTCCTTAGAATACTCCATTGTTCATTTTTTCCTAGGTTCATTTTCTTAGTCTTCTTTATAGCCCTCGTTCTCTCGACAATATCTTGTTCTTAATATAGTCATTTAATATAGTTTTTTAAGTACATACGAAATCCATTTTGTGCAATTATAAAGATATAGTCACTTTAATTTTGGTAAGTTAAATCTTCAATGATAGACCCATCATACATAGTTCATCTCATAACCAGAACACGATATCATGGGTAATATATAGATTCATACATATTTATATGTATACAGGGCAATATTGCTATATTTTTTTTTACAAAAAGAAAAGAAGTAAATGAATAAACTAATGGCTATTCCACTTCCGTCGATATTTGGAGTTATATCTACTAATCTGATTTTAGAAAGAATATTCATAAATCGTATGATTATTACCTCTTATGATTGTCACTCACTGTTGTTATAGCAGGCCAAATTAATAACTAGTTTTTTATATAAGCGAGCTTTTAGGTAATAATCAGTTTACTATCAACACTGATATAGGTAGTAGTACACGTCTTTCATATTACAATAGACTCTGTATTATTTCGACATTATGAAACATGAATCGATTACAATATCCAATTTCAATATTTCGATGTGTCCAATTATCAGCAATGAAATTATATATAAATTAGTGCGTTACTCTGTAAAAGTGCCTCCGATATTAACAGGATTAGTAAAAGTGTTAGGTAGGTATCTATATTTCTCTGACGGTAGAAAATACGAACTCTTTAAATAAAATATCTTCTCGCTGTAATACAACATCTTTTAGAATAACGGAAAATACTTGACTGTTATTCCAACTTCACTCCAATTGTAAATACCTACTGCAACAGTACAGCGCATGGTAATGGAGCACCTTAATATGTATAAGTTATTGAATAGGTAACTGTCCTGCTTCTTCATAAAGTATATAATCAGGCCAATCACGAAAACGTACACCATATTTAAATCAATCATTGGTAGTTGTTGAAAGTTAGGTGTTTTGTGCATCTACCTCAGATTTCTCATCAAGAACATAACGTAAGATTATGTAGATTTTACAGGAAAGTACAACATTTAAAGACATCAGCCACGTCTATCTTCTTCACGACACTACCAAGTCCTATGAAGCATGCATCTTAAAATTTTTGTAGGAGAACCACATTTTGATTTGGAAACAATACCTTTATTCTCCACATAATAGCCTCTCGGACTATGGTTGTTTCCACAGTTTTAAAACGTTCACTAAGTGATAGTCAGCTCTTGATAGGCTCCATTCCAAATTACTACATTTGAAGTTTGGGTCAAAATAAAAATGGCCAAGGGGTCAAGGCATACACAAAGGCAATGTCTGTAGTTATATACATATATATATATATATATATATATATATATATATATATATATATATATATATATATATATTTAATGACTGTTACAAGACCATTTTTCACACACAGAATACACTGCAGAAGTACACAATATGTTTGTATGAGGTGACAGATATTCCAGTATATTAAATATATCCTTATTTAAGTACGACTCTGGTCTGTAGTAAAAAGGTTATACGTTCACTGTGGAATAAAATTATTTATCTTCATAAACACGCAAGTATGTATAGACATTGATAAAAAGTCGAACTGCAACCAGAACCCAAAACTTAAGATATTCCCAAACAATGGAAATGTATTAATATTGTAGAAAATTTAGATTCTATACCTTCATAAGTATATGAATTGCTAATTTTTAAATATTTTCTGTTTATATTTATTTTTATGAACAAAATATATTATTAACAAATATATAAACTTTATCAAAACAGAGCTTCAAATTCGTCTAAAAGAAGTGTTAGTTTTATATTAATTTACATATTTCATCAATAAAAACACATTCTTATCTCTATCACAAAAAACTGCCAAAAATATATGTAAATATTCTATTTCTACAAGATTGTGTGATAATTTTCACGTTAGGTCAAGATATGTAATCATTTCTTTAGATTTTAAAGTCGTATTAAATTTCGATTTTTGTGACGATTTATGTATGCAGTTCTTGTAAATGTATTGAGGTTTCTTTTTCTTTCTTGGAAAAATCCTTCAGTGTTCAACGAAATGGTTAAAAATATACTATTTATTCATGCGTCTAAAAATCGTGAATAAATTGACTCTGAAATTTTTACAACTGTATGTATGACGCTTGATAACAATATTTTGATATCGATAGCAATAGATATATTCAGTATATGCAAGAGCAAATCATTTGTGAAGAAGCTAGTTTTATCATAGGAAATACTGGAAGGTATATGTAAACATTTAACTGATAAATAAACCTTTACATCAGCCTGTTGCTAAAAGATATACACATATATTGTACATATTTAAATCTAGAGAAAAAATTATATTTATCGAATTATATGTTTCAATAAAAACGGCGGTAAAATATAATTATAGTTGAATCCGTATAAAGTCATTGTAGTTCAAGAGCTACGTACTTCTTGACTTTGAGAAACGAGAGAGCTACTGTCACTGGTTCAATACAAATTTAAATAATGGTGACCTTTTTAACAAAACGTTTTATACTGCTGAAGCATGATTTCGCCTTAGTGGTTATGTAAATTCGCAAAACTATCGTATCTTGTTTACAGAGAATCCTTATATTTTAAGAGAACAAGTTTACACGCTTGGTGTCTGGGTGGCTGTATATCGTCGTAGAATAACTAGGCTAATTTTTTCTTACAATACCATAAATTCTGAATGGTATAGAATAGATACTCCAGAATCTTTTGTAGAACGATCGCATAACAATGAACTGCAGGAGGGATATTTCCAGCATGACGATACAATAGCTCACATTATTACGATAACCTTGCAGTTTCTTCAAAAATTTTATGATGACTGAATAGTTAACCATAACCTGTGGCCTCTACGAACACCTGATTTAATACCACTATATTTGTACTTACTTGGATCATTAAAAAATTACATATATTTAAATCGTTTACCGGTGCATGAAGATTTAAGAAGATGCAATGCAATGTCTTACCAAATTATACATATTACGGGTTAATATATATTAGTTAATTATATAATAATATAAGTTAATTATATAATGTTCTTAATAACTAGAAATAAGTATGTACTTCTATTTATTAAATAGGGGCATATATTTTGAGCCTATATTTAGCATAAAGAAATGTTTATTCTGTTATTTTTATCATTGTTGGCTATATTGTTAATAAAAATGGTGCATACCGTACATTGTGTTACCATTTCTAGTTTATTTCTCGTGAAAATGGTACTGCTCTGTTAATAACCATTTTGTTAAAAAATGAAGTGCAACGTTCGTTTATACATTCAATTTCAAGTTTCTTCAATAGAAGAATTATTAATAACACCACATCTAAAATGTGTTTTTAGATTTTTTTGAGTTTGTATTTACACATTTTTTTATTCATCAATTTATTTCATCGTTGGAAACTGTATTACTTAATGTTAGTAAGTATCACAAAACATATAAGTAGCATTTATAATATGGCGCTGTGTTTATGGAGCGGCACATTAGATCAATCGGAATATCCCTGTATAATACATTATTTGTAATAAAACAAATTCTCAGCTATGAAGATATAATCCTACCTAAAGTTAAATTTCTTCCCTTTTACTTAACAACTGGTCCCCTTCACGAAAATCACATACTATATACAATTTTGTACTTATTCGTCTCAAACTATCTCTTTTTACTTTATAGTTTATAATATTCGATTTTAAGAATAGGATATATACTAAACAATAATATATTGGCGCCACTCGGTCTTAAACCGCTCTTAAACGTAACCAGCACTATGAGAAATACAGGGTTTTTCAAATGGGACGCTCGAAATTAGTTAGGTTATGGCGGCCATGTTGTTCAATCTGTCAAATTCTAAATTGTTCAGTAGTGTATGACAAATTACGATGGAAGGTTATAGAGTTCAACAAGGTATGCAAATCATCAAATTTCATTTTCAAAATCAGTGTTCCGTTCAAGAAATGTTCCGCGAATTACATGATATTTATCCTCGCTACAACCGTTCCACCGAGCCCACTATTGGTGGCCAAACTCGAGTCAGCCGGTTTGATAAATAATTAGCCAATACTCGTACGTCACAGAAACGCAAGTTTTGTTGAAAACATCGCTGCTGTGTGCAAGAGTGTATGAGATCCGAGGCAGTCAATTTCTCGTCGTTCACAAAAACTGGGCCTTTCTGCGACTTCAACTTGGCGAATTTTGCATCTGAACTTGGGTCTGCACCCGTATAAAATCCAACTGACCCAGGAAGATAAGGTAAACGACCATAGTCAATGCTGTGTGTTCGCTGATTGCGCTCTGCAGCAATTGGAAGTTTACCCAAATTTCCCAAAAAAATCATCTTTGGTGACGAGGCCTTTTTTTGGGTAAATGGATATGTGAACAAGCAAAATTCTCGGATTTGGGACGATACCAATCCACACGAGATACACCAGCACCAAATGCATCCCGACAAAGTCACTGTTTGGTGCTGATTTTGCTCTGGCGAAATCATCGGTCCGTACTTCCTCCAAAACGAAACTGGCATTGCCATTACCATCAACGGCGAGAGCTACAGATCGATGATAAGCAACTTCTTCTGGCCTAAACTGGATGATATGGATACCGACGACATGTGATTCCAACAGAACGACGCTACGTGCCACACAGCGCATGCCATGATGGACTTTCTGCACGAGCGATTTGAGGGCATGGTCATCTCGCGTAGCGGCGACGTGAACTGGCCACTGAGATCGTGCAATTTAACTCCTTTAGACTTGTTCCATTGGAGCTATCCTAAATCTCAGGTCTATGCAGATAAACCGCAAAGAATTGATGCTCTCAAAGTCAACACAACGAACACCATCCAGCAAATTCAGCCAGATTTGTGCGACAAAGTCATCGGGAATTGAACCTGCCTAATACATGCCACCAAGCAAAGCCGCGGCGGACATTTCAGCAACGTTATATTCCATACTTAATACTATAAAATATTCTTTTAAATAAAAAAAAATAGGTGGATATCTCACACCTCACTGGATGCCCTCAAGGTGG
Organism: Rosalia funebris; assembly: GCA_037954035.1. Lineage (NCBI taxonomy): Eukaryota > Metazoa > Arthropoda > Insecta > Coleoptera > Cerambycidae > Rosalia > Rosalia funebris. The sequence continues at coordinate 19,754,238 of JAZFAV010000026.1, read as the reverse complement.
ATAGGTGGATTTAAATATCGAGCGTCCTTATTGCATGACCCTTTATTTTAAAATGAGTAGACATACGCTAGTTAAGTAAAACCAATAGACATAAATTATTTAAGACAGTGGTCCTAATGTACTATCTTGAGGGACTCCTAGAGATATTACATATTTGTATCCTGATCATTTATATATTTTGCCCAACATTTGAGTATTTTTAAGAAAGTGCCTGAACCGTAGCTGTAACATAAACTTTAATATTTCAGTGTACTGTATATGGTAATAGAGAATGGTAGAAGATATCCACTGCTTTACTTAATTCTAAGAGTATTAATAATGTATTTTAATTTATATTTAAATAGTTTATTCATGACACCCAAAGGGGCAGTTGTTGTATTATAATTTTCATATTATAACATACATATATATTTCGTACCCAATTACACATGAATTATACAAAGGTAAATTTTACTTGTAACATTTCCACCTATAACACGTTAAATTAGTCATTAATATCAACATAGCATGCGGAAATTAAATACGTACATACGTAATGGTGATTATCGCAATAACAATTAAATAATAATTGTTATTGCGACTGCAGTTTTAATATCTCACGCCCTGTCTTCGAGTAATTACTTTTCTCAGCGTACGTAATTCATCTACGTAATATTACGAAGGGAATTCTTCGGTTCAGAAGTATAAATTTCCTGACCAGTAAATGTTTCTTACGAGGTAAATAAAAAAGTTGGTTTGTAAAAACCCGCACGTTGAGACCGCAGTCTTGATTCCAATTTAATTGATTTTAATTAACTATTTCCATAAAATAAAAGAATCTAATTTTACGTCGCCTAATCTTCCACTGTATCTTATTATTTTTTTTAACAGTTGTTAAATAAATGCCTATTATTTATTAATGGATGTTAAAACTAGAAATAATTTTATTAGATCTTACACAAACTGACTTATTAATTATTACCCATTATAAACAACATGACAACATGATGTTGAATATTAAATTAGTGTAGACGTTGATGTTGTTACACCTTCTATACAATGTACTGTTTTCCTTGTAAACGCCTTTAAATAACTGAACTTCTTTGTACACGTCCGTAATTTATGCAAAATGATACGAACGTAAATTTTCGAAATCTATGTAGCATGTCAAATATATAGGCTGTTAAGTAACAGGTAGTATTAATTTCACTACTTATAATATCAAGCATAAGAAGTTTACTTTCCTTGATGGTATTTTCTCATGAATATAATAATGTGACAGTAGTCACACGAAATAGGAAACTTATGCATTTTTCATAGGTCAGTGGCGTAACTAGTGGTGTTTCGCGTATCCCTTGGAATTCATATCTGGAAAATCTTAGTCCAGGAAGAATGTGTCTCAATGGATTCCATTATTCACATTAAACGTTGCAACATTTAAATTGATTTTAATTTAGATATAAAAATTTCCATGAAATATGACGCCCCTTTTTTGGATTTGTGAAATTACCGCTCATACACAGAATATCTGATCGACATGCATTGCTGGAAAGACCTCAGAGTCATAAAATAAAACTAATAGGGAAATTACGAGCCTTTAACAACAAAATATTAAACAAGACTAGAGTGACTGCTGCTATGAATATCAATTTTATATACGTTGTTTAGGGAAGTGTATGTTTAATTCCACTGCCAATTCCACTTCTAGCCACAGATACTTTAACTTTTAATTATGCTTGCTATAATTAAAAGTTAAAGTTCTCAAAAGCAATAAGGACGGGCCACTGAATTCGATACTTTAGAAACAACTTATTTTTCTAGATTTTTGAGCACATTTAGAAAATATGAGTGTCGGTGACCTACACGGAGAGAACAATTTATTTATTGTTAATGACTTAAAAGTTTGGACACACAGAAATCGACTTCCTTTCCTTAAAACTTTCCAAGCTACGGAGGGGAAGGTTAAACATAAAGATAAGGGCAAATATACCCATACTCAAGGAGGGATGTCAAACTCCCCCCGTTGGGACTTGAACCAAAGCATACAACGACAGCCCAATACTGGGCCCAGTCCACGACGCTGAGCCACTGTGAAGTTGATTATAATTATGTCATTCGTATGAACTTCGTCGCAGTGTACTGAAGGTCTATTAAGTTTATGATAAATAAAGTTTGTGATAGATAAATGCTATGACTTTTTAGTATGTAAGACATATGAAATATAAAATATAATTCCTATTAAGTTGATTTGTGTTTATATATAAATATGTATGAAGAGTTATAGAAAACAAATTATAATACACAACTGGATTATGGTGACAATGAGGCCTAATATCATTTGTGGACTGCAATTGCTTTTAATTGGAATAATGGATTTGTACTTTCTTAAAAACTTTATTTTTATTGAGACAAATAAATCTACACTTGCTTTCACATTGCTTTACAAACGAAAACTGCCCTCGTATATTAAAGTAGACATACTCTAACAGCGCGCAAGTTAGAAGCCGGTTATTTGAACGTATGTATGTAGCCTAATTACATTAGTTCTAACAGAGTATACAGTTCAACATACATTGCCGTGAACATATATTTCTTATAACAAAATTAGCCTAAATAAACAATATGTTGCTGACTAAGTTACCGATCAGTTCAAAGTAAAATGTATTACATTAGCTACAATCTAGCAAATTTAACACAAATGAAGGTCAAATAAACACATCCTCATAAGAAATAAACCGTTTTCTCGGTGTACAAAGGCTAAGTTAAAATCAAGCTCCTTTTACATAGAAACCCCCCCTATATTTTGAGATGTGTAAGTTTCTCTGAAGTTCTAAACTAAAATATTTATTTAATTGTATATAATACGGCCTAAACCTGCCCTTGAATTTCATTGTTATTGAGTTACTGAGAGAAATGGCAAAATATACACTTAATCGTTTACATCAAAACATTTGAGATAAGAAAAAAATGCATCCCGATATCCCAATCATGATTTGCAGTATAAACAGATTCCTAATGACTCTTCTGTTTAAATTTTTTACGTTTCTTCATTTTTCTATTTTCTATTGCGTTATCTTTTTTTATTTATTCATTTCAATTGGTTTAAATTTAGCGATGTGAAATGAACTAATATGAAAAACTACTATGAAAAACTTTTGCTTTCCTTATTAAGAATTATAACTAAACTTTACACATAACCTATAAAGTATACAAAACCTTCCTGTTTAAGTATAAAGAACTACAGTCCCTAAAAACCCTTAAACTCATTTTGAAGTCTATATACGTTGGATATAGTTAATTTAACATTTAGGAAAGATTATTCCTCCATTTTTCATCGTTTGATGATTTGGCTCAAGAAAATTAAGACAGAAAGAAAAGAGTTTTTCAGTTTCAAATTAAAGTTCATTAAAATGTAATTTACAATCAAACAGTACACCCAGATATGTTCTGGAATGTTACCTACTTAGAGGACTGTTATTTAATAAATAATCAATCAATCAATAATGAATTCTTGCTTACAGAAATAACCAATAATCTTGCATTTAGAAATATTGAAGTTTAGTCTAAAATTCGAACACCCCTCCTCGATTCTATCAATATGCAATTGTAGAAATTTACAATCATCTAAAGATTTTATTTTGAACAATATCTTCGTATCATCTACAAATAGAAGTTGGTTATATTCAATAATGTTAGTCAATAAGTAGTAAAAATAAGATTAGTTCAATTTTCCAATAAACCCTTGATGGACTCCTAAAGCAACTTTATAGGTAATGTTATTTAAAGTCGTAAATAATAAACTGAAGTCTACTATTTAGGTACGATGAGAGAAAATTTAATAGAAGATAAAAAAACCCAAAATTTGCCAATTTTGAAATAATTGATGGCAATCAATAGTGTTGAAGGCCTCAATTCAATTCAAGTTTTCAATCGATCTGTTTCCATAAAGACTTATTGATTGTGTTTCTGAGATAACGAAGTTTTAATTGATTGATAGATGCAGCAATACATAGAAATCTGAAAAACCTTTACAAAATTGGGTAAAACTGTTATGGGCCTGAAATTTGCTATAATATTCATCAATGAAAGACATATTCTGGATATTTACACCAATAACTTTATTATATGTAATAGATTCAATAAAGTGAGTATGGGAATAGTGAAGACGCTAGAACAATCCTTGACTAGGAAGATTGATAACAAGTCATGGTCCGCTGTCACTTTTTAATATTACTTTTCCGCACTCCACTATAAGCTGAAAAGTAATGTAATCGTGTAATGAAAAAGTGAAAGAAATAAACAGTTTCAAAACCTTAAAACGGACTTTTCCGCACGTAGAACATCTCATCTCGAAATTGAGTGGCTGAGAAAAAATAAACCAACACATAAATGCAGAATATGTGTTTCATGCGACAGTTTTACTTCATTCAAATAGTCCACCATCGTGCTTTCTCATGACCCATGAACAGGGTGGGGTGTGTCTTATCCACTTCAAAATCAATAGATGTCATCTGGTACGTCCCTAATCAGAATCAGTCGAAATCCGATCAATCCGATACGATTTAATTGAGTTATCGTGCTAACAAGAAATTTTAATGCCGACGACAACAACGACAACGACACACACACAGACAAACCATGTTTTTTTGGATTTTAGGCCGAAAAACAAACGAAATTTTTTTTTTCCATTTTTCTTTACACCATTACATTACTTTTCCGCTAGTATAGTTGAGTGCGGAAAAGCAAAAAATTTTTTTTGGGGTTATTTTTCGTTTTTCGGCCTAAAAACCAAAAAAATGGTTTTCAATATTTTTTTGCTGTGTGTGTGTGTCGTCGTTGTCGTCGGCATTTATTCTTGTTAGCACGATAACTGAACTAAATCGTGTCGGATCCATCGGGTTTTGACTGATTCTGATCGGGGACGTCTCCCAGGCGATACCTATTGATCTTGAGGTGGATAGCACACACCACCCCCTCCTTTGGGTCTATTTGAGCACGATGGTGTACTATTTGAGAACATTTTTTTGTTAACACGATAACTCAACTAAATCGTGTCGGATCGATCGGGTTTTGTCTAATTTTGATCGGGGACGTATCCCAGACGACATCTATTGACTCTGAGTTGGATAGGACACACCCCACCCTGTCCATGTGTCATGAGAAAGCACGGTGGTGAACTATTTGAGAAATTTGTTTTGTTAATAACGATAACTCAACTAAATCGTGTTGTATCGATCGGGTTTTAACTGATTATGATCGGGAACGTCTCCCAGACGACACCTATCGATTTTGATGTGGATAGGACACACCCCACTTTGTCCATGGGTCATGAGAATGCACGACGGTGGACTATTTGAGAAATTTTTTTTGTTAACACGGTAACTCAGCTAAGTCATGTCGGATCGATCGGGCTTTGACTGACTCGGATCGGGGAGGTTTCCCAGATGACGCCTATTGATTTTGAGGTGGATAGAACACACTCTACCATGTTCATGGGTCATTAGAAAGCACAATTGTGGGCTATTTGAGAAATTTGTTTATTAGCACGATCACTCAATTAAATCGTGTCGGATCGGTCGGATCGGTCGAATTTCGACTGATTCTGATTAGGGACGTCTACCAGACAACTTCTATTGATTTTGAGGTGGATATGACACATCCCACCCTAGTCATGGGTCATGAGAAAGCACGAGGGTGAACTATGTGAGAAAATTAAAACTGTTGCATAAATCACATATTCTGCATTTATATGTTGGCTTATTTTTTCTCGGCCACTCAATTTCGAGATAGAGTTGTTGTAACGTGCGCAGAAGTCCGTTTTAAGGTTTTAAAACTGTTTATTGTAATAGATGTTTGCATATTTTGCCCGTTAGATAATTGATTTATACATTATTGCATATTATTACCAACAACTTAATGAACGCTTGCAGCGGTTTCTTTCATATTTATACGGAGGAAAATACAAATGAATTACTGATTATAGCATACTATATAAACTTTAAGTTAAGCGTACCCTAATATAACAACTCATAGGCTGCTTATCGAAAATTGTATCATAATAAATATACCTCATAATAAATATTACCAAGTATAACTAATCTTACCAAATATAGCTAATATGGCACCTCCTCCTCTAATTAATCCTGTTTCTTAAAAATTGCGATCATAACCCATCACATTATATGAATGGAAAAAGTATTCGTTGTTGTTAATCCACAAATTTTTCAACAAAACGGAAAGTCATTAACACTAATAGACGAGTAGAATTGACCTACTTTAGAGCATAAACTGCAGACACCTTAAAAATAACAGGTAAAATTGATAATAGAATCTTTATCGGGGTTTAAAAATATTATTTTTGGGAGACCGTGAATGTATTTGGCTTCATATTATGATCTCATTCACTCGACAATTTTCGAATTCAAATGTTACTGCACAATACTGTATGATTTGTTTAGGTGTTCCATCCAGTGATATATTAATGTTTTTGAAATTATTGCCACTTTTACTTTCATCGCTTTTCAATAACGTCATAAACAGAAAACTGTTCATTTAGTTTAACTATTCAAACTACCTGTATAGGTCTATAGGTCGATTTGAGGGAATCACATTTACCTAATCGAAAATCTTTCTGTATGTTTACTTTTACTTGAAGAATATTGAACACGTTACCATATTTTTTTTGTCATTAGTGCTACAGGTATATTGATTTTCATCATTTATATCATCTACCATATAAATTCTTATAATACATTTTCTTGCTTCCCGTCCCTAAACTTGCTATATAATTATATAATATAGTATATATAATATTTTTAGTTTGTTGTTAGTAAGAATTTATACAATATGTTAACTGTTGTATATACTTATTGGTTTTATAATACTCAGACACCTAAATTTCATATAGTAGTAGATGAAGTTTCAAGAAATTAGTAGCTGATCGGTAGGCCACATTTTTACATTTATCTTTTCATATCACAACATTCCGGCGATTTGAGTAAGACTTTATAGGATTTGTACCGTAATACGTTAATGCCTAATACAAATATAAGTAAATAGAACAGTAGATATCTATTAAACATTAGTAAATTAGATAAACAGAAATAGCGGTAGACATTAAACCTTATTTTTAGATTGTAATCTAGAAATGAAAAACAGAACTAATCCTGGCATGTTTTTAGGATAATCCTTGCGGATAACATACACCTGTAATGTATGTAAAGCTTAAATTTCTATAAAGAAAATCCAGTGGTTTAAAATACAAAAACTATACTTATTTTTCACCACTACATAGTTTTTATTTAAAATACATATTAGCTTTAGTAATGTAGAAAAATAGGAATATCTAAAATAGAAAATAAAAAAATAGGCATAAATAAGAATAGAAAAAGTCATTAAAATTATATAATGAAAATTTAGATGAATTTACATCTAAATTTTTGAAATATTTAAACAAAAATAAAATGCTTACATTTTCATTTTATTCTTTTCTTAGCGTTAGTGCTATTATATTTAAGAATTGATGTTGATGGAACAATATAAAAATATGTATTTGATATATATGAGTTAATTTTGTTTAATTTTTCGTATATAGCTTCATTGAGTCTATGAGTCGTAGTCATATTTTTATGGACAGTTATATATGATTCTATTTATTTCCTATTATACCTATTAGTTCTATTTAAAAATGCACAGGGTGGGACATAGGAACCTGATGATGTTCAATTGTTGTTTCCCAAACCATGTGTACTACGCGAACTTGGGATAAGAGAGTTCACCTAATGCGGTTTCAGATTATATAACGCTGTGGACTGGGTAGTATTGTGCATTCATGATAGAGCAGTTGTTTTACTCGTGAATCAGTTGTCTAAACCCAGCGACAATTTCGTAATCATTTCGAAATTTTCATGCCATTCCTAGGTCTAATACGATAAAGTTATGAGTACACGGATTTCGACAGAGTGGTTCTGCTTTAAAGAAAGAGCCAACTGATCATATTCGTACACTGTGAACTCCGGGGACTATCGAAAATTTGAGAGTAGCAATCCAACAGAGTCCACGTCGTTTAGCCAAGAGGCGAAGCCTCCGTAAAATTTTGCAAGAGGATTTTCACTTTCATCTCTATAAAATATATTTAGTAGTAGTGCAATATTTTATAGGGATGAAAAATAGGAAATATCCCAGGTTGATTAGAGCAATGTGTGCGTAATAACAGAACTCATCTTACAGGCATTTTATTTAAAAAATAAAATGGCATGGAATTACTATTGCTATGATAGAAAACGCTGAATAAAAACTTTTATATTTTCAAAGTTTTTTCGTTTAGAAAACCATCAGATTCCTATCCCCCACCATGACCTTACCAAAAAAAAAAATAGTTTCACATAGTGAAACTACTATTTTAGTTACTTTACACTCTTACTTTACGTTCTGGTTGGACAGATAAGTAGGAAAGTAATGATTGGAGAACATATTTAGAAATTTTTAAGAGTTTTACCCCCACTTAAATATTTTAAATAGCACTTAAATATTTTAACTCCTATCTGGTAATACATTCTTATAAAGGTTTTTAACAAACCTATTTAATTTAGTTTAGAAAACTAAAGGACTAGGTGGACTTTGGTAATGACACATTTTTCACGATTTGCTAAATCTTATTTCTATGGGTGAATTAAATAAGATGATGAAGATATGCAAAAACATAACTGGTATTTAAAGGTTCAAAGGTTTCTTTTTCGTATAAATTATTTATGTTCTAACGATAGTGTTTGGTATCTAAATGTAGAGAACAAAAACCTCTCTTAAACTAGCATAATAATAATTTCATAAAAGAAACATTTAAATCGAAAAAACAGTTTCCGAAATATTTAAAGGGTTATAACAGAAAAGGCACCCGACTTAATGTCACAGATATTATGTTTTTCTTTCTTGATGCCTAAGGAAATAAACAGTTTTAAAATCTTAAAGCGGACTATTCCGCACGTAGAACATCTCTATCTCAAAATTGAGTGACCGAGAAAAACCAAACCAACACATGAATGCAGAATATCTGTTTTATGCGACAGCTTTACTTTTTTCAAATAGTCCACCCTCGTGCTTTCTCATAACCACTGAACAGAGTGGGGTATGTCCTATCTACCTAAAAATCAATAGATATTGTCTGGTAGACGTCCCTAATCAAAATCAGTTGAAACCCGATCGATCCGACATGATTTAATTGAGTTATCGTGCTAACAAAAAATATTCTCAAATAGTTCACCGTTGTGCTTTCTCATGACCCATGAACACGGTAGAGTGTTTTCTATCCACCTCAAAATCAATAGGTATCGTTTGGGAGACGTTCTCTATCAGAATCAGTCAAAACCCGATCAATCCGACACGATTTAGTTGAGTTATCATATTAACAAAACAAATTTCTCAAATTGTCAACCATCGTGCTCTCATGACTCAGGGACAGGGTGGGGTGTGTCCTGTTAACCTTAAAATCAATGGGTGTGGTTTGGAAGACGTCCCCAATCAGAATTAGTCAAAACCCGATCGATCCGACACGATTTAGTTGAGTTATCGTGCTAACAAAAAAATGTCTCAAATAGACCCAAGGGAGGGGGTGGTGTGTGCTGTCCACCTCAAAGTGAATAGGTATAATCTGGGAGACGTCCCCGATCAGGATCTGTCAAAACCCGATCGATCCGACACGATTTAGTTGAGTTATCGTGCTAACAAGAAATTTTAATGCCGACGACGATGACACACACACAGCAAAGGTTTTTTAAAAACCATTTTTTTTTTGGTTTTTAGGCCGAAAAACGAAAAATAAACAACAAAATTTTGCTTTTTCACTTTTTCTTTACGCGATTACATTACTTTTCCGCTAGTACACTGGAGTGCGGAAAAGTAAAAAAAAATCAACAGTCAAAGCTACTTAGTCGGTAACCTAAATTGCACTAAAAAATTGTGGTAAAAATATGTAACAATATACAGGATATTCCATTTAAAATACGTTATAGCCATCGATAAAACCGGAAATGGTAGAATAATTGCAACAAGGTTACAGAGTGATTCTAATATTTTTTACACCCGCTAGATGGTCACTAACCAACTTACTCTATATTTGACATTCGAATCAAACAACAAAATGTGTCTGACAGCTTTAAAGAATATTACTTATTTTTAAGTATTTACTCTGAATTAGTAAAATATAACTAAATATTAGACATAGGTGATATTCATTAAAATATAGTTTTGTTCAGAGCTTTCCAATAGTGACTACAAGTAGACGAAAACTTTAACAAACATTTAAGTCAAATATTATATACATTGTATCATAGCTCAAAACCTATACACGTAGTACTAAGTATACCAAAGGAATCTGAAAAATAATAGATAGGTGAAAAATATTGATAAGGGTATGCGATAAGGCTTGCGTCAATTTTAGTACTAGCAGTGTATTCTTCAGTTCATTAGTACAATAAAAGTAAAAGAGAAAGCAAAGCACCAACATAATGTTAAAATAATGTGAGTTTAATTATGTAATTTTTTACAGTAGTATATTGCATACCACCAATTAATACTTGAAAAGACGCAGTAGCAGAGGTCAACTGGTCCTGGTTCATTGTTAAGATGAATGATCTAATAAATAATTGGAAAGGTTAATATTTAAATGTATATTTAAATCGTTATCAAATAGCTTAAAAAATACAGTGATAAATATGTATAATGACAGACGAGTAATGGCAAAACTAAAAGGTAATTTATAATATATAACCTAACATTTGTTGTTATTTTGGTGCCGAAGGTTGAATATTTCTATAAATTGCGGTGATTTAATAATATTTGCTTTTTACTAGAGGATGAAACTCTAGAGTAACTTTCACCTTTTATATTTTTCTTTTCATTTAATTTGAATACAGTATAGTATATGTCGAATGTCACACGTTAGAAACTTATAGATGCAATCGAACAATACTCGTATGTATTAGGTACGTCTCATGAAGAAGATTAATGATCGGGGTCACTATCACGAAACTGATCCGCCTCTTTCTAAGTGGACACACGTTCAAGATGGCATTTATAGACTACATTGGGCCTGATTGTATTATGTTGTGAAAAAATTGTATAATTTCATTTCCATTAGAGAAATAATTAATACACATTTCAACATACATATCCTGTGTATATTGAAATCTTTATTATTCATGATATTCAGACTTTTTGGTATTACATAAAGGTACGTAGATGGAGTTAATTATAACTTTTTTATTTAACTTCGCAGATATACTTACAATCCGTAATTATATTACACTAGTAATATTATTACTAGTGTAACTAGTATAATAATATACTAGTGTATTAGTAGATTAAGTAACTAGTATAATAATATAGAGATAATTAATATAGAGGATAAATACATCATCAGTCATTACATACTCTTATAAGTTCGCAATCCATAAAGGAGTGGGTTTATTTAGGGGAATAGTTACATTTCAAATCCACTTATCAGGTCATATGGAATGTGTCTCTGTAGTATTTGCCTAGTTGGTTGACTCATTAGATTCTCTGCTTAGACTATTATAATATGATTTCAGTCTACTTACAATACGTAATTTTAGGTGAATCTTTTTGATGGTTACAATTTGTGAGTTGAAGTCATGAGCTGTAATACGGTATGGTACGTACCAAGGAGTGTACACGATCAACCGAATCACATTTGACTGGGATCTTTCCAGTATTTCATTGTTTGATCTTGTTGCGGACCCCCTAAGTTGGATACCATATTTTATAAATGGTTTTGTAAACCAAGACTTAATTATCTAGAGATAATTTTGACCTGGACCATTTAACGAATAACATTTATTCAATTTGAGCCCTAGTTGTTTTCGTTTAGCAAACATGTGTTTCTTCAAAGTCAGGCGAGAGTCAATGCAATAAATATTTAACATCTTGTTGGAACAGTTGACGTCCATTTAGCGAGATACGGGGACAGTTTCGCATTTTTCCAGGATTTTTGCTATTGTTGGGAGTAGACTAATTGATCTATAGGATGTAATTTTCTTAGGTTTTTGTATTAGGATGGTCTGCGCCACTTTCCACAGTATAGGCAAATAATCAGTTAATAGAACAGCATTGTAGATCTGTGAAATATACTGAAATCCGATCTCTGGATGTTTTCTAAGAGCTTTTACATTAATAATGTAAAATAATTAATTTTTTTAGGTTTAGCTTAGTTGGAATCACCTCTTGAACTTAGTTTATAGTAAATTTTTACAGAGGTGATTAAAGTTGGTAAGGGGATTCAAGATAGGTATGACCATCATTTTCGTTGTTTTGATTATGGCTATTGACCGGAGGGTTTGTTTGAAATACTCTGAAGAAGTGGTTGGCAAAATCATTAGCTTTATCTTTATTGCTTTTCGTCCATTCACCATCTTCTGTGCGAATTGCCATATTTGGAACTTCTAAAGTATTAATTTTTCAAGTCGCCTTCCAGAGCAAATAGTCTGTTGCTTTTACGAGAGAGAGATTCATTAAATTATTTTGAATTCCACTGCTTTTGTGGTTTAGCAAAGTTTTTAATTGATGTGTAGCTCAGTTTTAATATCGTTTTGTCTACTGATGCTCAAGTTCTGTACCACTATTTTTTTATTAATTTCCTTTCTTTTATATATTTTTTTTTCCTTTAATTAAGTTTCAGTAAGATGGATTGGTTAGAATCATATGAACCTCACAATAAAATATCCAGATTATTCTAATCACTAACATGTTATATGGAGACTAATCGTACTAAATGCGACAATTACTAATAATTAGTATACCGTATTAACCAGAAAAAGACTAGTGATATAATGGTTTAAGCACTGAAGACATGCTATCGAAATTATAATATTAATACTACTCTCTAAATACTAAATAGTACTGCAAATATATGATCTGATTATCTAATTTTTATAATTTTAATCGCAACGTCTTTAGTAATCCTAATAAAATTGAAACTGCGTCATGTCCAATTATTTTTCAAACAAATTATACTTTATACAAAATATACCTCAAGGAACTCGTATATTTAATAGAATATTGAACACCCTAATGAACCCGTCAAATGTTATACGAGATGTTATAAAGACATGTTAGTCTTGCCATGGCCTTCGTTTGTATAAGATCTGTTTTTTTGTTTTGCGGAAAAAATGATAAGTGTTTTAATATAGTAACGAATTGTCGTGAAATTTCATATCATTCTTGAAAAAACCACTAGTGAAACGAAGTGTCAATCCATGCATTGGAAGAACCTAAAGCTAAAAAACCGAAAGCTAAAAAAGCGCGAATAAGTAAATCAAAATTCAAAACAGTGATGATTGTTTTCTTCGATATCCATGGGATATCCAAGTATACCTTAAGTGGGTTCATGGATGTCAAATTGTTAATCAGCATTACTACCTTGAGGTTCTTACTCAACTCCGTGAAAAAATCAGGATAAATAGACCCGAATTGTGGAAAAAAATCATGGGTTTTTCATCAGAAAATTAACATCAACCGGTTAATACTGCATTATCTGCCAAGACGTTTATAGCCAAATATAACATCTCAGTGTTAGACCATCCGCCTAATTTGACTGACATGGCACCATGTAATTTTCATCTGTTTCTCAAGGTCAAATCTGCATCAAAATTAACGAGATTTCAGATCGTTGGAGATGTGAAAGGAAAAGCGGCGCGCGTCATGAACGAGCTCACAGAAGAAGACTTCTAGCACAATTTTGAATAAAGGAAAACTGACATGGAGCGGTGTAAGAATAGAGAAGGGATGTATACTGAAAAGGGTAATAATTAAATATGTACAAATTTAAAGTAAAAAATTTTACAGCGTCAGTCTCGTTATTTTGCAGCCGCCTATTACACCTCGTATAGTTTGGACAAAGCTTGAAATTATACTAATAGTCCCATTTTGCTTTTACACATTTACAGATTAGTTCCAGATACGAGAGATACCACAAACCATTCAGTAGTGCTTCTTTTTCCCATGCACTTAAATATAGTTAATGACGCATGCTATTAGTGTAATGATACTTTTCTGCTATTATTAGTGGTAAAGTTTTTAATACTTGCCGTGAATCGCAGGAATCAATATGACTGAATTTAATGTGAATGGATTTAATCTATATAAACACGATTGTTTTATTAACAGTTGAAAATGTGCAGCTCTAAACAATAATATGAATATAACAGAAAGTTCTTGTAATCTAACTGCGCAATTTGTAATGTCATTTCACGATAGTTTTACACAAATTTCTATGCTGAAGATTAATGTCAATTGGATTTTTTCCTGTAGAAATGAATCTAGAAGCTAGACTATATTTTCCAAAATTTTGAATAGTATAGCCTACCATTAGATTTTACTCCTTCGATCCATATATTTACCAGCAATTACTAATTTAGTAATTATTGAACAAATGTAATTTTCAATAAGAGTAAAGATTTGAGTAAGAAATATCAATTTCTCTATTTACATTATCAGAGAAACACGTAAAATATCCGGCAACTCGTCATCTTGCTATTTTTTTAATTACATATCAACTGCTCATATCAGTTTATTCTTATAAACTTTATTTATTTTTATATTATGCAGTGTCCAACAGGTTACTTCAAAAAGTAATCCATGTATAAATGATGAAACTTTCCAGAAAACCTTTTATTTTTTTTGCATCTAATAAAACAGACAGTCAATCAACTTATACCTAGGTACAATAGGTACATAAGCAAATTAATATTATATCTTGTGGACGACTCTATTACATTTTTTCTCAGTAGGTATATTTTCAACATGTATTATTTATTATTATTATTATCTTGATTCTAGAAACTTTAGATTTTTAATCAGAAATTATTTCGAATACCCCACGGATTTCATTCGGCATTTGTCCTGAATCGGCGTATCGTGTACGACACTGATCAGAAGTAATAAGTTCGAAACAGTTGTATGTTGTTTGTTCGGTTCCCATCCAGGAAAGATGTTGAATCCTACCCGTGGTGGGTTTTCTTTTCTGAAACCTTGCTGATCATGCAGAAACACGAGAAGGAAGCCGGAGATCGCTATTAGGTATAATTCATTAGGTAAGCCTGGCGGGGCTTTACCCCGAGGAGTAGTTGTTTCCTATAGCGATTATGTAATAGCCTTGCTATTCGGGAACTACTTGATAACCGCCTTACGGTTTGGTGGTTCCCTCCTCGATTCCCGACTTATATGTTGCTGACTTAGTTACCTATCTAAAATAGTATTAAGTATTTTAATTGAGTGACACGTTTTCTTATATTAATTAGTAGAGTATTTAAATAAAATTCTAGAGTACCTATATTTGAATATTTATTGAGTTTGTCTCATTCCTGCGAAGTTCTGATACATCTGCTAACACTGATCAGTATTATCAGTATTTGCAAAGTTTCTCTAAATGAATACAGTATTAGAAAACTATTTGTATGTTCATAAAAGTGTTAATTTTATTTTACCCATTATCATATATTTTGTTTACTGCTAAACTTCACTGACAATGAGTTAGATATCTGATAACGAAAATTTAAAAAACACCACGGAATTAATTACTATAAATTAAGTAATATGATAATGGTGCTGCGTTTTGTATTTAATAGTACTAGAGATAAGTTTATTGTAGGTCGTCATCATTCTGTTTGAATGAATTATATAACAGTTTACAAGTACTGACTAATTATTGTAAATAATGATAATAATCGTTAATATAAGATTCACACACAGAGATACATTTTATCCCTTAATAATGGATGTAATTGCTCTAGAAAGAGTATATATATATATATATATATATATATATATATATATATATATATATATATGGAAAGTTAAACAACTATACAAATCCGAAAACAGTTACTAATTGACTCAGTCGAGGATCAAAGGCAAACATTAAGCGCAGTCGAACAATCAGTTTAGTAAAAGGTTGCAAAGTCTAGAAACTTAAAAATAATGTATAATTTTCCAGATGATTTATTCATCATGAAAAAAAAAGATACAGGGCAGTTATCAGAAAATCATCTTCTAACTAAGGAACTTCATGCACGTCAGCTTTTACGCTGAAAATTCGACTTCTAAATGAAAATTTAAATAATATAACATGACTTATGTAAGTGCAATACAAAATATATTTAATTTTCATGGAACACCTCGTATATTTTTATATCATTATGAATTTTCCTTGATAAGCTGGTTGATTTCAACAACATATAATACTGACGACTTATATGATTAAATAATGGGATAAGTTTATATAAAAATCCCAAATTAGATAAAGTAAAGATGTTAAAATCATTATAATTATTCGTTTACCACTAATGCTTTTTTTGAAACAATAAAAGAAAATCAGAAAATATTCTCAAATAGTTCACCGTTGTGCTTTCTCATGACCCATGAACACATGATAAGTTTATAATAAATTAGATAAAGTAAAGATGTTAAAATCATTATAATTATTCGTTTACCACTAATGCTTTTTTTGAAACAATAAAAGAAAATCAGTAAGTATTTATTTAAGAAAATAGTGACACTTTAATAAACTCTGTTTTATAAAGTCATTTTATGTTTAATAAACAATGCGAATTTAACGCATTAATGTGTGTAATTAAGTAAGTATTAAGTGAGTTTTATGTGTCGTAAAATCAGCTCATCAAGAAGAACGTTATTATAAAAGAATGTATAGGATGTTCCATTAAAATAAAAAATCATCCCTTTTGTATTAAACTTAGAGTTTAAGTAGATTAAGTCACCCTGTGTACTTTAAATTTCAGTTAGAAGACGTATCTTTTAGATTAAATAATGGACAGATCTGAATATTGTTTTTAAATGTCGAAAATGAGTCAAAAATAAATTAATTTCATAAGTGGTTTTCACCATACATAAAAGCAAATTAATAAAAAAAGCTCACAATGAAAAAATTAACCATAATAATTGGTAATTATCAAATACAATTACAAACAACTAATAATACGCTAATCACAAAAAATATTTTACAAATGTTTCAAACATTTTTTTCCCGCGTAATCACTGTCCATACTTTAATAAAACGCTCCTAAAGTATTTCTAAATTGCTCACAAAATTATTCCCTTTGGTATTCACCTATATTTGATGGATATCTTAAATGAAAATATTTCGAAGTTGACGAAACCATCAGCTCACAACTTTTTTTTTGTAATTCAACAGAAAACGTATCATCTTCTATGTGTGTGATTTTTGTCAGCCGTCATTCAAACCTGCAAATCTTTAGAAAATTTGTTCCACCAGTTTTTTTATCATTTTTCATATAGTTGTCTGGATAACGTAACATAATACAATATTCCCTGTCATAGCTGTACCATTTTTTAAATAGTTTATACCCTTCTATAATTATCTTATTTTACCTTCTATATTTATCCATAAACAGTCTACCATAACCATTCCATATAGAAACGAGATGCAAGAATGTTTTCTTGTTTCTGATAATGATTTTCGTTAAGATGTACCAGCAATTTTCATTCCTTTCTTTATTATACTTTTATATCTGGATCCAAATATAATAATTTACAGAGCATTTCTTTAAAAAAAATGCCCACAGCAATTGATTGATCTAGACTGGAAACTAGACTAGAAATGGCCATTCTTTATCATGAGAACATTCAATTTATTTCAATCTAGTTCACCAATCTTTAAAAATGATGTAGTGTTTTGTACGCCAGACACTTAAATTAGCCTAATATGGTATATCTTTCATTTGTCTCTGTTCTTCTTCTTTCTGAATTCAATTTTAGTGATGTGCGAACGACAATTCCCTCCCAATGCATTCGAGACATCACCAAAAATTACAGTAGTTATTAGGCTGATATCAATATTTCCTCATATGCAATTTACTAGGCAAATTTTTAGGTATTTATGTTGCACTTTTATGTGAATATGGGAGAAATTTACCTAAATTTATGCACTAATTGCACATTTACGGTTATTTATATTTTTAACGTCTACAGAAAAGTGAAAGAGCTCAAAAAATGTCAAAAAATTGCAATACAATTTACAAAGTTGCTACCAAACATGATCTCTTTAATCAGAGTTAATTTTAAGCTTAATCATCTAATTAGTCCTGAGTTACATCAGGCTATCCCAGAACCACATAAGACAATTTCATACGTATTAGGAATCACCAGTGCAAATATACCGGACTATGTCTGGCTATCTAAGCATATTCGATGTGTCTTGTATCAAGCGAACATGGGAATATATATACAAATTGTCAAACGCTATCTGCTTGCTAAACGACAGTGTCACATATGGAAACTCATGCTGCTTCTCATTTCTAACGCAGATTACTTCGTCCAACGAAAGTTTTCACGTGACATCATATGAGAGGGTAATTAAGATAGTATTGCCAACTAATTTACCTCTAAACTCCTAGTTACACCAGGCTATCCCAGAACTGCATATTGTGCATTAAGAATCATCCGTATAAGTATACCCGTGTGAGTACGTGACACTTTGTTATTTGACAGGTAGATGGCATTTACCAATTTCTACATGTATTAATATACCGGCTTGATGCATGACCTGTCTAATATCCTCAAAACGCCAGACCCATGCATAGACCAGTATACTTGCACTGATAATTCCTAATAAAGATGAAATCGTAATATCCGCTTCTGGAAGTTTATTACATGGCATTGCATTTTGTACGTATTTACGTAAGTAAAAGCACTAACAATATTACATACAATATATTCTTAAAAACAACAAAAATTTTATTCGGAAAAAGAAAAATGTCAATTATAATAATCATTCAAATAGGCCCCTTCTTCAACTAAATATAACCAAATATATCATAAAAGAATTGTTTAACATTTTCCTAACATATATTTATCAAGCCTCTCTGGAAATCCCATAATTTCATAGAAAAGGAATATAAAAATTATTTTATATCTATTTTTTACTCAAAGTTATAATATACTTCTTTTTTTGAAACGGAATGAGATGCTTTGTTTTATTCTTTTTCGTTCCACTATCCTATATTCCGCACATATCGTGTCGTCGATTTATTACTGTGATTGGTTACACTCTGCACTACGATTCATGCATATCTAAGGAGTTCACTCGTTAATTCCCATTAACTCAACAATCCACCTAGTAGCGTACCTATATATGTATAGAAAGAGTTACAAGGATTATTTTCCTTTTCTTCTGATTTCATATGAAAGGAAAATTTCGTTGCTAAAGGAAAATGTATGCAAATCTAAAAGGATAAGTTTTTTATAATAGAAGTATTACATTCCCAAGACTAGCATAAAGGTCATGATGTCGTCTAAGGAGAAAGTCAGCAAACCAAAATACAATGATCGGACATTAAAATTCGACACTCGGAGTCTATTTTTAGATTTAATCTAAAACAATAACCTGAACTTTTGCATAAAACGAACCAATCTTACGTAATCATCGACAATTTATTATGGCTGGAAGCAAGAAAGACGTGAAAAGTAGTTGAACTTATCTTCTTAGGTAATTTCCCAGTAATATAAATCAATAACCTGTCAATAAATAACAATAGGAGAGGCAACAATGCGAATCGAATGAAACAAATCGTAAATTGCCAATCATTGTTGTAGACACACCGGTGAATTGAACCTAAAATATGAAGACATCTAGACATCTTTAAACTACTTTATCTTTCCGAGAACGATCATAATTACTTGTCGCGTTAGCAGGAACTGAAAATATGTTTTATGTATTACGAAGATAAGATATATCTTTATTTAAAATATAAGTATATGTTTCCCAACCCGAAACACTCCTATGCATTTCAATGCATATAAGTATGTCAGGTTTTTCGTACAGAAAAAAAATTCCACTTGATATAAAAGATATAAAAAATATAATTATTTTTAAATGAATTTTAATACAATATGACTCTTTCTAATAATCATTTATAAAGTATTCACATATTACTAATAACATAAATAATAATAATAACAATAAGGGGTGGAAAATCGGACCAACAGCCTCCTCGCGGCGCACCCCGGACAGGTAGAGGTAATTCTACTGGACCAATGTTGGCCGTAGGCCTTTGGAACTAACCACTTCAAGGGTCTAAATATCTGGTTCTATATGAACAGAGAAAACACCCCTCACAGTTGGCCTGATTTAGTTGGAGGTCAGAGACAGGTGGTGTGGTTTAACGGACCATCTCAAAGGCAACAACCAAGGCAATGTATATAGCTGCTCTGGATGAACGAAGGAACTAAGGGATGACCTGCTTACTTGATGTCAAGGGCGAGAAAACCAAGAGGTGTGTAGAAAATATGAAAAGCAAAATACAGTTGAAATATATAAGGAAGAATAGGCAGTTTACATATAAAGTTACATGTATTATTCCCGGACTCAGACCCCAACACCACACTCACACTTGATGTTGCTGTAAACTATCAAGCAGCGCCATTTATATAGGATTCGAGCACTTACGGCGATTAAGAAAACTTTGAATAGATGGGTGAGGAGCGTGGAATAAAACAAACTCCTCCATATATATCCTTCCCGTCCTATTCAGTAGCCATAGCGTATTGTCGAAGACCCACCAAGCTTCCAAGCTCTTTGTGATACCCTTATTGAAGAGCCACAGAAATCGTGCCCAGCAATCAGTCTGGAGGAAGTACAACAGGAACTTGTTGTAACCAAGAACTTTTCTGCCCCGGTCACAGGCGGGTTGAATATATGGTGATGGAAACAATTTCTGCAGACACACCACCTTTAGTTGAATAAGGGCCAGTAGATTTCAAACTGGTTCGTCGAGAAATGAACTGTACTTATCTCCAAGAATAGGAATTGGTTCGATACGAAGAATTCTAAGTGGATTATGTGCCTAAATTCCTACTACAAGTTGTTTACATGCATCTTGTATGGTTAGGTCTTTGAGGCACATATAACCGATCCTTCTAGAGATAAGGTAATAACGTGGTGCAAGGAATGACCAATCAGGTTGAAAAGAAAACGTGTTTATAGACCACTGTATTACGCAGTACTTTGTATAATAAAGCGGAATCTATTGATAGGCTGGATAGATTACCGCAAGACATTTAATTCAACAACCTATGAAATTGCGATTTATTTGCTTGAATGTTTTGCGGTACCAATAGTGAGATGCTGTAGAACCGTAGTACCTCTCTGGAAGACCCACTTCAACATAACATCTGGTAAATGGCGGATAACCACAGAGGCAATAGTGTTTAGGAGAGGAGTGTTCCAAGGGGCTTTTCTAACCCTGTCCTATTTTGTATCTCACTTTTACTCCTGTATGTAGAATTTCACCAAACACACATGTAAAGAAATAAAAATTATAATATTAATAAAGTAGAGCCAAAACAATAATGTAATAACATGCGTAAATGAAAATCCTTTACCCTTTACAAGAGAAATATAAAATTTGCTGGAGATGCCGACAATAATTGTAAACAGAATTTTATATAAGAATCACTTTCATCCATATTACCGATCATATCATGGATTGAATGCAAATGATTTTGGAAGGCAAGTTATAATATCTACTGTTAGATAAGCTGTTGGAGGCTTTAACGCAATTTGGTTTGACTACAATGGTTCTTCACCTTACAACAAGCGTATTGTAACTGAGTATTTATAGGGGTTATTGTAGTTAGTGGAAATGTATTATGGTTAGTACGATCTCCTGACCTTAGATCTTTGGACTTTTACTTACTTTACTTTGGGGACACACAAAAGATGAAGTATATTCTTTTGAGGCATTATAAGACATGTTAGTCCTTGAAAAATGTGTCACAAATTTTCGTCACACAGGTCATGAAGAATAGCAAGACATCTCAAAACTGTGATATTGGATCGCCCACGAGGTGCGCAGTAATAGCCTGGTCTTTATTTAGTCGCATTGAGACCTTTGCAGAGCGAATATCGAGTGTATCGAATGTACACAGAGTTCGGTTTGGTTGCACGTAAAGAGCATCCTTTTCCCTCCAAATACTGCCACACTCTTTCTTCTACGCATACATAGAGAATATCAACTTTTTCCTATTCTTAACAAGCTGTACATTGGCCTTAATTAATAGAAATACCTTGAAGAGGGTCAATAAATGTATCCAGCAAGAAGGACGACATATTGAACAGTTTATGTAGTGTTTTTTATTGTTATCTTTTGATGGTTAGTTGTTAATATAACATTTTTAACGTACTTATTTCATGACCTGCTTTTAAAAAATAAATTAAATTTACAAGATCAAAGCCTATAATTTTGTGATCATATGATACATAATTGAAAAGGGAGTAGAAAATGCCATCGAATGGTAAAAAATCCAATATGGTACCCATATAAAAAACAAAAGTTAATTCCACTTTACTAGAAACAAAGGACTGTAAATTGCTTTACTAATACAGATAAAATCTCTTTTAAAAATTACCTTACGAATGTACTTGCAAAAATATCTCCACACTTCCAGTTAAGGAAATATGAGCTATTGTTAAAAATTCATCATCCTGTTTCATTTACAATAATTTTAAATAATGAAAATAAATAAAATTAGATAGGAAATAGATAATTACAATTCTTTAAAACTTTTTCTATTTAACCTTCTCTCTATCTTTGTTAATGCCGGAGCACCAAATTGGATCGCACTATGCTCAAGCGTTAAAGGATCAAAATTATTTCGCGTAATATTTATTAATGGAATTTAAATATATATATATATATATATATATATATATATATATATATATATATATATATATATATATATATATATATATATATATATATATATATAGAGATAACAGTGAAGAATGCGGAAGAAAGAACACAAAAGGAAGAGGAAATTGGAAAAGAGAGAAAGAGTAGACAAGAGAATGAAATAAGTGATGGCATTAGCATAGATGAAGTTAAGAAGGCAATAGGAAAGTTGAAGAACGGGAAAGCTCCAGGAGTAGATGGAATAAAAGCAGAACTATTGAAGGGAATGGGTGAAGAAGGAATGGCGTTATTACAAAGTATATTAAATAGAGCATGGGTAACACATACAGTACCTAAGGAGTGGAGAATTGCAATAATAGTACCTATTTTCAAAAAAGGGAACCAGAAAGACTGTGCAAATTATCGTGGGGTATCGCTACTCTGCACAACATGCAAGGTATATGAGATGATATTGGAAGAAAGATTAAGGAGGGAAGTAGATGGACAGTTGCATGGAGCACAAAGTGGTTTCAGGTCCGGTTACTGCACACAAGATCATATATTTACATTAAGAAATATAATAGAGAAAATGTTGTGTGGACCTGGAAAAAGCATTCGATAAGGTGGTGAGAGAGAAAATATGGGACATATTAGAGAAAAATGGTACAGCAAAAGAATTTATAGAAGCTGTAAAATCATTATACAGTAAAACAGAAAATATAGTAAGGAAGGACAACATGGAAACCAAAACATTCAGAACCACACAAGGAGTGAGACAGGGGGGAAATCTTGGCCCACTGCTCTTTATCATTTTCATGAATGAAATAATAACAAAAGTAAGCAGAGAAAGTAAGAAGTTGACGGTAGGATACTATAAAATGAAGTCAGTAGAAGTGAGCGAATATGTGTTTGCAGACGATATTGCAATAGTGGCAGACACGGAAACAAAGTTACAATTTAATGTGGATCTATGGGTGAAAGAGTTGGACAAACAGGGAATGAAAGTAAATGTAAGCAAGACAAAGGTAGTAGTTATAAGCAATAATAATGAGCGAGAAATGAATATAAAAATAAATAATCAGATAGTGGAACAAGTAAAAAGCCTAAAGTACTTAGGAGTAACCATAGAGGAAGGAGGAAAGCAAGATGAAAAAATAAATAATAGAATAACAACAGCGACAAAGATTTTTCATAGTATGAAAAGGGGATTCATTAGTAAAGCAGAAATTAGCAATAAAACAAAAATGTCAGTTTATAAAACTGTATATTTGCCGACGCTACTGTACGGATGCGAAACATGGGTGTTGACAGAGAGGCAACTTAAAAAGATACAGGTATTAGAAATGAAGATCAGAAAAGTAGCAAATGTTACGATAATGGATAAAATAAGAAATGAAGAAATAAGGAAAAGATTGGATAGCGAAAGTATCGAGAAGGTCATAGAGAGGGCTCAGCTGAGGTGGTGGGGGCACATGAAAAGATTGAGCGAAGAAAGACAGGTAAGGAAAATATGGGAAGCAAGCAAAAGCCATTGGAAAGAGAAAGAAAGGCAGACCAAGGATGACGTGGGACGGAGAAGTGGCGAAGATAATGAAGACAAGAGGAATCACATGGAAGCAGGCTGAAATTACAGCAAGGGACAGGGTTAGATGGAGATTAACGATAAAATAGTGAAGAAAACCGTGAAAGTGTGGAAGCAAATGTGAGTGAAGGGAAGTCAGGTGTTCATAATACTTGATAGGTTTGGGATGAGAAAGAGGAGAAAAGAGGAGCGCATAAGGGAAGTGGTAGTGAAGTGACAAATGATACCACAAACGGAGTGGAGTTTAGATATAGGGATAAAGCAAGATAGGGTGGAATGAAATTGTTAGAAGTTCTTTTAAGTTGTTTAACACGAAATGGGATATTTAGTTAAGTAACTGTGATTGTAGTATTTAGATTATTTGTTTAAAGAAATGTTTATTTAGCCTCTACACCTAACGGTAGGAGAGGTATAGATTATATTATTATATTATATATATATATATATATATATATATATATATATATATAGTATATATATATATATATATATATACAATATATATATATATATATATATATATATATATATATATATATATATATATATATAAATGAAATTATTATAGATATTAATTCACTTTGAATTATATTTATGTATTATATGAAGTATGGAGCTACATAAAAGGAACTTTTAGTGACTCATTAATGACAATTGGTGAAATTTATACCGGATATTAAAAAATATATAAAATACATTTTAATGTACAATCCTTTATAGTTTTATAGCATTGTACTTTATATGTAAAAACGACAGATAAAAGAATATTTCTCATTTAATATTTTTACCATCCTGCAACCAATTACATTTTCTGTGAACAATCAATTATAACAAAAAATGCTTACTCATATTCCCCAAGAGGCAAATTCATCAACAACATCGACACTATTAAAAAGCAATACTTCGAATAAGCAGCTGAGTTATTGATTTCTCTATTTTTTACTCGTGAAACAATTTAGAGCTTTAACAAATTAAGGGCATTAAACTATTCCTTGTGAATAATTCAAGGTTTTAATTTTGACGTTCAGTTCATTACAAATAAATAAGTAAATAAATAAGTATTATAATTTATATTCCAACTGGTGATCAAACTAAATTTAATGTGAAATTAAGCAAATATAAAAAATATATATAAAAACGTTTATTCAATAAATAGTTAAAAGGTCGAATAATCTTAATATTTATCTGTCACTAATAATTAAACATTAAAAAATAGTAACCATATGTAATTTATACACACCCATTTATTTTCGAGTAATGATATTATTGCCATTTTTACTAATACACACCATTATATATTGGCTCGGAAGATCATTTATTTGTCTGAACAACTCACAATTTTACTTCTATACAAAATTTTCTTCCCATAAAGGGTCATGCAGGGTTTTGAGAAACTATATTTTTTATATATCCAAGTCCATTAGTCCATTGCAAATCAAATATTTCAGAAAGTGTTAGGCCTATATCAAATCTGATACTATAACTTAATCAGTATATTAATAATGATATAATACAATATTTTTATTAGATATGGTAATATACCTTTCGGTAGTCTACAATCAGTAAAATTAAGGGCATAATTAGATAATGTGAAGATGTTAAATACACTTCAAAGCTATGTACCCAAATTAATGAAGAAAATGTATATTATATTATGTAAGAATGTGTTAATTGGCTCTTACTTTTTAACTAATTGCAGTAGCAAATGAACTTAATCAGCAGATATTAGTCGACATAAAAAAGTACCAGGTTGCAAAATTTATCCTACAGAGGGGATCGATGATGTTGCATGTATTACGGTAGGAAAATTTGTGATTACATAGTTATAGTACGAGGGTTGTCTCAAAAATAAGGTTCCCGCATTTCTTTTTAATAGACAGCATTGTTTATTATCAAAATTATTTACATAGTTACAAAGCTTGGACTTTAACCTATCTTTCTACACAATCGCCATTTTCTTCGATGCATTTTTGTAGACGTTCTTCCAACTTTTGTATCCCTGTGTCATAGAACTCCACCGCCAACGTGTTGAGGTAGCGATTAACCTCTTCTTTGACTTCATCGTCGGTCCGGAAGCGCAATCCACCCAAGTGTTCCTTCAATTTTAGGAACAGGTGGTAGTCACTAGAGGCTAGGTCTGGGCTGTAGGGAGGGTGGGGAATGACAGTCCAGCCAAATTTACTCATAAGATCCTGGGTTTGCCGAGAGACATGGGGAAGAACGTTATCGTGCAACAGCTTCACACCTTTGCTCAGTTTTCCGCTCTGATGGTTCCAGATGGCCCGTCTAAGTTTCTTTAGTGTTTTACAATACCTCTCTGACTTTACTGTTATCCCAGGGGGCATAAAGTTGATGAGCAATATTCCCTTATGGTCCCAAAATACAATTGCCATGATTTTTCCTGCAGATTGCGTTTGCTTGAACTTTTTCGGTTTAGGCGAAGTTGAGTGGCGCCATTCCCATGATTGTCTCTATTTTTCGGGAGTGAAATGAAACAACCAAGTTTCGTCGCCTGTGATGATGGAGTCCAACAATTCCTCTCTATTGTTGCCACATTGTTGAAGAAGTTGGCAAGCAAAGTCGACGCGTTGCTGCTTGTGCGCATCTGTGAGCATTCGTGGGACCCACCGCGCGGACACCTTATGGTACTGCAATTTCTCGGACACAATTCTGTCAATTGAGTTGGCAGATATCTCAGGAATGTGATGAGCCAGTTTACAGATGGTGATCCTCCGATCTTCGAGCAGTAGACACTCGACTTTTACGACAGTCTCGTCGGAAATCGACGGTGGTCCGCTCCGCTCCGTCATGGATATCTGTACGACCGCCCTAGAACTCCCTACGCCATTTGCGGACATGTTGAATGGTGATACACTTTTCACCATAAACTTCACACAACTGACGATGAATGTCTATGAGTGGAACCTTTTAATCGGATCACTGCCCGTATTTCGCACCTGGCGATGACGGAAATCGGCAGTCCATCGCAGATGGCTGTCAGGCCAACACTGCGCGGTGTATCTTGACAGCGAAGGCGGGGACTGAGAGAGGGAGAAACGAAGTGCACGACAGTGTTGTCAGATTTCACCTAATGATTTCACTTGCGGAGTTATCGCGATTGAAACCTTACTTTTGAAACAAGCCTCATACGTAATGAATACGCATTGAAATTATAGGAAATAGTTGTTAATAAACATTGTCATTATGGAGATAATATATTTGACGTTGTAAATGATGAAAATGTGTTTGCAGATACGTGTCGGAATAAAAATGATCCTAAGCTAACCTAACTTACCAAATAACTCCATCTGGATAATATTTATCATTATCTATCAATAAAGGGTATATATTTTTTATTTTATCTATCTGATTTAATTTGCTAGAAGATTCACTGACGTCTAATGTATGTTATATAAAATATATTGTATTGCATTCATTATTCAAAGTACTTCTCACACTCCTATAACTTTATTATCAGGTAACATAAAACCTTCAGTATGTTATCTGAAAGCCAGACGTAACTTAATACTGCTACGTGTCTTATCATATAACTATATACATTGTAACCAACGTTTATGATGATTTGCTGAAACCTTATAATGTTCTTTCTTTAAATTAATCTTTTGCCAATTATATTTTAACTTTACTTTCAACGATGTCAGCATAACGAAACTTATAAAGTCGCAGCAAACCCGTTGCATGAGCAGTATAATTTTAATATAGCTTTAGTATAATTTTAGTATTGATATTATTGTTATACTCACACATCTAAATTCTTGTTCGTCCGTTAAGTAAAATAGATTGTTTTTTAAAAAGTTTAAATCCAAACTAGTGATTTAACAAATTTGGCGCAGTCGTTGTAGGATTTCACGCGTTATTAGAACACGGATTTGCCTCACTAGTAACGTGGAATTCC
The DNA here is from genome assembly GCA_037954035.1 of Rosalia funebris. Taxonomy (NCBI): domain Eukaryota; kingdom Metazoa; phylum Arthropoda; class Insecta; order Coleoptera; family Cerambycidae; genus Rosalia; species Rosalia funebris. The sequence continues at coordinate 19,726,040 of JAZFAV010000026.1, read as the reverse complement.
AATTCCGAAGTGAAATCAAGAACAAGCTCAAGAAGAAAAGAAACACGAAACAAGAATACTTCAAAGAAGCAACTTCGAAACACGAAGACTTCAACAAAAGAAACAAGAAGCAAATCTACAAAGAAACAAAGAAAACAACAGGGGAAATCGCAGATAGAACACGGACCTGCCCTCACTGTTTGTGATTCTCCTCTGCAAGCCATCCTTCCCGAAGACACCCCGCTTCCAGAACACGGAATTGCCTCACTGGTTGTGGACTCTGGCCGGAAGACGAATGGAAAAAATTTGGTAAGTCAAAGAATTGACACGTTACCTTTGAAACATTTATTTATAATTTTAAGAAATATTATACAGGATATAGACCAAAAACTATTATCCTTCCCATCTGCAAATTTATTTTTATTTAATTGTATTTAATTAAATAACTTTACAATATCTAATTTAAACATAATAATTAATTAACTTATAAAAATGGCAAACGAAGCTATCTTAGAACCTTACAAACTGTCGGAAATTTTCTCAATTGTTCCGGAGTATGACGGAAATCAAATTTTCCTACAAACATTCTTAAATGCTATTAAATGCGCTTTCGACATGGCGGTCGATAATCAAAAAATACTTTTAACTCTCCATGTTAAAAATAAATTACGTGGAAAAGCCGCTGAACTAGTAAATTCTAGGAACCCGTCAACTTGGGAAGAAATCAAATATCTATTAGAGACTCACTTTGGAGACTCTAGGGACCTTACGTCTCTAATTCAGGACTTGCAAAGAATTAATCAACAATCAAACGAGTCCGCTTTAAATTTTGTATCCCGCTTGCAAACGCATAATGCGAAAATGCATGCAGCGATTCAGAAACAGCATTTAACCGCTGATCAAAAAACCGCACAATCCAATTTAATCGAGACAATGACTCTTAACACCTTATTGACAGGGCTGGATCCAAAATTAGGATCTATAATAAGAGCAAGTAATCCTATGGATATGCTTCAAGCAATATCCAGGATTAAACGAGAACTTCAATTGTCATACTTTGAATCTCAGAAATTTCAAAAAGCGAACAAACCATTACCACCTAATTCACTAAATGCTAAGAAGATATGTACATATTGTAAACGTAATGGACACACAATAAATGAGTGCCGAACGAAACAACAAAATTCTTCAGCACCTTTCCAAAATTTTTCTAGGCCTAATTTTCAACAAAATTTTAATCAGGCCCAATCATCCAACTTAAATCAAAATTATCAGCGACCTCAATTTAATCCAAATGGAAATAATAGACCGACGAATTCAAATTTCCAACAAAATAATTACCAGCAAAATAGTTTTCAACAAAACAGGCCTTCAGCTATTAAACCGAATCCCAACTATATAAACCAATCAAGACCACCAATAATTCGGCCAAATCCGAATTATAATCAACAAAGAGCTCATCATATGAATGCTCAAATGAACCAAAATTTTGATGATACGGCTCATCAATACGATTCACAATACACTGATGATACTGCTCACCAGTATAACTCACATTCACAATATACTGATGATACCGCTCATCAATATAATTACAATTGCGATCAAAATTACGAACAATATCAAGATTCATATTCAGACGAACCAACATATCAACAAAATTATTATTTTTCAACAGACCAATTTAATCATTCTGATACTGATCAGGATTTTCGGCAAACTACTCAAGCTCAAGATCATCCACCGGATCAATAGCTATGCGAAATAACGGAATTAGAAAACCAAATTCAAATAATGAATTTAAACACCAACCAACAGCAAGACAAACAAATATTCCTATTTTTGTTGTCCCCAAAAAGCTTGATGCGTCAGGTAAACAAAAATGGCGTGTCGTAGTTGACTACAGAAAACTCAATGAGTTAACTGTAGGAGATAAATACCCTTTACCAAACATTTCTGATCTTTTAGACCAACTTGGCAAATGTCAATATTTCACCACCCTCGATTTGGCCTCCGGTTTCCACCAAATTGAGATCGAACCCAGTGACATTCCAAAAACCGCTTTCACAGTCGAAAACGGTCATTTTGAATTTAATAGGCTTCCATTCGGTTTGAAAAATGCCCCATCAACCTTCCAAAGGGTAATGGATAACATTTTAATAGGAATCCAAAACGAGAGATGCCTCGTATACATGGACGACATAATCGTCTATTCCCCAACAATCCAGGACCATGTTTCACGGCTTACCGAAGTCTTCAAACGTCTTCAAAAAGCTAATTTAAAAATTCAACCGGACAAGTGCGAATTCCTTCGTAAGGATGTTGCATATTTAGGTCACCTCGTCACCAAAGAAGGTGTAAAACCAAATCCAATTAAGATCGAATGCATCAAAAATTTTCCCCAACCAACTAACCAGAGAGAGATTAAATCATTTCTTGGCCTCGCCGGATATTACCGACGATTCATTGATAATTTCGCCAAAATTTCCAAACCTCTCACTAAATTACTGCAAAAAGACACCTCTTTCAATTTCGATTCAGAATGTTTAAAATCTTTCGAAGATTTAAAACAAACCCTTACTTCAAGCCCCATACTATCGTATCCAAATTTTGACGAGCCATTCCTACTCACAACAGATGCGAGCGCTTTTGCGATTTGCGCTGTACTTTCGCAAGGTCCAGTAGGTAAAGATCTACCCATAGCTTTCGCCTCCAGAACTCTCTGCAGTGCGAAAACAAAGTACTCAACAATAGAACGAGAACTCCTCGCTATTGTTTGGGCTGTAAAACATTTTCGCCCATATATTTTTGGTAGAAAGTTCAAACTGATAACAGATCACAGACCTCTTACCTGGCTTTTCTCTATTAAAGACCCCGGTAGTCGCCTAGCACGCTGGCGCTTAAAACTTGAAGAGTACGACTACCAGATTGAATATAAACCTGGCAAAATTAATAAAAATGCGGATGCCTTATCCCGTATCAAAATTAACCATTTTCAAAAATGTGTGGATTTCAAAAACAAAATGTTAACATCAAATACAGACGATGAATCGATTAGTTCAGAAAATACCTAAATTTCACCAGAATCAATTTTACAAGAATTAAATACATTTGTTCACCTATATAAAACCCAGTCACTAATAGACTATTCAAAAATTAAAATTACGAACAATCAATTATTGGACAAAGGACATAAAGACATAATAACGTTTTTCCAAAAAGAAAAACTCGAAGACTTACATTACAAAATAATTGAAGATATTTTCGAGGAAAAACCAAATTTTATTCACGATAAAATTAATATAGTCACGAGTAAAACGGTGAAAAACCGAAAATATTATATTGTTTTGTTACCCTTCGACATCGAAGAGATAATCGAAACAATGTTTATTACTCTTTACAAAGACAAAGACATTTTCGAATCTTCAAAAACATATTTCATTGAAAACAATTTAGAATTGCCAATACTCGAAATGTTGTCATTTATTTTCACTGAAAAAGATTTAAACCTAGTTAGTTGCCAAAACATAACTAAGACGCCTGACGAAGATCAAATTCCGATAATATTAGACCAAAACCATACAGGAAAAGCAAATTTACACCGCGGAATAAACGAAACCATTCGAAGAATAAGGAATAAATATAACTGGCCCGGTTTAACTAAAGACGTAACTAAATTCATTCAAAATTGCGAAATATGCCAGAAAACAAAGACTTTACGGAAAAACTTAAGCAATCCCCTGGTGATAACTGAAACACCAAGAACACCATTTGAAAGAATAAATATCGATATACTAGAAATTCCAAAAAGAAATTATGTTTTAACTATTAGAGATGAACTAACCAAATTTACTCAAGCGTACCCATTAGAGGATAAATCCGCTAAATCAACAGTAAATACATTACTTCTTTACTTTCAGCATTTTGGTACTCCGCTTCGTATACATTCCGATTACGGTAAAGAATTCGACAATGTATTACTTAAAGACCTATGTACCTTATACGACATAAAATTAACATTTTCTAGCGTTAGCCACCCTCAATCAAACGGATCTGTGGAAAGATTTCACTCCACACTTTTAGAGATGATTCGTACTAATCAGGCTGAAAACCCTAATGAACATCCATTAAACGTAATTCCTTACGCTGTTATTTGTTATAATAACTCGACGAATAAAACACACGGTTTCTCTCCATACGAGCTAGTATTTGGACATACGTCCAGTCGCCCACCTGAAACTTTGTATAACCAAAAAGAGTTGATATCAAAATATATACGAGACCTAAATAATAGAATTTCATACTATTATAAAATTGCACGCACAAAAACTGAGCTTCAAAAAGAAAAGGCTAAATTAAGATTCGATAGAAACGTTCCAGAACATCCTACACAATTTAAAATAGGCGATAAAGTCTATGTTAAGGAATCTCAAATTAAAGATAAATTACATAATAAATTTAACGGTCCTTTCGAAATAATAAAAATCTTTCAAAATTCTGCAATTTTATTAAATCTCGAAACGTCACAAACGACAAAAGTCAATTTCGACAGGATGAAACCATATTTTGAGAATTAAATTATTTTCAGGTTTCTTCTGCTGATTGGAGCAGCAGTATCCCAATACACCATTACTCCAATAATACAACACCATTGGAATATATTATCATCGAGACAGCGAAATCGTTGTAACAAATAAACAATGGACTCTTCTGGTTCACAAAAACATTTCATCAATAAAGAACACTTTTGAACATAACGAGAAAATGCTTGAAATTCTCTTACACGCTATTAACCCCACATTTGAAAACATGAACCTTTTTCGAGGTGAAGTAAAAACACACATCAGCTTATTAACCCAAATTTCAAATTCAATTCAAAAAAAATTAAGCGAAATTTATTTTGATACTAAACGTTACAAACGTGGAATTCTCAATGGCATTGGTACAATATTTAAGTCAATTACAGGAAATTTAGATTCCGAAGATGGCGAATACTACATGAATTGCATCAATAAATTAACTAATGACGAGCATCAATTAGAAAATTTAATGAAAAATCAAATCTCAGTAACAACATCCGTCATAAAAAATTTTAACGCTACCATACAAAAGTTGCAAATTGATGAAGCCACCTTCAATAGAGATATAAAAATAATATCAGACACAATTTATAGGACAGCAGATAAAAGTAAAGTAATTGAAGCAAAATTAAGATTTTTAGAAAAATGTGAACTTCTCATGGAAAGTTACCTGTATATCGAGAATCAATTAAATGATATTCCAAATTCAATAACTTTCGCGCGATTAAAAATTATTCATACGTCGATAATCAATCCTGAAAATTTGATAACCTCGCTTCAGGAAATTTCACAAAATTTACACCAAAACAATTTACCACTCATTATAAAATCTTCCAATATTGCCAAATATTTGGATATTATGGAATTAGAAGCATACCAAACGGATTCAGACTTGGTACTTGTATTAAAAATCCCTCTAATAGACCAACAAAGATACACCCTTTTTAGATTATATCCAGTCCCTATCCTAAATAATAGAACTGGTCTATATCATGTTTTATCTTCATCACAAAAATACTTAGCGCGTGACGTCGATTCTTTGATGTACATACCCATCAAAAATCTGAAAGACTGTAAACCACTTTTCTTTGGCACAAAGATATGTTCCAATCTATTTGCATACCCCATCGACGACAATGCTATATGTGAAGCCCAAATCCTGAAACACTTAAAAACTTTACCTGAGAGCTGCCAAACTTCAATAATATTTGCAAAAGGCTACAATGTCCAACAACTAACGGACTCATCATGGCTAACAATTACTTCAGAACCACTTCAAATTACTGTAAATTGCAAACAAATAAACACCAAAACAGAGATCATTTATAAAAATTCCATTCTTAAATTGCAACCTGGATGTAGTGCTTTCATAGGAGTGACAAAAATACAAACTGACCCTAAGAACTTTTCGCAAACCAGTGTTAGTGATCACCCCATTTTAATTCCCTTTAATTGTTGTCAAGGAATCCCCGATGACATCCAAATCCCAAAATTAGAACCATTAAAATTGAATAACTTAAATGTGGAAGACCTCGAGATTGCCAAACACAAATTGGACGAGTATTCTCGAACGTTAGACGATTTGATCAATGAACCATTTGTCACCAAACACATCTCTTGGTTCACTTATTTTATCATTACACTAATAGTAACTCTCATTTTGTTATATATTTTATGTAAATGCCGAAAGAGAAACAGATTAGCAATCGCCCTCACAACAAATTCACCACCACCTCCACCTGGACCTTCTAAACGCTTAAGAGAATCCTTCAGGAGCATCCTGCCCAGAAGAAGACCATCGATCAGATCCAAAGATGAAACCCCAGAGGAAGAAATCGAACTGAACTAATGTTTCTCAGTTATAAATCGGTTTCAAAGACTCTATATATTTTAATTTTGTAAATTTTATATTTAAAAAAATATTAATTGTATAATTTAAACTTAACTTAAGGCTTCATATTCTCAATTAACTTTATTATTATTATATAACTTCAATAATCGTTAAATTCATAATTATTAATTTCAATTTTACTTATTTTTGAAAAGTTGCTGCATAACACCAACTTTTTGTTAAAAAGGGGAGTTGTTATATAAAATATATTGTATTGCATTCATTATTCAAAGTACTTCTCACACTCCTATAACTTTATTATCAGGTAACATAAAACCTTCAGTATGTTATCTGAAAGCCAGACGTAACTTAATACTGCTACGTGTCTTATCATATAACTATATACATTGTAACCAACGTTTATGATGATTTGCTGAAACCTTATAATGTTCTTTCTTTAAATTAATCTTTTGCCAATTATATTTTAACTTTACTTTCAACGATGTCAGCATAACGAAACTTATAAAGTCGCAGCAAACCCGTTGCATGAGCAGTATAATTTTAATATAGCTTTAGTATAATTTTAGTATTGATATTATTGTTATACTCACACATCTAAATTCTTGTTCGTCCGTTAAGTAAAATAGATTGTTTTTTAAAAAGTTTAAATCCAAACTAGTGATTTAACATGTATGAGGTTTATCATGGTTCTCTAGGCATGTGTCTCTTAATTATCTTTTATATAGTTATTTAAATTGAAACATATACATTAAAAAGCATCAAAACCTATTTTTCAACATATACACAAGGATACAGAAGAATTTGTCTTGACTTTCAAAAAAATAAATATATCATTCAGAAATCTATGGATAACAATTAGAACATTGGCTTTGACATTTTTTAAATCCAATCATCTTCCCTTCTTTCTCACCTACTCTTCTTTTATCGAAGCTTTTATAAAATGTCACAATTTTATGGTAAAATTCATCACGAATTTTAGCTTGGTTGTGATAGAAAAATGATCGTGACTAAGAGAAAGAATGTAGTTAAGGAAAATGGATTGTGTCATCATTAGAAACCAAATAATAGTTGAAAATGTATTTTAATATATGTTTTAACAATTAATATAAATTCGATATGTTTAATAATAGTTTCTATAATACATTTATTTCAGAATAAATTAATTTATTTCAGAAATAATTAATTCAGTTTATAGTTTATCCCCTTTACTGTATTATATAAAATAAAAACATTAAATATTGGAACTTCTGTAATATAATCTAATAATTTTGAAATATTCTTATCACAGGCATATGACATTGTGACTCACCGCAGAATCCATAATAGAAAGTGATTGCTTCAATAATGAAGAACTATTCCTTCAGAATCCTTATATTAAACAGAAAACACCTTAAACAAGACTCGGTTTTCTTGTCACAAGTGAAAGAGTATGTTCGTATTTTCTTGTCTACAACTAATGATATTACGTGAACATGAAATACTACATTAATATAAAGAGTCGAGAAACTTTGGACATCTTGATTGCATATTTGAGTATCGGATATAGAGCCCATTGTTCCTTAAGTAGAAGGGAACCCATACGTGGAAAATCAAAGTTATTTCCTTAAGATTCAGTGAATTCGGCCCTTCACAATCTGATTTAATTATGTTAGCGTTAGTGTACGTAAGTTTTAAATTATATTATAATAAAAGTGATTATTATTATTGCTATGGACTTAGAAAGTATTGTGAAGAAATAGAAATGAAGATTCACCCACTTCTGGTATTATCCCAGGAGTTAAGCTGGGACTATTGGGGAGAGATTATCCCAATTCGCTCCATTTGGTCGCTACTTGACTCGCTTTGGTTACTAGTTTAGGAACATCCTTGATACGTGATAGATCTGTAATATGATATTGTTCTTATCTGGACTAAAAATGTAGTTTGGAAGTACAATCTGTTCAGTGTTAGCTCTTAAATTGTTGTCATTACGCCTGCTGCTCAAATGACTATTGAAGTAACTTCTACTCTCTTCATGCTCCAAATGTATTTAATTGTTATTACAAGCACTTTTTCTCGTACTTTTTTTGATGATTTTTAATGTTTTCATCTATTATAATTCACTGTCCTGACAGTCATTCTCGGTTCAATGGAGCAGATGACTGTTCTCGAGGACAGGCTGCGGTTGATAGTTACAGTATGGTGGTGAGTTCAATAATAGGTTATACTTTTGTGCCACATTTGCATGTACTGTTTCCGCTATCTGATTGTATCTTGCTATATATGCTGAGTCTGCCAAGACTGGACATGGCTAGTCGATGTTGTCCCTTAATGATCAGGTCGGTTATTTCTCCTGGTCTGTTATATTTACCACATTTTTTATCTTTCACCTTCTTTTGCAGTATACGAGTATACTTCTCATAGTTACGAGTAGACCGTCTTTGATTGCTACTATGAAGCTTTAGGTTTCAGGATATCGATTTCCTCATATAGACAGTTCAGCGAACTCTACTTATTATTATCGACTCTCATCAACATTGGAAAATATCCACCTACTCCTAAGACTATCTCAGAAGTAGGTAGAGACAATAGGGATCCACCTCTTTATTTCAACTCCTACCATAATATTATATTATTGTTTTATTCTAAACTATATGAATATATGAAGATATTCGATGTCTTTATGACGATATGATTCAGAATTAATGAAAACATTCGTTACAAGATACCATTTTTATGAAAAACTTTAAAAAACAAGAAATAGGAGCGAAAACTATTTCGAAAATGTTAGCCTTCCCTCTGAACTTTTATACTGTTATACTTTTATCAGAAACGTGAGTAGTAATGTATGAAAATAATTCGAATTTTAGAAGAACATCCCAAGTAATGACATTGCCATTATTATTGGATCGTCAATGCTGTAAGTTATTTAATATACAAGCAAGTAAATATAATCACTTAACTGCAGATTTCTCTTCCTATAGCTATTTCAAAACCGATAACATTTACTAACAATAAAAATACTATTTTAATGCACTTTTAAAAAATATTTTATGTGAAAATAGACTGTAACTTCTATCATTAACTGGTGTATCGTTTATTGTGGTATTAGACTGAAGACTACTATTTCATATACTTTTCAAGTTATATCCTTACTTCCATCACTTCAAGTTATATCCTCTTTTCATAATTTCACTGTTTGTTATGATAAACAAAGCAAAATTTTGCAGAATGATCAAATGAAAGAGAAAAACATAATATAATAAATAATATGTGGTTTAAAAAATGTTTTCTGTCTTGGTTTCGAGTACCCTGTATATATCTGGTATTTCTAAACTACTTTCTTGTAAAAAACGATACAGTAACTCAGTAAATCTTCAGTATGAATAACGATGAAACAGTTAGGAGAGAAGGTCACTATACAGGTTAAAACATTTTATCATGCAAAAAATTCTTAATTCTAAGCTTAATATGATTATCACGACAAATTATTTTAATCCTGCTAGCGTATATTCTAAAGCGTGAAGTCGAATTTAAATTCTAATTCCTAAGCTATATATGTATGGCAAACCGTGAAGCACTATAATGCACTTAATTAAAAAGTAAACTTTGACGAGTGTTATCTAATTCGATAATAATTGTTTTAAAACGCTATAGTTTTTAATGCATATTCTTTCTAATTTACATAAATTAGTGGTAGCATAACAATCGTACTCAAATGGATACATGTAGATATACAAGGTGAAATAAATGAAAGTTCAATGTTTTTCTAATTTATAAAATGCAAACGTTGTAATTACCAAATTACAATTTATTAGGTGCACTTAATGAATAAAAAAGAAAATATTTTAGGTAAATCGAAAGATTATTTTGATGAATCATCATATGCTTTAAAATCGATCTAAATTAATTTTTTGCTTAAAGATTTCATGGAAAATAATGAAAAACGCCTTTTAATGGAAACAACAGTTTACGGATATTTATATCTACGTTTTTGAAAAATTAATTCCTATATCTTTATTGATTGATATGCATACCAATATTTCGATCGTAATATAACACAGATTCGTATACCTTTAACTGGAATAAATTAACTCGTATAAAAAAGTAGTCTTCATCTCGTTGTATTCCTCTCCATACGACTATTCAAAGTGTGTATCACTTGACGTACCCTCAAATTGGAAAAAAGTTGGGGCGGTTACATCCCCCAGGGTGAAGGTAACTAAAGGTAGTTACATCCTAAATTTGGGTAACCAAAGTAAAATTAACCTATTCAGTAATTGTTATTGAAATCCTTTTTCCTTGAATCTTCTGAATATTATATACAGTGTGTCCATAAAGTAATTCCCGATTTAATTATTATTTTAAGATTTTAAAATCCTGAAATATTTATATTTTGCCAAAAAAAATTTTTAAATTTCCAATATATGTACATACAAGGCAATTCATACTAGTGTAATGGCGTCATTAACATTCTCTTGGAACACGCTATAGATTTTTAGGTTCTGGATATTTCTTGAAGATAAATGTAAAGAATGTCGGCATAGTAGAGACAAACTAAAATCCTGAGTACCTCCAGTAATACAAAATATTTAAAAAAAAAGTACAAGAACTATATAAAATATTATGTGATACAGCGGTAACATTAACTTTGGTAAAAAATAAATCATTAGTGTAAGTGCTTTTATTAATGAATTAACAGAAGACAATTTCGCAAAAGTAATAAATTATGTATCTCATAATCATAAATCAGCGTGCAAATACTCTTGCGTTTACAGAAAATGTAAAACTATATTCAAAGAATTTTTTTGTCAGTTTAAATGTCCATTGATTTGATAAATGCACTTGAATTATCACACAAAATTACCATGAAAAGTGGAAATTTAGGCGGGTATTAAAGGAAATTCAATTATTATACCTTGGTTCTTATGTATCTAATATATTTGAATTATGAACAAAATACTTTATCTTTGTTTTGACGCGTATTTTTCTTGAGATTCTGTTTTCTAACACTCGGGATCGTACAATTTAACAAACAGAATCATGTTATATGGTCACCAAATCTTTTTATGCTAGATATTTTTGCAAGGATATCTAAGATTAAGTGTTTACATTAACACTACTGATAATTTATTTAAATTAAGAGAATAGAAGTAATTCACATAAGAAATTAAAAATATCACAACACACCAGAAAGTCAACACACCAAAATATATTAGAAATTATTTTATGTATTACTACCAGCTTGTTAATATTTTTTTTTAAATATCCATAAATATATTTCTAGTACTCTATCAACATGTTTGAGCTCTATCTAAACTATTTATTTAGCTACAAATTAATGTATGTGTTACTTTAGGGAGGCATTATATATAAAACATAAATATTCACCAATGTGAATGTATATATACATTTATATATATACTACAAATACATATATGTAGTATATATTTATACTACCATCGATATATTTATAAATTTCATTTCTATGTAGAAACTACTTTCATTGGCACTTCCAAAAAATCTGATGACTTGCTCCTTAGATTTAAGGATTCTCAGAAGTGCACGTTTTATTGATATTTATTGATAAAATAAACCTACGATAGGTTTATGTAATTTTTCTGTGAAAATTTCTCAACAACTAAAGTAATCTGCGTTTTATCTAGGAACATTTAGAAATTGGAAATTAATTGATTTACTGACTTATAGAGAATTTTTGTCTATCATATTAATGATCTATGACATTAATAAGAAACAGTGGCGATATCAGTTCAATAGTTTTCAATTGAAAATGTCATTGGATTGTATAAGTTGTATTCTGCATTTTACTTAATTTCTACTTAATAAATACTCGTAATTTGTATGTATGCTGTAACTGACACTGAATTTAAGGTTATAAATTGGTTGTTTTCTCTTTAGAAGACGCGACTAGAATTATATTCAAGCCTTACTTTTTAAATCTTCAACGAGATGAAAATAACTGAAAATATTTTTATGCGTGCGTCGTACGACCTCTAAATTTTCCAAATTATAAAATAACCGACTGCGAAATTTTTGTACAATATGTACATTTGGTGACAACATTTCGAAATAAGAGGAAGACAGTTTATTAGACGAATAAACGAAACTTTGGAAGATGTTCGCGAACTTTTAACTACTAGGCGAACTGAATCTAAAAATCACATCGTTTCATACATAGAGAGGTAAAAGAAGTACATTTACATCCACATAGTCACCGTAGATAGTGCTAGTAATTTTTTTTAAGTTTACACAAACAGAAATTGACGACCTCCTTCCCCTAAAGTTACACATAAAGACAAGGAGAAATAGATAATCAGATGCTGACACTCCCAATAGTGTCAGCAGTCAGGTTAATTGCCAGGCAATTGACCTGAATGGCCATTGTATTCTTCTAATTATCTCATGACTTTAAGAAACAAAAGAGCTATCACTCAATAATAATTTAAATAATGATGGCTTTTCGGATGAAACATCTTTTACTGGTAAAGTATGATTTAATCTTATTGTTAATGGTTGTGTACATTCACACAACTGTCGTAACCCAGTCTGCAGAGAATCCTCACGTTTTAAGAACATTTTCCAGATTATTGGGGTTGAAGTTTGGTTTTCAACAATGGATAGCTATATCATGCCATGGCATAATTACGATTTTTTCTGATAATGCCATAAATGATGAGAGAATTCAACAGATATTCTATAATATTTCATAAAATATACATGCCGATGAAGCGCAAACACAATTTTTTATCAACAAAATAGTGCAATAGCTAACACCTGTAGTGTTAGCTATTAGCCAGCCTTACAATGTGTGCATAAATTTTATGATAGCCTAATAATTAGCTGTAATCTGTAACCTCCATGATCACCAGATCTGATAACACTAGATTTTTATTTGTTTGGAACAATATTTCTAACAAAATAAAAAATATTGCAGTAACTTAATTACGTAATGTTTTGAATGATTTATAGGAATGGACTCTGTTTATTAAATGAGCAAAATATTTTACGCATTTACAGGCTTAATTTGAAGCTTACTTTAGTATATTTTAATTAAATAACAATGTCGTCTAACATCGAGTTTAAGATAATACACTGTTTATATAAAACGACAATGTTTAATAATCTATATTCGCATTATTGTTATCTGTATTTATTTTAGTATTTGTAAGATTTTGGAAAGAACTGCGATAATTATCTGCAACAATTAAAAACCAGTTTGTTTTTAAAGTTATATAAATATAATCCTCAGCTGGAGTATGGGCTTACTTCAAATAAGAAACAATGCTAGTTCTTAAATCAGCCTGGTGCAACGTTTATAAATGAACGTTTACTTCCAAGTCAAATCTCCAAATCAATATTTTGTAATATTGATTTATTACCTTGTGATAATGTACTCCTTGTTTAATCGCATTTATAAAATTATTAATTTATCAATCGGTATGAGGAACGATATATTAATGTTAATGCGTACGTCAACGATTTTAGATTACATTTAAAAAAAAACTACCATAAAAATATAAATAATTTAAAAACCGTTAAACGTTGGGTACATATTTGGAAATCCTTTTGTTTGCCCTAATATTACATAAAAAGTAAAATAAATATTTGAACTAATTATGTACACAAATTAAAACTCACCCAGTTTTACGATTTTACGTACGCAAGCATATGCAGCTAAATAATGCAATTATGCAAGTTACATACTTATTTCTCATGCTTTAATTCAGGTATATGCTCTATTAATAAAAAACAACGAAAAAGTACTGCTAGCTCGTTAAAGTGTGTTTGGAATTAAATTTTTATCTCAATGGCGTTTCAAATTAGCTAGCTAATTTATTTTTATGAAACGTAATTTCATCATCATGTAACGTAATGAGCGTTATTATTAGAATATACCATATATAGAAGTATTTTATGATTATATTGCAAATTTCAGGTGCACCTGTAGTCACCATAAAATGATTATCCCACTAAATGAATTACACCAAAACGTTAAACATATCTAGGATTTATTAGCTATAGGATATTGTACATACAGGGTGTCCCCAAATAAAGCTTACATAGTTCAAGAAGTGATTCTAGAGCTAGAGCTAAAAGAAGTTTCTATCAACATTACTCAGGAAAGGCTTCTTAAATAGGGACTTTCAAATAGGATGAACTTCCAAGATGAATATTTCCGGATTATTTTTTACATTATTGTAAATATATAGTTAAGATTTGGCATTTTATAATTTTCATGTGCATGAAATTGTTTTGTTGGACCAGAGGCGTAGATAATAGAATAATCGTGGAATGCCCCTATTTTATTTCTTTTTTTCTCGGTTTTCAGCCAATTTTTTTCATTTCCTACTAAAGGGGTATTTCCATAAAAAACCGGTTTTTGTAATGTGATGCACCCTCCATTTTTTTCCGTTTATCAAAATTATGCAGTACCAAATCTTAATTTTGTATTAGAAACGGTATGGGAAATAATTTGTAAAAACTCACCTTGGAAATCCGATTATAAAACACCTATGGTCTCCCTTTAGAGGCATTTCCAAACCTTCTATTTTTTGTTATCCCAGTTTATTCCAATCTATTCTAGTCAGGCATATATTAGTTGACATGCAGTGGGGAGCCCATTGGCTTTCTCCTTTGAATGTAATTACATGATTACTGTTTAACTACTTGGTTTATAAACTAATGTGTGCTGGATGCTTATAAACTAATTTAAAATCTAGTAAAATCTAGTTGGTAACTCTTCCGGATTATAACGTTTGAGTCTACTGTCACCAGTAAGTCTTCTACGAAGTTGCATCTCCATCCAATTTGGATGGGCACTTAGTCTTTGTAAGTATTCCTCACTATGTGTTTTAAAAATACTTTTGTAAATAAGGAATTTATTGCTCAGCGTATATTGTGATTTTTTTCCAGTAGGCCAATAAATTAAAAAAAAAACCTGATTTTATAAAGTTACCCCGTCAGTTCAAAGTAACTCCGCTTTACGGTATGTTTCTTTAGAAGATTATTAATTCTTGTTTTGATAGCCCCTCAATATTCGAACAGATTAAGTTAAATGTATTCAGAACCACATGGCGATCTCCAAGCACATTTTATTTCCAAACGCCTCGTACAAATTTAATTTATATAAATGTATCGTTTATGTTGGGTAGTTATACTGTAAATAAATAAACAGAATCATAAAACTTCCGACAATTAATAGTTCTTGTCCTCACACTTAAATATTTTTAGTAAAATACAGTCCCTTACATAGTTCAGCTCCGGAATATGAATAAACTGTATAAAACTAGAAAGAAAGGGTTTCTCGTTATATCACTTATATAATGCAATGCTGCCATAAATACAAACCCATAATCTTCCATTCGTTAACAGTTATAAAGTTCATGCGTGAAAAAATGTGACTCGCTTGAAATCATCAAGAACTTGAGAACAATCCCCAGCACTATGACTTCGTGAAAGTAAATATGATGTAAATTCTAAAATTACTTTTAGAATATCATGATCCACATTTTATATTGTTCTCACTACATTGGTTTATTATACTTTTATATTGATTGAAAACAACTATCTTTCTTTACTTACAATTTGTATAATATCTATCACATTACCTCTTTAATAAAAGAGTCTCAAAAGGTTGTTAATTATCTGAGAACATAATGAGACAAGGTCAGTGATATTTTTTATTGTATCATAACCCCCTATGTTCAAGATTACAGCTACTTGTTTACAATAATTATTTAAAATATTTACAAAAATTAATTAAACCAAAACCTTGTTATCTATAATAATGGCTTTATTAAAATACATATAGTACCGTAGCTTTCAATAGCACCTGAACTTTTTACACCGACTTCATTTTACGTAAATTTGAACGGAATCAGAAAATTTTACTTAATTATTCCAAACTAAGTTTCCTGTTTTTATTTGTTATTAACTTTTATCTGTTTTCATCGTTTGGTCCATTTAACAATGCTATAATTTATGAGAAAAATAATGTAAGTACATGGAATGTAATGTGTTGACTAAATATTTACCTACTAAATAATAAAGACAAATATCATATAAGCAAACTTGCATAATACGAATCAATGCCAAATGAGATCGAAATTATATCTGACCTTGATCTTGTCAACTGACTTATTAACCGTACAGGTGATTATGGAATTCAAAACAAAATATTAGTTAATGTTAAAAATTCAAGCAAAACGTGTAAAATATTTTATAGGTACCTCAGAGCAATAAACGTTTATTTATTTTAATTAATTTTATCAGACTTAAAGATACGAGAATGATTTTTTAATGACTTTACGGCAAATTTTATGGCATATGATGAAATACTACACACACATATATTTGCATAGTTGTAAAATTGTCACTTAGTTAATAATATTCCGTTTCCGTTATTGATGGGATAAACTCTGATTGTGCTAGTATACTGCCGATTTCAGAGAGACGTAGATATGTAGACAATGTTTGTAAATAATTCCTTCTTGAGTGAGGTGAAAGCAGTAAGAGATAGAAATTAGATAAGGGTTAAAATAGAGTATAATGAAAACTTGATATACGAATACTGATATTTATTACTGATACTGAAATGTGAAGTTCTTAAGAACTAGACAGAAATTTAAAATATATATACATAGCTATCTATTGCATGTAATTTATCTGAAATGTCGATATAAATAAAGCAAATGAACTGATTTTGAATTAAAATTTGGTGTTAATTTAAGTTTTAAGTATTGTTTTAAAGATATCACAATACCATACATTTTTACATTTAGGTACTGCAAACATTAGATCTGTTGATATAATATTTGTAGAAAGTTTCTATAAAGGTTGAAGCAGGACGATTACTACTTACCGGTTCTCTGCAAATAAATCTCAAACTTTTGAGGTATATTGATATTGGTATATTAAATTTAGAATATGAAATTATACAATTAAAAAAATTACAACAATGAGGTTGAATATATTGCTGAGATGATAAAAGGGCAATTTATTCCATTTGGATATTTTCAAATTTCAAATACAACTTAACATTTTCATTCTAAATATGTCCATATGATCCATGAAATCGTCGACAGGCAATCAATTATGTATTCGTTCCTCTATTTAAAAAAGTCATAATTCACAAATAACTTGTATGATTATGAATTTTTGCAACAGTTGTAAAATATTTTTAGAAAATTTCAACATTGTGGAATGTATCATCAACAATGACTCGTGAACGTTTTGTATGAAACATGTCCCGCATGATAGTACGATCATCATGGTCAGTGGCGGCTCGTGATAAATGAAACGGATGTTCTGCACAGGGCCGATCCTAGGGTATTGGCCACCCGCGTGCAAATTTCAAACGTATCCAAACTACTGGCGCCGGTAAGAGCCGCAAAAAAATTGCAAAATTTTGAAAATTTTCAAAGTCACGCGTTTTCCTGATACTTCAGAATTTTTATGTAAAATCTGTTTATACAAAAATATAGACTTTCACGAGAAAAATTTTTGGAATTTAATACCTTTTTGAAGAACATTCATGTTTGCCGTCATATTCTTTGGTTAAGAGAAAAGGCTTGTTAGGTGAACTTTCTATTAGAGGGTCTATAACACTTAAAATATTATAAAATAAAACTTTCCGAAAGAGTTTCAGCGTCACATTTTGTAGGTTTCAGGTATGTCCAAAAACGTTCAATCGGTTCACTATCGAGAATATATCTTAAAACTACCACTAACTGAGTTTTTGCAGATCCATCAGTTGTTTCGTCTGCCATAACTGCCAAAAATGAAGGTTTGTCAATTTCTTTAATTATTTCTTCATGACATACTTTTAATATACAGTCTAAAAGATCATTTTGTATTTCTTTAGAGGTTCCTTTAAATACTGAAGCATTTTGTAGATGCTCGCTTAAAGTTACATCAAGCTCAGCAGAAAAATTTATCAAACCACGAAATATTCCCAGGTTTTGAGAGGTTTCAGCTTCGTCATGTCCTCGCAGCACCAGTTCAAAGGCCCCACAAAACTTTATGCAGTTTATAATTTTTGACAAAACGTATCTCTTTTTTGTCACATTATCATTATGCTTTTGCACATTTATCCAATAATCTGAATCTATCTGCGCTTTAATATTAGTTGTTCCTAATAAAGCTATTTCCATTGCATTATGTAGATGGCTTTTGGAGTTGTCGTGCTTTTTTATTTTTTCAGTTAAGTGCACCAAATCTGTCACCCCTACCTCCGTCCATGCTTTATCACCGCCAAAAAGTAAACAGGGAAAACAAAATAACGCATTTTTTTTTGTTGCACCCACAAATCCAATAGGCCACATGAACTAAATTATAAACTAAATCCATTGTCACTATCACAGTATATAAATATTAATAATTAGTACAATAAATCACTACACAAATTCACAAAACAATATTTAAATTCTCAAATTAACAAGAAATACGAAATAGGTACGATTTACGTCCGCCTATTGTACGAGGAGTAGGAAGGAGTAAACATTCACTGATGTTGCCTTAGCTGGAAAAAATACAGCTCACTGACCGTGTTAATTCGCGCATTTACGAGCGCCAAGTGTGGATTGTCGCGGGAGTTGAGGGGGAGGACGGGTGTTCCGAGCCGTGCTGAGAACTACCTCGTGTGGCCCAGTTCAATGTACCGCGACGCGCTCGCGTAGAGACCCAGATAATTCATCTGGTCTACTACTCAATAGAGGACGGCGGGCAGAATGCGACTTTAACGCAATAATTTGGTTAGCTGCACCAACTAACCAAATTATTTTATTAATTAATTTTAGTAATTATTATGTCGGGAAAATATACAAATATCTAATTTTTTTGGCAATTCTGCAGCTCTGCAGCACCTATACACCAGCCGCCCCTGATCATGGTCTTATTCCTTAACCAACAAGACACCCACACACGAATCCTCTAGATTATTTTTCATCGGAAATATGAATGAAATACAGTGTATGATACTAAAACCGTTAACTCATATGGCATTGATTGATTGAATATTGCTGCTCATATGGCAGAGCGGAAATAAGTCGTGTCATTATATAGATGTTCTACACATATTATATGATGTCAATATATAAGGTATATAAATGGATATAATTCCCTTGTATGTGATGTCTAGGAATGTAATAATTAAAAATTAATATACCAAACGAGTAAGCAAATCGCAATAATATTGCGCCGCCCCCTCACTTATATCAGAGGATACCACCGGAGCATGCCTCTGGAGCCTTCGGATCCAAAAACAAAAGTTACCACGTTGTTAGCAAGGGTCGATTTATTATGTTGATTTTGTTAAAATGCCGAGATTCGAACGAAAAGCATTTCGTACATCGACCTAAAAATTTCGTGACACACACGAAAACAGCCATTTGGTAAATAGAGATATTTTATATTAAACCAAATAAAAAATAAATTAAATAGTATAAGTGATCAACTAAATTGTAAACATAATTTTCATGGAACCTAATACTAAATAATTCCTCAATCATTTCTCCGTAACTTAATATGCAGAACTATGACTATTAATATTATACATTACAAGAATGGTAATATAATAGAAAAAAATATAATTATCCACAAAATTCCTTTATGTTAAATGTTTAGTTTAGACATACGTATAAAATTTGATCGAGAGATCGATTTCTGTACATTTAATAGAAGAATCTTTTAACGCCTCAAGCTGTGGAGAAGAAGGTTCCTCATAGAGACGAGACAAATACATTTTATTGTATGAAATACGATTATAACAATAAGCGAAAGTAAGAACAAGCTCTTGACAGAAACAGCGTCAGTTGATTTATGCAATAACGCGATAAAATTGATTGTCCTCGTTAGTCACCATATATAAAAAATAATATAGTTCTACTAATTATAATACTATTTTCTAAAATAAAAAACTCTAAAGATTGCGGAACCAGCATACATCAGCGGTATTTTACGGTTGTATTCCAGGAGTGTTAACCGGAACATTTACTAGAAGTACCATTGAATCATATTTTAATTTACTTCGGTATTACTCACCATCATTTGTTATATTATTAAACAATACAGAAACATGACATGACAGTATACAACAAAAAGTGCATATATTTTTTATAAAGTAAGCCTTTGACATACCGTGAATACAATAATTATTAATAACAGCGAAGGTGATACTTAATGTTCGAGAGCATGTAACTCTGCGTGCAGCCATATACATACATTGAGTTCCGAACTTGTTAAATAATATTTTTAAATATATAATTAGGTAATTGCTAGTAAAATTACAAAAGCTGTTCTTTTTTATCGCAATCGGCATGAAAGTATTCTGCCTAAGGTCAGCAAAAAATCAAAATCAATTTTATACGAAGTATTAGTCTTCTGAAATATTTATACATCTGTTAAAATACATTCAGCATTCTCGACAGACAGAAAAATTTAAATTAAAATAATTTCATCTCAGTGAGATACAACTCGTGTCTCTTAAACGCGTATTGTGAAATTGATGGATGAGAGAGCTATTGTTCTGTACTGTATGCATTTAGAGCATATTACCAATACCGAATACAGTGTCCGTTAGACATGTATGATGTTTTTGAAATAAGTATAACAGTTCGAAGGGGAAGACTAATGTTTTCGTTGTAATCATTGGTATGTGAAGGTCAGGAAATGCCGTTTCAGTCGTCATGGGGCCGTGGATGCACGAGCATCGTATTTTTCTTTACAACAACACGTTCATAGAGTATGGTCGCTCTATTTTCGTTACGCAGCGCAGATTTAGAAACCATATCAATGTTGGAAGGCAGGGTAGTGTCCCTTACTCGGAATATGATTCTAAAGTGGGTGAATAACCTCCACACAGCTGGAGCCTTGGGACCTGAAAGACCTCCTGGACTATAGCGAATGGTGAGAACTCCCGGAAACGTGGAGAGTTCGTGCAGCAGTGAAAGCCAGTTCGCTCACATCAGCTGTATGGTATGGTCTGATAAGACAGCATGACGAATTCTGAATTTTTTATCTCCATTTCCACTCGTATAAAAGGATGGCGGTTCAGGATGGTCAGGTGGCTTCATCAAAATGTTTTTATATGGAGATTGACATTCGCAGAAACCATTCTACTGATAAAAGTGATGAGGCGCATTTGCATTTGTCGGGCGCAGTGAATAATGAAAATTTTCGATATTGGTCGGAGGAAAATCCACGTGAAATTAATCAGTGACCAGTCCCTTCTGACCAAGTTACTGTGTGGAATACAGTAGCTCGATTCGACATCATCGGTCTTTATTCTCTAGAGAAGACGGGCGCTCGATGACTGTTGATACCACGAATTTCTTATTCCTGAACTAAGAAGATGTAACATAAATATGGATGCAGTTTACTTTCAGCAATACGTGGCTACTTGTCATACTACCAGAAAGACTATGTCCTTCCTGAGGCAACATTTTCCTGAACGCCTCATTTCGCTGCAAGGCGATATCGAGTGGCCCCCATGATCACCGGACCTGTCGCCCTACGATTATTTCATGTAATGATACCTCAGAGGAAGAGTTTTCATTGAGAAATTAAGTACCCTTGCCAAACTTTCTGCTGCAATAACGAGGGAAATTGAAGTTATTCCAGCCAACGTATTACGGCGGTGCCTAGACAATTTTTCTACTCGTTTACGTTAGTGCTTTCAAAAAGATGGTCGTCACTTTATTTTTCGACATTATTTTTCGCTCGTAATTTTTGGTTTCTAATGTTATTCATCTGATAACAAAATGGTATATTGTAACGAATATTTTTAAACAATAACAAATTACTTATTACTGATTTTTTTAAATCGTCATATATCTTTGCCGAACTCTGTACAAACAGTGATATGTTTCAAAGTGCAGAATCTCCTTAACCAAATTACCAACATACGCGTATATGGTGTAGCTCGTATAATTCAATCTCTTATTCCTCTTTCTCTTAGCAGAATCTGCAATCTGATGTTCAAGATACATCTCCCATTGATGTTCAAGATACTTCAAGATACTTCATATATATGTACCATATTTAATCAGAAGATCCACCATCAACCTTTTATTTTGACACAATAGTCTGTGACTATAGTAAATTCGAATGCTAGCCAATCGTTGGTGTAGAAAATGTTTGTTTTCTTATACACGTGGGGTAATATGTAACCATGTTACTACCATGTGCTTGTTCAGAAAAAATTACAACAGTCATACACTTTAATTTTAGATGTACATTTTCGGAGTACTTCTCTCTGACTCAGTTTAATCACCCAGTCACTTTAGCTTTCGGTTTCGCAATTCAATATCAGGGAAAAAATTCCATTGACTATTATTTTCCTCCCTTTCTTCTTTCCATGGATAATATTATTAATATTAATTTTACTGAACTAAAAAACCTATTTTCCAGCGTGAAATTTGTATATTTTCTTAATAAAAATATTTTGGGTTTTTATATGAATTATAATTCGAATTTGCTGTTGCATCTATCGGTGTTGTTGTATCTTTGTGGTGGTATGTTGTATCAACTCCATTACGCCAGTATTGACTTTGAATATTTTTACATCGAATTTTTGAACTCATTATACTAATGTATCGATTTGTTACATCCAGCAAAGGTATTCTGCCCTTGTACTGTGTATATACTCGTAACTTTAGATATTCTGCTCTGCCTATCTAATCTATGCACCACTTAAATTTATAATTCCAGTCTTTTATAAGATATATAATACGCTACATTGTACCAAAAGACAGTGAAAGAAACCTCATAACGGATATGCTATAAAATTTATAAGAACCCATTGGTCAGATCTTGCAGCACTGCGAAATCGAAGAAATCTAGTAATTCAAACACATAATACCCTACATAAGAAATAGTTAATTACCTTCTTTCCATGCTTGTTTTCAATCTCATTCGCTTAAATTTGGGTTTTACGTTTCTAAATGCCCTTATAATCACTGTTCCTATCTATCCTCATCTTTCATAATAATGTAGATAATTCACGAGTCTTCAGTTACACCACTATCTCTCCCAGCCCACCGATAAAATAAAGGAAATGTCAGGACTGAAATTATGGTAAACTACCCTTTATCAAAAATATGTCAATCAACTTCAATTTATGGGGCCATTACACCTCCATTTAACTAGATCATACAAAAATTGCAAAGTTAATTTCTTATTTCCCTTATCTATTAAAAATATTACAAAACCACTGTAAGAGTCCACTCCGTAGCTAACATACGAATATATAGAGAAAATAATTTATTTCTGGCAATAAAGAGCATTTATTTGACCTTCACTTCTTCTACAGTGATGCGAAGTCGATTCACATCAATTTTACCAACAGGAAATACGACTATATAAGACAAGTGATAGTCAACCAGCAAATAATCCCGCATGCGAGCGA
This sequence comes from Rosalia funebris, assembly GCA_037954035.1. Taxonomy (NCBI): domain Eukaryota; kingdom Metazoa; phylum Arthropoda; class Insecta; order Coleoptera; family Cerambycidae; genus Rosalia; species Rosalia funebris. The sequence goes on along the minus strand of JAZFAV010000026.1, from coordinate 19,702,225 downwards.
AAGCAAAGTATATAGTATGACTCTAGATCAGCACCCTGACACTGCGGTATTTCACTGGTAAATTACTGTACAAGGGGCGCTAGTTGTCTTGCAGTGTGAAATTGCAGGTAAATTTAAACATAAATGTTTTTAAATTTTAATATATACGTAACGGATGATGTAAAATTAATAACAGAATGAATTTATAGGAAAATTATCTGAGCCACAATGTATTATGTAACGCTTATTATTGTTTACCGTATAGATGAAATTGAATTAGGTTAATTTGCAATTACAAAAAAATATGTTTTCGTGTGTTCCTGCAATAATTTTTTTATTTACACGGAATATGTACACATACGTATATAATCTGTCTGAAAAGTACTTAAACTTATTCTATGAACATTTCTCTTACAAATAAGAGAAATCATTTCAAAATATTAATTCACAGAGGCGAATAATATAAATTTGTAGTACATACTACAAATTATAATATTGTAAATTGGGAGTAATCAAAGTATCGTTAAAGAGAAAATGAAGTTATCTATTTCACTGCACTTTACCGAAAACAGAACACGCCACACTATTGTAAATTTTTAACACACTTGTGTACAACTGTGGATAATAATTTGACATGGTTCGTATTTTTAGTGTAAATTATCTGTTCCAGTGTATTGCGAAATGATTATAGACAGAAAGCTTCATTCTCCCTTTAAGTGAAGTTATAATTAAGATTTACACAATCGAGCAAGTTTGTTATTTTCGTAATTGCATGCGGGCACTATGCAACTTACGACGACGCATTTTCTTTTTTACTTTCGGCGTATCCTCCATTTTACACTATTATATTTATATACTGCAGCGGTCGTTGTACACGTAATTGCAAGCTCGCACCACGTACCATATAGGCAGTGCCAGCCCCCTGCTCTAGATGCACAGTTACAATGGAAAACACAGGTGAAAAAGAAACACATGTGAGCAATCAAACTCAGCCGAATGTATTGGCTCCTCAGCTGTCGGGAGTTGTCAATATACAAGTAACTGCTTCTCTACAAACAAATCCTGAATCACGTCTGGACTTATGGTATCCAACTCTAAGGATGCAGTAAGAAACCTAACATCAAAGTTATTCAGACGTTTCAGAACAAAGTCCTTTGTAGCATCGTAAATGCACCATAATATATCCGCAATGAATACATCCATCGCGACCTGAACATGGCTATGGTTAAAGATGAAATCAAGAAGTTTGCAGAAAAACATCAGAAAGGACTAGAAAACCACGAAAATGTCGAAGTAATATCGCTGTTCGAAGACTAAAGAGACCAAAAGCGCGAAGTAACAGTGAAGGTGCCTGAAGTGTATGTCTATCACACGGCCATAGTAACTAATGTCATGTGGAGTGTGTCGCTTGTCGCTCAAATACTCAATAGATAAGTCTAGATATTAGGAAAGACTGTTATATATTTTGAATTTAATTACAGTGATCAACGGCCTTGAGGTGTTTTTCTAAAAAAAACTTGCTGTACATAAATTACAGCTATACATTTTACATTATGTTTGATACTCTAAATACTAATTTGGATTTACTGTACACATGTCTTATATATTAAAATAATTAATGATTTTAATAAAATGATTATTATAATAAGTGCCTGAATATCCACTACATAGTATTGAGTATCTATGAAATAATGGAAATACATTATAATGAACAGCGTTTTATATTGCGTTAAGATAAGTTAGCTGAACATCAATATACTTAATCACGACAATGCAGGAATTATAATTTTATAAAAGATATAGAATGATAGGAGGTAATATTATAGTCTTCTTGTTTTTGTAATAGATAAATATTACCGACTACATATATATTTTATCTGTTTTTAATACAATTATGAAAAAATAAACATACTGCTTCAAGTTCCGTTGGTAGAATATAATTTAGGAAAGGAAAATATAATAAAACGTATTTCATTAAAAGTTTTCTCTATTTATTTTTTATGAAACACATAGTTGAACTGAAATCGATGCATGATGTTAATGTCGGCAAATGGTAACTCTTGATTTATTTAACGGCCATTTAAATATTTTGTTTAATTTTATTTCAAATATATATGTCTACTATATATAATAAGTGTGTTTCTTATCTAACGTATCCTTTGAGACTCGACTGCATGACATACTGTCCGTTTCAAACAGTACCAGTGCAAACACTTTAAAATCTCATGTCTAATTAATTGGTATGAGCTATATGAATCTGGTTTAAACATATTGAGATATATTTTTTAGATAACCCAATATAAGGAGAGACGCTTGTGTCTTATATGTTATTAGAGAACATATAAGTTGTAAGTTATTGCTGTTTAATTTATTTATGTTATATTTATTGTTAATAAATATTTAATTTAATATTTACAACAATCAGAATTTGCTAATATATTAAAAGTTATTATTATCAGTAAATAAAACGTAGCTATTTAAAAGGGGATTATAATGGTTCCGCTATACCGGGTGTAACAGGATCAAGGTATGCCCCCCTTTTCTCCTTTAGTTTTGAAGATAATTGATTGAAATTTGGGATATCCTATACACATAATAAGCGACACTTTCTCACCTACAACTGATTTTTCTTTCACTTCGGGTTTCGCCGGAAGTGACACTAACATTCGAATTTTAAATATAATGCCCTGTATGTTCTTGCATTTTTGAATTCTGCATAATTTTATGAATCCAACGACCAAATAAGTGACATTTCAAAAGTCAACATTTTTTATAATCTAATTTTTAGTTTTCCATTTAAGTGTGCCATGATGGTTCCGATTTATTTTAAATGACTCGTGTAATGCTACAAAAATCGAAATCCCGTCAAAAATACTAAATCACGTGATTTATGAACAAATAAAGTTCATCAAAATTGTTTTTGGGGCAAAGCTCAATTTTTTCAAATGGAACCATATTGGTACCGTGGTACCATTTATTAGTACTGTTAATAAGGAATTGATTCATATGTCGTATTAAAATGTGCAATAAATACAAATAAAATTACAGCTAAAAGAAAATTTTAGTATTTTCTTATTTTCTTCATAATATATAGGGTATTCCTTTTAAAAGTCGAAAGTTAGTGTCACTTCCGGCGAAACCGGAAGTGAAAGAAAAATCAGTTGTATGTCAAAAGTGCCGCTTATTATGTGTATAGGATATCCCAAATTTCAGTCAATTATCTTCAAAACTAAAGGAGAAGAGGGGGGTATACCATGATCCTGTTACACCGGATATACTAAATCAACATTTATTTTTCGTTTATGAATTTATTCTCTCGGTGTTCCATAAAAACTCTTATTGCCATAAAATCTATACAATATATATAATATTATAAATTTGTATACATAGGCAATGTATACAAATCTGTAAGCATATTTTATATTCTATTAAATTTTAACATAACTATTCCCAAAACAAAGACCTAATTATTTGTTATATATTATCCCTAAGAAGAGTGAGGTAATATTTTATTCGCAATCTTTTGTATGCACATCGCAGATCTGTGTTAATCTTCACTCATGATTTACCATATAATAAAAATCTATTTTTAAAACAGTTTTTCTAAAGATATTAATCATTTTATTATTTTGGCTAATAAAGATCTTTTCCTAAGAATTCAGATCCCAGATAATCCTCCACAGTAAATTTCATGCACATACAATTAGAATATCCGTTCATCAGTCTTTCCTTTGCGTGTACTACTTGAGACGTACACGATAAAAAATTATCCGGAATTTTAAACCATTAAGATCCTTATATTACTTATGAATTATACATGATTTGAATATATATTGCATAAATGTCATGGTATTATATGAATAAACTAGAGACATTTACTTGATCTCTTGAGGTTTCGTTATGCCAATTTTTTCCATAAAAGTCAATTCTTTCCAGTTACAATAAAAGATGTTTGGAAATCTTATACTAACTGTTATGAACTACTCTTTACATATTATAAAAGGAGGCTAAATAATATATAAAGGATATAATTGTATGCTATATTACATATATACATTGAGTCCGTAAATGTTGGAGCAAATTTGATGAAATAATTACCGGGCAAGTAGGAAAAAATGCCTCGATGGGTCGATTTCATTTTTCGAATGTTTTTTTTTGTTATAAAGGGTGTCTCAGTTGGAACTATAGGATTTTAATTGAGTGCCATTTGTGTTGTGTCAAAGATAGGCCGTCAATATTTAACGACTGTCATCTACAACATGCCACCATGCGACGTCAACATGGCGGCATGTTGACAACTTATAGTTTGGGTACAACTGTTCTATAAAAATAAGCGATCGTTTACAGTTGAATTTAGAAAAATTCGCACAAAATTAGGACAAACTGAAGCGCCAGAGTTATCAGTTCGTAAATTAATCAAGAAATTCGAAGAGACGGGTTCGCTTATTTATAAGACTACACCAACACGTCCTCGTCGTCGTCGGTCAGATGAAAATATTGCTGCAGTGACAAAAAATGTACGGGAGTACCCAAACACATTAATTATATGTCATGCATAACAATTGAATCTGTCAAGAGCCACCACGCATCGGACGTTAAAGAAAGATCTACATCTGTCAGCATACAAAATTCAGTTGACATAACGATTAAAAATTTTAAACTATTTACAACGTCGCTGACGGTGTAAATAGTCAAAAGAAGATCATGTTGATTTTCGCAACAAAATGTTGTTCAGCGATGAAGCACATTTTCACATTGGCGGATACGTCAGCAAAAAAATCGTTATCAGTATTCTAGTGTGGAGTATGGCCTCCCATCTGGCGCGTCCCCAGGTGGTGGATAGGGGAATGTCCTAACCGGTGTTGCTGGCGGATAGGTATGAAATGAAATAATACCCGTGAACCAAAATACACAAGCAAACCGTAACCCTGAACGTAGTCTGGGGCCTAAGTCTGGGTAGAACTCACAACGCAAGACGTGGGCATGGGTTTGGGCGAACCCAGAGCAATCCGAGCTACGGGTGGGAGAGACCTACTCTCTTAAACCGGAATCCTGGCCCGCACTTCAACGACCTCTGTGTGGTACAACAGGGGAACGTTGTGTGGTTACCAGGACTGAGGAGCTTGCCTTAGTTGGCCGACCTGCGAGGAGGAAACCTTTATAACAAACCGACAGCGAAGTCGTTAAAACCTGTAGAACACCTGGCGCACCCCACAGTTATAGCCTTACTCCCAGGATGGGCGTCACCTGGGAGTGGACCTTCTGATCGTCCCATTATGGAAAATAGCATGGACTTAAAAATAATAATATAGAAACCGAACTGGAGATGAATATTGACCAAACTGACAATGAAAATGGAAAGGACAGAACTGGATCGAATGTAGCAAATGGCTCTATGTTATCGAAAAAGGAGAGAATAATGAAGGAGATTGGCTACTCACAGGGGAGACAAAGGAGCCATTCGTGGGCGTACAGTCCTCCAAGGAATAACCTTGTCCTGGACCAGACCTGGAACGAGAAGGAGGGAAGGTCCACAAAGAGAAGAAGGCAGGAGGATGCGGAAAAGATACCGGTTGGGGAATGATCTCCGGGTTGATCACAGCGCTGTGATAATAAGGAGACTAATCAAGCAAGTAGATAGATGTTCCAGAGACCTTGTACTGGTAATAATCCTAATATAAAAAGGGATATTAAGGAGATGGTGGCTAAGATGAGAAGCTTGACGAGTCAGCTCATGACCGATGAGCTGCAGGTTACGCTGCAAACATTGGGAAAGAGGGTAGATGTCGGGGTTTTTGTCACTAAAGATGTCGGAACATGAGGCCGGACATGAGAGAGGTTGGGGTAGGACCCAGCCGACCACTGACAACGGACTTTGTGACCCAAACTATAAACGAGGGAAAATGAATGGGATAGGGCGAATTAGGAGAGCCCTGGCGGAGGTTAAAACCCACGAAGATTTGGGAATGATAATTAAAGGAAGATGGCCGAAGAGAGTATACGGGAGGCTTAGGATTTTAGAAGGAAATCTTGGGCAACCAATACGGGAAGGGGATTGCAATCGTCTGCTGCAGTTGAGTGGATGACATGAAAATAGATGGAGTACCGGGACACATTACGAACAGATTTTACGACAGTACGACGAAAGGGAACCAGGCGATAGCTGTTAGAGGAGTGACGTATCTTATACGGTCAGACCGTCTAGTACGGGGGAAGAAGAGGTGGCAAATGGTAGATATGCCCTTCAGATCATGATAAAGGACTCATGGGATGAACCGGACAAATTAGAGTAATGAATACAGTCCCTCAGTAACCTTAGGGACCTATGCGAGAGATAAGGGAGGAAGAAGTTGGTTCTCCCTCCCCATAAACAAGTCGATCTGAAGACAATGAGGAAGTTAATCGAATGTCTTAATGGGGATGAGGAAGTAGAAGTGGCGATATATCCTCGGGGGAGGAGAAAAGGAAAAGGCCGCAGTTGCAGACTGTGATGCAGGAAAAGAAGACGAACGAGGGTGAGTGGACCAAGGTTGTCGGAAGGAGACAGAAAGAGAGAGAAGGGAAGGATGTGGAAGAAATGCTCAGGAGGGCTAGAACTGAAGGGATTAAACCAGCGGCAATTGTGGTAAAGAATATGGGCAAAGGCACATTCGCGGAAATGCTGGCAAGGATCAGAGGTAGAGTGGACCCCAAAGTGGTTGAGATGAATATTGCTGAAGCTGGTCTTAGAAATGCGAAGGCTGGTGAACTCTTGCTGGAAGTGAAAGGAGCTCAGAAAGCTGAAGCGCTTAAGGCTGAAATTGCTGGGAAGGTAAAGGTAAATGAAATCAAAGCATTGGAAAATGCGGAAAAGCTCGTCACCAATGACATCGATGTTGTCACAAATATAAAGGAAATAAAAGAGGTAATCAAAGTACCATCCTCGAGGTAGATCGGGGCGAAGAAGCTTCTGGAGATGGGAGAGATCAGGATAGGATGGGAAAGCTGCAGAATAGGACTGAAGCCTCAAATTCTGAGATGCTCCAGGTGCTGGAGACTGGATCCCAATGCAAAGGGCCTGATAGAAGTAACCTCTGTTTACAGTGCGGGAAGGAGGGGCACAAGGCCGTTGAGAGTTGCAACGCGGAATCATGCCCGGTATGCAGGAAGGATGGGCACAGGGCGGATACTGCCATATGCCCTGTGTACAAGGCAGGAATGGAGGTGGACAAAGGGAAAGAGGCAGGATCGTCGGCGCGTTCCGCGTCCTAAAAATAAATTTATATAGATGTCGGGCGGCCCAGATGACCCTTTTGTGGACCACTGCGAAGGAGGAGGGGGTGGACGTGGCCGTCGTCAGTGAGCCCAACGTAGCGATCACACGGGGACATGGATAGGTAACCTGTAACAGGGTAGACGCGGCCACCAGAACGGTAGAAAGGAAGTGTGGGCTGCTTGGTTTTGGGAAAGGTCCAGGGTATGCGTGGAGTAGAGTAGAGGCTGCCACCATGTGCAGCTGCTACTTTTCTCCCAATGCCCTCATCGATGATCTGCAGATCTTCCTAGACAGTCTGGAGCAACTCATCTTCCCTGTAGGCGGTAATTTTATAATTGCAGGAGATTTCAATGCCAGGGCCCTTGAATGGGGATCTGAAGGGACAGATCAAACAGGGGATATAGGGTGCTGGACTGAGCGGCAAGGATAACTCTGGCTGTAATAAACGTGAGGACGCCGCGACGCCTACTTTCGAGAGGGGAACAGCCGCGCCTACTCTGGATGTCACTTTTGTTACGGAAGGGGTTGCTGGGAGGGTCAGAGAAGAAACCCTGAGTGACCATCAAGTACATTCTGTTTGATGTGAGAGAGGATGAGGTGGAGAACACCAGTAGCGCAAGGGTCAGGAGATCGAATATGAATGGATAGGACAAGAGGGCATTCCGCGACTGCATTACAGCGCAGGTCGAGAGAGGGGTGACCTCGGACCCAGGTACCCTGACGAGGGCTATTACCCGAGCGTGTAATACCTCGATAATCAAGAGGAGAGGGACCGAGCGACGGTCTACTTGTATCTACTAGTAGACTGAGGAGATCGCCACTCAGAGGGCGAGATGCACTGCAGCTCAGAGAAAGGTCATGAGAACGAACAGAAGGAGGGGAAACAGAGCGTTTGAAGAAGAAGTGAGAGCAGTGGAGGAGGAATATAGGCATGAAAAGAAAAAATTAGGAATTTGCATAAAGGAGGAGAAAATAAGGAAATGGTAGGATCTGTGTAGGGATTTAGACAGAGATGTATGAAGTGAGGCATATAAGGTTGTTGTTAAGAGGACGGGAGGCTGTCGACAGACCTTGCCTCTGGAAACAATGAAAGATGCAGTGGATGCTCTCTTCCCAGTGAGAGAGATCGTGCGCTGGAAGCGACGGAAGGTGAAAGGAGAGATAGTCCCGTTTTTGGAGGATGAGCTGGAAAGAGCAAGGAGGAGGATAAAGACTGGGAAGGCGCCAGCACTAGATGGTATCCCGGCGGAGGCAGTGAGGGCAGTTACGGAGGATCATCCACGGATGGTCCTCAAAGTCATGAACGAGGTCCTCGGGAGCGGGGTCTTTCCGGAGAGTTGGAAGACGGGAAGACTCGTCCTGGTGAGGAAGGAGAGCAAACAGGATGGAGATGCAGCCGAGTATATACCGATATGCGTGACCGATGTGCTCAGGAGGCTGCTAGAACATCTAGCTAGGCTTCTCGATAAGATATATAGTGGAGGGCTATCAAGTAGCCAGTATTGATTTACATCTGGAAGGTCTACGGTAGACGCGGTCGCGCTCTAAAAAAACAATCGACATGTCCGAGAATTTCTGTCCTACTTACCTTCTGATGATGTTATCGAATTTATTCCAACCTTTACCAGCTCACTGTATATTTTGTGTATCAAGTAAAAAATAAGTTATTATTTTAGATGTATTGTATCTTACTAAAAATTTAATACGCCAATATGTCTCTTTTAGTTCTTATCCGTTTGAATAACGAAATTTTCTCAATATTGTTTACTTATAAATCACTGCTGTCAAAGACAAAATTACACGCCATATAAAGGACAATCCATCATAAATTCATATTACATATTCAATTAGTGATCAGTATTATTAAATATGAGACACTCAGGTTCACCCAGAAAATATAGTTTTATTTACGTTTGGAACAAGGTAAGACAGATTTACATAAAATAAAACGTGAAAAATGATAAACAAAAATAAAAAGTAAATCATTTAGATTTAATTTAGTTTTTTAACCATTTCTAAGTAAAATAACTCTTCCAATAGACTTGAAATGTTCACTCGCAACAAATTAGTCTACAAATAAGTCTACCAGGAATGTCAACACATTTATCAGATAATAAAACAAGCCTTAGGTTTGGTGATCACGAACGATGATAAATAAGGCACTAATGTTAGCCATGATATTAGTAACTTCTGGCGCAGCCTTATCTGATCTTTCGCAGATGATATATAACTTAGCGACTATTACAAGTTGCAAATAAAGGCGAAAACTTGTAAAACGTTTTATTTAATTGCTGCATTAATCTTGACCCCTAACCCAAGCATCTATAAAATATTACCCAAATTTAATATATATTTAAACGTGATATTACGAATTTTATGATCGTTTATGTTGAGATACATTCGCTGTTCATTAATTGAATTGGATTAGGTTCAAAGTAAGTGGACATCAGCCTTGGTTTTCTTGCTCCCGTTCCCTTGGAATCTCTTAAAATGAGATCTATAGCAATGTAACGACAATGGCAAAAAGTAGACTATTTGTGTTAAACTAAATATAGATATTACCTGTCGTTGAACGGAAACACACCCGCATTAAAAGGAATTAATTGCTTGTAAAAGAGTTAGTGTATGGTGCAACAATGTAGCTAATGTAAAGTGTGGATGTAGTATTTGAGACCGCACCGATACTTTCTAATCATATTCCCATGTATCCAAGATATATGTATGTATGTAATGACACAACATCAGATTGGTGCTGGTTCCGATTTTTAGGTAAAATTGAACTATCAGTTGATATCACTGAAATCATTAAATCAGGTAATATATCGTATAAATTTCTTTAGGCTTCTAATCAACCATGGCTTCATTGATTATAAAGATACGACGATTTGAATTGTAGAACAATTTGAATTACAATTTCAGAGAATAATAAACCACATCTACCACATACAACACAAAACAACAAGATTTTATGTGTCTGACTTCCGCCGCAAAATTGGTAGTAGTGGTTTCTATTAAAATATTGGGGACCCTGTGAGATATATTATATTTCAATATTACGATATTTGTCCAAATCATTGTAGACATGTAGAAGACCGCTTCATCACGAATATCTAGATCATATTGTCCATCATCCATAATTAATGCTTCTTGATCTTTCCATTGGATAAATTTTAAATTCATATAACTATTTCCCTTAATCCGAATATTTGGAGGATTTTCGAATAATACAACGAGAAAACAGTTCATTTCTGATAAGAAAAACCGTTTCGATCATCTTACATTTGTTCAACGTATACATGCTAATATGTAGCTAAAGATATAATGCATTTTAAGTTAAGTATTCATTTTTCGCTGACATGAAGCTGTCATTCATCGGTATAGGCAACACTGTGAGGAAGCTATACTATTAAATTAATTTAAGCATTTAAAATTTTAAATTATATGGATTACCTAATTTGCAGTTTTATGTCTTCATAAAACAATAAACTTGTGGTAATGTGTACTTAATTAATTTTGTAAATGAAATTTTCCACTTACATGTACTTCCTTATCTATTTTAATATAATTATAAAGAAATAATAATTGAAAATAATGGATTATGTGATTGATGGTAGTGGAATATGATTTTGGAAAGGAAAATACAGAATTTTTTTTTTATTTTGTACTTCACAGCGAAAACATGATTTAACTGAACTATTAAGTAATTATGTATTGATTTCATATATGGTAACTCTTAATTTAGTTAAGAACATTTATTTGTTGTAGATTTAGTTCATTAATAATAAATAAATTGTTCTTTCGGTGTAGATTTACTAGAAAAAGTTACTTTATTACCTCAAAACCCCTGCACGATATAGGTAGACAATTTCAATATCGTTTATTTATGGCCAAGAGATATTGAGAATAAATTTTGTACGTTTTAAAATATTATTTTTTATTTAACGAATCGGATAATCATATTAGTGCTAACGCATAAACCAACATATTCACGCAGTATGTTACTATTAAGTAATGAATCAAAGTACAAGGGTGACCTGACTGATCATTTGTTCACCATTCGTTCTCCAAATCAAATAATTAACTCTGGAATCAATGATACTTAGACCATTAAGCCATTTCGATTATCTTCCAATAACGTAATTTTTATCAATACTGTTCACATAGAGAATTTAAAAAATAATGTAATTCAATTTGCAAGGACACCTGATTAAATTAGTGGAATAATAATTGAACTGGTTAGAATTTGATAATCATAATCTAATACAGTCCTTAGAGTAAATATGTTTTACATGAGAGTAAAAATACACGAGTCAACTGTTTATTACAAAGAAACCACGACTGTTAGTTACTGACAAACTGAGCAAACTGTTACTGAAGCTGAATGATAAATTATCGTAATTTTATAAAAAATATTAATTTATAATTTAATTGGTAATAGATTGTAACAATTAAAGTATAATATAAAAACGTTACTTCTATAAAAGTATAATCCAGGTAACTATACACTTTCATATATTTAATTAATATAATATTTAAAATATAGAGAACAAAATATTTTAACTAATCAGTAATAATTTCCACAAGTTATATTGCATTCGCTAAAGCAAGAAGATTACTTCGACGAAATATATCATACGTTATATGATTTATTAATAGTGAAAGTTATACATAGAACAGGATATTTTGTATCCCGTACCCAGTATCCATTCATTGTATTGTTCATAGCATCATACTTTTCAGAAGGATTGCCAATTTAGAAATTGCACCTTCCTTATGATACATTCAAGCCATAGGATGTCTAAAAGTAAAATTCCTCTTTAAATAATAAATATTTTATTAAAAGTAAAAATTGATTTTCCGTAAGTGCTCCCGTGTAAGTGATAAATGGGAATCCGACGATTATATCCTTTACATACTTTGCGTAAAGGATTTATCTATTCCATACGCTCATTCTTTGTAAATTTTCTTGAAGTTTCTTGAAATAAATGTTTTTATAATCTCCATGTCAATATAATTAATTCAAAATTAACATCGTTTAAATAAAATATCTCAATATCAAAAACGATATTCCACTAATAAAAAATAAATTGTTTTATCCATCCTTCACTAATTTCAAATTAAATTATGTCCTGCATCATATTTTTTTCTTTTAGTAAAATATACTCCTAATATACAACCTAATGAACTGTAAATACATTTTCACGAAAGTAGTATTTTAATAATTTCTTAATGTATTCCTCTTATATCCTCAACTCCTTTATTATCAAAATTTCTATTTTCTAAAGCTATTTAGGAAATTTTAAATTAACTGTTATAGTTTCTGTGGAGAGCGTTATGACTACGTTCTTTATCGATATTATAATGACAATATATTTTTAAATAATTGTACTTGGACATAATTATACCTATTGCCAATATATTTTTCCATGTAACTTTAAAGGATTAATTCGTTACCCAAGCTGACTGCTTCAAATATACATATTACTGTTTCTCTAGAATAAAGGTTATCTTACTGATACTGGCATAATCTTATAATATTACTATATATAGTATAATGATCACTGACTTAATAATTACTGCAATTTTACTGATATATGTGCAATTTCATACAATACTATTAACTGTTCTTCGTTTACCTTACTTTTATGTGGCAAGTTGTATGATGTTCATAAGATCTATCTTACGAACCTCTCTACCGATATTCATCTTCATATAAATGAAATGTGACATGTTCGATGATGCGAAGCACGTGTAACTAACTACGCTCGACGCTCTACTAGTTATGAATAGTGTCTTCCACATATTATGTCACATCTGCAGACTACCAACCCTGTATTAACTTGTTCGCACACAAATTTCAATAGAGTCCCTGTCGAATCTACACCAAGACTTTTACCAAAACGAATTGTTGGGTAGGAAGATTTATATTGTTGACTAAGTTTTCACTTAATAGTCAATTTTATAATGCAGTCGCCCTTATATAAGTTTACGTAAAACATAGCAATTGAATTGTTTTTAGTTTAAAATTGAATATTTCTTGCTAATCTGTTGCGAATAAAAAAGGTACAGTACGTAAAGTCAACTATCATCTTTTCAGATATTAAAGACGACTATTCGAAATATATTTTTACTCGAATACAAAATACGATCTTTCTCAAACTGTTAAAGTTAGTGTATTGAGTATACAGAGTATACTCTGTATACTCAATATACAAGTTATTACAGATAAATTCAAAAAAAATGTTCAAGATTATTTAAAATGAAAACTCATTATATTACAATCGTCATTCAGATATTACAGTAATAATAAAACTCATCCTATTATAATCAGCACTCACACATTATAGGGATAACATCCTATATTCCTCCTGTTCGAAAAAAAATTGGGCTTACGACGATTTTTAAAACAGAAAAAAGTTTTCCTAATAGGGATTAATTGTTGGTAATATTAACGGTTATCTTCCACGATATTTGAGTTATGACAATTCTTAACTAATAACTGTCTTTCGGTTATTAATAATGTTTATAGTTAGCTGTTGATAATTAGCATAATTATTAACAATGGTGAACATTCAAGTTTCTACTTAAATACTATAGAATATAAATTCCCAACTTAAATTAACGAGATTCAAAATGGGTAGAATTCAAACTTATAGGGAGTAGTCGCCAGCCCCTTTGCAGTGATTGTTTATTTCTATATTGTTGAACATTCATTAATCCACTAGGTAATTTTGTTTGACCGTATACAAATGTTTTATTAACATAAAATATTATAGGGATTGATAATATACTATAAAATACGTTTTCTCTCTTTCGAATGCGACTATTACAGAAAATATATAAGAATGAAATACGAAAATAGCAAATTATAAAATTTATAACATTATATAAAACCACAATAGATGTTCAAGAAGAAAATTTACATACATAGGCCATAAATCATATAAAGTTTACATAAATATACGAAAATATAAAAAACTATTTTTGGGATGGGACGTGAGACGGGAAGTAATAGATTTATATCAAAAACAGAGCTTCCGGATCCCTAGTAATTAAAAAATGTTATAAAAAAAACTGATTTGGACAAAATTTCGAGGACGTTTACAACCAGTTAGCTGGCTTTTCTTCTAAAATATGGTTACTAATATACATTGACATGTTGATTAACCACACAACCTTTCTTTGTAAATATTAATTTTAATAATTTATATCATTGATTTCCTAAACTCTCTTGCCAATAAACTGCCTTATCATTTTAAAGACTAAGTTACCTTGAATTATCATTATGTCTAGGATACATCAGAACATCTTCTCTAATGACGCCATGGGCCTATGTATAATCAAATAATCATAGTATGTATTCCTCGTATCTAGCGTCATAATATCATCTAATGCAAAAACATAAGTGAATATGATATGTGATTTGGAATTAACGTTTTACGTGAATTCTTTGAAAATAATGATGTTTGAATAATCTATATAGTGAATACATCAAACCCTGCCTCTCTAAATTCACCTTGAAGAAAGATTATCTATACTTAATATGTAAGGTGTTCAAAAGAAAAGAAGTATCCATAACATCATAACATCAAATATAGCAAGAGAGCTAATCAGTAGCTTGCTGCATACAATTATATATAATTCTGGCACTTACAACTTTATATTTACTTTTTCTTTTACCTAACACAAAAACAAATTTTAAAATATGTACATTATATCTTATATAATTATATATTTGTATATGTATATATAATAAAATATTTTATAATTTCTTCCTATGTTCTCGAAGAAACTAAGCCCGCTTCTAAAATTATACTTTCATATAAATTAAACAGAGACATTAGCTGTAATGTATTACTAAGGCTTTTTTCGTTCTCATCGAACCCTTATTTGAGTTTAATGACCCATTTATGGGACGTCACTTTTAAGGTTGTGAGTTTTGTTTGTCCATCTACCTGTCACAGAGTCTTTCAACACAGATTGAAATTAGAATCGAAAATAGATTCACGAACAATGTTGAAATATAATTCAATTAAATAAATGCTTTGAAACTCCAAATTAGCTATAAAACAAAGAATTCATCTAAATATCATGCGCTCCTACGATATTTATGAAAGAAATAAATTCGACAAAATCCTCTTTTTGTGAAGATTTTTCAAACCCATCAATTTCTAATTTTTATGGAGATTTCTTTAGGTATATGCCAATTTCACATCACTATCGATCATTTCCAAGGTAGTATTAATATTTTAAATGCGACACGCTATATAGTTCTAGAAATATGGATTGGATATACGTGAATATGTGGAGGTATATTACCAATAGTTTCAAAAATATTTGCAAAAAAAAGGTATACTCAGCGATACACTTTATAACTATATATTTAATAAGGAGTTGGTCTAATCAAGCAAATAGTATTACCTCAATATAAAAGCTTTAAAATTTAAATAACCTGCTTTATGACAAACAAAATTATATAAAATACTTAAAAGCCTCATTTCACTTTAAAATACTTATACAACATGAAATAGCTATAAACGATACGATACTTGTACGTAACGTTAAGAACGAAACAACTTATCATGTTCATTTCTTCTTTACAAAATAAAAAAAAAAATTTTTTTCGTACAGCTACAATGAGAATGTTTTCAAGATCCCTTTTTGTGACAAATTCATGACGCAACTACGATAATATTAACGCACAATTTTTATGGAATTCCTATTCTTCTTAATTACAACATAATCACAAATTTTAGTAGTTACTTGAAGTGGCTTTCTGATTACTATAAAAGCTTTAAAGTATTTAAATTGATATACATACAAAAGAAATTATTGAACGAGTTAGACTAAGAAATATTTTTACCAGGTCAGGTATTTCGTTTGGTAAAATTTTTACGGTATATTTTGAATCAAATCTAAAACGGTAGGAAAACGTAATTTAAGATATTTTAAAATAATTTGGAAGTTGTCAGAAATATGGAAACCATCTGTATCACTCACAGAATTATTCTTAAACCATTACTTAAACAGCTGCACAATTATTTATATACTTAATATTAAATAATTATTTTAAGTATTTTTCAAATATTTTAACGTGAGGAATATTTTTTTAACTAATATTTGAGACTGTATTACGAGATTGTACAAAACATGAGCTTTTCAACGTACTTGTATAATAATTTGAATTTTTCCTAATTCATAAATTATCATCACAGAATTATTACTCTGCCCCTATTACATGACATTTATTTATTATAATATTATAGTATAATTAATACAGAAAATTAATGCAATGTATTAATTACGAAATGTATAACAGACAGTCCTAATTCTTTAAAAAATAAATAACTCTTTTATTGTGTTAAATTTAACAAAAAAAAAACTTTATTTTGTTTTTGTTGTTATATCCGATATAGTTATTATCAACTTTTTTATATACTTTTTATATGGAAATTTATTTTTGATTAATTGTTTTTGCTGTTTCTACTACCATTCTTATTCCTCTAATTGAATTTAGAGCTAAATAGATTTTTAAACTGAACATCTCGTTTTAATACACCATATAATATTTAAAAATAAGTTAACATTACTAATAGTTATATTGGTAAAAAGTATGTCCGATATCTTATTGTACAATTATATGTGTACTTATTGTATTAAAAATGTTAATAAAGCAGTTATTTAATTATTCAATAAGTGCAAATTCAATTAGTTCCATTCAATTCAATTAAATCCAGACGTGTAAATGCCGTTAATTGGTAGGGAGGACATGATAGATTAAATGTATCAATTAAATCAATATTAAGTGAAATTTTATTAAAACAGCATTATGTTATCATAATTTAAAGTAAATATAAACTACGTGAAGTAAGCAGGTTTTTATTTTTTTAAGTATATTTTTCGTTCACTGTGCAAATTATAAAACCATATACAATTTGTTGTCTTTAAGTTATCGTGTAAATTAACTCACCATTTTTGAAAAATACTTTTTATACTTAAATTTTATATTACGACGAACTGCCAATTTTTCAGTATATCCATGATACCCAGCAAAAACCAAGATAGAGCGTAGTTTTGCATTGAAATACAATACATAAAATGCTGAGCTTTCTATAAATGTAAATATTAAACACTGAAATACTGCTCTATTATTGTTATTTAAACCTACCCTAATTATTTAAACCCATCCCAAAGAATTAAGGTCATAATAAAAGAATCCCCCGGCAATGGGATAGCCTGATTATTATCAGAATAATAAATACAAAATATCAAACAACTCAACTACAAATAATCTTGGCTGTACCTTCAACAGTTTTTACTTTCAATATTACCGTGTTACATATTAGAAAATAAATGTTTATAAAAGTATTTAAAATATAAAATTAATAGTATAAAGAAATAACCAAATTTTATATGCTTATTTTATATAGTTTTGGATTTGCTTATGCGGTGTTTGCATTAATAATAAATATTAGGTAACATATTAACTGGACTTACAACTGGTTTCAATAATGAAAACGTCGAAAATATATTTTGGTCTTAACGTATAAAATCATTTACCAATTCATTGACGTTTATAATACTTTTTATTAACCAAGATATATGAAAGCAATACATTTAATTAAATACAGTAATTACCTGATGGATTGGAAAGAAAAAAGCGTCACCAGAAGTGCGAAGCTCCCCCAACGAATTCGGCTAGGGCGCATGCTGATTACTCAGCCAAAACATTTGACCACCGGAATCACAAAACATCACTAAATCACCATTCAAGATTGAGTGAATAAATGCAATCTGATTAGACGGAACACAATTTTAACACATACTAAAACACAATAAGAGTTCGGCAGAATAAGAATTAAATATGTTTCCTCACACACCTACTTTTAAACTGTCACTATCTAAAATTTAACTGACGGTAAAACACTGCGCCGTAAATACTTTTAATTTTATTTGATATGCAATAAAGCATTGTTTGACTTGTCATTAACTCCTCTACGACAACTATAAACATACTCATAACAATTTATATTTTAATAATTAAAATAAATGCTATATTAACGATTGACATCCTTTTGTAGACTAATCAGTTTTTTTCTGGCGACGAAAGAAGAGCGAAGTGGTTTTGATTTTCGCGGGGTTTCTAATGATTTCGCGTGTGCCACGAGATGTGGATGGCCCGATACTTGGTCAGTGATGCTGTTGTTGATGTCAGTCTCACCTGCCTCACCTTACCTGAGATATCGGCCAATGGAAACACGTCGAACCCCACCAACCCCACTTTATATTATGTAGGTGATAATTATTACAACTAATGCATTATATTACATGCAGTCAATCATATCGTGCTATCGGTCTACCAGACCTGGATCGTAGTCGGAGCTCGGTAGTGTTTTATGGATTACGGTGTCATTACCTTGCATTAAGCAAATATAGTGGCGTTTTTATGGGCTCTAATTTCAACGATGTCGACTGTTGATAAGTTGATTTTCCTTATCAGATTTTGACACAGTTTGCGTACACACGTAAATCACGATTCCCCAAACACATATAAATTGGTTCTTGTTCTAGTTTCGTGAGTTAATATTATCTAAAGGTCTTGGCTATGTATTACTACGGAATCTCCCATTCTTTTTTTTATCAGCACAATTCCATCTCGGCAATTTACTCAGCCCTTTCGACGGCTATTATAGGTACCGTTACCATTTAATTAATCTTCTATATTTTACGTATCTTATGTTTCAGGCATATTGTTTGACATAAAAATATATTAATACAAAAATAATGAAAGAGTATTAAGAATAAAGAAACAGGTTTTAAATTATATACTTCGTATGACTGCTATCTTCATTGCGGTAACTTCTCTAAAATAAAATTAAAATGTACCGTGAATTGCGTTTTATTTCCATCTAGAAATGTTTTAACTTTCATTCATAGTAATTAAATGTTTAAAATTTGTTTTAAAAATTCCACCAATTATATAAAGATCTTGAGGGTCAAATGAGGACGATATTAGAAAGGTGATAGGTTAGAAATAAGGCGATAAAAAAATAGAAAGCCAGTTGTCCAAGAACATCGAAAAATTATACGTCATTCCATGCATGTTTCGCCAACCAAGATGCCATGATCAGGAAGGTGATTAAAATTGAATATTTATAATAGTCTTTACGCTATTGGATATTTAAGAGATGAAGAATACACATGCACTTTTATGACTTTCCAGTGTAGCTCTAGGTATATTAAGGAATGGTGTTCTATGTATTTTGTATGAAGGTCTGCATTATCCTCATGTAATAAGGGTACCTTATAACTATGCTGTTTTTCTTTATTATTTTCAACAATTTTAATACAATTTTGACTGATAATATTGCTGTTGAATAATGAATAATCTTTTTGTTCTTAACTTGTTCATTTGCTAATATGTAGTTCATTTATTTTATTTTTACGTTAATACGATATGGCGTTATTGAATTAAATATTTCAAATATTTTTACAGTTTCCCAATATGCGGAAACTGTTCTACTTATTATATGGAGATTTTGCAATTTATATGATATTGGATATTATTAATGAAATAGCAAGTATGAATATAAAACGTTGTATGGCTCGAAATGGATATTATTGCTCTATAAAGTTCTTTGAAAGGAAAATGCATAAGGTATATGAATTCATTTAAAAGAAGTTCATCAATATTTTTTGTCTGTAGAACAAGTTTGACCTCATGCTGATGATTGATAAGTCAATTAGGGTTCCACGTTAATATTTTAAGAGAATTATGCATTTTGTTTGGATTTAGGTATAGCTCTCTTAGTACTAAATTTCAACATTTTCAAACGCTTATCTAGAGTTAAAATAAATATTTCTTGCTTGTCTAACTTAACCAGTATCAGCTGTAGAGTTTGCTCGATATAAAGGCTTGCAGGGCCGGAACTACAATGGGGCAACCGGGGCATTGCCGCGGGGCCCCCGACGCGAGGGGGCCCCCTGGCAATGAAAAGGGAAAATGATTCAACCCCATCAGAAAATATTGAAAAACACGTGAACAAAGATTCCTAAAAATATTATTTGGAAAATAATCATAAAAAGGAATTAATTAAGGTGATAAAAGTAAGAAAATCTACAAGTACGCTAATCTGAAACTTTTTTCTTATGATTTAAGGTTTCGGCTTACGAATTTTACTCAGTTAACACTTCAACCGATTGTTTGTAATGAATAATATCTAAATATAATTATTATGGGCAAAATACAGTGATTCTTATCCTTCATTTTTTCTATATTAATACCACAAGTAATTTTTAAATGGGGCCCCTACATTTTGTTTTGCCCCGGGGCATTTTCAGCTCAAGTTCGGGCACTGAAGGCTTGACTGTTCTGCTGAAGTCTGAAGTCTTTAATGCCTGCTTCTCGTTTGACACAGCATTTGCATATGTTATTTCTGCGCTAGTTCTTTTAGTCATTGAATGGTGCTTTGTGTCAACTTGTCTTAAATATACACCTGGATGATATATATCATTTGCCCTCTTTTGAAAAAGAATTATCACATAATTCAGTTACGAAAAATATAAAAATATGCACGCGTTCCACTAAAATAATTACGTTCATTTTTATACCACGTGACCTTTGCAGGCTTTTCAGTTATATTAGAAAAATATGTACGAGTATGCAACCCTATGACTTTTGCAATTACCGTTATTCGAATAAAGAGAAAACATTTTATTTAATACATAAACATAATATTTTTTCCTTGATGATTCAGTAAAATCTTACTATTTTATGCTACCTGATAAGGAATACCAGAGGCCCAAAAATGCAAAGTAATAGTTGAAAATATTATATAATAACCATAATCACTATTGGATAGTCTTACATAATTATACATTTTCATATTAAAATTTCCATATATTTCTTCACAATGACGCCATATCGTTACGTATTTTTTACTTTTCCGCACTCCACTATAAGCGGAAAGATAATGTAATCGTGTAGAGAAAAAGTGAAAAAACAAAATTTTGTTTGGACTTATTTGTCGTTTTTCGGCCTAAAAACAAAAAAAAATGGTTTTTAAAATTTTTTTGCTGTGTGTGTGTCGTCGGTGTCGTCGTTGTCGTCGTTGTCGTCGTTGTCGTCGTTGTCGTCGTTGTCGTCGTTGTCGTCGTTGTCGTCGTTGTCGTCGTTGTCGTCGTTGTCGTCGTTGTCGTCGTTGTCGTCGTTGTCGTCGTTGTCGTCGTTGTCGTCGTTGTCGTCGTTGTCGTCGTTGTCGTTGTTGTCGTCGTTGTCATCGTTGTCGTCGTTGTCGTCAGCATTTATTCTTGTTAGCATGATAACTCAACCAAATCGTGTCGGATCGATCATATTTTGACTGATTCAGATCGGGGACGTCTCCCAGACGGCACCTATTGATTTTGAGGGAGACAGCACACACCACCCCCTCCCTTGGGTCTATTTGAGAATATTTTTTTTTGTTAGCACGATAACTCAATTAAATCGTGTCGGATCGATTGGGTTTTGTCAAATTCTGATCGGGGACGTCTCCCAGATGATACCTATTGATTTTGAGGTGGATAGAACACACCCTACCTTGTCCATGGGTCATGAGAAAGCACAATGGTGGACTATTTGAGAAATTCGTTTTGTTAATACAATAACTCAACTAAATCGTGTCGGATCAATCGGGTTTTGACTGATTCTCATCGGGAATGTCCCAAAGAGGACACTTATTGATTTTCATATGGATAAAACACACTCTACCATGTCCATGAGTCATGAGAAAGCATGATGGTAGACTATTTGGGAAATTTGTTTGTTAGCACGATCAATTAAACCGTGTCGGATCGATCGGGTTTCGACTGTTTCTGATTAGGAACGTCTACCAAACGACATCTATTGATTTTGAGGTGGATAGGACACACCCCACCCTGTTCATGAGTCATGAGAAAGCACGAGGGTGAGCTATTTGAAAAAAGTAAAACTGTCGCATAAAACACATATTCTCCATTTATGTGTTGGTTTATTTTTTCTCGGCCACTCAATTTCGAGATACGAGTTCTTCTACGTGCGGACAAGTCCATTTTAAGGTTTTAAAACTGTTTATTTTTTATATTAAATTCGTATGAATACATTTCTCTACTGGAATCTGCGTGAAACGAAAACACATTATAATAGAATAATTATCGAAGATGAAGATAATAGAAGAATTGTCAGATCGAATCATCTAATCTGGTCTAATTAACTAATCTGTTTAGAAATGAAGATACTTATGCTCTACACTAAGCTACGAAAAATTAACGAAGAGCGAGAGATTATTTTATGTTATTCATTATTGTATGTATTCCACATAAACAATGTTGTCAACAAGAATTTGAGTATGCCATCTTAGTTAATCTTAAAGACCTGCCTATGTGGAAAACGTTACATGAAACAGTCAAGGTCACAGAGAATTTTTTTGCTCCAACCTCATCCACTTATTTTCACATTGGATACTTACAAAACGACTTCAATATACGGTCCCCTTTTCTTTATGTAAATGGTAATTGATGAATAGGCTTCCAATATACTGTACGATTCTTCTGTTTTTGTCATAGTGACTCACTTGAGTCACTATGAACAAAATGCTTAGTTTTATGATTTATCACAATGCATGCTTATAGTAATATTCAGTTTTAATGAACTTGCGGCCAAAATGGGATGACAACTTTATGTATCAACATATTGGTTGTTCTTATTAAGAATGTAAAGAGATGTAACGGATTCTGAGCCACACAACCTTGAGAATTTCTGGGCCATACAACTTTGAAATTCCGTATGTATATGAATGATGGCTTTGTATGTATATATATATATATATATATATATATATATATATATATATATATATATATATATATATATATATGAAAAAATTGTCGATATTAATTAATTAATTAAACGTTAGATTAATTTAATAATTATAAAAATATTTTACAAAAATTGTTCGGACATTTTTTAGGTCCTGTGCACATCTAAATGAAATGCAGATACCAGGAAAGGTCATGAATACTAACTAATTAAATTTTAGAGTAGTTCAATAATAATAAAAGTATTTTACAAAAAATTTGTCGGGCATTTGACATTCTGTGTGTATCTGAATGGAATTCTGACGTCACGAAAAGGATGTATCACGAGATAATCTACGAAGAAGCTACGTATGACAATAAGCATCTTCAGGAAACCGAAAAGTATGTGCAAATGCAATACATACAGGACCTAAAAAGTGTCCGACAAATGTTTGTACAATATTCTTATAATTAATTAATCCCAAATTTAATTAATTAAATAATATCGATAACTCTTTGATGAGCATTATATTTGAATGCATACAGGACCTAAAAATGTCCGACTAATTTCTCTAAAAAATTGAATTAATCTAAAATTTTATTAATTAATATTGATAACCCTTTCATAACTCAGCATTCCAATCGGATACATACAGGACCTAAAACTGTCGGAGTAATTTTTATAAAATATTTTTTAGGATTATTAAGTTAATTTAAAATTTATTTAATTAATACTGATAACCCTTTCAATGTGTTTTTTTTTTGTAATTATAGAATTAATCTAAAAATTTAATTAGATAATATGGATAACTTTTTCATGGCTTAGCATCCCATTCAGATACATACAGAATTTCAAGGTTGTGTAGCTCAGAATCCGTTATATCCCTCTACTTGAGAGTGGTCCCAGAAAGTAGCTTATTTTTCTCTGTGCAAAAAGTGGCTAACATCTACTTTAAATAGACTCGAAGTAGGCTGCGTTGTTACCACGAAAAGTGATTTTTCTAAGACGCTTTACTGAACCTTAAAAAAAATTAACAAAAAGTTTGCTTATATTTTGTTTATTGTCACAGACCAACGTTTTCCTCTCATTAGTCAACGTATGACTTAAAAATAAATAGATTTATTTCTTATAGCTTTTTTATTATAGCGTTAATATAATAATTAATAATGTTTCTTTGTACTATTCATTTCAACACGCAACACCATCCTGTTGGAAAATATATTACGTTTCAGTGCTTTGACATATTGGTATTGACAGTAATAAACCGTCTGTCAAAATTTGTTCCACTCTTTGTGTTCTACTGTCACAGTACCATCTACGAAATGTAATTTTCCTACGCCCATACTACTCTTACACCCCCAGATCATAGGAGATGCAGGGAACTTCACTTTCCTAACCAAACCGTTAGGATGATAAGTTTCCTGTGGGGTTCTTAGCATACGTTTGTGGTACCACCCAAACAAATTTCAAAATTGGATTTAGCACTCTAAATTACTTGGTGCCACTGTTGTAAAGTCCACTGCCTACCGTAATCGATCGATTTTCTGTTAGTTAATAACGACTTTTCTTTTGCCTGAAGGAGAAACCGTTCAAAAGTAAAATGTGAAGAATCAAAATTTACCTGGTAGAGTTTGTAACCTATTTTCCTTATTGAGCGTTTAGTTGTGGATACAGAAATAATTTTTCCCATGCCTTGCCTCCATAGTATGTGTTGTAATTTATTTTGCACTGGATCGTCGGTTTGTTGTTATAATCCTCGTCAGAACATGTTGATTTATGTGTGAAATTTGAGATAGTCGACCAATTCTCTTCCTTTGGGCTGTGCGTTTAGTTTTTTTATACAAGTTGATAATGCCTTACTGTAGATTCAAGCAGCGAATACGTGGCAGATACTTTCGGAGCAGAAATTCCCTGTTTATGAGTATTAACAATTGATTTTCACATATCATCTCTTAATGCCACGCCACGTGAATTTTTTGTTATATATAAAATTTTAAAGAACAATAGAGCGCCGGGTGTAGATAAAATACAGGCAGAAATTTTGAAATGTGCGGGACAGAAAGTATTAAGTAGGATGTTTGAACTGGTAAAATACATATACGAAACGGGCGAGATGTCGGAGGATTATAAGAGGAACATTATCGTTACTATACCGAAAAAGAGAGGAGCCGACAAATGCGAGAACTTTAGAACGATTAGCTTAACCTTCCATGCGTCAAAAATCTTAACCAGAATAGTGCAGAAGAGGACGGAAAATAGAGCGGAGGAAATAATAGGAGACCAATTCGGGTTTAGGCGAAATAGGGGAACTTGCGAAGCTATTCTAGCTTTAAGAGTAATGTTAGAGAAAATAATAGAAAAAGGAAAGAACGCTTATATAGGATTTGTAGATTTAGAAAAAGCTTTTGATAACGTAAGATGGGAAAAAATGTTCGAGATACTAAAGAGCGCGGGAATGAAGTATAGAGATAGGAGAGTAGTACACAATCTATACAAAGAGCAAACTGCTGTTATAGAAGTAGATGGGGAAAAAAGGGAAGTAGGTATTAGGAAAGGAGTAAGACAAGGATGTACGCTATCATCACTAATTTTTAATCTGTACATCGAAGAGGCGATTAATGTGGTAAAAGATAGAGTGGATATCGGGATTAAAGTACAGGGACAGAAACTAAAAATGCTGAGATTCGCGGATGATATAGCAGTATTAGCATCTAATAAGGGGGAATTAAAATCAGCATTGAACGAAATGGAGGCAGTGTTGACAGAGGAATACGCAATGAGGGTGAATAAAAACAAAACTAAAGTGTTAGTGTGCAGAGGGCGCGAGAGCAGAGCAAAAGTGAAAGTACAAATTAATAATGAAAGATTGGAGGAAGTTAAAGACTTCACTTATTTAGGAAGTAAAATAAATTGGGATGGAAGAAGCGATAAAGACATAAAACAAAGAATAGCGCAGGGTCGAGTAGCTTTTAACAAAAAGAAAACACTTTTGTGCTCGGGGTAATAAACTTAGAAACAAGGAAGAGATTTTTGAAAACATATGTATGGAGCACGCACTATACGGTTGCGAAACCTGGACGGTAGGGGAAGCAAGTAGGAAGAAATTGGAAACTTTTGAGATGTGGTGTCACCGAAGAATGATGAAAATACCATGGACTGATAGGGTTTGAAATGAAGAAGTATTGGATAAAGTCGGCGAGAAAAGAAGTATGTGGAAAAACATAAAGAAGAGAAGAGATAGAATGGTAGGCCATTTGCTGAGACATGGAGGAATAGTCCGCGATATTTTGGAGGCAGAAATAGGAGTGATGAAAGGCAGAGATAGGCCTACATTAGACTACTGCTCACAAATAGTAAGGGATGTAGGTTGTAGCACAATTAGCGAAATGCGTAGGTTAGCACAAGATAGGAGAAGCTGGAGGTTAGCGTCCAACCAGTCTTAGGACTGATGACCTCATGATGATGATAAAATTTTAGGAGACGCGTCCAAAACATAATTTATAATATCCGTTTGACTTTGACAACAATTGAAATAGATTGTATTTTATTTTAAGACGCTATAAACGTTTAGCATAATATGTATTTTAGTAAGTGACTACTCTGAGCCGCGAATCTTAATGTTTTTTATTAATAAACTTGTCATTGATACATCATAATGTAGTAATATTTCATCGTATTTAAGTCAAAAATTTATACTTTGTTTCTGTTACCAATATTTTTCTTTAATAAAACAGTTTAGAGACTGTTATTGTATTCCTTTTATTCACATATATTAGTTGTAAAATTATGCCTGGCCCAATTATTATGAGTCTGGGCTCGAATAGTAATTGGAAGTTCTATACTGATATCAATTCTGCATGTATTTTATGTAAGAATTTATAGTTTGCTTGATCAGCTTGAATTTATTAAAATGTATAGCAAATGATCATAGAAGAATTCCCCCGACTTTCCTCAGTGTACGAAATACCAAGTTCACATTAAATAACCACTCAAATACTGTTCATATTGCTGATTTATTGGTTGTTTCCCAATGTTATCAGTTCATTGATATATTGCTGACTGTATGTCGGTTAGTCGCAGTCATGTTTATTTTAAAATTTTGGTTTTATAATGATAATGTACATTTTATTTTATTGAATGCCATCGTTATAACTTATAACCTTAAATTCCATTAAAATTCAGGCAACATTTACTTCCGTTAGTGGTTTTATGAATTCTTGGAATCGGTTCTATCGAGTAAATCGAAATGTGAAATTAGTTTAGAAACGAAATATCTACATATTGTTTGAAATATTCACAACATATTGCTGATAACAGTAATACTATAAGGCGAGATAGACTGACTGACTTAAAAATGTTCATTGTTGAATAAAATTATCAACGTATTCCCTCGATAGCAGGAAATGTGCGTGTGTAGTATTTCATGACTGATATCAATATGCTTATAGGGTTCACACCTTTAATCAACCCTAATACAATTATAGTATATATAAAGAGAGGGTTGCTTTATGAATCACTTCATTAAAAGACTCCCTGTCGCAAATATTATCATGATTTCTAATAGTTTCTAATGGCATTCAGAAAATATAGTAAACAGAGTATTTTCTATTTATTTATATGGAATGTGTACTTACAACAACTATTGCAATAACAGGATAACTATTAAGCGACTCTGTACCTAATTATCTGTTTGTATAATTATATTTTTCTAAAACCACCACAATAGCAGTAATGTAGAAATATAGACACTGGTACTAATTTTCGTGAAACAATTAAATAAAATATAGAACAAAATTGTTATTTTGAGAATTTTTCGGTTTTACTAACTTTCCTATAGAAGAGGGGTCAGAACTTCCATTATCAACAATATGGTATATTGGGAATAACATTTGAAGGACATGTAGAGTTGGCTATAAACATGCCGTATTCCATGAAAATTACTAATTTTAAAAATTCTAGTTCAACTCGTTCTCTAAGTATCCAATGTGGAATTTATACAAATATACACGAGTAAGTGAAGGATATTGAAGCGAAGAGCTGCTCTGCGACCATACTGTTTTATGTAATGTTCTTCACATATGCATGTCTTTAAGATTGTGACGAATATGACATATTTAGATTCTTGTTACAGCATTAGTTATGTGGAATAGGTGCAATAATTAATGAATTTATCTTTTGATCTTTGTTAATATTCCGTAGTTTGTGGAACTATAGTATGTGGTTTGTGAATAAAGGTAATAATATTTGACAAACTGAGGTTTTTTATTATTCAACACAAACAACAGGGACATGATTGATATGCCCAGAGAACGATAATTTATCATCAAAGTATACACCAAGATCCTTAATATTTATTTTCGGAACGTATTAAAACTGTACCACCAAGATAATAATCAAATATTAGTGGTTGTTTCTTTAAAGTCTAGGAGCAATCTTTACATTTATCTGTGTTTATTGATAGTTTATTCTTAGTACACCATGACACAACAAGGTCTATCATTTTTGCAACTTTAATTGATCCTCTAAGCAGGTTATCTTTAAATATAATTTTAAATCGTCGGCAAAAAGAAGATGATATGTTATAAGCATTTGAGACAAATCGTTAATAAATAAGATAAAGAATAATGGTTCTAAATTTGAACCTTGCGGTACCCCAGAAGACGCTACGAAAGTCTCAGATTTAAAGCCATTGTATGAAACAAATAATATACGTTTAGATAGATATGATTTTATTAAGCGAGGAAGGTTACTACTGAATCCAAATAATTCTAATTTTGAGATTAATATATTATGATTCACTTTGTCAAAGCCTTCGAAAAATCAGTATACACCACATAGACTTAACCTTTATTATCTACATGATTTGCAACTATCTGGGTGAATTCTGCTAAATTTGTGACGGTTGAGCGTTTTGCTACGAACCCATGTTATTGAGGGGATAAAGCAGATTGCACACCAAGATAAATGTGGACGTATAAAGACATTTCGAAAACCTTTGCCAAATTTGACAGAATAGTAATTGGGCGATAATTTTCTATGTCAGATGGATTGCCATTTTTTAACATAGGGCAGATTCTTGCTATTTTCCAGACCTCAGGAAAAGTATGAGTAGACAGTATTAAATTAAACAATATAAGAAGTGGCTTTATTAGGGCCCCTGAGCAATCTTTAAGAAGACAACTCGGGATTTGATCATCTCCACTGGTCATTTTGCTCTTAAGTTTAGATAAATATTGTCGAATATCCGCCCCTGTACTACACTAATACAGGTTGAGTTACTGACAGAATTAGAGTTTATAACCTGCACATCGTCAGTAGAAAAGACACTGAAAAAATATCTAGCGAATCCATTAACAAATTTGTTTGGAGCATCAAATGGTTCCTCATCGAAGAAAACCGTTGATGGAATACGCGTCGAACTATTCTTGCTCTGAACATAAGACCAAAAACTTTTAGGATCTCTTAAAATTCTGCTGAATGTATATTAAATAGTTATTGTAAGCATCAACTATTTGTGCTTTAATAATGCCTCGTAATCTTTTGAATTCAGTAAGATCAGTTAAGTGGTCCCTTTTCTTAAATTTGTTATGATGATAAGCTTTCAGTTTAATATTATTAATTACGTCAGCAGTATACCACGCTGGATATTTACGCTTAAATTTTTATATATAGGAACAAATTGATCAAACAAATTATAAATTTTTAAGTAAAATGCCTCACATGCAGAATTTATATATATATATATATATATATATATATATATATATATATATATATATATATATATATATATATATATATATATATATATATATATATATCCATATAAATTTTTAAGAAATCCCAGTTGCTATGCAAAAGTAAAGAATAATATAGCCCAGGAAAATTGGCTTTCTTAAAATTGTATGTTTTATTGTTACAATGAGAAGTAAAATTACTAGATTCAGATGTACTAACCTCAATAACTAGTACAAGGGAGAGGCAGTAACTATCTTCTTCAACTATAGGATGAGAATCTCTTTGAACAATACATTTACGGTTAGAAATACATAGATTCAAAATTCTGTCATTCGAATTTGGAATGCAATTGAACTGATTAAAGTTATTGAACTGTAATAAATTTAACATTGCTCAAGTCTTGAAGTCATGTATATCTGATGTGATAAATCGAGAGATATTAAAATCTCCTAGTAATAATACATTTTTAGCATTAATGAATGTAAGTTCCAAGTTTTCTAGAAATAATTCTAGATCATCATTATTAACTTGTAGTGGGATATAAACACATGTAAAACAAAATTGCCTAATACTAATTGACAACCCATTACATCAATGAATGGTACAAGATTGTTAATATCTTCAAGATTTAATTAAGTAACACTATATTTTGCGTCAAATGCCATCAGAACACCACTACCATGGGCTGTACCTGTACGTTGATAATTTCTATCTTGTCGAAAGTCTGTATAAGTATCAGGAAATATTTCGTTACTAGATATGTCTTCTTTCAACTAGCGCAATACAATCGTAATTAATGTCACAAACAGAAGTATAAATTTCATTAATTTTAGTATTTTAGAGTCCTCTACCATTTTGAAAATACAACGAAGTTTCTGTTGAGCTTTATTAGTTTGACGCAATGATTTTCGGAGTACCACGAATGTATTTAATATGCAAGTTACTTTCTCCTTCAGCCGTTCTGCTAGAAAGTTCATCTTTTAATTTCTTGTAATACTCTTGTTGCCTTGGAGCCTTATCGAATGACACCCTCACGTTTTGGGCTCGTTTAGATTCTTCAATTTATAGACGTTGTGAATAATTTTGTGAGCAGCGCTTTCGATGGTAAGAGTAATTTTAATCGGACGAGGGTTGGCTTTCTTGTCGACAATTTAGTCTGGGACTGGAACTAGATTACCTAGTTCTGGGGGCTGACCAAAATCGGACCCAGGAGAGGGTATGTATCTGCTCCGACAGGAGGGCGGCGTTCACAGCCCTGAATTCAGCAACGACAAAGTCGAAGTTGGTCTATAATTGCTATGAAGCATTGAACCACTTGGCAGGGAAGGGACCGGTGGAACTCTTATGGATACCTGGGCATAATGGCATTAAGGGAAATCTAATTGCAGAGGACCTTGCCAAACTAGGGACCAGGGAAAACCTCTATGGACCAGAACCTGCAGTGGGAATAAGTCGGAATCTGATCAAAGACCGCATCAATGACTGGGCAAGAGACCAGCATAGAGAAAGATGGGAAAGAGTAACGGGTTGTCGAATAACCAAACTCTTCATTGAATACTCAGGGATTGAGAAATGGGCCCAAGAATTCATTAAATTGAACAGGCAAAAATACAGAATCCTAGTAAGAATCATAACGGGCCACCATAGTAGCCTGAATGCATATAAGCATAAGCTGGGACTGACTGACAACCCGGCATGCAGATACTGCAGAGAAGACGAGGAAACCTCGATTCATCTTCTTTACACCTGCCCTGCACTGGAGGAGACAAGGTGCCTTATATTAGGGACCCCTGTTATCCTAGAAGAAGCGAGGCTTAAGGCGAGGGACGTGCCCAAATTGCTCCTTTTATGGGATAGCATTTTTGGAAAATGACCCGGACAGGAGGGGATCGCCAAGGGACTACCCATGCGATCAGTGGCTGATGAGGCCCAAAGCCACAGAACATAAAAAATAAATTAATCGGACGAGGGTTGGCTTTCTTGTCGACAAATTTACCTAATCTCATAGTTTTAAAATACTGTTGAGTTTCAGGTAATACACAATTTAATACATTGTTTACTTTCTGCTTATCAAGTATCATGTTTTCGTCACGATTAGCCATATTATTCTGTGGAATCCCGTACATTATCACGTTGCTCTTACGAGAGTTTCTGTCAGAGATTTACTGTATAACATCTTCAAAATCAAAAGATTTATCATTACAATTTTGTTAGTAACTAGTTTGTAATTTGAGACTTTCTATTTCTTTCTGAAGCAATATTATGAGTGCCTTTAAATCGTTTATGCTGTCTCCAGATTGTGAACAGTTACAACAGGTCCGACTTAAATTTTTTTTAGATTTAATCATTTGAAGTTCAGTAGTGCTGAGTTCAGCACATAAATGAAAATAATCGTCTTTTCATATATAGCAGGATACTATTTTGTGTCCTCTCCCAATTTATTGCAACAGACACACTTCACTGTAGGCATTTTATATTATTCTGTGACTTCAGTGCGATTCCAAGAAATTTTCTAAACTTCGCAACGTTGGTTGAAGCGCGCCAAAAAACCGATAAGGTATGCGACTGATAATATGTCAGAAGAAATGTAAACAAGTCGCAATTTTATACTACAAATCTAATTTTAGTTGCAAAATGTGCACGTACCTTGTTTCGAAACTGTTAATAAATCGACAGTCCGAGATTCCTGAATTATTGCTGAGATTTAACACTATAAAATAACTTTTGAACTACTTAGAGGAACTTGCGTTAACTGCACAGAGTTGCCACGTAATATAGACGAATAAGAAATAATCAGAAGATATTTTGATTATTTCTTAGCGGTAATATTTTTTTGATATCTTTATCATTAAATATGCCCCATATATGTATATAAATACTCCATAGGTACTCATAGATATGTGATAAATACTACGCAGTAAACTGTGACCAATGATGACTATGCCAATATTGTTATTGGTTGATATTTAGTCCTATTATTTCTTAACGACCCATATAAAGGCCTGATTTAATTAGCACCAATTCATACTGTGGAAGAGATACAAGAACGTATTAACAGATATATGAAAATATTTGTAAGTCTCTGATGAGTACATCATGATGTACATATATAGAAACTGAGAACTTTGGGACATTCTCTATCATTTTATTATAAATAGGAATTATGCTAAATAATGACATTATAGTAACGTGGGGTCTGCTTGCAACTAAAGTAAAGTATCATTAACTAAAGTAATGTAAAATCATTCAGAGAAAGATCGTTTGTGACGATACTACAACAAAAGTACTGACCAAATTATTTTTTTTGTAGTACCGTAAAAGTACTACAATAAAAGTACAACTACAACACTGACCACTATATTTTAAGTATTAATTTTCAAAACCACATACGTTAAAAACTAAATGTATTGTATCTTACTAGTAAGAGGTCGCTGGTGAAAATTTGTATCTTCACAATGAGTATGTATATATGTGGCTATATTTGAAAATTTCTTACATTGAATTTGTCATTGTGAAAGTGCCTTAATGTTTCCTACCAAGATAAGTTTTTGTTAAGTCATTAATAAATAAACAGTTTTCAAACCTTAAAACGGACTTTTCCGCACGTAGAACATCTCTATCTCGAAATTGAGTTGCCGAGAAAAAATAAACCAACACCTAAATGCAAAATATGTGTTTTATGCGACAGTTTTACTTTTTTCAAATAGTCCACCATCGTGTTTTCTCATGACCCATGGACAAGGTGGGGTATGTCCTATCCACCTCAAAATGAATAGACGTCGTCTGATAGACGTCCCTAATCAGAATCAGTCAAAACCCTGTCGATACGACACGATTTAATTGAGTGATCGTGCTAACAAAAAAAATCTCAAATAGTCCACCACTGTACTTTCTCATGGTCCATGTACATGATAGGGTGTGTTCTATCCCCCTCAAAATCAATAAGTGTCGTCTGAGAGACATCCCCAATCAGAACCAGTCAAAACCAGATCGATCCTACACGGTTTAGCTGAGTTATCGTGCAAATATTTTTTAAAAACCATTTTTTTGGTTTTTAGGCTGAAAAACGAAAAATAAACCCCAAAAAATTTAGTTTTTTTCAGTTTTTCTTTACACGATTACATTACTTTTCTGCGTATAGTGGAGTGTGGAAAAGTAAAATGTTTTTACATTACACACACCATTTAATTACGTGTATCATTATTCAGTTAACTATTTCATTTACTGTTTTTATTTTGTCAATGTTACTAATAGTCCAACGGAATAGTATTTGTTTATATTAATCTACACGAGTTAGTGTATAGGGTTATCCACATAGCATTCTATCCAGTGGCGGTTTTACACTTTTGCCGCCAGTAGGCTATCTAAATGTTATCGCTCCTACCGACCTCTGCCATTCGATACCTTATATATGAATCTTGTTGATAAATATGAATCTTGTTGATTTCTGTAAAACAAAAAAATTTTTGGCCCCAAATTTGCGGCCTCTAAAATCCGCCGCCCTAGGCTCCAGCCTACTCAGCCTGCTGGTAAATCCGCCACTGATTCTATCCCTTTTAACTGTTTTATTTTTTGAAATGAAAAAAATACTAATAATAGGAATACTAATAATAGGAAATTATATTGCGATCTCAGGCATGTATTTAGAATAGTAAACAAATCTCGCGTTTCGGAGATCTAGACCAAACTTATGTTTTTTTTTAATGGAACACCCTGTGATCGGAAAAGCGCATAGATTTCAAAAATCGAAAAATGAACAGGATGTTCCATTTAAAAAATAAACAGTTTTAAAACCTTAAAAGGGACTTTTCTGCACGTAGAATATCTCTATCTCGAAATTGAGTGACCGAGAAAAAGTAAACCGACACATAAATGCAGAATATCTGTTTTATGCGACAGTTTTACTTTTTTCAAATAGTGCACCCTTGTGCTTTCTCATGACCACTGAACAGGGTGGGGTGTGTCCTATCCACCTTAAAGTCAATAGACGTCATCTGGTAGACGTCCCTAATGAGAATCAGTTGAAACACGATCTATCCGACACGATTTAATTGAGTGATCGTGCTAACAAAGAAAATTTTCAAATAGTCCACCATTGTGCTTTCTCATGACCCATGAACATGATAGAGTGTGGCTTATCCACCTCAAAATCAATAGGTGTCATCTGGGAGACGTCCCCGATCAGAATCAGTCAAAACCCGCTCGATCCGACATAATTTAGTTGAGTTATCGTGTTAACAAAAAAATGTTCTCAAATAGTACACCATCGTGCTCTCATGACTCATGGACAGAGTGGGGTGTGTCCTATCCACCTCAAAATCAATGGGTGTCGTCTGGGAGACGTCCCCGATCAGAATTAGTCAAAACCAGATCGGTCCGATATGATTTAGTTGAGTTATCGTGCTAACAAAAAAAATTCTCAAATAGACCCAAGGAAGGGGGTGGTGTATACTATCCACCTCAAAATCAATAGGTGTCATCTGGGTGACGTCCCCGATCAGGATCAGTCAGAACCCGATCGATCCGACACGATTTAATTTTTTTTTAACCGAAAAACGGAAAATATACCCAAAAAAAATTTTTTTTTCACTTTTTCTTTACACGATTACATTACTTTTCCGCTAGTATAGTAGAGAGCGCAAAAGTAAAACGTAAGTTTGGTCTACATCTCCGAAACGCGAGATTCGATTGTCTTTCTAAGTCCATGTCTGAGATCGCAGTAAAATTTCCTACAACTTTCGTATTTACTATTTTTTTCTATTTCAAAAAATAAAACAGTAAAGGGGGGTAGAATGTTATGTGGATAACCCTTTACATAAAAATGGGGTTCTAAATAATCATACAGTGCATCTTAAGAGCATTCATCTATTCCATAACAATCAATCAAATCCATTCTAGTTCAGTAGTGGTGTGGATGGAAGCTTAATGATTTTTAATTTAACAACAATCGATAAGAGCCCTTTCAATATTCTAAAATTAATAGTTATAAAATGTCCTAATAAAACGACCACAATTATTACTCAATCTTCTGCAACCTGAAATTATTTATTAGGTAACATTCATACAAATGTCAACGTCATTCGATAATTTGTAACCCATGATAAATGAACATTAATCGTTACCGATCTTTTTTATCCGATATCCAACTTTAGGTTACTGACCTGAATCCTCTGACCCCTTTTTGCCGTTTTACGTTGACCTTTTTTTTATTATTGCATCATTAAATAAAAGGTATTGTTGATTTTAAACCAATTTGATTTTGAATAGCACTGTCTAGACAACTATTTTCTTCATTGTAAAGTGTGATAGCCATTAATAGATCCAGTAGCAGCTCGTAAAGGGTCTTTCAATAAGGACATTCGATTTTCAAACTTAAATAAAACAAGTTGTGTGTGAGATATCTACTCAATTTCTTTTATTTGAAAGAATATTTTATGGCATTGAGTATGGAATATAATGTCGTTCAAATGTCCGCCGCGGCTGTGCTTGGTGGCAAGTATTCGGGAAGTTCAATTTTTGATGGCTTTGTCGCATAAATCTGGCTGAATTTGCTGGATGGCGTTCGTTATGTTGACTTCGAGGGCATTAGTTGTTTGCCGGTTATTCGCATAGACCTTCGGTTTAAGATAGCCCCTAAGGAGGAAGTCTAAAGGCATTAAATCGCACCATCTCGGTGGCCAGTTCACGTCCCAGCTGCGCGAGAAAACAATGCTTTCAAATCGCTCGTGCAAAGTGTCCATCGTGCCATGCCCTGTGTGTCACATAGCGCTGTCCTGTCGAAACCACATACCGTCGGTATCCATATCATCCAGTTTAGGTGACAAGAAGTACTTATCATCGATCTGTTGCGCTCGCCGTTGACAGTTATGGCAATGCCAATTTCGTTTTGGAAGGAGTACGGAACGATGATTCCGCCAGACAAAAATTCTCACCAAACAGTGACATTGTCGGGATGCATTTGATGCTGGTGTATCTCGTGTAGATTGGTATCGTCCCATATCCAATAATTTTGCTTCGTCACATATCCAATTATGCTAAAATGGGTCTCGTCGCTAAAGATGATTTTTTGGAGAAATTTTGGTCAACTTCCAACTACTCCAGAGCCCAATCAGCGGACACCGCGTTGTCTATGGTCATTTACCTTAAGTTTCTGGGTTACTTGGAATTTATACGAGTCCAGACCACAAGTTGAAGTCGTAGGAAGGCCAATTTCTTGTGAACGACATGAAACTAACTGTCTCGGGTTTTCCCGTACACTCTCATGTACAGCAGCGACGCTTTCAGCAATCTTTGCGTTTCGGTGACATACGGATGTTGGCTGACTATTTATCAAACCGGTTGACTAGAATTTGGGCACCAAACGTCGAATAGTCGACTCGGCGTGACTGTTGTGGCGAGGATAAAAATCACGTAATGCGCAGAACATTTCTCGAATGGAACACTGATTTTGAACATCAAATTTGATAATTTGCACACGTTGTTGAACGTTATAACCTTCCATGGTGATTTGCCATCCACTACTGAACAATTCGCAACAAATTTAACATTATGTTGCTTTAACAACATGGCCGCTACAACCTAACACATTTCGAGCGTCCCTATTAGAAGACCCTGTATATACACTTTAACAAAAATTCTTAATAGCTAATTACCATTACAATTTTTTATCTTATACAGGCAGTTTTCAAATGTATTAAAATAAGTTTTATTTTAAATAAATAATGATTATAATTGCTATATATAAATAAATAATGACTATATTGCTATATATCTATATAGCATGAGCATATCTATATAGTACTCGTATTACTAAAAAAAAAAAACAAATGACACTGACAATGTATTTACCTAACGTTTAGTATTCCAGAACCAAAACTTCTTGCGAAGATATTAATCTGTGTATGATGTGGGGATAAACAACACTTCTGCTCTTTAGAAGACCTGAAAGAGTTATTTAAAAACGGTATAACGTGAACGTATTCTTCACCCAACAAAAGTAACTTTTCTACAGGAACTCCAAATATACATACTATCAATGCTTTAGCCATGGTCGTATCTCCTCACAGGAGTTTGATTGGCACTAGACAAACTGAATATCTCTTTTTCCTACCTTCTCTTCCTATCACCACAATAGGAAGAGATAGAGCAGTAACATATTGACGGGCATCGACCTTATTTCAAATCAGAAGTACATGAATGGTGCATGGGGAAAATAATTTGTCTATGGAACTTCAAATATATTATCAATGCTTTAATCATAGTCGTATCTCCTCACTGAAGGTTGATTTGACACTGGACAAAAGTATACTTTTTTCTTAATATCGATGTCAACTCCTATGCTAATCTAATTACACACTCATGCCGTAATAAGCCACTGCATATGATGACAATAGGACTGGAGTGGATCGATGACATATTGATGAGCATGGATGGAACTATGGAATGTAATGTGCAGAACACATAAATTGTGTTGTTTTGTGTCTTGATATCTGTTGGATTTATGCAATTTCGTACATATTCATAATACCTTTCATGCGAATATATTAAATTTTGTAGTACATAAATTTATTATTCATAATTTTTTCTTGTTAAGAATTGTATGGTCAGACAAGCGGGTCTAATTGAAGAAACCCATTAGCAACTCTACTAAATCTCTTGGTGATAAAATTTCTAATTTCAAGTTGGATCTCCCTAATTTGTTTTTAATAAAACGACAATTTGCGACTTATTTTTTTTTTAATGATATAATTACATTTTCAGTAAAGCGTCCTTAACTAAATGGAATATTTTGTTACACACCAATAAACAGCTTTATTCTTTGTGTGTTTACAACCAACAATGGTACTATAAGAGTTTCATAAATATAAAAGGTATATATTACACATATTTTACATATATGCACATGTATGTGCATATATACGAATATGTTACACATAATATTTTATTTTTCAAGAACAAGAAATCTTATAGATGGTCTCATGCAACATGATTATAGTGGATCCCGCTAGATCAGATGATAATTGAAAGATAACATTTATGATTTGACAGACTTCTGACTAAAATCTAAAAAACGTATTACCCTAATTTTAAGCTGATATGGTGTATAATTCAACTAGGAGCAGAGTCAAAAATTTTGACGACGTGTGTTGAAATATTGACGGAAATATTTGAGTGTTAATTTTAAAATTAGAATCTATAAAATTATTTTTCTAAAACATTTAGCAATCGAAACACGATTTTCGCATTTAGAATATTCTTTTTAGATAAATGATACCCCTTTAACTTTACCTCATTTCGACCAAATATGTTCGTCTAAAAATAACAAGACTACCAATACAATAATTGTTTCGTACTGCACTTTCCATCAGCTACCGATATTTCGTATACCACATATTAACAAACCAAAACCTAAAATTTACATGTTTCCAAAATTGTTTATTAAAGATATAAGTACTTTAAATTAATTAAAATTAAAATACTATTTAATCATCATACAAAAGATAATTTGTTAATAAACTTACTACTACAGTTACTCATTTGATTCATTACTTATCGCCATATTTTTTTATGAAAACCAGATAAAATATAAATAACTTACCACAACGGTATGATCTAACAGACACTTGGGTTACTATACTAGTTACTAAAATTTACAGAAGAATTTACACACCCACCAATTAAAAAAGTAATAAGTATACGTTTTACATATATTTAAACAATCACAGGCACGAAACATATACCCTCCGGGGCCACACAGCGAACGGTCCATCTCGAAATAATATATTATTTGCCTAGAAGGCTTATTTCTATATAAGGTTTTTTACTGCAGTAATGCGTTTGTTATATTCCACCGGCATATTATGTGGACCGCCTTGAATTTCATTAGTCTCCGTTCTACTTTTATGGTTTTTTTTACACAATTTTACATTTGTATTATATAATACATAGATCTATTTAATGCATTCACTTACTCATATTTAATATGGGAATTTTACATTTATCTTAAATAATGCATAGATCTATTTAATGCGTTTACTTATTCATTAGTTTAATAATATCGGATGCATTCTTATGAAGTAACACAATTATAACTTCCATATAATTGTATTACGCATGGCCACTAATTGAATTTCAGATCACGCGCAAATCTTCCGTCTTCTCTTATCTTCTCTTAATTGCGCCTTTGAACAAGACCACTTCTTTAACTAGAAAAATAGCTCGATAAATGTAAAATCTATAATTCATCAATAATTCATCAAGTATTCAGCAATACTCGTCTACAAGGAGATATCCATTTGGGCAGGAAAATTCTTTGAAGGGATCCCAATCCAAAAAGCGAATTAAAAGAAGCAAATTGGCATACGAATAGTAGATTTATATATGCTGCTCGGCAATAGATCAATAATGTCAATGAAATATAAAACAATAGTTTTGTAAAACATATTGTACAAAATTGTAATCAAATCCGTTTTCCGAAAGATTAGAAAAGTGTGTGTGATTCCACTCTTCCAACCATTAAGGCAAAAATGCAACAGTGAGAGATTGAAAAGATGTGGACCACCAGAAATGGAATAAATCGGATGGGTATTCCTCACTGAAGAAAGTTTATCACGTCAGACTGAGACTACTTAATGGGTGTTTTAATAAAGATATACAAGATCTCTGGTCGATTCATGTTTTACGATGTGAATATAATACAATCTACAATAATACAGAAGCCCTTATGTCTACTATCTATCAACGTCAAAAGTAAACTTATGCGATCTAAAATGGCTGGTCGCACATCCAACCGCTAATTCACTGATGAATATGAGAACAGTACATGATAGTAGAAGATTGAAAAACGCTGACCATCACACCTAAAATAAGGTTAAGATCTTTCTCATTGGAAATGTATCATCATGCCAAAAGGGGACTAGTTCACTGATTCTTAATTTATCAAAATAACTTATATATTGTTATTATCTAATGTTTGTTCCCATAACGTTAGAAAATAATATGTTGTCGATTCTAGTTCCACGATGTCAGAATACTGCATGATTTACAATAGCTCAGAATGTCTTACGTTTACTATCGAACAACATCGATAGTAAATCGATGCGTTCTAAAAGAAGCAGGTCACCTTTTGATTTTGGAATGAGTTGTAATATTAATTAAACTGGCATTTGTTACCGTCACATGAGATACATATGATATACTGGAGAACATTACTCAGTATGAGATACTGGAGAACATTACTCAGTTTGGGTTATGTTTTGTTTGTGTTGTGTTTATTTATTATTTCCACTTTAATATGTGGAAATACTGGAGATAGAATAGGTCAAATCCATTTTTTATATACTTAAAAATGGTGCACTTAGAATTAAAACGTATTAAACGTAAACGTATTATCTGTATTTGTGTTTAAAAATGACAGTTTTACTTTTTTAGTACGTTTTTATTAACTCGCTTTCTTATCTGGGTTTCTGTCTGTCTGTCTGCCTATCTGTCTGTCTGTCTGTTCGATACAAATTTTGCAATTGATTTTAAACTAACTTCCCGATGATCTAGAGACTTGAAACTTTAAATATAGCTCAAAATTGTATGACAATGCAATAATAACTCGCTTTCTTGTCTGTCTGTTCGTTAGGGCTCTGTACGGAATCCTATTATTAAGCTCATGCTATCTGCCCGTCCGTCCGTCCGTCTTACATTTAAAAGACTGTATCTTTTTAACGGTAAATCTTGATTAGATACCTTGATTAGGAATATGGGTTAGTAATCAGGATTAGTAACCTAGATTATAGGCCTGGATTAGGAAACTGAATTAGGAATCTCATCAAAATATTTAAAATCGATAAAGAAATTCACATGCAGGACTAAAAAGCAGAAAAAAATTATTTGAAAGATATATAGGTAGGTATTTTTAATAGGTCTACCACGTTATTAAAGCAGGCTAAAAAGTATAAAATAATTTCTCCTAGACCCATACAGATTCCTAACCCCATGGAGATAGTCCTGACAGTTTGGAATTGTCAATTTTTAATAGCAATGAAAATATTTATAAGATTTAAAATGAAAAACGTGGGGTGCATGCAATAGATAATTGATGCATGAATAATTCACCCAAGTAACAATTTTATTGCACCATAATACAATTATCATGGTTCACAACAACATATAACCAACAGTTCATATCAATATATGAACTGTTATTATGATATGAACAGCGACAGCTACTTTCTACACTCCTTACTATTGTCTATTGCATGCGCCCCACGTTTTCCATTTTAAATCTTACATTATTTTCATAGCTATCAAGTATTTCCATAGCTACCAAAAATTCACAATTACGAATTCTCAGGACTATCTATGTATATGGGGTTAGAAGTCTCTATGGGGCTAAGAGAAATTATTCTACACTTTTTAGTCTGTTTTAAAATTAAAATTAGCATACATAATGTAATTTATTATCTCTCTACCACCATTTACACCTAACAGAATATTACGAAATTGATAAAAAGTACAAATAAATCAATAAATGGATGTTTTATTAATACTGATATATTTTTTTTATTTTTAATATAACAATATGTTTGTAACTTATAAGTCGGGAATCGAGAAAGGAACCACGAAACCGCTAAGCGGTTATTAAGTGGTTCCCGAATAGCAAGGCTATTACATAATCGCTGTAGGAAACAACTACTCCACGGGCTAAAGCCCCTAAAGGAAACAGCTGTCTGTCGTTCGGATTCCATCCGAGACAAATGTCGAATCCTACCTGTGGCGGTGTCCCTTTTTCAAAAAAACTCTGGTCGTGCATAAGCACGAGAAAGGGGCCGAGGGATCGCTGTTAGGTATAATTCAATGCCTCGCGAGGCTTTAGCCCGAGAAGTAGTTGTTTCCTACAGCGATTATGTAATAGCCGTGCTATTGGGGAACCACTTAATAACCGTTTAGCGGTTTCGTGGTTCCTTTCTCGATTCCCGACTTATAAGTTACAGACATAGATCTTACCGATTTAGATGAAAACCCCACGGATTTGTTTCGGCATTTGTCCTAGATCGGTGTACCGTGTACGGCACTGATGAGAACTAATAAGTTCGAAACATCCCTCTGTCGTTCGGATTCCATCCGGGACAAATGTCGAATGCTACCGGTGTCCCTTTTTCAAAAATAATAATATGTTACTAAAACTAAGAATAATACTACATATACCTTTATATAATTTCTTCACAGTATTGTGTTACGTATGCTAGTTATTATTAGTTTCTATGAGGGTATAATGTATATAGTATAGAGAGTATAGTGTATAATACCCTCAGCAGAATTTATGGTTTAAAAATACACCTGTATGAAAAATATATGTAGTTATTTATAATA
Source organism: Rosalia funebris (assembly GCA_037954035.1). Taxonomy (NCBI): domain Eukaryota; kingdom Metazoa; phylum Arthropoda; class Insecta; order Coleoptera; family Cerambycidae; genus Rosalia; species Rosalia funebris. The sequence goes on along the minus strand of JAZFAV010000026.1, from coordinate 19,659,077 downwards.
CAAAATATTTTGAGAAATATAAATATCATACAAATAAATGCAACTTCTGTGACTTCTAGCATTGTTAGATACAATTACTAAAATTGAAAAACAACGGTTCGGTAGTATAAATCTACGGGTACTACACCAAGAGAACTATTTATTTATTATTAATGAATTTTATGGCAAATAAATGCTAATTTTGAACACCGATCATTATAAACATAATATACAAGATGTATAAACCTGAAGGGTAAATACGAAAAATGGTCGGCTGTAGGCCTTACGAAAAGATACAACTTGCAATGAAGGACCTTAGATTCTGTACAATTGGCAACGTACATGTATGGAGGAGTAAATTTGTAGGAATTATTTACCAGTGGATGGCGAGGCACGGAACTCCAAATGGCTGGTGGCTGTCGAGTTCCAGTTCTTGATGTATTCTCAACGATGGGGGCCCCGTGAAGAATATCTGTGGCACTAATTTTGAGAATATACTTATATCGGTCGTATAGTCACTTGTAAAGATTGTTTAGTTTTTGATTTCACTACGATGATATTTTGATACAAATCACACGTACGTTCTCGAAAGGAAAATCCATCAATTCTTGGAAGTAGGAAAATTTTTGGGGGGGATATTGCGGAATTGCCAACTGTGCATTGCCAACTGTGTGGCGTGACAGATTTAAATTCAAAACAATTAGCTTTGACCTAAAGTGGCCTCAACACAAGAAATTAATTTAGTATTTGAAATAAACATTACCTTTGAAATAAAAGTATTGCTTATTATTTAATATATTAAGTAGTATTACCTAAATAAATGTGTTTATTTGAAACAAATTTTAATAAAATATTTAGTTTAAATAAAAAGTTATTTCTTTATGTTGTAAAAAATAGATAAGAAATACTTGTACCTATATATTTCCTTACCACTAAATATGCCCTACAATGAATATAAAATCAATGTTCAACTCATCATAATAAAACTTTTATATTTTAATTAAAAAAATATACAAATTGTAAGCATGAAATCAGTATAGATCTGATGGAAATATTTTTATACAATCTCAAAGACATGTAATTGTGATAATATACTATAATGCTAATGTTTACTTTCACATTACGTCACAACCTAATATTCTTTGTCAAATATTTTGTCAAAAGTAATTGACATAATTTTTTACTTTACATGGTAAATATTTAGACACCTAATAGACTACATACAAGTTTAGCTAGGTTACGTAAAATACATGTATAATCAACAAACAGAAATTCTACTGAGGCTCAATAATATTGTTTTCTTCACCCTTGTATTGTATTGAGTCATTTGTACTATTTTCAAATTTATATCGATTCAGGAAGGAATATGTTATATGAACAAATTTTTGATATGAAACAGTTATTTTATGGATGAACATTGTTTTTTATATACAGGATGAACGAAACTCGATGTCTCGGCTATATTATAAGAAAAGAAAAAATGATAGAATAAATCTGAAAAGATATTCTTAAATGGGATTAAGTAAGGTCCATTTTAAGCCGAAATTATATATGTTTCCATATTTGGAAACTGAAATAATGATATCATCGAATTTCATTTCACATCAGAAACATACCTATATTTTGGCATATTTAAAAAGAGATCATTTTTTTGAACAAATCTTGTAAACAAAAAAATTTTATATCTTTCCGTTAAAAAATTATAAGCAAATTAGTAAAGAAAAGTATTATCAAAAATTCGCATTCGTCACGATTTAAACAAGTAGCCTTTGGAAACAAATAGCAAAGTCGCATCTGTCAATAATTAAGCATTATTAATTAGTATTATTTATTAATTTAATATTACAAAACACACAATACTTTACAACTATCACCACAGAAAGAAAGAAAGTATGTAGGCAATCACTATAACAAATTTTCAAAGTGAACACCTCCTACTTCTAAACACTTATCCAATCTCCGCCTTACTTCTCTCGCTGAAGCCTTATCGCAAGCATTTCTGATGTTTTCTTTTAAATGTTTAAAGTTAACAGATGGTGTTCTGTAAACTTTATTTTTCAAAGTTCTCCACAAGAAGAAGTCTAGTGGAGCCAAGTCTGGTGATTTAGGCGCCCACTGCATCGGTCCATTTATACCTATCCAATTTTCTCCTTAAGTTTCATTTAAATATTGTTGGACAATTATTGCCTTATGCGGTGGAGCTCCGTTATGCTGGAAACACATGTTTGCTCGCAGCTGTAATAGCACATTTTCTAGAAGCACAGGAAGCTGTTCTTGAAGAAATTGCAAATATCGTTCTTTATTTAAAATTCCTTCGTAAAAATATGGACCAATCAAATGCCTATTAATAATAACACACCAAACGTTAATTCCGAAGTGTCCTTGGTGTTCAATCGGATTGACAAAATGTGGATTTTCAAAAATGTTCATTTTTTTATTAGGCTTACCGTTACTAACAATACGGCTTTCGTCTATCCAAACCACATGCTGAAAACAACGATTGTCATTGATCTCTAAGTTTACCATCACTTGGGCAACATAATTAATTCTTCGTTGTTGATGTTGATCTGACAAGTGTTCTATGTTATGAATTTTATAATCGTGATAACTATTTTCTTTCAAAATTTTTCTTACCGAAATATATTTTAAATTCAACTCACAAAAGGCTTGCCGAATCGAGTTCCTTGGATGGTCTTCAAAATATTGCAAAACAGTGGCAACAGTATTGTCAGAATTGACCCTTTTAACAATTTTTCTTCCCTTTCGAGAAGAAAGTGCCTCGTTATTTACACGTAAGTTGTGTTCCAATCTTGCAAATAATATTAATCTTGGAATAACACGTTCGGGGTATCTCTGGGCGTATAACTGAACTGCTCTTCTGGGGTTCTTTTGAGATTCCCCATAAGTTAATAACATATCGACTTTTTCGTTGTGCGTGAACATTTTTCAAACTCAATTGACAACAAAACAATATCTGTCATCCATTAGATTAATTATTGACAGATGCGACGTTGCTATTTGTTTCCAAGGGCTACTTATTTAAATAGTGGCGATTGCGAATTTTTATGCGATAATACCTTTTTTTACAAATTTGCTTATAAATTTTTAACGGAAAAATATAGTAAATATTTTTCTTTACAAAATTTTTTCACAAAAATTATTTCTTTTTAAATATGCCAAAATATATGTAGGTATGATTCTGGAAAAGAAAATTCGGTCACGTCATTACTTCAGTTTCCAAAGATAGAGAAATATGCAAATTCGGCTTAAAATGAACCTTACTCAATCCTATTTAAGAACCTCTTTTCAGATTTTTTCTCCTTTTCTTATAATAGAGCTGAGACATCGAGTGTCGCTCACCCTGTACAATATCTAACGGAAATGTATTTTTACCAAATTCAACGACATGTAATTTATTTGGTACTATACGTCATCTGTTAGTTAGTTATGTAGATATATTTTTGCGGTTACGTACCTAGTAGTCTATCTCTATAATACTTTGTCAAAAATGTTTATCAAGTAATCTGTCAGGCATGTAAATATTTACAATGATTTACATTGTAAATATTTACATGCCTGACAGATTATAGACAAGATATGTACGTAGACAAGTTGGGTTAGGTTACGTAAAATATAATATCTGCCATAAAGTTGGATATACATGGGATTTTTTTCATTATTGAGATTTCTACTAAAGTCTATGGAGGGTTCGTTTCTGTATGTTCTAGAACCAAAAACCTCATGATGACTGGTTTGGGGAAAATATAACAAAAATTTGACAATAATACCAACGAGGATTCCATCTATCAATGTTGAATAAGATCCAAGAATAAATAAAATAAAACAAATTTTTACCCGTACCATTGCAATGGAGACTCATTTTTTACTTGGAAATAGCATTATTCAACTAAATAACATAAGTTTATGTCAAAAGTAATAAAATATTGGGGAAATAGACACTTTGCAGGAGATAAATAAAGAACAATAGAGTCTGGTCATAACGCTATCTGTAGTCATGCCCTGTATATTGATGCCCATGAGTTTATCCAACATTTTTAGACAGCTTATAAAATTAAGAGTACTAACAGATGGAATTCAAACTTAACAAGACAGTATTTCTCACAATTTTACGTGGCTACCATCACGCCCTATGTATAAACTTATTCTGGAAAACATTATTATGCTACCCAATTTTCTATACCAACTTCTAAATGTTTGACATTACGAAATGGTCGTTGTTTATAAACATTGCTTTTCAAGTAATCCGATAAAGAGAAATCACATGGCGTGAGGTCTGCGGACCAAGGGTTACATGGATATCGACATCCAAATTCTTTGATTAACTAATCTCGCACTGCATATGTATAAAACTTGTCAGAACGTTACTGTGGCAAGTTGTTATTGTAATGATGATGATGATAAATGGAGATATTTTTCCAGTCTTCTCTTTGTTGACTTTAAAACAGTCAAACTTTTTATATTGAGAATTACTAACTAATACTAATTTAATTTTGATTATCACGATATTATTAAATTTGAATAATATTTCATCTTTTTTTTTTCGTTTTTAAAATATTTCATAAACTCATGTGCGTTAATATACAGGGCATGGCTACAGGTAGCGATTTGATCAAATAGTTTTTTTATTGTTATTTTATTTATATTACCCGCAAAGTGTCTATTTCACAAATATTTCATCAGTTTTTACACAGACATATAATATAGCTGAATAATGTTATTTGCAAGTCAAATAGGAATAAACAGTTTTAAAACCTTAAAACGGACTTTTCCACACATAGAACAATTCTATTTCGAAATTGAGTGATCGAGAAAGAATAAACCAACACATAAATGCATATGTGTTTTATGCGACAGTTTTACTTTTTCAAGTGGACAAGTTAGTCCACCATCGTGCTTTCTCGTGACCCACGGACAGGGCAGGGTGTGTCCTATCCACCTCCAAATCAATAGATGTCATCTGGTAAACATCCCTAATCAGAATCAGTCGAAACCTGATCGATCTGACACAATTTAATTGAGTGATCGTGCTAACAAAAGAAAAATTCTCAAATGACCCATGAACATGATAGAGTGTATTTTATCCACCTCAAAATCAATAATAGGTGTCATCAGGGGGACGTCCCCGATCAGAATCAGCCAAAACCTGATTGATCCGACACGATTTAGTTGAGTTATCGTGCTAACAAGAAATTTTATTAATGCCGACGATAACAACAACAACGATAACGACGACAACGACAACGACACCCACACTCAAAATTATTCAAAAACCATTTTTTCTTTGTTTTCAGGCCGAAAAACGAAAAATAAACGCTAGAAAAGAAAATTTTTTTACACGATTACATTACTTTTCCGTGTACAGTTGAGTGCAGAAAAGTAAAAAGGAATTTATGACCTTCCATAGCAATACTGGTAGGTACGAGTAAAAATTTTATTGTTTCCTTTTTCTCAAATCTGGTTGAAAATTAGTATATGTGGTAATCGGTCGTTGCATTATAAGTATTCTTTCTCAATAAATTTTCTGTATCTTTTCATTTTCCGGTACAACCATCGACTTTTTTTTACATTCCCCCGAAACATATTATCACATGACATATGTCATAATTTATTTTGTGGTTATCTGACATGTAGAGATGAACCTCCAATAGAGTTCTTTAAAAATCTCAATAATGAAAATGTTTTCCATGTAACTAACTATATGGGAGATACTGTAGATATGCATAATTAATAGATTCAAGTAATACTGAATTAATATATTTGTATTCAGCACCTGTAACACATTTGCATGATTGTTATTGTTCACTTAGTTGGTTTCATTTCAATAAAGTTGATATCCTTTAGAAGGAAAAGAAGAAATGTTGAGTATAAAATCAGTTCATATTATGGAAAAATTGTCTTTATGTAAATTAAACTGAATAGGAATTTTGTTCTGACAAACTCAAATAGATGTAATTTATATTCTAATATAGGTACGTCATTTGTTAAATACATTTTGGGTTTACGTCGTACTATAATATTATTTATCAAATATTCAGTAAAATAATCGTTTTTGTCCGACTGGGCAATTTGATATGTTTAGTTGATTAACATTATATCAGGAAGTTATGGTTACAGATTACTGACCGGTAAGTGATTTAGTTATCAATCACGTGATCGAAGTCTTGCAGAGACTTAAATAGCAATGGCTTTTTTTGCGAGAATAATTGTTCTTCGGTATGTATCTTCGGACTGACAAATTTAGACATTATGCAGTTTTGCAGTCCCAACTTCCCAATATATTCCTGGGTACTACTTGATTGGTGAATTTGCTGTTGCGCATGACCAGAAGTAAGTGAGATGACTTGATGACTTAAATGGGAAGTGAGTTTTTTGTCGTAATCTAAAATACTATTTACAAAACTCTAAATGGTTCATTTATTCATTTTGACGACCAGTAATCGTAAATGCGTGTACAGTATAATTTCATATTTCATATACTCAAATATATATATACTATATTTTCATATTATACATCTCTTCGTCTCATTATGCCCCTGCTAATCCAAATATTATGGCTACTTTTACATTCATACACTTCATCAGAAAAGTCCTTTAGCAAACATAAAGAAACAACTCTAAAAAAATATTCTCCAGAAAAATCTTTGGATCCCTTCAGGCAGATGTATATCGTTCTTATTTTTAAGAAGTTATTAGAATTAGAATTGCGCAATTGGAATTGCATATTTTGAAATACCGAAAACATTTCGCAGCATACATGTTCCAACATAGTTATTTTATTATGCTTTTTTTTTCTTTTTGTGGGAGACGTATCCGGTGCTTGCGCTAGCCGGATAAGTGGCCCCCCTAGATCAGTGTCCCATCTACCTCGAAGCCGCTCTCGAGGCAGGGGTCAATCTTCTTCTTTGATGTTATAATAGTTTACTTCCTACTTCTTCTTACTATCTCCCACTACATTTCCCCTCCGTTAAAACGATTAGGGATTCGAGCTTCCTTTCTTCCTCCTCCTTTTTCATCATTATCTGCACAATCATCCTTTCTATATTCAACCACACATTCTCATTCTCAATCATACACCTCACCAATTCTCTCATATCTCCGGGCTGCCCAATATTCCCCATACACTCTTGCCTCTCATTAGACGTATGCTCCGGGTTGTCCCTTTCACCACAGTATACGCATTCATCCCCATCAACTTCTATCCCACGCAGGTACTCCCCGAAGAATCCATGGCCCGATAGCACCTGCGTGAGGTAGTATCCTATCTCCCCGTGTTTCCTCTCAACCCATGACCGACCGGCTGGGATAAGAGGCCTGATCCACGCCGCGCATGTCTCTGCATCCTACCGCTCCTGCCATCTCATCCACAGCCTCTCCCTAGCGTCCCGCATCGCAGACCCCCGGTACACCTCCTCTCTCTCCCTCGCATACTCTAACATTACTTTTGCTGTGATGTTTTCGTAATAGTCCTCCTTCGTAATATAAGAACACCCTAGCTACCTCAGCCGCCGACCTCATGGCGATGCTAACGCAGATGCAACAGATGTGCTCAGCAATGAGCGCATTTTTGCACTAATGCCAGTACTAGTCAGAGGTTAGATGGCTAACCTGCCTAGGGGTACGAAGCCCTTGCAGATAGCATCATGGAACCCCAACTCCATCACGAACAAGAAAACCGAGCTGGACGAAATTCTAGCCCGGTTCGACATCGACATAATGACACTGCAAGAGACTAAGCTTCATATGGACGATCGGCTGAGAGTTAAAAGATATCAGGTTCCCCAGGGTCAGCGGCGGGACGGCAATCCTAGTCAAAAACGGGATTGACCACCATCCCTTTGCTCTCCCAGACCTGGACCAACTCGAAATCATGGCGGTGATCATACGTCCAGGGCAACACGACGAGCTCACGGTAGTGTCCTGCTACCAAAGGCCCCAAAGATGCATCGACCAACAAAACCTACAAGCTGTCTTTCTTGCAAGGAAACGGATAGTCGCCATAAGAGACTTCAATGCGAAATTTCCACTATGGAACAGCAGAACCACCAACCAACGCGGGCGGGAAATCCTGAGGTTCCAGGAGGACAATCTGGAACTTCATATACTTGACAATGGAGTCCCGGACGTCCTGGACATCGCACTGCTACAAAACGTAGCAGTCCAGGAAGTCCGGAATATTGACGAAGGATCGTCAAATCATAATCCGATCCGGATACGAGTTCTAGAAGACATCGCGATGGGGAGCCCGATGTTCATCAGAAGGCAAACCAACTGGACCCAATACAGAAACACCCTCCAAAGGACCATCACAACCATTCATCCCATAGACACGACGGAGGACCTGGAAACGGCCTCCGATAATCTTGAGAGAGACATTCACACAGCCGTCAATCAAAGCACAATGGAGACCACGACGAGACGAGTTATAAATCCCACGGGAGCACTCCCGCCGGATACCACCCGACTCATCCGGGAGCGACGCGCAGCCAAAAGGAGTCTGGCGGACCAGACAACCTGAGGACAGGCACGCCTTTAACCAACTCAGGCGTAGAGTTAAAGCCGCAATTGACGAACAACGTCAGGTCAGATGGAATTTCCACCTGGAGTCCCTCTCATATCAGAACAACAGCCTCTGGAAGATCCAGAAAGCATTACGTGCCCGAGAACCCCCTCAATTCTACCGTTACACGCAGAAAAGGAACTGGTGTACACTGCGAAGAAGAGGATGAAGCCTTTGCGGATAGCCTTGAACTACGGCACAGGAAAAGCGAAAACTACAACGAGGACGAGGACTGGAGCGAGGATGTGGAGCGTAGGGCGAGGCGCATCCAAATGGATGCGTAGGATGCCCGAAGGCGACTTCACGTTCCGACCAGTTTCGGCCGAAAAAGTCAAGCTAATCCTGAAGAACCTCAAGACATGGAAGGTCCCAGGATGCGACAACATCAGGCCCTCAAACGACTGCCAAGGAAGGGACTAGCAGCATTGTTCAATATCATCAATACCATACTGCGACTAAGGCACTTCCCGGAGGAATGGAAGATGGCAGAAGTCATTTTCATTCCCAAGGCAGGCAAGAACCTAACGCACTCTTCAAATTATAGGCCTATAGGTCGACGCAACCAGCAAAGTAGCTGAGAGAGACATCCTGAACCGACTTGAGGAGCTATCCCGCGAGCTGAACGTCATCCCAGATGAGCAGATCACCTACCGACAAGGACACTCCACTGAGCTGTAGGTCTGGAAGCTGGTGCAATACATAACGGAAGTGTTCCAATACAAGAACGTTACCGAAGCTATTTTCCTAGATGTTGCCAAGGCGTTTGACAGAATTTGGCACGATGGACTACTGTCAAGATGCTGGACCAAGGATATCCAGTACCGATGGTAAGCCTAATATAATCTTTGCTTCGCAGAAGACGAGCCAGAGCCAAGGTGAGGAACGCTCTCTCCATCTATAGGATTATAGAAGCAGGGGTACTGCAAGGATCAGTCCTATCTCCACGCCTGTTCTCGATCTTCACCTCGGATCTTCCTAGAACGGATCAAACCAACGTTGCCCTCTACGCCGACGACGCCTCGATCGTCGCAAAGTCAAGGCGGGCCTACATGGTGACGAGATACCTCCAGAGAGCCACGGACGAATTAGAGGAGTGATACGACAGGTAGAAGGTGGCCATCAAAGCGGACAATGGCAAGGCCATTCTCTTCAAGAAGGCCAGGAGAACTCCAGCCAACGAAGTCACCATTAACAGAGAGGACATCCCATAAACCGACACCATCAGGTACCTTTTAGCGTGACGATGGATGCGTCCCTGACGTGGCAGGCCCACATTAGGAACCGTACAGGGATAGCCAAGTCCACTCTGACAAAGATCGGCCCAATGCTGGGACGCAACATCGACCTCAACCTAAGGAACAAACTGCTGCTCATTAAAGAAGTAACAGCCCCAATTAATGTACGCTTCTACCGCATATGCTGCCAAGACGCACATGAAGAAGACCCAAGCCGTAGAGAACATCGCGCTAAGACGTGCTCTGGATGCTCCCTGGTTCGTCAGAAATGACGACATCAGAGATAAGAGCAGGCTCTGACTACGACCCGGGAGGACCGCACCGCCACAAGACACCAAAACTCCACGTTCTCGCGTAAGAAGAGAGGATACGCACCGCAACTTATTTATTTATTTATTATACAGATAATTTATTAGACAGGCCATATACACCTGTCACCCGATACCCATACCTTACCTTACAGGTGAACCGATATAGACATTTTTACACCTACAGGAAGTGGGGCCTCATTGCCATACTTCCTGCCTCCCGACCTTGGGAGGTTGAGCTGGGGGTTTCCTTAAAACCTCCAGACAACTCTCCGTCCTGACTTACAGGATTCAGCCTAACGTACTCCCATCTGAGTCCTGCGCTGCGCGCGGGACTTACGATAGATTACGCCCCCGGCGGCAGACAGCCGGTGAGGAAAGGAAATGAGAAAACAAGAAGAGCGCCAGAAGAGGCCCCAGCCGAGCAGGCGGGATTAAGCGAGCTAGGACAAACGGAAGACTGTTCGGACCCACCACCGCCAGGTACCTCGCTCCTGTTTGCGAGTAGCGCTTCTTGTGCTGCTCGTGCTGGGAGTGGGTGAGGCGGGGGGAAAGGCAGACTCACTCTTCACGAGGCTGTCTGGGTCTATAGCAATGAGTGGGTAAGGGGCAATAATCCTGCCCGTCCCGCAATAATCCTCTCACCTCTTCAAATTTCTTGGTTAAGTTATGAAAGTCGCTTGACTTTTTCCTAATTTTTTGCGAATTTTTCTTAATGCAACTGTAAATCGCTCATTTCCATGAAACAGTTGTACACAAACTATTCGTTGTTGAACTATTAATCGTGGCGTGTTGACGTCGTATGGTTTATAGATGACAATTCACGCTTTATCTTTGATAGACCACAAATGGTACGTAATTCAAATTCTATAGTACCAACTGAGATATTCATATACACAATAAAATGGGTTTCAGCGGCGATTTAAAAATGAATGCCATTTTAGTATAGATAGTTTAAAAGAGAAATTTCAGATAAATCAGCAAAGATAAAAAATATATACAGGATGGCCCTTAAAATAACAAAGTGATGATCAATTCAAGTGAAGGCAGAAGTAGAGGAAATATGTTTTCCTCTAAAAAAAGAACAATCGCCCATTATATAAGTCTACTAAATTTGAAAATAATATAATTTTAACTAACTATACTATGGGGTGGTATGTATCTCCTGTGTTACTCAGTACGTAGGCTATATAAAAACAGACGTCCCACTGAATCTCCATGACGTGCTTACTTCATTTTATTTTTCAATTAGTTGGAACTAGTTCTATCTACAATGGAATTTTCTTTTTTAAAAGTCTCAGGTATAATTCGTATTCTAATATACGTCATTTATTAAATATACGTCATCGTTTGCTTTACGTATTAAATATTTGATTTTTTCCTAAATACATATTTGATGATTATACGAATATATATGACGAGTATAGACAAGAAACATATACAAAGGTTAATTACGTAAATGTAGATATAATTCAGTAAATCCGAGTACTGATTTTGTCCGATTTATCTCATTTTTATTTTTTAATCAATTATGTGCATTTTAATAACATTTGTATCTTATCATTATAATAATATTTATATTATTTAGAGAAAAACGTACAAAAAATATAAATATAAGAAGTTTACTTTAAGGAAAAAATCTCCTGTGTTTAACATCGAGTGGAAATATATTTCTAGACGAATTCGAAAAGACGTAATTAATCTTGTAGATGATTCGTCAAATGACGTACTTTTCATATGACGTTTAATATTTTGTCAATCGTTGACGTAATTGTACACATTATGTTGTAAATATTTAGATACCTAATAGATTATAACTTGTTTAAAATTCAACATGATTTTTTAATGTAATGTAATATGTGTTTGTTGAAACGTTTAGATTATATAGACAGATATATTAGTTGTAAAAGTGCTTTGATTCTAATACCTTTTGAAGAAAACATTAAAAATATATTAATATTGAAATAATGTACAACCAGTATATACAAAATGTCCCAACTTCTAATAAATTCATAAGACATATTTAGTTTTGGATAAAATTAGTTACTTAGCATATCTGCTATCTACCTTCCAAAGTAAGAGATGCACGGCATTAAAGTTGTACAGTGTCCGGCAGAGATATATGACGGTTTTGAAATGAGTACAACAGTTCAGAGGGGGAGGTTAATGTTTTCGGAATGGTTGGTATGTGAAGGTCAAGAGATAGCGCTTCAGTCGTCAAGGAGTCGTGGACGCTCAATCATGGTATTTTTGTTTACAACACTTTCACAGAGTCCAGGAAGTGGGTGAACAACTTCCATACAACTGGATCTCTGAGACATGGAAGACCTCTGGGACTACAGCGAACCGTAGGAACTCCCGAAAACGTGAAGAGTTCGTGCAGCCGTAAAAGCCAGTCCGCGCCGATTAGCTGTACGCCATGCTCGCGCTCTCCGCCTATCCGGCAGGTCAGTCCGACGAATTCTACATTTAAACCTCCACTTCCACCCATATAAGAACACGGTGGTTCAGGAATTTCGTCAAAATAATTTTATATGGTTTACAGTCACAGAAGCCATGTTGAATTGCTCGGACATGACACTATACTGATAACGAGTGACGAGGCGCATTTCCATTTGTCGGGCGCTGTGAATAAACAGAATTTCCGATATTGGCCAGAGGAAAATCCACGTGAACTTCATCAACGACCACTTCATTCGGATTAAGTTACTGTGTGGTATGTAGTAGCTCGATTCAGCACCATCGGTCCTTATTTTTTTTTTTAGAGAAGACGTACGCACTGTGACTGTCAATACATACGATTATGTTACTATGCTACGCGAATTTCTTATTCCGGAACTGAGAAGGCGTAGCATAAATATGGATGCAATCTATTTTCAGCAAGACGGGGGGCTACTTGCCACACTTCCAGGGAGATTGTGACCTTCTTGAGGCAACATTTTCCTGGGCGCCTGATTTCCCTGCGGGTGATATCGAGTGGCCTACAAGATCGCCGGATCTGTCGCCCTGCGATTATTTCTTGTAAGAGTATCTCAAGGCAAGAGTTTTAATTGAAAAATCAGTTGACGTGGTACACCGGTGCATGTACAATTTTTTACTCGCTTACGGGAGTGCTTTCAAAAAAATTATCACTTCTTAGATGACGTTATTTTTTCTTCCTAATTCCTGTTTCTTAATGTTTTTCAGATGACAACAAAAGGGCATGTTATAACGAATGTTTCGAAAAAATAAAAAAAAAATACTTTCGTTGAAAACTGACCGAATTATTGATTCTTGAAAATGGTCACACATCTCTGTCGGTCCCTTACTTTTGCTAGATAAGAATCGATATATACACAATGATCATAAGAATTTGCACAAAATGGGACACCGTTTTTTTTCTTGAGCCAATAATATGCTCATGTCTGAAGCAATTAAATGTATTTTAAATATCCTAAACTAGATATATACTATTCATTTAGGTAATCGCTATTTGCCAAATAAAAAAACTATCTTATCTTGCCGATAAACGGAACAGTCTACCTGAGCCAAGCCATAAAAACAAACCACGGTATGAGATAAGAGCCGTTTGGAATTTTTTATTTGGCAAATAGCGATGAAATAAACTATACATATATTCAGTTTAGGTAGAAATGCATTTCATTAAGAAACACATTACTGTATTCTACGTTCTACGAACTATGTTCATTTATTATAGTGTCAATATACTTGACAGTAGGATGTATGGCTGGCTACCCTTTTATTGTGCAATAAATATTCCAGCTATTATGCAATATGCAAGTACTAAGAACAACGATACTGCATTTGAAAATAATATAATACTATATAAAACAGCAATGCAAATAAATATCTTAAGAATATGGAAATGCGGAATACTACTTTTTCTATAATTTTTATAAGATTAATTAGTCTACCAACAAAAAATGTAAAATCGTAACTATTTACAAAAAAAGATCTTCTAGTAGTAAACTACTTCTCCTAATAAAAATAATGTTATACTAAAAGTGTCCTAAACTAAAAATTTATTTCCGTATTTTTCTAATTTTGTTCTGTTTTTTTTTCATATATGTTTATATGATTTAATGTAACGATATAATGTTTAATTGACAGCTTTAACAACTAAACAAAGGGAAATTGGAGAACCATTTTTTCATGAACACTGATATATTACACATTATTCGATGTACATTTCATGTTGACATCGTCAGGATATAATTTAAACTATTGTAATCATCTCTTGATAATTCCAACTTGGTTGAATAACGTAACGTATCAATTAATTTTATATTAGTGTCGGTTGTGTAAAAAACCAAATAAGTAGACTTATTATATATACATACATATACCAGTATATTACACAAACTTGTATCTAAATAGTGCATTAAAACATTGTGGACAGCACAATTTTAGTTAGGGATAGTTTGAAGAAGTGATTATCAATTTTCAGAACATAATTAACAGATACTGTAAAAACATTTATCACACCATCAAGATGTTATTTATAGGTAGAATGTTATACTCATGCATTGCTAATTTTTCAGACTTCAACAATACTTTGTCTCTTTCTCGATGTGTCTCTCACATGATCAAACTTTTGATAGCGAGACTCAATTGCACTGATTATACCTTGATTAACGCGTAATAGATCTGGATGTTGGTCCATATTAATTGTTGTGCAAACTAGTTGCGTACGACATCATTCATACAAAGATAACATGTGAAATATGACCACATTTACAATTCCCGTAACTGAGTTTAAGCAGGGCCTCAGAACAAAACAACTAAAACAAGATAAAAAAGTTAAAACAAGAAATCTATATTATCAATATTCCTCATGACAAAGAACGCCAAGGAGGAAGAGATAGTACAGATTTTGTGCGACTTTTACTATGATTATCATAAAAATATGTTTTTTTTATTTTCTTCTTAAATCTGTAACTTAAACAATTTTGAGAACGAGGTATGTTATGCTACTCCAATCTGCAACTTGAATGTTATGTCAGTCACCATATATTGTAAATTAGCAAAAATCTCGTTGTGCGTGGGGTCCTTAATTAGGGGATCGTTACATCCCTAAGCATGAAAATAAGTAAAAGCCATTAGCCTCCAAGTAGGAGCAACTAAAATTTAAAATAGATCTGTTTCATAATTTCCTACTGAAATTTCCTATATTCGAGTTACAGAATATATTCCAATTAAGGGTTCCACCCTGTATAAGGAATATCGCGAATGTATTCCCCTTGGTCTTACAAATTGTTTTTTCATTAGTGACTTCTGTATAATCACCATGTATTTAGGTCGGTAATCACAAACAGATTTCGTCTTAACGTCAGTATTAATTATTGTTTATTATATTAATTAGTATTATTAAGGTTTAGATATATAATCCATACCAGACTGAGAATAGAAAACCAAAAATATTATTTTGTCAGTTCGTCCCCCTTATATATATATATATATATATATATATATATATATATATATATATATATATATATATATATATATATATATATATATATTAAACCTGTAAAGCTAGCTAAATTGCATATCATTCCTCGCGCACTCCCCTCTCCCCTCATTGCACCGCGGATCTCAATAAAATCCGCTAAAACCAGGCGACGGAAAGTTAGTCCAGACAGCGCATACGCATTGTCGGTTACCGGCGTGCCGACGCGAAGAATGATATGCAATCCTGCCGGCCTCACAGCCTTAATGTACGCTTCGCCACTGCCAGTCGATGTATGTTGCAAAGACATTTATCATATGTGCGCGAGAGGCTTGATAATAATATTAAAATTTAAATATCGAATAAAAAAAACTGTGGTTAGCCATGGATGAGAGAACGAATTTAAAAAGCATTATATGGCTATTGCGTACGTATACTCAATTCCCTTTGATCTTCATCTGTATATTTACTAGTCAGTGACTTATTAGAAAAGTGTAATTGGGAAGCAATTCAACATCGAATTTACATATTATTAAAATTTCAACACATAATTCATTGCTATTCCTTAATTATGGAGCTGCAGTTATGTTTTGTACCATATACAGGTATGGTTCTCGCAATTGTGTAAAATTGTGTATTTATCTTAATGGAACACATACTATGTGTATATTCCATGCATTACATTTTAAAGCGGAAATGATTCGAAAGTGTTATGCGGACACATATGCTTTAATAGCCTACATCAAAGTGGTTCTTCTTAAATATTCAAAACGCCCTTGGGAGTTTCATAAACAGTGTCCAGTTGTTCCAGAATCTTCACTGGCGGACTGAAAACTGTGGTTAAGATACACAATTAAGTGTAGCATTTCATTATTAAAATTTCCCAAAAATAAACTTCTTTGTTTTACAGTTCGATGCTAAAGAATCAGTTCCCATTAGAGACAGTCAAATGTAACACTACTGGTACAGCACTCACGGTGAGCGGTTTTGATAATTATCTACTACTACTACTATTAATACCAATATATGCCTACATAAATCATAAAATACTTCGTTATTCTTACATCTTTGATAATAGTACATGATGTGCAAATAGTGCTGTATTGACTTTAAATGACGAGAAACGCTTTCATGAAAAAAGATTGAGAGGATAATAAGGAAGAACCCAGATGTCACCACTGATGAGTAATCCAAGTGGGCAGGTCTAGTCATGATTACTCATATTACTGTACTAATATAGTTAAAAAGGTATTTTTCACCAATTAACCACCAAATACTTTTTAGACTGATATCAATCACCAAAGTATTACTTTCCCTGCCTATACAGCATTTTTTGCATAGGCAGCAAAATAGCTGGATCCTATGGCAGTTAGATAGGTATACAACACTTTGTGCTATACTTACATACTGTACGAATATTTACATAATTGCAAAATATTCTCAACAATAAGTAACGATATTTTTAGTTATTATTAACATTAACTGGAAAATGCTACAATTCTGGATAATTATTTTTCCTTTTTCTTCTTCTATCTTTTTACTGACATTCATTATATTATTAATAAGATTTGCTTCAGTGGTAGGGATAAATGTTCAAATGTTTACAAATACCTCCTCAATTTACCAGCAAAATGGCAGAAATTCTACGAAACTAATGTTCTGTATACTCTTTAATGTATTGTTTTTACTCTTTCAAATATGCAGTTATACCTTGATAAATGCTACCAAATGTATGGATACGATAAATTGCTTTGTAACAATTTATTGTATTTAAGAAAAATATGTTCTTTATTTCAGTCGGACAGAGAACTATATACTTTCTAACAATATCTAAATATTCCATCATTACGAAATTTCTTAAAATGTTCATTTTAGTCTTTACAATATATACTAATAGTTTATTGTTCAAATCTTCAATATATTTTTATTACACATGCAATAGTTCATAACATCAACAAAATTAATACAACCTAAAGTGTGTATTTATTGTAAATAAATACATTAAAAACAAAAGTTGTTAATAAATAATAATGATCTGATACACAAATTTATGATGTTTCAAAAACGATAGTAGTTTAAAGTATGGTCCTATGTCTATGTTATATTTAACATTCATAGTTGCCTTTAACATGGAGTAAGTGAACCAAAGTGTAGATTTCTTCATAGTTTCTGATAATTGAGTAAGACATGTAATAAATACATGATCCGAGAATGTCTTTACATTTATTCCTTACAGTATTTCTTCCTAGACTTCTCCAATAGTAAATTTGATGACATTATGTGACGCGTCTGTAGGAGCAAGGAGTGGGAATTTTGGAGGGGTAAGTAATTCTTGATTACTATCGTTATCCATTATAAATATGTTATAACTCCTATATAAATTTTTACTATTTTAATAACTCATGATTTTGAAACAAAATTTTCCATAATAATGACAACAGTTTCGTTTTTTATCAAATTTATCATGATATGCAAAATAACGAGTTAAAGAGACTTGCAAAACATTTTTAAAAAATCGATGAACAAATTATACTTTCAGGTCAACATTAAACTTGACTGTATTGACTGGTTCCCTACCATTAGGAATAACCCATCGCGGTAATCAATCTTATATGGAGTGTCTCAGTTGGAACTATAGGATGTGATTTGTGAATAAAACTAATAATATTTGAGAAACTGAAGCTTTTTATTCTTCAACATAAAATGTAGAAGATAGGATTACAAATGGCAAATAATATCATTTATATGGCCGCCTCGGCTCATCTGGTATGATATCATTCGTCACATGCTTTGAGATCATTGACTGCTGCTGGCTAGGTGTCGTACACTTTTCCCTTGACATAACCCCAAAGAAAAGAAGTCCAGTAGTGTCATATTACATGATCTTGAAGGCCAATCTGACCAATTGATGTCAGAATTCTGCAACACAACATGATCAGTATGGAAATTTGGTATGCAATGTGATGTATTCCCGTACACATTCTCTCACTGCAGCAATATTTTCATCTCGCCGACTACGATGAACACGTACTGGTGTTGCCTTATATATAACAGAACCCATCTCTTCAAAAGTTCTTGATTAAGTTACGAACTGTTAACGCTGTAGGTACTTCATTTTGTCCTAATTCTGTGCGAATATTTTTAACACAACTGTAAATGATCGCTCATTTTCATAGAATAATTGTACACAAACAATTCGTTGTTGAACTGTTAATCGAGACACGTTGGCGTCGTATGGTTTGTAGATTACAGTCGTTAAATATTGATACCCTATCTTTGACAGAACAGAAATGGCGCCGAATTCAAATTCTATTGTTCCAACAGAGACACTCTATATTTTGCTACCTAGTTAAACATACAACTATTCCTTTATTTATTATCTAATTTAAAGTTGAATAATACCTCAGAAGAGAATAAATAATTTAAAACTTTGTCCGGGTACTTAGGAAAATACAGAGGACGAAATTTGAAATTTTAGCGATGGGCCAGTAGACGTGTATTGACAGATCACTGGTTTGGGGATAGTTTTCTGCCATTGCATCAAGCTTGTGTTTGATAAACATTCACAAATAGTTTATTTGAGTTATCTATTATAGTTTTTCGTCCTAGAGCCATAAAGTGTTGAAATCGTTATAAGGCACTCGATATATACGTACCTAATACAAACGGTATTTAAAGTTTATATTTCTTTCACATTAATAACAACTTATATTTACAATAATTAAATTACATTTACAACAATCTTTATATCACAATTGCTTCAAGACTTTAAAAGTTTTACTAACACCATAAAATAAAGCATCTTAAGATCCAGTAATTCAAAAGCATCTCACGAATAATACTACGCCCTCGCAAATCGTCAGATATTACCTTCAGAGTAATACTTTATAGACAAATTTATTAAGAACATTTACCGATTGATTCCTAAACAAGTGCTTTAACTTAGCACATAGTTTTACCTATCATACCAGGAATTAATCACGGTGTTCTCTCTAAATAATTCTAACGACTTCCTTAATTCATTAACACATACCTACGTTTATCATTAGTAGATGGCTTCAGATGATTTATGCAATACACCTATGAAATATGGACCCGTCTAAAGTATGATCTTAGATTAAATGCGTAACATAGAAGAATTTCAACATTTATCATGCTGATACTTCCAATTAGATCACTTTCCACCTACCTTTAAAATATGTGTTTGACCGCGGACCGTTAGTATATCTGGTGTGAAATTGAAAGAGAGAGTATACAGTGATTCGGAAAATGTGTAACCAATCAAATTACAATAATTTATATGATACGGTTAATTTTCTGAATGACTGTTTTTTAGAAAATCTCCTACATACATAATTAATTAATAGTTTTAATAAATACAAATATAACTAATATTTACTTTTACGTTTCTCTATACATCTTTGTATTCGTTAGTAAAAAAATATTTTCCTATGACGGATGCATTTTAAGATGATAATAATTTGTTTTCATGTCTTCATTACATTTTCATTTTGCATCTTCATATTTTAAAATATAAATATGTAAATATATATTTATGAATCATTGCATACCATTTTTCATTAAATAGTTGTGTGATCTTGAAGATCCTGGAGATGTATTATATTAGTTAATAATAAAAAACTACATAATTGTCTTCCTTATTTATTTTAACTGCAGGTTAACTAACCAATATACATATATACATATATACAGAATATAAAAGTTTAGTGTAAAATAAACACCACGGGACCGTAGAAAAGTTTTCCCATCCATTTCATTATATATTTTCATTCAGCTAGTAAAAAAATAAATTTATTATAACAAATATACCGTGATCATAGAACTACACTATTGCAATTTATCCTACCTAGAATACAATATATGTAATACTATATATGTAATACTATAATTTAATGAGAGCCTATGTTAAATTATTATATGTTTAACTACCTGATCTTCTTTTATTATCTTATTGACTGAATAATTTTAATTTTGATGTAATGTATTGTATTTTTCCTTTCTAATATATACGAAGGTGGGGTGAAAAGTTTCCGGACTGAGTCAGAGATAGCGCCATCAGGTCGATTTTTGATTGGTATTCTACAGTACTATCCCTGACTAGCATATATAATAAATTTCAGGTTGATTGCTCTGTTAGTATATGTTTGACAGTCTATTGAATAAGACGCCTCGCTTGCTTACGTGAAAATTATAAAATTAGAGAAGCATGCGGTCAACAAATACATCTATTTCAAAGGCTTAACACCACTTGAAGTCAAACAAGAAATGGATTCAACACTGAAGATTCTTCAACACTCTTCTCCATCATATTCAACAGTGAGTTTCTGAATTTATGAAATTTAAGAAAAAATTGGTTCTATTATTTAAGGAAAAACTGTTGTAGAGGACCGCATATTGAAAGTAAGTAGATAGTAGGGACTACTGGGAGGAGAATTAAATGTAAACGAAATATTTTACACTAACATTTGTGCATGGAGAGACTCTGTGCTAGGTGGGTGCCGCGTTTGCTAACTATCGACCAAAAAACTACACCGGAAAACTGTTTCCACAGAGAAACTGGCACTATACAAGTTAAATCCCAGCGAATTCTTGCGTCGATTTATAACTGTTAATGAAACTTTGGTCCACCATTACACTCCTAAAAGTAAACAACAGTCAAAACAATGGACTGGAGCAGGTAAACCAACCCCAAAAAAACATCAATACTACGCAGAGTTATTAAATCGTTTGAGTGTCTAAATGGAAGAAAAATTGCCTCATTCAACGAAGAAAGAGGTCTTGTTTCACCATGACAATGCACTTGTTCATTTGTTAGTCATTACAATGGCTAAAATCAATGAATTGAAATTCGAATTGTTCCCCTATCCAGCGTATTCACCATATTTAGTCCTCAGCAACTATCATTTATTTCCTAACCTCAAAACATGACTCGGAGGTAAAAGATTTGTGAGCAGCGAGGAAATCATCAATGTTGTATATGTGTATTTTGAAGGGCTCGAAAAATCGTTCTAAAAAAATAGTATCACTGCATTATAGCACCATTATGAAAAATAGTACTTGATGGAGATTATGTTGAAAAATTAAATAACAAAAAATAAAGACAAACATTTTTCTTAATCAGGCCAAAAACTTTTCACCCCACCCTCGTACATTATAATATAGCAAGTTTAAACATATTTATATTTAGTTTCAGTCCCATATTCTATACATGTTACCACTATTGTTTCTGATTTAAACCTTAAAACCAGTGTAATTTTAACTCATACATAAAGTCATACATTTTATATATAAAACTAATATAAATAAACTACAATTTAATATAATTCATTTTGCATAGAGTAGATTATAATCCATGCAATGCGACATTTCTATAGCATGATTGCATGTGGAATTTACATTCACAGTGCTTAAAACTTGCAACATACAACATGACTGTTTATAATCTTCGACTAGCTAACTAATGTCCCAATTATTTTATATATCCTATGAAACATACATTAAGAGTGTTGGCCAAGTTTATTAAAATCAATTGCCTAGGTGACCGAAAAATTTATTTAATTTTCAAAAATCCACTAAAGGATTCCACTGAATATGTATGTATTTAGTCTACTTATATTTTTCAACAATAAAGAACATAAAGTAACATAGACACATATTTAATATCCGCCATTTTTCGTGTATTGTCTACTTATTAATTCATAATATTACTCATGTCAATAATATACTAAATTGTTAAATAGTTCATTATATAGGCGAATTATCACTACATTAAAACTATTTAAATCTAATTGTTTTTTTCAGAGCAACATGGATAATAATTATCAGTTATTAACAATTAATTATTAAAAATCGAATCAATGTACCTGTGTGTGATTTATTAATAATAAACTTATGCCCAAATGGTTTATTTGTCTTAAGAAACAAAAATTAAGTGTCGTGGTGAAACTTAATAAAACTAATAGATAATGAATACCCACTATCTATTTGTTTCTAGATATTATTAGAGTGGGAAATTAATTAAAACTCAATAAAGCTGTTGGAGGATTTCATTGAATTGGTATTTACTTACTACTTGTGTTTCTCCATAAATAAATTGATTGAGCTACATATACCTTGAATATCTTATAATATTATATTGAACAAAGTAATATTTTATATCTGCCATCTTTTCTTGTCTACTTATTAATATTTTATTAATTAAGGTAGACAAGTGCATTATCACTGTTATCAAACCATTAATAATCTTATCAAGAATGTAGATAATATCGCTATCACATACAATTTCAAAATGGACATTTTTCCAATACAAGTTTTATTGATCGTTATCCCCCTTATTATGTAATAACCCGAAAAATACTTTTTATATTCTATTTTTTTCTTTTAATTCATGTTGAAGTCCACAGCAATATGCGATGTTCCTTTCCGAAGATATTACGTAGTTATATTTTCAAATACCTTGGGCTATTAAATAGATGTAAAGCAGAACACTTGCTTCTCGTTCATCCTCATTAGAGTCATTAGGACTCGCAGCTTCTTATTCTTTACCATTAACGCTAGATGTATTAGAGAGACATCCATACATAAATTTATATCGCAATACTATCAGTTTGGTATTCCATTACTGAAATATTAAATTATTCAATAGTGAATGGCAAGAGTAGTGGCAATATTATAATTGCGATTATCAGAAAATAAAATAAACATAAAATAAAAAAATTTGCACCATTACAGTAAGGTAAGAAGATACCAACTGGAGATGAAAACTAAGCACGCAAGAACCGGTTTTGTAGGCAGTAGACAACATGAAAGGGAGACTATACGAGTACTTATTTGGAGATTTAAACAGTGGACTACATATAAAAGATGATAGAAGTGGAGAATATCATGATAGAAGCCCACAGTAATATGCAATGACAGATACATTCTAGGTTAATGGAAAACAATAAATTTAATATACCTGCAAAACAAAATGATAAAATTGAAAAGTAAAATCTGCTATATTTAATGAATTTAAAATAAATGCTCAAAATGTGCACCTGCTTCTTGCTGACAGTACAACATATTATAAAACTCTTCCCTTGTCTGTTCAAGTGTTTGCGGAAAACAACCCACGTTTCTATAGGCCGTTCAATCGACCTATAAGGTTATATTCATTTTTCATTTAGATGAACTCTTACTTATAGACCATAAAACTGTGGATCAGCTTTCGGCTAGTTAGAACTTATTGTCATTTATATTCGAAGTTTTCCATTATGAAAAAGATTTTAGGTTATATATCTAAATTAGTACAATATCATCACCAACTTAAATATTATTTTACAATATTTTATGCATTACTTTTCAATCAGTATGCATACGTGTCCAATATGGATAAAGGTCAACTTGATATTAATATTTTATTTATTAGACTTCGTTTTATTGAAATTAAATTTTCTCTAATAATTATGAGGAATTATTCAGATAGGAAATGAGTATCTAACTATTGATGATATTCTACCGATCATAAATCTCTAAACAGCTAGTTTCTTGAAAATATAATTACAAATTTAAATTAAATGTATTGAAGCAAATTTCAAAGTACAGACAAGTAATTTCACCGTCTTATTAACCATCGCTATATCATTAATCCAAATGCGGTTCTGTTATATTATACACTAGTAGAAGAAACGTTGAGGGTCATACATTGCCTTGAATTTACCAAAAGGGGCAGCAGAACACAGGTAAATACTTTTGTTATGTTTAAAAGTTATCATTTTAGTTTTAGAAGAAATATTAATTAAAAATAACTCATTCGATGTACTTATTAAAGTTAAGTATTTTTTTTAATTTACTACTCCAGTTTAAGGAAACTAACCCCAATTATAAATATTAATTAACCGAAATACATAACAGTTTCAGGAAGTAAACTTTTATGTATAACCTTTTGACATAATCGTATGCCTATATCTTGTTCACAAATCTTGAGTCTTCGAAAGGTTATTCTATTAGTTATAGTTAGAATAAAATATTTTACTTTTTTATCTCAAAGGTTTTCTTTTCTGGTAAGGAACACCTTTCATTCATTTATATTTGAATATTCATGAATATTTTACATTCTGATGCATAAAACACCCTCCATTGTTTAGTATTTTATTGAAAAAATATTAATTAATGAATACAACGTTGCCTAAGTGCATATGGAGTGTATCCTTCCCCTTGTAGATATAATCCGAATCTGAATTATCATGTTTTGATGTTCGATTTCACAGTTTGTGTATACGTTCTAAACTTTAAATCATTCTGGATCATTAAATCATTGGCACCACTGGTCATATCACACGTGTATGTCCGATATGATTTCACAATTATCCATGTTTTATAATTATCCTTGTTAGTTGTATATTTAGCTTTCTCTCATTAATATTTTCTAATTTTATATATATACAGTAAATTAATCGTTATGTAAGGGGCAAATTCGATATAGTTCTAATAACCAATTTTTGCAAAAAATTGTCAGACATTAGACATATCAATCTACAATTTAGAATTATCACATTTGGACTCATAGAGAAAGTCAATTCCATTTTGAATTTTCCCGAAAGTGCTACTAACAGTGTTATTTTAAATGATTAACCCCAATTATTTTAACCCGATATTTCTCTATAGTCGATAATAAGACATTTTTTTAGTAAACCTAGAAATACGCTTTTCATGGTTTAATTTAATGTATTTTTATGCGGTTCAAATCTGAATGTTTAGATTAATACTTTGTAAGTTGTGCAAAATATTTATTACTGAATAATATTTTTTTACTAAATTTATTAAATTTTATTTCTTATTGCACAGTAACTATATTATTATATAATAAAATTACAATTTGTATTACATTGTATACAATAAAATCCAAAAATTGTTATCCAAAATACACTACAACCATTGTACTTCTTTTTCATAGTATAAAATACTTTTTTATGTACAGCTTGTCACAAATAGGAATAAGTCTCAAAACTGCGATATCGAACCGCCCACGAGGTGTGCAGTAAATAGCCTGGTCTCTACTAAGTCGCATTGAGACTTTTTCAGAGTGAATATTGTGTATGTATGAATGCACACAGAGTTCGACCTGGCCGCGCGTAAAGTGCATTATTTTCCTTCCGAATGCTGCCTCACTCTTTCTTCTACGCATACATAGAGAACTATCACACTTTTTTCTATTTTTGACAAGATGTATGTTATTTTGTTCTTCATGATTCAACCATTACTCTAATCTCCTTAAAGAGCCAAATAGCAGAATCCAGCTACATAATATACTATTCCAGATCTATTACGAATCGTGCTACATTATGAACCTTAGTTTTTAAAAAGATATTGATACTTATAATGACATGTAGTTTGAACTAGTGTTAGTGTTTGTCAGTAGAACTAGTCATAGTGCTTGAACTATAACAGACTTTTTTAAATTAATTAAAGCCCCTCGTTTTCATATAAAAGTTAATTTCTTAAAGGTTTCAGAGCATGACGGTATCCTGTATCATGGGATACTTATGTACAGTTATAAAATAATGTTTCTAAGCACAAACAAGACAACTATAATCTATAAATATTTTGAAATTGGGTAAGATGCGTGTAAACGCTTTGTATTGAACATTTAATAATTTCCGAGATAATATTTTCCATTTTTATTTACGATCATTATTTCGCATTCTCTAAATTAGTTTACCTATTAAAATAGATCCGTAATTTTTTAAACAACCCCATCAGAAGAAATCCAAGATAAAAACAAATGAACATGATGATCATTCAGTTCATCTTCATCGCTTAATCCATCTGCCAGAGATATCACAATAACACAGGCCTACAAATCTTGGCATTTGAAAGTTGAGTTGGGTTTGATAAGTGATTTTAAGTGAGTTATTTACGCTGATTTCATATCTACCATCTGTTTTTGTCCTTCACGTAAGGATTTGGATCAACTGAATAATCAGGATTAATTAAAAACTAAAGGAAAAATTACATTTTAATAAACATTAGAAAACATAGTAAAAAGCAACAACATAAATAGTTTTGAATCTCTAATTTCTCTTTTTCTGTGAAAATTTCTGCTTTAGAGCTAAAAATTTGCTACATGAATACTTAAAACAATTCCTATTTTTATCTATAGTTTTACATATTGCTTCATTAATTCTAATTTAATATGAAGTGGCGGCAAAAGAATGTTTTTGCGGATCAACCAAATTTGCATAAATAACGTTTTTTGAACCAGGTGTTGAGTTTATAACAAAATACAGTTGGTGTATTTTTACAACTTCTAGGTATTATTAAAATAAAATAAAAACACACGAGGCTATATCACGAGTAAACGTACACATATTAAAAACATACTACAGCGGTTATGTAAATACCTGAATAGTATAAAACCGGAATATCCCCACCGGCCTACTCTGTTTCGATAAATCCCCCACACTTGTATGTACGTTTCAAATCGATTAAACACAGGGGCGCCACAAAGATTGAGACAAAATTTAAGTTTATAGAACCTCGGTTCTAAAAACTACAAATTATTGTACAATGTATACTTTATTTATTGTACAAATTATTATACAATAAATACTAGTGCGTGATGGAAACAAAAAAACAGTGTTTCTATAGTTAATGGTATATAACTAAGCCAAAAAGTCAAAAATAGTCCGATCACAAGATCTTTGTTGGCCTGTGTTGATCTGATATTAAACAGTATTAATTCAGAATAGTTTTTTTTTCTATAAACAGAAAATGTTTTCTTGGATATTAATTTGCCATTTTCAGTCACAAACTGATTTTATTTACTTTTTAAATTTTGAAAATGAAATTAGTGTACGATATTAATGTTTAATCAATATGAATCGGACCACATCCCTGATGTGCCATATCACTTTGCACTTTGTATTTGCACTCATTGTGACTTGAACACAAAATTTGGAAAAAAATTAATTATAATGTCTTATACATTTAATAACAAAATCATGGATATTGGACTTTATCGCCACATTGCATGCTTTTTGACAGTAGATTCTGTATGCATATATAATATATTATAAGTGTAATAATTGAGTTATTAATAGGAACCGTCCTATTTATTTCGTTTTGTTTTAGAACCATGGGTAACTTTTTTCGAATCCAAAAATACCTAATGATACTTACAAACAAGTGGAAAGTCCATGGACATAATTCATATGTAAATATTCTTTACAAGACATATTGTATATTATTTGAAATATCCTTCTACATACTCACGCAATCTTTAGTAGTACAGGCATTAATAAGGTGGAAGTGTGAATATATGTTCTATGAACTCTGCTGTCTTTATGTGCACCACACAAATGCTGGAATCATGAATCTACTTTTTAAAAAACGCTCCATGAAGAATTCTATAGCGTACATCCTTAATTATGAAATAAGAGGCTACCATCAGGAAGAGCAATCCTCGAAGGATATATACGATTACTACTCACAAATAAATTTCAGATTACATAAATATATAATCATATTACTTACAATAGTGGTTTCCAGTATTTGGTATACAATATCAACTTTATATGCATTAACGGAAGAAAATAAAGACTGTCGTCTGACGCCGGGCTTTATGTACCAGATATCGTATCCTTTCAGTACCAAGTACGACTGGCTGCCAATTTTGTCTAATGTAATGTTAGCATATGCTGGGATATTAATGCATACTTATAACAGAATGTGTCCTGCTACTCTAGTAATTTTTCAACTTTCTCAAATAAAAATGTTGTCTAACAAAATTAAACAAATAGATGTGAGCGCAAAACAGATAAAGGCAATTTACGGCATCAGCATTGAAGACGCTTTAGATTTTGCTGTCAATAATTGTATTAAAAGACACCTAGAAGTTATCAGGTAAGAAACGAAATAAAATATTCAAGATTTAAACCAACGAAGTAAGTACAGATGAAACTTGATGGTCCCTTTTGATAAAAATGCATTCTAAATTTGGTTCGAATATAAAATTTGGAGTTTCGACCAAATTTCGACTCCAAATCGTAAATTTGGAGTCGAAAACTCCAAATGCATGTTTACTAAGTTTAACATAAGTATGCACAACTGCAAACGAGGTTTAAGTAAAATCTGAAAATTATGTAAATATGCTAAATTATATGTTCACGTAATGCATTTTATCCTAAAATTATTATAAGCTTAGTCAGCAATACAAATACTATTTAAATATAAAAATTTTGTTTATCAAAAGTATATTTGTTCATTGTAAAATCATGACTTCAATAATTAGAATCCAAAATATCATCTAGGAGTATCTTACATAATTCATCTTTGACGCAAACTCCGGTGATTCCATTATAGAAACCACTTTTTTAATTAAATAAAAAATGAGATGCTTTCCTTTCAAAAACTTTTTCAAATCTCTCAGTGAATATATTTCACTTTTTTAGGAAGATATCCAATATTCTTGTTTTCTATTTCTTTCGTGACATCATTGGATTCAACAAATTATGCACGGTGTTAATCGAGTACGGAGATAAACTTTAAGAGGTGATTCCTTATATACTTTTAAGATTAAAAGTCCGTATAAACATATACCTTAAACGTATGGCTTTTCGAGATTTTTTTTAAATTTAACTTAGACAATTTTAAGGACAATTCATTCATCACCCATTATTCCTTCAATAGTGCCAATGAAACCATGCTATTATTTTTTGAATGTATCCTATATTGTCCTAAAATTTTTGGGGTCATGCCTTTTAAACCTCTCATGTTTTTACAACGATACCGACTAGTTGTAAAAAGTGACTGAAAATAAAGTCTAATTTAACATTTTATTCATAAACTTATTTTAATCATATTATTATTATATTATATAGGTTTGAGCCTCATCAGCCACTGATCACATGGGTAGTCCCTTGGCGATCTCCTCTTATCCGGGTCATTATCCAAAAATGCTATCCCATAAAAGGAGCAATTTAGGCACGTCCCCCGCCTTAAGCCTCGCCTCCTCTAGGATAACAGGGGTCCCTAATATAAAATACCTCTTCTCCTCCAGTGCGGGGCAGGTGTAAAGAAGATGAATCGAGGTTTCCTCGTCTTCTTTACAGTATCTGCAGGCCGGGCTATCAGTCAGCCTCAGCTTGTGCTTATATGCATTCAGGCTACTATGGTGGCCCGTTATGATTCCCACCAGAGTTCTGGCTTTGTGCCTGTTCAATTTAATGAATTCTTGGGCCCATTTCTCAATCTCTGAGTATTCGATGAAGAGTTTGGTTATTCGACAACCCGTTACTCCTCTCCATCTTTTATTGTACTGGTCCCTTGCCCAGCCATTGATGCGGTCTCTGATCAGATTCCGACTTATTCCCACTGCAGTTTCTGGTCCATAGAGGTTTTTCCTGGTCCCTAGTCTGGCAAGGTCATCTGCAATTAGATTTTCCTTAATGCCATTATGCCCAGGTATCCATAAGAGTTCCACCGGTCCCTTCCCTGCCAAGTGGTTCAATGCTTCATAGCAATTATAGACCAGCTTCGACTTTGTGGTTGCTGAATTCAGGGCTGCCAACGCCGCCCTGCTGTCCGAGCAGATACATACCTTCTCCTGGGTCCGATTTTGGTCCGCCCCCAGAACACCGTATGTAATTCCAACTAGCTCGGCCTGGAGTGCGGTAGTGTATTTGCCCAAGGGGAAGGTTCTACCTATCCCGTCGCGTCGTCTATACACCCCCGCATCCGCTCTGTTCCCACTCTTGGCTCCATCCGTGTACCAGATGTCTCCATTGAGCGGCAATCCAGATCGACCCTCCATCCAGTCGGTCTTACTGGTGAGGGTGATCTTATATTTCTTGTCAAACAGGAAGTGGACACCTGTACTGTCAGAGGGCATCCATAGGAGTCCCTCCTCAGCTAGCTCTCTTGAGAGTCTATTCAGGTCCGTTACCTTCCTATTCATGTTTTCCACCCTGTGCATTGCCTTTGCGGCTTCCGCTTTCAGGATGACATCAAGAGGTGGTATCCCCGTCAGTATCCCCATCGCCTCGATCGGTGTTGATCTTGGGGCTCCGGTTATACTTCTAAGAATCAATCCTCTTAACTTGTTAAGCCGGCTGGCTTCCGACTTTAAACAGGCTCTCTCCCACCAGACTAGTACTGCATACGTCAGTCTGGGTTTGAGAATTGCCTCATACATCCATTTCATAGTTTCCGGTTTCAAGCCCCAGCTACTACCAATGGCTCTTCTCAGTTGCCAAAGTGTTGCTGTGATCTTGAAACACATGTGACTTAGATGTTTTCCCCATGACAGTTTACCGTCCAGGATTACTCCTAAGTATTTCACTTCGCTATTATAGCTTAGTTCTTGGCCATCAAGCTTCAGCTTGGTGGCCAAGCTGAAGCTTATATTTCTTGAAGCTTGTTCCACTTATATTTCTTGGTGAACACCATCACCTCAGTTTTAGAGGGATTGACCGAGAGTCCCCTCTCCCTGCACCAATTCCCAACCTTATTTAAAGCTCCCTGCATTATATCGAGAATCGGCTCCAGAAAAGGGCCCTTCGTTATTATTACTAAGTCATCGGCATAGCCAATTACTTGGTAGTTCTTTAACCTTTCAAGCAGCTCATCTACTACTAGGCACCACAAAAGGGGGGACAATACCCCTCCCTGTGGACATCCCGAGTCGACCCGGCCCTCGATGGTAGTCTTGCCTTTATTGGCAGTAAGCTGTCTGTTTCCCAACATATGGTCTATCCATTCAGCGATTATTCTGGGGGTGTAGCATCTGCCTAATGCTCCGCTAATCACTTCCCTGGATGTAAAGTTGAAGGCTCCTTCAATATCAAGGAAGGTGCCGACAACGTATCCTCCTTGTGTCATCGATACGTGTATCAACGTATCGATGACACAACCTTATCCAGAGCTGTTTCTGTTTATTATTTTAATCATAAGTTTTTCATTATCTTTTACACTTATAAGTTATTTGGCAAAAAATAAATCTATTTAAGAATCTAAGGTTTAAGAATAATTATTTAAAATCTACTTTTAACGATACCCATGAAACATCGTTATTAACTTTTAAAATAATCTACGAGGTACTAGTTTAAACTAAAATGATCGTACCTTAAAGAAAAAATTAAGAATGGTACAACACTTAACTTAAACTAAGCAATAATATAACACTTAACGGAACTTGGAGTAACTATTAGAAATAGACGCCCCCTCGCTGACTCCCAGGCATTTTATGTGCCCCTCAAAGAAGGAAATCGAGTAGATTTATATTGAGCGACCTACGTGCTTGGATTTTCTTCCTCGCTCCCGATTTGTTAAGATACAATTTTGATCTAAGTACTGATAGTAATTTTAGTTATATAATATTATAGTTAAGTAAAAATTGCATAAAAATAGTGTTTCATGGGCACTATTAAAAGTATTGAATTATTCTTACTAGCTGACTAATATTTATTTACTACTACTTACTAACTAATTAATACATTTATTTTTTTACCACATAACTTCTAAACTGTAAAAGATAATGAAAACCTCAAGGGAGTGAATAATAAGAACTAAATATAAAATTCGACTATACTTCCAAACTTGGTGCCGTCACGTCATAAGAAAACATTTGAGAACATTAAAAAACATGACTAAAAAAATTAAAATTTTGTAGATTGTTTAAAAAGTTAATAACGTTGTTTTATGGATACTGTTAAAGGTATACTGTGTTCTAAATGTCCTAATTAACTCATAATTATCCTTAATATTATGTACAAAAAATTTAAAAAACATGACAAGGGATTATCTCTTAAGTATTTTTACGTACTTAATTAACGCTACATAGATTATTAGAGACTAATAATATCCAAAGCGTTTTACTTAAAAAATAAAATTTGATGTAATTCCCGACAAGACTGAAAATAAAATACATCTTCTTTTTAAATGTGTTATAAATGTGTTATACATATATGCCAAGATTGAAAAATAATCCTCAAGAATGGGAAACAAAAAGAGTGCTAGATTATTACATACTGTATAATAACAGAAGAACCATATGATATATAACTAATCATACATAACCTGACCTAACTGTTACAATCAGCCATAACCTGATTGTTATGCCATCAGTTGTTTCATTACGTAGTTATAATATATGTATATTAATCAATTGTATTTATTTTAGTTTAATGAATCTTCTTCAAGAAGCTACAAGAGAAGTTATGTTAATTGGATATTTCACTAACTCCTTTGAGTTAGCAGGATTCCTTATTCAAATATTCACGGTATATCAAAATTAAAATATATTTTATCATAATTAATTTACGTTATTGATTTGCAGGCAAAATCAAGGTACCACGTTATCAGATCCTTTATCGCAGCTTGTGCCGATATGTTACAGTTTCTGGTATTCTTCTGGTTTGCAAATGAAGTGTATACAGAGGTAAAACTACATATATAGTGTGTTCCAAATTGGAACTATTTATCAAAGCCCATTACTTTTAGCAGCATTGTAGAAATTCTATAATTTAATCATTTCAAACTGTATAAATGTTTCTTATCAATATGAAACAGGATGCTAAAGCTATTGATATTTCTTTTGATGATTGATTTTTTGTTTTAGTAATCTTAGAGATTAGCATCACAAAATTTGCCAAATTACTGCAATTTCTATAACGAGATTTGCGAAAAAAATTGCAGGATTTTTTCTAAATGTATTGAAAATTCTTACAGGTTACTCAATTTTATCCCATTCAAAATAGTCCTCTTGGTAAGCTACGTATTTGTCCCACCGCCGTTTCCACTGCTGGAAGCATCCGGAAAATGTCTTATGTGAAATGCTATTTAGCTCCATCAGCGAGTTATTTTCTTTAATCTCCTCAGTTGTGCCAAATTCTGTTAGGTAATTGGTAAATCCTCAAATTCAAATTAGGTGTTTAGAAGGACTAAGAACGGCCAGTTTGCTGTTTTTCGTACAAAAATCGCAAATTATCAAGACCAAATAATCGGATACGTTATGATGATGCCAAATCCACTTGCTCCTTTGTCACAGTTCAGATCTTTTTCTCCTCACAGCCTCGCAAAATTTGTTCAGAGTTTGACGGTAATGGAAACGATTAATTATCAGCTTGTGGAAGAAATATATGGTAGACAACACCAAACTAGAAAGAAGAAAAGAATGAGCATAACTTTGATATTTGATTTCAATTGAACCGTTTTAGGTCTCGGGGATGTTTTTGACTTCCACTGTGATTATTGAGCCTTCATTTCCATGTTGTACCCATAAACCTACGTCTCGGGTCGGATGATGATGCCATAGTTTTCATTGTCGTTTGTCGTTTGCCATTTCAAGAAATTATACAACTCAATGTTGTCTTTATTTGTGCAGTATTTCAGTTAGAATTTCCTGACATTAACCGAATGAAATGTTGCATTCACTTATAAATGGTTATTTCACGTTTCACGGCTGCTTAAATGGCGATTTTATCGCACCCGGGCACTCAGGTGACATAAGCATCCATCTGTCAAGCCGTCGAAATTGGCGGAATTGGAAATTGGAATAATCTTCCCAATAAAGATTACCTTCAAATGATATATGACCTTCTTTGAACCTCCCATCTCACTCATAGTACCGTGAACGATTCAAACATTCATTCCCGAAAACCTCGCATGACTTTTGAAAAGTTTTCGTAGACGTTTTCACACAAAATTTCACCCAACCTCGCTGCTCTTCCTTATCGAAGAATAAGAAGGCTATCGTAATTCTGTAAAGTCCGATAGTCTTGGGAATGTTCTGACTAAACAGTTATATCAACCGTATCGCCTTACTACTATTCATTAGCGCGCGATTTAAACAGTCCTGGAACTTTTTCATGAGACTCGTACATTTTGATACTGGACTATTTTCACGATGAATATGTGAATGTTCATAATAGTATTATTTTATTTTATTACAGTCGCTTAGATTTAGTTTAAACTTCATAACACTGACTTAGCTTTCCACAAAACACCAAAACTTTGCTGGCGAAACGCGCATCGAGTGTAGTCTACAGTGTTTTGTGTAACACTAAGTCAGTGTTATCTTCACACCAAAGGTTCCGACCTACTTCAGTATTAAACTCCATACCTACGAGAGACGTAAAACCCATTCATTATAATTCAGTCTAGCAGTACTCCATAACTTTAATAGCAGATACTTACATGTGATGAAATGGTTACAGTAAACGCTTTATTATTTGCAAAATGTATTACTGTATCCCCTAAAAAATTACGTCCATGGCCAAAATATTAAATTTTGAAACATTCATTTAACTAAATGAATAATTCGGCATATTCTATGGTATTCAAGCTTTCCACCTAAATCAGGAACTTACAAATGATTACTTTATATTAATCACGATTGCATGAAGTCCCTCCCTATACTTGGAAAGATCAAGTCAAACTACTGATTTATTTTATAAAAATGTATTATAAATATATCTATTTGAATGCATAAAACTGATTACACCCTAAGTGCTGTAAACATATAAAAATATTATACTATCAATAACACATTTAAAGATAATCTTTATTGCTAACGAACTCTCTATCATTTTAAGTATTTGCATAACTTGACATGACTCGTAGTTTTATACGTATCTAGCATAAACTGCATATACAATATAAATGAACGGTGTCAATAAAATTGGGAAGATACATTATGACATTAACTGACACTCATTCAGTTCTATGTTCATATACATTATAAAAGCCAACCAAATGATACCTAAATTGAATAAATACTGTGAACAACACAGTAAGTTGTAGTGACGCATTAAAACTGGCGCATTAGCAGGGATAATGAGTGAGCCTCGATAGCTCAGCGGTCAGAGCACTCAACCGAAAGTGGGGGGAGCCGGGTTCGATTCCCGGTCGAGGCAAAATGCACTTTTATCCTTGCTATCGCCAAAGTGGTGGCCCCGACGTGATGTGATTCGTCATTCCAGTATATGCAACCTCCCTTACATCTCAAATTCGCGGATTCGATTCCCGTCCTATCCATCGCCCTATAGTCCCGGGGGTTACCGAACAACGGTTCGTAAGAATGGCGAACGCGGTCACATTCCGTTAAATTGTATCGAGACAAAACCATGTCTCTAGGGAGGGAGTACTGTAGTGATGGATTGAAACTGGCGCATTAGCAGGGATAATGAGTGAGCCTCGATAGCTCAGCGGTCAGAGCACTCAACCGAAAATGGGGAGAGCCGGGTTCGATTCCCGGTAGAGGCAAAATGCACTTTTATCCTTGCTATCGCCAAAAAGTAAATATTATCTAATATTCATGATAAATAAAGGTATGACAATAAAGTTAATTATAACATCAATATTATTGTAAATATATATGTATACGTAAAATATTTGGAATATCAGTACCCCAGT
Organism: Rosalia funebris; assembly: GCA_037954035.1. Taxonomy (NCBI): domain Eukaryota; kingdom Metazoa; phylum Arthropoda; class Insecta; order Coleoptera; family Cerambycidae; genus Rosalia; species Rosalia funebris. The sequence goes on along the minus strand of JAZFAV010000026.1, from coordinate 19,623,116 downwards.
GTTCATTATTGTTGTTCAAAGTATTCAAAAATGGCCATGCGCACGAATCACCCGCCAAATACTTGCGCAGCCTTGCCAGACGCTAATTGACAAGTCCTCGACTTACCGAGCAAAGCCTTAACTGGCATGTTTTAAAAATGTTTATCTTTTCAGCAAATCGGGCAACAACATTTTTTAATTCAAAATACTCGTAATAAACCAATGTATAAATGAGTTGTTTTCGGAAATAAATGTATAGAAAAGTTTTCAGGTTATGATGTAAAATATGTAAATGTGATGTAAATAATGTAAAAGTAAAGACAGTAGGTACTTTATTAATTAATTAAATTCACCCGTTCCACATTTTAGAAGAATGCCAAGTTCTAAAGTGCTACAAGACTTCATGACCTACAGCCAGGTAGACTCGTGATGAAAATTTGTTGAAATTGTACCTGCGTATTGCTACCATGGCTAAAATAATCAACTCATAACTGACAGCGACATTCCTGATCTTCGATGCAGTTAAAACTTCCTGCAATAGGCTCTAAGGCAATTGAAGTCTTTTATTTTATTACTCATACCCATTACCCGTAACCAACTAAGTAAATTGAAAAAACAGATCGATTAATTTTTATGATTGTATCAAGTAGTGAACTATAATTGTATCAATCAGCGAACAATAATAGGACTGTGCATGTTCGGAGGAATCGCCATGTTTTCATAATAATGCATAATTTTGTTTCACGCCGGCGTCGGGTCAAAATATACACAAAACTTATTCTGTTAATAAACTGAAGATGCAAACATAACACTATGCTATTATTTTAGAGTGCAGCATTAGCCAATGACATTTACAATGAACTCAATTGGGTAACTTACAACAAACCATTGAGAAAAAAATTGCTGATAATGACCATGATGCTACAAAGACCCCTATATTTCGAAGGTCTAGGTATCGGAGAAATGACAATAGAGAAATTTAAGCATGTAAGTATCAAGTATTTTATTTTGACATAGATATTATGAGACTCGATGCGAAATATGTGGTCACAAACAGATAATACATTAGGCATTTAGCTGAGTAGTCCGAATCAAAATTAGTAACAGTGCATCACGTTGCTCCGCGTTCGCAATATGGATCTGTGATCTATCATATTCTCCTATAGGCTTCGGACATTAAGGTCCAAAGCCATCTGGTGGCGCTTTAATGACTCCTCGTAGACACGAATTTTAATTTTTACAGTGTTTTCTTTATTTGAATTTCAAAAAATTATATTGTAAACAGTGAATAGTTACTATTTCTGAAAGATGTGAGTTATATTGTTAATTTTTCACGAAGTAAACTTTATTATGAGATGGCGCTTTTTATAATTTTGAGTGATTTTCATGAAATCTAACCTAGTCCACTGTTGCATTGTCAAACTTCATAAGTAAATATGGACAAACATACAAGCAATGTTACTCCTTGGCATATTGTCGAGCTGAAATATCCAATACACAGTTTCTCATAAAGATGGCTCCATTAATGTCATTCGAACTGTGGTCCGAGGTGGCTGACTGAGCCCAATATTAGAAAATTTGGCACCTCTTCTTAAGCATGGTTTGTCATCGTCTCTATGTACATATAACCTTTCTCTCCACAACTTGAACTTTAGGGAAAAGAAGTAAATTCCTGTATTCCGTTAATAAGCAATTTGCTTATCAACGATTTCTTTTCCCATATATGTACATAAGATAAATAATGCAAAATTAATACATAGCATTAATTTTTGCGGTAACTATATCGCATCGTGGTATAAGTACTCATGTCATAGAAAAAAAGGAAGTTGTTTACATTTGCAGTTGTCTATCTTTGAATAAGCTGACTGCTTTGCTGAATTGCCTCCAGCAGTGTTTTGATACTACACTCCTGTAATGAAAGCAGCATTCTTATATTCGATAGTCTAACCTGAAGACGCACAAAATCAAAAAAATTTCTAGGTGAAATATACATCTTACACTTCAAATAAATGGAATAAATTCAGGAAAACTGGCATTATTCATACCACTAGGGCCACAACAGTCACAATCAGTAATGAGAGAAGTGTGATAAAGGACTTTCATAGGACCAAAAAGTACAACATTGGACCTTTTAATAAACTCTTTTAACAGACAGATTACCATTATATTTTAACATAATTATAAGTAAATCTTAATTATATTATGTTTGAGGGGCTCAACATTTCCGTCAAATTCTTACAGATTTTAAGTAATAATCTATTGTAGAGCTGCCAAATCTTTGGCAGCTTGTTGAGCTGCTTGAATGACTCATCAGTGGCGGCGCTAAAGCAAAACATGGTCAATCGTTACAGCAATGCTAAACTAAATTACTAGTACCCACATCTATTTAAATATCTTAAGTCTACGCGATGGCCTCTCAGCTAACTTCGCGGTAGCCGAAGTGCTGACTCACAGTGGACAGATTTACTTAAATATATATCCTGTATTAAGTCATTTATCTTATGTTAAGTCATATGTGATAACTTTTCATTCCAAGTGTAATATCTGACACATCTTTTCAATAAATATAAATAATATTACCCATCGTGAGAATTGTACCAGAGTGTTACTTACACTCAGGTAACTTCGTCACAGCCGAGATGTCGTTGTGTAGATTTGAAATGTTGTATTCGTTGTAGGTACAAGCAATTTAGTTTAGCTTTGTCGTCGTATTTGACGACCTGTTGTTTTATTCGTTTTAAGTACTACGTATTATATAATATAATAACTTATACGTAGTTGCTTATATAGGGCCTTACCACTGAAGAAGTATTCAAGTACTCTTGACATAAAGTAGCATAAAAAAATTCTACATTATTATTTTATTTTTGTTGTCCATATTGCTTTGACTCGTACATTTTTGAAGTGATAACTTCTTATGGGAGGGTAAACCGCTTCGTTACGTAACGCGTTACAGCGCCAGTCTGTCTGGCTTCCCTTTCTCTCACGCATACGGCAGTGGTAGGCAGGCACCTCCTCTCTCACTCTAACCCACAGCGCTAGCCGTATTTCGGACAGACGTTTCCCCCTCTCTCGCAGGATCTCGAGCTCTATCTCCTCCTCTCTGCGTGCTTTCGCTGTCTACATCTACGTGCATGTGCATGTGTGCGTCGCTGCTGCTGCGGGGCCGCCTCTATGATTTAGTAATTAGTAAATTTAGTAATTTTACAGCATATCATAGTAAAAAAATAATTATACACATTCTGATAAACATAATTAAAAAAAAAATTATTATAAAATTCCGTTAATTTTAACCGGAAATTTTAATGTTAATTTTACTGCTGATCGAGCTAAAAATTTAGTATCGTTCCTACAATCAAAATTACAATTAAAAATGATTAATAAGCCAGAAGAAGCTACAACAAGTCATGGAACTGTACTTGATGCAGTCTTTGCAAGATTTTTAGATGACATGCAATGTAAAAATTTCGTTGCTTATTATAGCTACCATAAGCCAATTGTTACTTTTATAGGATTAAATAATGATACTAATAATGTACATACACAAAATTCTAATGTACATATTCAAGAATTGTAACTAAGAATAAAATATATTTTATAATCAATAAAAGATTTAATTAATAAATAACCTTTCCTTACATTATCATATTAATATACATAAAATTTAAGTAATAACCTAAGCTTTTCTCAAGTTAAACAATTTCAATATCAAATAGTTCAACTTAGATTAGTTTATGTTATCACTTCTGTTGGGCGTCCCGTGACGCAAACGTTTTTTTTTTTAACTTCTTAAGTTAAAAAAATGGACGTGTCAAAGTTCCTTCCTTCCTTCTTTGCTAACAGTGATTGTGATTTATTTTATTAGTTTCTTAATAAGTTATTATGTAACTTGAAAAATCTCGTGTGTATATCTTGTATAAAGGCAGTATTAGAATATTTAGAAGTTGAAGCGACTTTCATTGAACTAATATAACCACTTTTTTCAGATCGTAAAGAGCTGCTTCTCAGCAGTAACATTTTTTCAAACAATGTACGTGAAATAGAACTACTAAGCGCGCATAATAATTCTACAGTTATTTGCAAAAAATGGGAGACGAGTTTTCCGCAAAAACCAAAAAAAATTCTATATACTCTTAAATGTGCGATGCACCAAATAAATGCAGGTGCGCTTCGCCAATCATCATCAGGGGATAACTAAAATCATTTTAATCATCTAATAATAACACCAATTTGAATGAACGCGAAATACGCGTCAAGCGATGTATAATATGCCGCTGTTTGTGGAAAACTGGTCTCCTACTTTTTGTAAGACGTCCATATTCTGCATCAGAGGTTCCAAACCTCTCCCAGGATTAGTTACTTACAAATTAATGAAGGCACCATCAACAACACGACATACCACAATAACAAGCCATACACGAACGGATAAATTTTGATAGGCCAGATCCGCGGATCGGTCTGCCGATTTTCCAACGGACCTCATCCGCCGATCTCAGGCCTGTCGTAACTCACTAACGTACGGCCCGGGCCCGTTGGAATTCTTTCATAAAATCCGTTGGCAGTTGTGATTCGTTCGTTAGTGGGGAAAGCCGGCGGAAGTCTTAATTTATCTGCGGGCCCAGGACTGTCCAACGCGTCGGACAGGCCGCAGCCCAGACGACGCGACGGCGACGGGGCGGGCTATGCTCTTGTACGTATGAATGCAGTATTTTCTTTGTATTTCACTGTTGTGTCTTACTAATCAGTTTAAATTTACTATAGATGATAATAAGAAATTGTGGCAGCTGCTAGTGGGTTGTACGCCATTGCTCAGTACCTCTCTACCAAGAAAACGAAAAGAACGAAATGGGTGAAATCGTGGATAGAAGTAAGACAGCAGTTTAGCCATATGGGGCTAATTTTACGAAAAACAATACGTTCGTGTAGTAGCTACTTTTTAAAATGCTTTTTATAGCATTTTCTAGATTTCAATCTTTCTGAAATTATAAAACATGGAACGCGCTTTTGTTTCCATTACATTCACTCTTTTTTTTTTGTTTCTATTACCTTCACTCCAAAAATTTTATACCTAGGTGTAAAAGTGCTACTCTCATGACCCGCTTTTGTGACGCTTCTGGGGAAAGATTTTCGGCAAGTTAGTCATCGCAAAAATGTGTTCCGTGTCAAAAATGAACGAAATGAAGTTCGTTTTATTTTTTTGCGTACTCGTATTTATTTATATTATTTTTTTGTATGTCTATAAACTCATAGTTGCTCCACTCTTTTACCATTTTTCCACACTTTTCCATTACTATTGAAACAACACACAACAAACTTTTTACAAACTAAACTAAATGAACTAATAAATAATATATAATCTAAATAATAAATAAGTTAATATTTAACAATTATCTGAAAAAAGAAACTATGACGCAGAAAAGTGGCCTCTGATTTGATCTGCTCGTGAATGGTAAAATTCGCCGAATTTACTACAGGACGAAATCTGCCGATCTCGCCTCACAGTTCTCCCCACTCACGCACGGGTGAGGCCTATGGGTTTTCCTCCGCGCCGTGCCTACAATCTGGCCCACGGATTTCTTCTCCACTGACGAACAGTCCGGGCCTGCGGTTTTCCCGAATCCTTCGAAAAAATCCGTGCCCCGTCAAGAAATCCGCTCGTGTATAGCTAGCTAATACTTGTAAACACAATATTGTACGTAAATCCACTACAACTTTCAGAAATAGGATATAAGGTAGTCAAGATATAAGTTGTATGTAAAGCTATGAATGATTAAATAACTGAATTATAATAAATTAATAGTGTGAGAAACTTATTTCAATTTTAAAATTAAATTGTTTTTAATATGAATGCATAATAATTAATTAATAAAAGAACTTTAATCATTAGCTACCATATAGCATTAAATTTATTTTCAATAAATATTTGTATTATTGTTACAATATGTTAGGTTTTAATTTAGAGTAATTGGTTCCTTTATTTTCAATATTATTCTAAAAACAATGAAATTGCTTCACAATTAACAGAAGCTCCTCAAAAACTCAACTCCCTAAGAGAATATATCGTACATCAGACTAATTGAACGTAAATATTTTTGAATTTTTTTACGCAATTTAACACTAATTAATTACATAAATTTTATGTTTCACGCAGTGCACATTTACAGTTCACATACAATGTATTTGAAATAGAAATAAATATTTGCAAATTAAATGAGTTTTACTGATATGTTCACTTATTTCCTAGATATATAAACTATAGTGTAATCAATTTAGCGGTTATAGGGCGAGGAATTCTCCATGTATATAAAGACCGTATGTGCATCCAGTGCGTAAGTCTGTTAAGTTGATTTACTAGAATTGTAGATCGCAAAACTATATGGATCTCACTATAAACTTACTCAAGAAGTATGCTTAGAGATTCTAAGTTACGAGTAATTTTTGATACATGTTTTGATTAATTACGAAAGATTCGTATACATTTCTCGCAAATAAAAACTATCAAAGCTCAGCCTACATTTAAGAGAACACGTTTTGCCATGTTAAGTATGGCCTTAGCTATAGTATTTAATACCCCTGCCATCAATAGTTCTTGCCCAAAGTAAATAATTCCATGCAACTTGCTGTTGCCATGGAAGATTAACTACATCTTAATATTTTTGAACTTGCATAAAATAAATTACATTAATGTCAGAAAGCCTGAAATTTCAGATTCTAGGATTCTAGGACAAGTAAAATATTATTGAATGCAAGTGATTATAATCTTAGGAATTCCTGGATTATTATCAAAAAAAAAAAAAGAATAACATTATCTATATCTATATATTAGCAGAATGTTTCCCTCTGGCACCCTATACCTTTGACTCTACTGTAAAGTAATTGTAGAATAGTTTAGTGTTAACTATTATGTAGATAATTGTCTTTTAGAACTACTTATAAATCTGGTTTAACAACATTAACAAGTTTATTACTAATTCACAAGTAGTTTCTAAATGTAACACAAAACTTTTCAATACATCACTTAATTACGCGTTATTACGTGATAAAAAGTCAGTACAGTCTAGTAGTGAAGTTTATAACAGGACAATAAATTAATGACCCTATACTATAAAAAGAACTAGCCCCAATACTGTACACTGCTAGTACCTGTAAAAAAATTATAATTTAATTTTAATTAGTGATTAACTACGCCTTTAAAAGGATGTAGGAGCATTTAGCACTTTATTAACATTAACTAACCAATATTTTCTGTATATTTAGTGCAAATTGATGAAATTTACGTAAGAATGTATGTTCTATTTAATTTCTGTATTTTAATGCACTTTTATTTACATAATAAATTAAAGCGGACTATGCATTCCAATGTCACACATGATGAATGAATATGAATCAGAGATGAATCTCTATACGTATTAATGTGTAAACTTAGATTAAGTAAGTGTCACTAATTATAATATATTACATTAAATAAGATGTTTGCTAGATATTCCAGGTATGTCGAAAATTATAGGTGTTTAGTTTTATAGGAAAGAATTATCATGATGCCTATGCATTTAAATATATTAGTTATTATCAGACATTTGTTTAATAAATATATAAGTATAACGCGTAAGCTTAAAATACTTTAAATTTAACTAATACAAACGGTATTTATTAATTATTCAATTAAACGTGTTAAATTCTACTTTTATTATTTACGTCCAATATACCGCTAGATGTATTTTTAAATGTAATACAATATAATAAAATATTATATTTATTTATGGCATTTCGTGTATCTTCTTTTCCCAAAAATTGCCTATCTGATCCAATGCCAATCATCCCATATCACTCCAGTGAATTTCCCATTCTTCCGCTTCTTATTGCACTTGGTCCTCCCTCCATCTCATTGTCAGTCAGTGGCGTCCTATTTTATTATTTTCCTGTACTCCAGATTCCTAGATTTCTCTTGCTAATCTCTCTTCTTTTATCCTATCAGTAACAGTATTAACTCAGTAGCCTAGCCAACTCAATTGTCTTTCACCAATGACTGATTCTATCGGTTTTATATTTAATTCTGTTATTATTATCTTGTTTCTTATTCTCTCTCTCCTTGTAACCCCTTTTATTCTCCTTAAAAATGTCATTTCAGTATATACCAACCATTGTATAATTTTTTGTTAATATCTAGTATTCACTGTTGTAAAATATAGATGGTCTAACAACTTTCTGCTATACTGACGTTTCTATTTCCTTTCGTATCTCTTTCCTTCCCAAAAACGTGGTTTCTAGGGAGTTGTACAGCTTTCCACCGTTTCCAATTTTTTTCGTTTATTTCCTTGTCCATTTTCATCGATTCTTCTATGATTGTACATCAATAATTGTAATTTATAACCTATCCCAGTGCTTGTCCTTATACGACAATTCTATGTCTATATATTTTCTTGGAGACTATCGTGGTATTTTAGATCCAGATTATATCCGTTTATATCCATTTTTACTTTACTCAGTTCTTTTTGGTATATCTCTAGGTTTTGTTTACCCTTTTATACTTTTTTTGTATTCTCTTATGGTATTGTCAATGAGTATGAAGAAAAGTAGAGAACATAATACGCATTACATACATAATACGAACATGATACAGCATCATTGCTTCAATTGCAATCTTTCTGCAATTGAAGCAAGGATGCTGAGGATTTTTGGTGGTACATTCTTATTTTCTGATGTGATTTCATCTAAATAACAACAAATAATGACTAACTAATGACAAGCTTATCTAAGTAACACTCTAAGTAACACTATCTAAGTTTATCTAAGTCCTTATTATATAAGGCATTTGAAGATGGGTTGGAGTATTTCTATACTTTAAGTAACACTTAATTGAGTAATAGAATAAAATTTGTATAAATACACTACTGAAAAGAAAAGAATGCCGTCGAAAACCTTATAACCAATGTAATTGGTAAAATTCCCCATTAAACTTGTAAACCTTAATAGATTTTATAATACGTATAAAACTAATATAAATATAACACAACATAGTTGTGTACTATGGTACTATGTATTATGATTATCTACTCCATGGTACTACCGATGGAGTATATAATTTACTAGTTATAAATAAATTGTAAAAATGTAACATTTCAACATAAGTTTAACATTTTAAACTACAATATTCTTCCAAGGAATACATGGGTGATCCTCCACTACTTGGAAAATCACGTTACCAGACAAATATTATATATTTTAAGTTATGATTACTGAGCTCTATGTATCATAAACTATAAAATGATACATATTCTTGTCGTATCATAGATCACATCATCATCATCATTAGGTCATCAGTCCTAAGACTGGTTGGACGCTAACCTCCACCCAATGGCGCCTGGTAGGATTGTTCATGGAATGGGACATGACAGGAGACTGTGTTTTGGGGTATTTAAAAGACAATAAAATAAATGTTACAATATTATTCAATTATGTGGAGGTTAGATCACATAATTGAATAATATTGTAATATTTATTTTATTGTCTTTTAAATATCCCAAAACACAGTCTCCTATCATGTGCCATTCCATGAACAATCCTACCAGGCGCCATTGGGTTCATTGTCAACATAGCGTTTATCGGTGGTGTACGCGTGTCAGCCGCTTAATTGAACAGTCCACTGGTGAGTAAGTTTTTTATCGTTTTTAGTGATTAAGTTAGAATAATTTTATATTTCAATTACTCGGTTAGTACTTCAGAACGTGTGACCCTTAAATCAATAAAAACTACAAGCGATGTAGCAATAGATAATTTTCTTTGAAAAAAATAACAGTCCCCTGTCAATTTATAACACAAGGGACTGTTTAATCCTCCAGCGGACTGACAGTATGTTTCTTTTAGGTAAATCTGCACAATGCCGCCCAAAAAGAATACAAGGGAAGAAATATTAGAAAAAAAACGAATTTCAGAACGCTTGAGGTACGATGACTTAAAAATGATCCTCAAAAACGGGAAGAGATGAAAAAAAAGAGCGTCGGAAATATCAGGCGAAGAAAGAAAAAGGTACAAGAATATTGGTAAAAGATATGAATCGCCGTGAGCACAAGGCTGCAGAAAGATTGGAAGGAGCATCGTGCAACCTATCGTGCTAAGAGAAAGACTTTGAACGATATTACAAATAATATTGTTCGAGAAAATACACCCATTTCAGAGAGTAAACATTCAGTGCCACAAAAACCAGTAAATATATTAAGTGATTCAAAAAAGAAACATGCTAAACGCGAAACTCGCAAGAATTAACAGAGAGAAAGACCTCAAGATTACTAAATACAAAAGGAAATTAGAAAAATATCGAAAGAGAATACAGCGGTTGCAACAAGCTATTAATATGAAGAAAAATGTCGACACACCAAATACAAAATTTCAAAAAATATGTGATACTCCAGAGACACAAAAACACGTCGTTAAAAAGGTTTTATTCGGTGAAGTGATGAATGAACAATTAAAGCAGAATTACGCCAACTTACAAACCTTTAAAGAAAAACAAATATTTGGGAAAGTTGTTTCTGGTAAATTAGGGGAGAAATACAAGCTGTGGAGAAACGAGAAAAGTGCTGTATCTCACAAGAGAACACAGAAGGCTGCACGTCAGTCAACTTTAGTACCTTATAAACAGATTCGTAGAGACAGGATTCCATATAGATGTCACCACAGTGCGAATGTTTCATGAAAACGATAACAATTGCAGAATTGGTGCAGGAAAACGCGAATGTGTGACCAGAAAAGGGGTGAAAAAACAAAAGAGATACCTGTTGGATTCAATCGCCAATTTACACAAGAAGTTCATAACCGAAAACTTCAAAATCAGTTACCAGACATTTTGTCGTTTACGGCCATTCTGGGTAGTTACACCAAAAGTTAACGAACGAGATACATGGCTTTGTATAACACGCTATTTTGGAGGATCTCCTCTTCAGCTAAGTCTCCATACAGTCGTAGTTTATATGAAAGAATCCACACAGTCCTATTGCACAGTGTCCAAATACACCTCACATTCGCCAGCTGCTATATGGGTTCACTTGCAGCCAACTTTAATATCTTTGCCAGTCCACATTACCTGTATTCATTTCGTAAGCGATGGGCCTGTAACACAGTACAGAAATAAAACTATGTTTTACATTTTAGCTTCAAGGCTTCATCAACTGGTCCCAAATATGAAAAAATTTTCCTAGAAGTATTCAGAGAGCAGTCATGGTAAGGGTGACAACATTCAGAAAATAACCAACGACATTAAGAAAAATACAGCAAATTTGAAGAGTGTCACTGGTACCATCAAATTACATCAAATAAAGGGCAAAGTATCAAAAGGTCCTTTGGGATTAGAACGTGGCCCTCTCAATCTGACAATGAAAAGTTTAAGCTATTTTTCTAATGACGAATGCCAGCATTTCGATTTAGGAACAGTATATTATGAACGAAGGGGAAAACTTAATGTCGAGAATATTTACACGGATTCAGAAGGGGAAAACGAACCCAGAAACGAATCCGATCTTAACAATAATGAAAAATATAATATTCTGTGTGAGAGTTAGTCCAATACCGAGTGCAATATTGAATTGGAGAATGTTCCTAGGCGAAGTTCCATAACTTCAGTCTGTCAATATAATGTCGGTGACTACGTGTTAGCGAAGTTTCCCCGCAGAAAAACGAAATATCGTTATATTGGTGTAATAAATCAGATAGACAATGAGAAAAGCTCATTAAATGTAACTTTTCTGAAAGTTTGTGACGATAAAAGTCACACATTTAAAGTTGATGAGTCTGATGTTTCTGATGTAGCCCTTAACCAAATATTGGCAAAATTACCAAACCTAGATCTGATCCTAAAAGGGAAAAGAATGTTTTATTACTTTAAGATAACTGTACCTGTCTTTGAGAAATAGTATTTAATTGTTTGTAAAAATTAACGATAAGACTGATTTCGTTGTAAGCTATAATCTATAAAAATATAAGAAATCTGATAGCAACATGTTATCTTATAGCAATATTGATGATGTTAAAATGTTTTGTTTATTGTTAATGTTTTTTTAATATTTGATTTTAAACAAAAAAGATTATTTTGATTTGCTTACTTCCAGTTGTTCTGTAGCAATTATGAAAATTGAGTTATGTAGTAGCATTTGTTATGGACATGATTTAGCATAAATTAATAAATTTTGTTTAAATTTTAACAGAAAAATAAATACATTTGGTTTGTCAAATTTGAATAAAAAAAATTTTTTCTTTAATGAACAGTCCCCTGAAAAAATTAAAATTCCTCTGTCACCATTTTTCCCAAAATCGTCTATAACTTGCAAAATAAGGAGAAAATGTGTCTGCTTTTTGAATATGTAGAATAAATTACTTTGGTCTTCCGTTGCATATATTTTGTTATATATTTTAAAGAAAAAATACGTATGGGACAGATTTGCATTAGGGAGTTTCCAATTAGTAGAGAAAGACCCACATAATTTGTAGCAATAATATTTGTTTTAATTTAAATTTAAATAGTTTTATACTGCCTATATTTCTTAGATTAATTGGCAGGTGAGTATATATCTTTATAGCCATACCAGGTGCTCCGTTACTTACTAGTGATTATTTATGTTTGGGAGTCAAGATTCAGTTGGTATTTCGGAGACTATAACTTATGTTGCAATCAGAAACTACGTAAACTAGCTAATGTGTGATTTCACAAACAGATAACATGACATAATATATACGGCTGGAAGTGTAAGTATTTTAAGTGAAGTAAATAAATACCATTACAACGCGCTTAAATGTCATTCTTCTAATAAAATACGAGTCCGGGCTCATAATAATTCGGCCAGGCATAATTTTACAACTAATATATGTAAATAAAAGTAATAGTACTATTTTATTAAAGAAAAATATTGGTAACAGATATAAAGTATAAACTTTTAACTTAAATATGATGAAATATTACTACGCTATGATGTGTCAGTGACAAGTTTGTTAATAAAAAAACATTAAGATTCGCGGTTCAGAAAAGTCAAATAGAAATAGCGCTTCATCAAAACTGTGTTACATCATGTTTATTAACAATAACAGCTTTAATTCTGGCAAGCATTGTGTCTGTCAGCTTAGCGCACTCTTCAGGAAGCATGTCCCAAATTTCATGCAATTTGGTACGTAGATCGTTAACTGAACAGGCTGGATATTTTTCATATTATGCCACAATGTTTCTCTTGGTAAGAGGTCTGGACTACTATAGAGCCATTCCATAACAGGGACATTACGTTCTGTAAATCAAGTTTTGATAGTTTTTGATGTGTAGCACGCAACACCATCCTGCTGCAAAATGCCGTGACATATTGGTATTGGCGGCAATAAACTGTCTGTAAAAATTTGTTTATATTTTCTGCTGTCACAGTGCCAATACCATCTACGGAATGCAATTTTCCTACGCCCATATCACTCATATATCCTCGGATCATAAGAGACGCAGGGAAATTCACTTTTCTTACCAAGAAGTCGGGATGATAAGTTTCCTGTGGTGTTCTTAGAACACGTTGTCTGGTATTACCCAAACAGATTTCAGATTTGGATTCATAACTCCAAATTACCTGATGCCATTGCTATAAAGTCGAGTGCCCCTGTCCTCTGGCCCACTGTCACCGATTGATTTTCTGTCGTTTAGTTAATAGCGGCTTCTCTTTTGTCTGAAGGAAAAACCGGTAAGTTCAAAAGTACAATGTAAATAATAAAACTTTACCTTGTAGAATTTGTATCCTATTTTCTTTATTGAGCGTTTAGTTGTGGATACAGAAATATTTTTTACAATGGCTTGCCTCCATAGTGCAATAATTTCTTTTGCACTGGATCATCGATTTATTGTTACAATCCTCTTCAGAGCATATTGATTAAAGCGTGAAATTTAGAATGATCGACCAGTTTTCTTCCTATCAGCATCTAGTTTTTTTATACAGGTTGATAATGCCTTGCACTGTAGATTTAGATAGTGAATACATAGCAGATATTTTTCGAGCCGACATTGTCTGTTTACATGCATTAACAATGGATTTTCACATATCGTCACTTTGTCACGCCACGTGACATTTTTTTTTAATTTCAGCAGACGCGTACAAAACACATTATAATATCCATTTCACTTTGACAATGATTGAGATTGTATTTTGTTTTAAAACACTACAAACGTTTAGCCTATTATACATTTTTTCAACTGACCGAACTATTCTGAACCACGAATCTTAATGCTTTTTATTATAACAAATTTATCACTGACACATAACATAGTAATATTTCATCGTATTTAAGTTAATGGTTTATACTTTGTTTGAGTTACCAATATTTTTCTTTAATAAAATAGTTTTGAGAGTATTATTACTTTTATTTAAATTTATTAGTTTTTAAACAAGCCTGGCCGAACTATTATGAGCCTGGGCTCGTATTTTCATGATAAATAAATTATAACTTCTAATAGAGTACCCCCAACAAAGTATGTCATAATTGAAAGCACATTGAATATATTAACTATAGTAGGATTTAAGTACTTCTAAGTTTACATATGATCGAAGTTGTCAGATTATGTAAACATTTGGCAGCTAGTTTTTTTCAATTCGAGAGTGTCAATGTGATTAAACTAATTTAGATTATTATCAACTAATATTCCTAATACTTTACCTATTCATTATTTTTGTAGATACATTATCAGTTTTATCTAAACTATAATCAGGTCTATTATTGGTAACATTAGAATTTGAGTTTTTGTGTCGTTAAGATTTAATCCTAACTTTGAACAATAAGTATTCATTAATATAGTACAAATATTTGCTTTATGTAAATGTTCTACGCTGGATGCGGATGATGCAACTGCGATATTATCTACGACCGCCGAATGACATGAAAATTATTTGATTCACTTAAATAGCTCTGAAGACTGTTTATGAACAGTAAAAAGAGCATAGGACCTAATGTGGAATACCAGTTGGTACCTATGAAACTTGTGGAACACCTGTTGGTACTTAAGTACCAACGATTTATTTTTAGCTCTTATCCGTATATTTGGCACGCTATCTATACCATATGCAGACATTTTATTCAATAGCAACTGTGATTCAAAAACCGTGATCCGTCGCACTAGATATTCACACTTTTACGTATCATCAATGTTGCTAAATATGTATATGTTTAATAAGTGGTAATATAGAAAAACTACCACTCTTGCGTCGACTACCTATACTAAACCTGGAACACAGGTCATTCGTAAATTTTACAACGCTCGTAGAATTTCGTGTTTTCCTTCATTTCCGGTTATTTCATCCAATAGCCCATTTGAGTACCTTCCAGTTTAGTACAGTGTGCTATGCGGTAGTTCTGATTTCCGACTTAAAAGCGATGTTTTGGCGATAGGTTCGTAAATTCTCGTGTGTAAGTAGTTTTTTTAATTCCACTGATTTTTGTTTTTGTATCGCCTTTCAGTGTCTAGTAAAAGAAATTTGAGGTAAGATAATTTCATATTCTTCTTATTTAGATTATATATATATATATATATATATATATATATATATATATATATATATATATATATATATATATATATATATATATATATATTTATTTATTTATAGTAATATTTTTTAAAATGTCAAATCAAAAATTGTTTACCCAACAACGACTCGAGGAGGAAGCGACACGTATCATGCGTGGAGATGAAAGTGACCCAGAGCCATTTGAAGACAGTGGCAGTGATTGGGAAGGGGAAAATTTAGTAACTCAATCATGTGGATCTGAGTGAGAATGATATCGGTGGTAATGCGGCTGATCCTCTCATCCAACAAGAATGTGGCCCTATTCAATCTGAAGAAGAAATAGAGCTTAGTTTAGATGAAGATGATACTCCTTTATCGCAAGTACGTACACGCTCAAAATATGTAATAAGTTCCAAAACAAGAAGCCTAGAGAAAGCCTAGAAACAAAAAGGCAAGAATGGTTATAAATGATCAACGGAGTTGCCTAAAAAATTCAAAAGAACAGCTACTAGGAATATTGTTCATTTTATATCGGGTCCTGTGAAATGTGAAAGTGTTCTAACCTGGATGATTATTTTTTGTAATTTTTCTGACAATATATTTGATATTATTTTGCAACATACAAATGCAGAAATTGCCATACAGGCCCAAAAATGCAGCGGCAACCAGAATGTTTCTCCAACATCAAAAAACGAGCTGAAACCCTTGTTTGGTACTTAAATCATTTCTGCAGCAAAAAAAGATAATCATTTGTCAGCAAGGCACATGTTTGATAAAACTATTTCCGTTTCGTTTTATAGATCATATATGAATTGTGATCGTTTCTCGTTCCTCTTCAATTGTCTTAGGTTTGATGCTAAGGAAACAAGACAGGAGATAAAGGTAAATGATCCTTTTACACATATTCGAGAAATTTGGAATATTTTCATTGACACGTGTAGAACATCATATATTCCATTCTCATATGTCACAATGTATGAAAAGCTTTTAGTATTCCGAGGACGATGTCCTTTTAGGATGTACACCAAACAAATCCGGGAAGTATAGAATAAAAATTGTTATGTATACGATTCCTCAACCAGATACATGTTAGATGTTAGTCCTTACTTGGGAAAGAAAACAGAGACAAATGATTTGCCTCTAGCCGAAGTTTATGTAAAAGGGTTAACGAAATCAATTCATAGCACAAATCGCAACGTTACTATGGACAATTGGTTCACATCGGTTCCTCTTGCTGACAAGTTGCTACAAGATCCCTATAAATTAACGATGATAGGAACTATTCGCAGAAATAAAAAAAAGATACCCAAGGAGTTCCTTGATGGAAAACATCAACACCCAAGTACTTCAATGTTTTGTTTCGATAAAAAAATATTACCTTATATGCCAAAGAAAAACAAATTAGTTTTGTTACTTTCAACATTGCATGAGGGAACAGAAATCAATGAAGATACCGAGAAGCCAGCAATAATTCATAACTATAATGAGACCAAAGCAGGTGTAGACCCGTTCCACCAAATGTGTTCCAATATGAGTTCGAGCAGAAAAGCACGTAGATGGCCACTATGTATGTTATATGGTATAATAAATATGGCAAACATAAACTCTTACGTTATTTATGTTTTCAATGCGTTAAAAAATCCCAATAACCTATTTCAAGGTACCAGTATATGACTAGTTCAAGTCTTTACCTTGTGAAACCATGGATGCTGCATAGATATAACAACCCAGCTCTACGTCGAAATATCCGTCAAGATATAGCTGACATATTGGGTTTATCAAATGAAGACGTTGTCAACACACCCCAAGAACAGAAAAGGAAGACTTGTTTCTACTGTCCAAGCAAAAAAAGGCGTATTACAACCAATTATTCTAAGGAGTGCAAAAAGCCGATTTGCGGAGAACACCGAATAGTTATTTGCACAGTATGTTGTGAAAATTAATACAAAGAAATAGCTTTATAATTTGAAGAGTCGGTTCTGATAATAAGAAACATTATTTTCTTCTTATATTTTTTAAAAATAAAAGTTTGAAATAAATAAAACCATTTTTTTGAGTAGTAAAATTTACGATAGTCCCGTAATTACGTCCAGGCAAAATAGTCCCGTATTCTAGAGTTAAAGCCGTTGTGTGTAGAAGCAATAATTTTATATTTATTTAAAAACACTTTACGCTTATTTGAAAATGCCAATTCAAATCATTTGAAGAATGGAAATAGCAGTGATATTACTCTATAATTTGACATCAGTATAACATTTTTCTTATGAAAATGGCATGTACTAACACTGCCTGCATTAGAATTGAACGAAATGTTCCTTTAATAAAATATATTATAATTTATATTAACTTAGAGACACTTTAAGCTGTTTTACATACACCAATCCAAATCACTTGGAGAATGGAGATAATAATGCTCATTGCTCTATATTTTGATATCAATTCTGTTATTTTGCTTATGAATAAGTGCCTGATTTAAAGTTGAAGAAATAATCTCACTAAACGATATGTTCCTTCAATAAACGATATTTTAATTTATGTTTACTTATAAATAAAAGATATGTTAAAAAATAAAAGATATAACCACTATCAGCCACTGTCTTTCAAAATAATTAGGGTGGCATGTTTCAGAATTTTGTTAAAATTATGAATATTGTGCGAAATTTTATCACCACCCTGTATATAACTCATACAACGAAGTGCTTTTGATAAACGACGTGAAAACATTTTATTATATGTTTCTGTAATCGAAAATATGAAGCTGTTTATGGTAATTGTTTTATAAACATATAAATATTTACTGATCCAAACCTATAATGATGTGATATTATGGTATTTTTTTTTATAAAATATACATATCTACAGATCCACACCTATAATAGTTTAAGCAATCGATAAAATATTCAATCAATTTCCTACATATTTTTTTATTAATAGCAAAGCGATATTTAGAAGAGTGCCATTAGCATCTTATTTACAAATGTTCAGTAAATATGATAGGATAACGTGAAAATGTACCTCATTTTAAGACTTTTAAGGAGGGTTACAGAAAATACTTGTACATATTGTACATAAATTATCTTTATACATGACCAACTCTTCCCGTAAAAAATTGCCATTCCACTCTTGTTACCTAATAACTTTTAACATCGCATATTTTCTAGGAGCGCAGAGAAAATCACAATGAAATCTTATTCACGTTTCCCTCTAACCAATTTTTTGGTGTAGTGTTTGCAGTGTAATAGTTATTAAATGAAAAAGCCCGTCTTCTAGAAACCATTATCACTAGAATTCACGAACAAATAATAATTCTAAGTGTATAGTTAAATACTTAGACGTGACATGATATATAACTGAATTATGTTAGATGAATGGAAACTGAAATCTTGAGCGGATATTTATTACACAGTTTAAAAATATATGTGAGAATTAAGAAACTGAAAATGAATCATCCCAACAGCATCAGAGTCTGTGTCCGTTTTTACGCTCCTAGGAAATATCGTTTGTAATAATAGCTGGAGTAATAAATTTTCACGAATTTATTACTCACAATAAATTTTCGTTTCGTTGATACTCATTATTACTCGTATACTAAATATTAAGTAACGTATATTTATAACTTTATTGGAGATTCAACTACAATAAGAAATGTTACAAGCGTTTTCTAATAAATTAAGCTCATTTATATTTTTTGCACTTCATGCGCATCACCATGTTTCCTACTGGTACGCTATACATAAATTAGCAATAACTTTACTATGACTAGGTAACATTAAGTATCTTTGAATATTTCACACTTCGTTTGTTACCTTAGGAAGTGTTTTTATTTTAGGTCAGAGTTATGGTGTAAGGTATAGTGCGTGCCTACATTTGGGATTCCGTCTCACTTCAAATATTAATTTGTCGATAAGTTTCCAGCACCCGTATTATATAATATAACTGTCTGCAGTTGAAATTCCACAACCTAGCGACTGGTAGCATAGAATCAAAACATGTACAAAATGGGCTTTAGCTACATAATGTAAAATTAGGGAAAAAACATAATTAAAAATTCTAAATTCTAAATCAGTAATGTAATATGGTGTGTAATTATGTATAGAAAAGGGGTGTCACCACCCGTTTTTTATGCATAATTTATACGGTGTGGCATTGATAAATTAAGCGACAACTTGATGTAGAATTTTGTTTCACGCTGCATTCATCTGTTACCATATATCAATGGTAGTTCCTGAAATGGCATTACGGAGCAGATGACTCGGATCACATCTTACTCAATGGAGCGTAAAGTTAGAATTTACTCCCCGAAGTTTAATGGAGAGTAAATTGGAGGAACGCGGTGGCCAAGGAAGGACTGATACGTTATTCTCAAGTCGATTAGAATATTCCAGTCTCCACCCCATTCAAGAGGAGTAGCATAATAGGTTCTGGTATGTTTTCTACATAGTCGATGACAGTTTTAGTCCCCAAGAAGGTGACATAAATGTCAAAGACAGATCCAGGACGTACACATATAAAGATATGAAAAAAATATATTACCTTTTAATTGTAGATTTTGTATCTAAAACGACAGGAGTACTAAATTTCATTGAATACTCAACACTGCACAATAAGAACACTGGACAATAAATTTTAACTTATATGTTGTATCTTTTATGCAAAGTTAGGTATCCAATTAATTTTAGGATGCTGATTATGAAAATGACAATGAAATTAAAAAAATTAGTTACCTCTTTCAAGGACGTATCTATGTTCTTTGTTTTAAACTACATAATGAAAGAATACCTATATTTATGTTTTAATGTCTCTCGGTATGCCGTCTTTTTGCTGTTCTCTTGTAAACTGTTTCTGAAGCATCTCTAAGAACGGTCCAACAGTAGTCTGCGAGCATGGAAGGATTCCATTTTTCCTGGTACCTCTTCTCCATTGTTGTTATCTCCTGATGAAGATGTTTCGCCGTGCTCATCACTTACAGCTCAGCAGTTTTCTGGAAAGAAATCCAAAAGCGAATGTAGAAAATGTATCTTCAATGCCATATTGCAACTCATTTTCTCATATGATAACAACATACTTTCGACAAGGGTAACATAATTGTCAGCCTTGTTGTTGCCTAAGAAATTAGTGACCACCAATCGAAAATCATTCCAAGCATTTTTTTCAACGTCTGTTGAAGTACTCTCAAAATGTATGTCTTTAAACATATTTCGAATTTGTGGTCCAACAAAAACCCATAGTTTTTGCTTCACTTAGTCTTGGAAATTTCTAAAGGAGGTACTGGAACGCTAACCCATCTCTATTTAGTGCCTTCACAAAGTTTTTCATAAAGCCTAATTTAATATGTAAGGGCGGCCACAAAATCTTTTTAGAATCTACCAATGGCATATATTATACATTTTTGTGTCCTGGTTCTAGTGACTTGCGAGCGGTCCAGTCCTTTTTATAGTAATGAAGTCCCTTTTGCTCGACTGTCCCACCCACATAAAGAACAGCAACATTTTGTGTAACCTAACTGCAATCCCAGTAAAATTGCAACAAACTTTAAGTCAAAACAAATCTGCCATTTGTGTTCATTATACTTTATGCACCTCAATAGCTGCTTCATGTTGTCATACGTTTCTTTCATGTAGACCCCATATCCGATAGGAATAGACGGTAAGGTATTTCCAATATGCAAAAGTACCGCTTTTAAACTCAATGTTGAACTATCTACAAATAACCTCCATTCCTCATGTATGTACAGTGTATTCAAAATCACCATTACACCTTCAATGTTATTGCAGAAAACCAAGTTATCCTCCATGTCAAAACATAGCGATAAGTGTTTTTGGCGTTTACGAAAAGCAGATACAGCAACATCGTCTTCTAATATGTTCCACTTCTGCATTCTTGATTGAGTTCTGCTTTATTTTTTGGAAGTTCCAGATCTCTCACAAGATCATTTAGTTCTGCTCGGGTTGTTTTATGTGATTGACGATAGGATGTACTTAGTGTCAAATCAGGATCTTTTGATGTTGATGGGATAACATCTTGATCTTGACAAGTTACAGTATCTTCATCATCTGATTCGTAAGTATATGTTTCCGGAGACCCTGGAACAGGTAGTCCATCTGCATGTGGCACAGGTCGGATGGCAGATGGTATATTTCGATAGTTGAGAACAGACTTTCTCTTTTAGAAAAGAAAAACTTTAGACTTTAAATATACTTGTCTCTTGCCCCACAGAATAGCAGTCATTTACATGATTTTTCGGTTCTCTCCAGACCATTGGGACAGCGAAGGGCATGGATCGTTTTTTACGATTTAACCAGTTTCGCAGACCTGAAGCGCATACATTGCAGATGTGTGGGGCCCAGTTCTTGTCCTGATCAACTATTTTACAGCCGAAATACAGACGATACGCCTTTTTTACCATTGTAGTAATGAAGCGCTTCTGAGCCGCAAAAGTTACCTTACCACAAACGTAACAGAAACTATCTAGAGTATTCACACACTTTCGAGACATCTTACTCGAATGCTGTCCGGTAAATAATCAACTAAATAATGACGGAAGTGTGTTATTTGTAAATAATACAATGCTACTGTGTCGATTAAAGCATCCCTTTGTACAGAATTTTCAAATGCTTCACGTGCGCTCCTACGGATATAGTAGTTTTCTGAGGGGTACAGTCATATCATCTTCAGAACTTAAACTAATAAAAAAAAAAGAAAATTATTTTCGGGTTCAGCACATCAAAAATAGTCAGTTTTAATTGTTTTTATTTCTGATACTTTTTGGCTGTTCTCCAGTGTAATTTTTAGAGGTTCAGTATTTTAATATAATCTGTTCTCAATGTTCAGGAGTGAAACGTTGACGTCTATCACCCAAAATTCATTTATATATCGAAATAGAGCTTTCAATGTCTATAATTGTAACAGGACCATTTATTTAAAGTATATGAAGCTTCTCAAGGATGGCACGTGCATATTTAATTGAGAAAAATCTACCTGTTTACCTACAAGAAAGTCCAAAATACTACACAGTGTACGAAATCCGCGATTGTGTTGTAAATCTGTTTCCAATTTAGTTTTCACGCGTGCAGCACAGTGTACTATTAACTGAAAAATAAACTGGCGCAGGTCAAATATACTTAATATTTACTGCGTTAACTACTGTGTATCCAAGGGAAGTAAGTATATACTCAAGATTCCTTATTGACAAAAAAATTTTTGAAAAATGCGTGGATGTAACGCAACAAGCGGTGGTAATAGTATATTGGGCAATTCGGCTTAAGATAACTATCTTGGAGACGGCGCTTTTAAAAATGTCTTCTTCAGGTTTGCTATTAATTTGTTAGTTGTCGAATTGCAGTCTCTAATAGTTCCTACAAGATAATGAAGTCTGTAAACATGTTACAGCAATAAATTGGCATAATTCTATGTGTTTTTAAGCGCACTGCGAATACATTCATATAGTAAATTGCATTGTTGCATCAGTTGCACTATATAGAAAGTTTGAGTAATACACATCCTTTATGATTTTCCAAGTCATCGCCTCATATATTTTTTTTTTAGACGACGATCAACAAACTCACCTACTGTCTCTGAATTTGACGCATACAGCTCCTATAAGGCAATTAATGGTAGTCGCATTGGCGTGGTGTCGTGCATCCCCTCAACTAATATGTCTGTGATGTTTCGGCCCTTATCATTGGTGGTGTCATTCCTTCATATATTAATTATTTTGATAAACAGTCTCCACTTAAGAGTCGAAGATGGGCATCTAATTATATGAATTTCATTGATACTATTAACAAAAAAATGGTTAGCACAAGATAGGAGAAGCTGGAGGTTAGCATCCAACCAGTCTTAGGACTGATGACCTAATGATGATGATTAACAAAAATGTATGGTCGAAATGTAAACATTTCGAATTATTGTCAACTTATGTAATTGCAAAAGGCTGCTTCAATGTATTTTTCATCACTATCCTCAGCAATATTTCATTACTCACTAAGTTTGATAATAACTGAATGGTGTACAGGATGTACATATGTATATGTAAGATGTATCTATCGATATTCTATGTATATATGTATGATAAAGCAATTATCTTGATAACCAATGATCTGTATAACTTCAGTTCGAATTTAAGATGGAAAGTGACGTTATTATTTATTACAGTATTTCCGAAAAATATTTGCTGATTGTCTTCATAAAACTTAATAAACTTAATAATTTAATTAAAGATGTATTGAATGTATTAAAGTGTTTGTGTGTAATAACATATTTAGTGTTAAAGAGTCCCAAATAAAGGTATTCTCCGGTAAATTTATAAGGAATCTCCATTGTAAAACATAGTGCAACACATAAATGTAATTTTATTTTATTATCCACTGTATATTACACACATAAGGATGTCATCCCTGTTGTCATGGGGACAGTACTCACGGAAGTAAATATACATATACATATGTATATACGACACATTATTTCCCCATCTCCATTAATATAAATGTTTAAATTATTATCTACTATTAAAATTAAATGTCCTGGAATATCATTTATCCTGTTATTGATGTCATACTATTGTATATTGTGGGGGTTGCCAATCGATTCCATAGTGAGAACTTATATTTTCTGTGGTACTTCATGAAATTCTCACTATTTAATAAATATTTAGCAAAAATTCTACCTTTAAAATAGGACATTATTACTACCATTGTTGTTAATAAAGATTCAAGTTATTGTTCTGGAGACTGCAAAGTGCTACTATCCAACCCGATAGACCCCCCGTAGTCTATTGTTATCCCCTTCGTTTTTATTACCTATTTCGGACGATTAACAATAAATAACCTCCATAACCAAAATACTACATTTAATATTATTCTTGTAGTATATCTATGAAAGTTTGTTTTAATCTCAGTTCATATAGCCCTTTATACCATTTAAGTGATTTACATATAATAACAACAAAGTCTTTTGTAATGTATCAAACTAGAATAGAACTAGATAGATTGATCGTATTCAATAACCCACATGTACATATGTAAGTTATATTTATCTCATGTTTTTCATATTTATCCATATATTTTTAAACAAACTTATCATCGGGCCATTTGAATGACGTTTTAACGTAATACAGGAAACTGCTAAAACTTATTATTATAAAGGTCATAACCCACATAACCCACATCTACACACATCTCGTAATGTTGGTAGCCATTAAATATAAGTGGCTTTTATCATATTCATACCCTACAGATTCGAACTTAATTGACAAAAATTACATCTATTGCTACAGCAATAGTAGTTTTTCCATGTAATTCTTCTTTCTATAATTATAATTCTTCTCCTAACGACGCTAACCTGGTTGAAGAAATACTCCTTTCCTTCAAATGTATTAATTATTCTAGAGAATCATTGTTTTATGGAAAACAAATATTAGGAAAATATAAATATTGTGGTTTTATGTTCTAGAAAGCGAATCACAGAGGAAATTAGTGCTTAATCATCTTCGATTAGCCTACTAGCTTGGCATGGTTTGCGATATACAATTTTGGTGCAATATGCATACAGTGCTATTCAAAAGTCCCCTCCCCCCCCTCTTATCTTTGGAACGATTATACATAAACTAGTGAAAATTGGTAACTGAATATTAAGGGTTGTAAACTTCCCTACTAGTGATGATAGATGACGTATGCGTTAAATATGACATCACAAGGTCATTGTGACCAATAATTTTAAATGTAACCCTATGGCAAGCGACACCTCTTTTAAAAGGTATCGAAAACACCTATTCAATGATACTAATATTGTGTCTGTTTACGGCAGTTTTGACAACTGTCTTTCAAAAACCGCAAAGCTGTGATGAATTAAATCAGTTAATAATAAAATTTAAAATTCAAGCTCCGCCATGGATAGTTGGATAGTAAATAAACTGACGTTTTTGCAAGTCTCCCCAATTTGATGTTTTTTTAGCTGTCAAAGTTTTTATACATTTAATAATTTGTGTATTGTTGATCGAACGTTTAACTGTTTTAGTACCTTGTGGTAATTTTAAAATATTTGTACATTCAATAATTTGATAAACTGTTGTGAGCTGAACGTTTAAGTGCTTCAAGAAGAGAAATGGTACGTGTTTTAGGTGATAAAGTAGCAGCGATCCTAATACTTGGTGAAACTGGAGAAAATATTCATGCAGCAGAACGCATTTTTAATGAAAGGTTTCCCGATCGCCCAGTTTCAAGGACTTATTTGAGAGAGCTTCTTCGTAAGTTTAAAACAACGGGTAGTATTAATGATGCAAAACGATCTGGCAGACCACAAATTTCTGATGAGAAAAAAATTGATATACTGGCAGAAGTAATAGTAAATCCTACTTCTTCAACAACTCAAGTTGCATCAACCTGTGAAGTCAGTCAAAGTACAGTGCACAGGGTGTTGAAAAAAAAACAAATTTCACCCATACAAATTAAAAATGGTTCATCAACTCTCAGACGACGATCCAGACCGAAGACTGCAATTTTGTGAAAATATGGAGACTAAAATTAACCAACAGCCAGACTATGTCAAAACAATTTGTTTTAGTGACGAAAGTACTTTTTATCTAAATGGAAATGTAAATACACAAAACGTGAGATATTGGAGTGACGCAAATCCTCACATGTTTCGTGAAACACATACTCAGTATCCCGAGAAGGTCAATGTTTGGGCAGGTATACTGGGAAACCACATCGTTGGGCCTGTTTTTTTAAATACCAACTTAACCGGTGAGGTGTATCTGCAGATGTTGCAAAATGCAATAGAACCGTTAATCCTTGAAATTTTGGAAGATAATCAAGATGAATTCGATATTTTGGAAATAAAATTCCAACAGGATGGTGCTCCCCACACTATTACGGTGCAGTAAGACGGTATTTGGATGAAGAATATCCTGGTAGATGGATTGGACGACGAGGTTCAATGGAATGGCCGCCTCGATCACCGGACCTCACACCTTTAAATTTTTTTCTGTGGGGGTATCTTAAGTCGAAGGTTTACGCCACTCAGCCTGACAATATTGATGTTTTAAAACAACGTATTGTTACAGAATGTAGGGCTATTTCCGCAGACACATTTTAAAAAGTACGAGAAGAGTGTCGTAATAGGATGTTTTACTGTCAGGAAGTAGATGGAGCTCACTTCGAACAATTACTATAAGTAGGTACTGATTCTTGAATCTGTAATTAAAATTATTATCCAAGTTTACTGATTACTGACTTAATCCATCAAAACTACCATAAATACAAACAATATTAGTATCATTGAATACGTTTTTTCGATACCTTTTAAAAGAGGTGTCGCTTGCCATAGGGTTCTATTTAAAATTATTGGTCACAATGACCTTGTGACGTCATCTTTGACGCATACGTCATCTATCGTCACTAGTAGGGAAGTTTACAACCCTTAATATTCAGTTACCAAATTTCACTAGTTTATGTATAATCGTTAAAAAGATAAGAGGGGGGGAGGGGACTTTTGAATAGCACCGTATAATTTGAAGATTCTTCGGACATTCGTTTTCTGTTTTGTTTTACCTAGAAAATTTAAATTATAATACATTGACAATACCAAGATTTGTGCGTCCAGTTCAATATAATGTTTCTTTATGGAAAACGCATTTATCTGTATTTTTTCTAAAATCTCATATATAGGAAAAACAGTTTTTTTAATCATCCATCCATGATGGTAATTTAAATGAAATGCGAAACGGGCGGGTGGTTTAATGTAACGTTTCGTAGATTTGTGGACGCATTATTTTCGGTTTCTTTCCTAAAGAGGACTAAATCTAAATGTATGAGAAAATATAATTTATCAACTTACAATGACAATCCAACTGATGAAACGTGTAAAATTTTTCTTTCTACCACGTTTTTCCTATATTATATTTCTATCTCCATATGCTTATTGTAAATTGCTTTCTTGATGAGGGTATCAGTTTATTGTCCATTTCTTTCCGTCATACCTATATATGCCACACTTTAAAAAACTACAAATTATCTTACTTTAATTCGAGTAAGTTGAGCAACTGATAACAGTTTAATAAAACCGCTCGCCATCCCTTTTTTTATCAGGTATGAAAAAGATACTTCCTGTTACTTTACATGTGCAAAAAAAAACTGAACGTTAAAATTTGCCTGAAGGTTTATTGAATAGTCGTAGAGTGAAGACGAAAGTGAAGTGCGGTAGTGATTTTTCTTCGTTCAATTCGAATACAGTTGTGTTATAAACTTAAATTCGTTATTAATCGAAAATAAGTGTAGTGTAAATATATAGTGGGTGTGCATAAACAATTTTCCGGACATATTTTGTGATTTGTGTCTTGTGTGTGATGGAAACTGGTCTAGATGACTGGAATTAGGGAAGGAGTTAAATAGGTACGTTAAGTATTTAAGTACTTTAGTTTTAATTAAAATACAAAATATTTGCTGATGAATAAAACATATTTGCAGTTGGACGGGATTCTATTTCAAACTATACAATGTATGTATCGATATCAATAATACATATATCGATACATACATGAATACACAGTTTCATGGAGAATAACTATAATGATTTTTTTTGCTAATAAAAAATAATGACTGACTTTGTTATAAATAAAAAAATACTTTGACTTAGTGATATGATACCATTATATGAATAAAAATATGCAACAATCAAAATAATAAATTGCATGTGGTATTATATTGTCTGTGAAGTAATTACATACATATGTATAATTGTTAATTAAGTAAAAATATATGTTTTTTTGCAGGTAGGTTCCGAACGAGCTGGACACCGTTTGTCGTACAAGGTAAGATTTTTCCTGTAATAAGTAGTGTGACAGAATAAATAATAAAGAATTACTTGAAATTAAAATGACAGAATATGACAGAATATGAAAATAAAGAATTAATTAGATGAAAGACTACTATAGCTGTAGTAATTTATGTGCTCTTTTTCAATTAAGTTAGTATCTGCAGAGCATAAATAATAAAAAAATACAGCTTATATTTATGGTCACCAAGGTAATATGTGGATTGTGACTTCTATAAGAATAATTTTCGCAATTTCTACGTTAGCAGAAATTACTAGTTACGCAGTTTTAACGTACCTACTATGTTACAACGTCATTAAATAACAACGATGAGTCTGTTTAAAATATATGAAGAAATATGAAGAATACAGGAAAAATTTTATTTAAATACATATAAGTTATTGAATATGACCAATATATCTAGTTCTAGTGTTGTCTTATTTTTGCAACCAATTTTATTACTATAAATCATTTAAATGTTATAAAAGGTGTACATATGAATTTATATGATAATAAACTTTCATAGCCAAAGGAATATTATAATAAAATAAGATCAAACATAGTATTCTGGTTACGTATGTTATTTATTGTTGATCGCCCGAAATAAGTAATAAAAACGAAGGTGATAGCAATAGCATTCAATGAAATTCGGTTGTAGCTTATGGTTTCCAATACTGAATAGTCTACTTACATGAACTAGTCTAATTACCTGAGATTATTTTCAAAGTCTGACGTTTTGTAAAATTATATAAACAAAAACTAATAATGTTGAATCATAGAGACCCATAGAGGCTTAAGTATTGTTTGTATATATTTTTAACATAAAATAAATACCATATTTTCTCGAACATACTACCAATAGATTCAATTCATACACATTTTTTTCATAATATTAATTGTTGCTAATATTGTATTAGCAAGTTTTATTAAATAGTATGTATAAGAAATATAATCCTGATTTATTGCATAATATCGTTTCTACTTTTTCTATATTTTTATTCCACCTTCTTCGGAAGGTTACTGATCCATAAAATACCAATATTAATTTCAATCTAATACCATAAATACTTTAAAATACTATACTCGTATCAAGATATCACACCGCCTCATTATAATACAAAACACTTAAAATATGCATTTAATCATCTAAATGTAAATCAATTACAGTTTAAATTTAAAAAAACCAGCTCGTAAATACAACGCCTTAAGCCCATATATAAGTTTAACAATACTACCCTATACATTAACAGATATTTGATGTATTCTTATTACAAGGCTAAAATTACGTAAACACTACGTCTCAACTCTACTTGGTATTATTATTCAATAGGCAATCTTGAAAAAAAATCTTACCAAAAAATATCATGTAAATAAATTAATTTAACTACAGAGGGTCCATTATAATGTTCAATGTCCATTATAATGCCCAATGTCAATTATTATGTCCATTATAAAGGTCCAATCACGATGAATATTATAGATTTTAAATTAAAATATACTAATATAACAATAATAAAAGTAGCCAATCAATGTATACTGCATTTTGGTCCACCAATGGTTGGTACTGTGATAATTTGGTTGGTTGGTGATGATAATTTGGTCCACATTTTTTTAGTCGATCGGTATAATTCGATGGTAAAAGATATAAATTTGAGTAAGTCATAAGAAAGTAATGTTGAAATTACGTTCGATTTTGTAGTCCACCGCAACAAAGAAATTTCAAAGACGTGCCCCCAAAGAATGAGTGGTGGGGGAAACCGAACTCCAGTACTCTATCCTTACTAAATGAAGTTTCATTTTATCAATTTAATTTCATATCAACAACAATTACTCATTCATGGCACATAACAATTGGCATCCTAAACCATTATGTTTTATCCTCTATTTATATTCTTCCGTCATTCTTCCACAAACAGAACCAATATTCATCATTACACCTCTTCCATTACTTTCGCCATTGTTCTCTTTCATGACATTAAACCAGTCTAGCATGCATATGATAAGGGTAGTGACAACGGAACCCCATACTCTCCACACGGTTATGAATTGTACGTAGTGATATTCGGTGACATATAGTAGTCCACTATTTTTGCACTACAACTGTCAAATCGATATTGTATAATCCATCTATTTAATAGAAAATCTTCTCCAAGAAGGGGGTGGTTCTCTAGGCTATACCAAAAGCTGGTATTCGTCCTTCAGCGCACTCCGCAATTCATGAATTCCAACTTAACTTCGTGACACAGTAGAATGATCTCGATTAAGCCTACAGGTGATTTCTGAAAAAGAAAAACCACTTTCATGTAAGCCCACATGACCCATTTCAGGTGGTGATAATTGCGAAAGTGTGCTCGTTAACGACCGCGAGGTATCTTACTATACATTAATAAATATGTATATTCTAAATCCCACCACGTAAATACCCACCCTTAATGTGAAAAGCATCATATTGTAACCCATTTATAATTACCTACCTGCGAAATTATCGAATGCATTTATATATTTCAAGGTGGTGCTATTTCAATTACAGAATGTAAATGCCTATGTAAATTTTGTTAATTCATCCCTAATTCATCCCTAGATGCGATTTTTAGTTGGAATTTCTGGAATGTCGATGTTGATTCTTACCAAGGGTGTTTTTGGGACTTCCGTTATCGCTAAGGGATTGATTAGGTTTTCTCGTAAGGTTTCCGTTTTTTGGTATATTTCACAAATTTTAGTGTATATTTCTACGTTTTTTGTTAAAATAACCAGTTGTACCTTTCTCGTATTCTGCGAATAGTTGTATTTATACCACGGTGTAAATTAACTTTTCTATAATGATCTGGATCCAAAATTATTGGAATCTGATCTTCATCTGGTATTCTAGTTAAATTCAACAACCTCTACAATATCTCTAGAATTTGGAAGATCTGAATTATGCCCGACAAAGTATGTTTTTGAAGGGTCATGTTACATGTACATTTTTATCTATGTATAGAGTAATGAAGTCTATTACTTCATCGGCGTCAAAGAATAGTAAAATTATGTAATAATTGCAACTTTTAAGTTTTGCTAGATACTGTGTTAATTATCATTGAACTTTGGGTTTTCATCAAAAATGTTCTCTATTATTTCTAATACAGTCCTTCTAATTTATCTTTTCGAAATAATACTATAATAGCTTTATGTTTTTTATCTAGTAACTCATCATAAGTGAACTTATTTTTTTTAGTCAATTAGTGATTGTGTTTTGTAAAGATGAACGAATGTTTCTAGTTCTAGCATGCATGTTTCAGATAATATTTCAGTAGTTTCGAAATGAATTCAATCGTTTTTATGAATTTTAAATCAAAATTAAGTATGGTCAATTATTTTACAATTGTACAAGTTTTTTTGTTTAGTATATTTTGTGAAGATCTATGTTTTATGAAACTAGTAGAGGATCTATTTGTCTTTGGGAATTCTTGTGATTCAAAGTACGATAGTTGTAGTTCTAGCTTTATTCTACTCGTTACTAGCTCTAATTATTTATCCTAATTTCGAGTCTAAGCCGGTTAAAAGGGTATTTAGAGTCATAGTTTCAATTAACCTACTTTGTGCTGTTTTTTATCTGACTGCGACTGTTTGTTTCTGAATCGCCACATGCATTTTTGCGTTATAAGTCCGAAATCGCGAAACAAAGATAAGGACTGACTCACTAGAATTTTGGCATATTCTTTGAAAATCTTATGTCAACGACGTTATATCTCTAGAATCTCCGAAATGAGTTTCCAAAAGATATTTTATCTAACCCCAAGTGGATGTATTTCTTGAAATTATTAGTTCGGCAGCATTGCCTTTGAGTTTGGCATTTAGGAAATTTTGAAGGAAAATCTGGTTTCCACCAAATTCCGCAACTATAGAAAAAATGTCCAATTGTCTACAGGGCCAATGTGTTCTTCCATTTTTTATTATAAAGTTACTTTTTATTTTATCTAGAACTGAAGTAAAGTTTAAGGTAAAATTATATTTTAAAATCTGAAAATATTTATGTTTGATGTAGAAAAATGTATTTTATTTAAAACTGGTTTATATCAAGTTTTATTGTTTACGAGTTTTACGTAAAATAAGATATAACCACCTTCCATTTTCATGTTCTAAAAGGTGGTTTTTCCTGGTTGATATTGAAATGTACAGAAGAATTACAATGAAATGAGATATTATTTAAAATGGGGATACGATGGCTTCATTATGGCATATTTGTGTCTCAAGTTGTATAGTTTATTTCATCGCTATTTCCCAAATAAAAAATCTTAAAACATACCGTTGCTTGTTTTTATGACTAGGCTCAGGTAGACTGTTCCGTTTATCGGCAAGATAAGAGAGTTTTTTATTTGGCAAATAGCGATGAAATAAATAGTACAGAATTTACTCAATATTTTTCAGTCTAATAAACATTGTAAATCAGATATACTTGTATTATATTAATAAATTTTAATATTATATTCATTGATACTGCCACTCTATCTGTATCTCCTGTTTTATATGTAATAATTTCAGTAGTAATTCATTTATTAATGAACACGATTTCGCAATGTGCCAGACATTTCTATAAATAGCATGGGCATAATCTATATTTTCTATTTACAATGAAATGAATAACAACTGGATAATTGAATTTAGCGGACAAATACATAAAAAAATAATGAATACACATTTGCACTTCCGATGGATATAAAGCAGCGGAACTACAGCCCACCGCCCCATAACCAAATTGGCTGCAACCGTTATTTATCTTATACGGGGTGTTCCATAGCTTTATGTTAGAAAGGATGCTGCATTTATTCTAAAACATTCAGTCAAATAAAGTAAATTTTAAATCAAAAATTAAGAAAACAATACCCTTTGACGTCTATTTAATTTTAACAGATAATGTTTAATTATTACTTGTAATCAGTTATAAGTATTTATATATTTTTTACGTAGTATTTTTACATGTATGTATTATAATGCATTTTATTTTTGAACTACGAGTTTGAACGTTATCTATATATGACCAACAAAAAACTTATTAATTTCTTGAAGTTATACAGCCTTAAAATAAGTCCATTATATTAGAAACAATAGGAATAGTCATATTAGAAATAATAATACATTATATACATACATCTCACAAGTTTGTACATACTCTTTTGTAAACAACCAAAATAGTTTATAATTCGATTTATCATTTTAATAAATGTAAATTACTAAGTTTGATTAAAACAGAAATAACTAAATTTGTCATTCTCTGTTACTCTGATATTACCTGTTATTCTATTCGCTCTATTCATTACTCTTATGACACAAAATACGTCTACAAAGTGCGTCTTCCTAACGTATACTAAAAATAATACAGGAATGAAAAGTACTCAAGAAATAGATAATATTATTTTATATTATTCAATTATATCTGCTTCTAATATATTTACAAGGACAAATACTGAAGTTGGTAACTGACAAATACGATACTGACACCCTATTATAAGTCTTAAAAGGTTTAGGAAAAGGTCATCAAGTCCCATAGCTGATATATGCCAACTTCACCTAAATTGTATTGAAATTATTTAAAAAATAAAATATTTCTGAAGCATGATAATAACTCATTTATGATAATAACAGACTCGGCATACACGATTGGCGACTATTATAATCCCTAAAATCAGATTTTTTTATTTTCCATTTCTTTTTAATTATTTTCATCTTAACTAAGGAATAGATCATTATATATCGAGTGCAATTACGCGAAATCCAACGAAAGTCCAGTTTATCATTAATTCCGGAGTATCATAGTGGCCAAAAACCTTATATTTAATTTATCTTTTATTTAATTATTATGCTGCGTTCATGTAATGTGCAGTTATTTATATTCAGTAAAGAACCATTCCATTAATTCAAAGTTATTTACCATCTGTGCATAGGAAACTTGAAAATAATATGAAATATCAAATGCATAAAAAAACTGTGAATAACAAAACACTCGCGGATTTCCACAGTGTCCTGATTTTTCAGAATCTCCACAGCCCGTTCTTACAAATAGGGAAGATGATTTGAGGCAGTGTTTTATTATTTGCAAAATTAAAGAAAATAAATCCCTAACTTTGACAGTTCAGTGCTAAATAATTGTACAAGCTGCCATTAGTGAAAGTCAGACAAAGTTTCAAAATGTTTCAAGAAATAAATTACAAAATATTTTACATTATTATTAGGTGAAACACTTCATCTAGTAGATGACGTGCAGAAAGTGCTATAAACTGTAAATTAGGAGAAAGATATTTGTGTTGAAAAATTTTACAATGTATTAAGGAAAATTTCAGATTTCGTCAAATTTAGACATATTTATAGTGCTTAATGAATTCATGCAGAATTCACTTTAACTATGCAAATGCTACATCTTTAAATGCGTCGTTAGTAGATGGTCTATATTATGTTCATTACATAAAAACATTTTTTCACCTCACCGGATATTGCTCATCGAAATAACTTTAGAGATATACGCAATGCTGTGTTTTGAGTACAACCAAAAAAATTAATACAACAGCAACAAATTATTAATTTTGATATTATTTTATAGTGTTGTTCCTTATAATACACATTATAAATTTTTGCACTAAAGACAAATATTTCCAAATGCTCATATTAATACCCCCTACCTAAAATTGGAAATCTGACAGAGGTTAAAGATCATAGACCAATAAACAAACATATTGCCTGTTCTCCCTATAGAAAATGCTTTAAATTTACAAATAAAATAACATTTTTGGAAAAATTTTATTTATTACCTTGCACACAGTCTGGATTTATGTCATAGATGAACAACCGTCTTGATAAACTGATCATATTCTGTCGGTATTTGATAATAAATAAATTCACTGCTCTTGTTTTATTTCATTATTCTAAGGCCTTTGAGAAAATGGGTTATCGGCTACTTTTATCAATTTTATATTATTATTGTTTCGGGGAGTATGCTAGGCCTACGGTTCGTAGCTATTTAGTGCATCGTTCATAAAAGATTGTATTTGCTGAGAAATCTTTAAGAATAAATTGCGGAGTTCCTCGGGGCTCTATATTGCGGCCATTGCCATTTATTATATATACGTATATTATATGTATTATAATACATATATAATATATATTCAACTTGATTGTTGGTTAAGATATAATGATCATATAAATAAATTAATTAGGAAAGCATATTGTAATTTGAAATTACTTTTTAGATGTAAATACACATTGGATCAAAAGAGTAATTTATTATTTGCGTAACTCATTGGTACTAATCCACATTAATTATGCAGATACAGTTTATTATGCTACGAGTAGTTTGATAAGTAGTAATGAAAAATTAATCCAAAAAGGGCAAAGTACGTGTATTAGGTTTATATATCAGTAAACAGAAAATTTTAGTAAGTGTCTCATAAAACTACAGAACTAATCTGGCTCACAATGGTAAAACGCAGAATATTACAGAGTTGTTGATTATATAAAAAATATTACTACACAGACCCCAAAATACCTATATGGTAGCGTTCAATTCAAGGATGATGTTCATAATGGCAATATTGACGTGGAAAAGTTTTAACAGTTTCCAAACGCTGTACTACCTTACACGAAAAGTCATTTTCATATTGAATTTCTTAATATAGTAGTAAAGTACTCAATCAATTAAAATACCTTAATGTGAACAACTTGAAATCTAAATTGAAAAATATATAACTCTAATATAATATAGTGGAAATCTTTCGTAAAATATATATGTAAATACCTAAATCCATATCAAACGTTAACGTCGAATACACTTCTTAATTGAATATCTACTTATAGATAAATACATAGTTGTAGTAAAAAATTACTACCGATTTAAATAAAAATGTAGCCATAGCCATCCTTTATTTTTACTTGCTATAATTTTTTTTATTTATTCCTTTCAAATTTGACAACAGTAATTAATACTGCACAATACAGTGTTTAGTAAATATTCTTAATAGTCCTTAATAACACAATTATTATTTGTTATTAATCGTTTCCTATATTAAGTTATTCCTCTTACAAATATGTAATTATTTCCTTTTAACTTACTATTCGTAGCTGTTAGAACATAGTTATTGTAATCAGGCGATATAACATTGTCTGTATTATTCTATACATATTTACTATTTAATTAAACTGTTAATTTAGAGTTAAATATAAGAACGAGTAAGCTACTCAACTCTTGCAGAACTGATATAGAACTACACCCTTTCATTATCATTGATATTTAATATATGGTTTCATAATAGAGCTTCTGTATTTATTGGAATTATTTTGGTGAATAATGACATTTATTATTATTACTTTAATTTTTACTGTTTACTGTTACTTGTACTGTTGTATTACTGTTTTTGTACTATTATTATTACTTTGTATTTTTATTATTATTGTACATATTATTGTATAATATTTGACATTCTTCTACTATTGATTCCTCTAGCCGATAAAAAATTAAAATAATTGTTTTTAATTGTTTATTAAGAGGGATTTATTTCATACGCTAACCTCTGATTAGTTCTCTTTTTACCTCCTTAAATGTATAAATTAATTGCGCGACAAGTT
Source organism: Rosalia funebris (assembly GCA_037954035.1). Lineage (NCBI taxonomy): Eukaryota > Metazoa > Arthropoda > Insecta > Coleoptera > Cerambycidae > Rosalia > Rosalia funebris. Next base: position 19,586,219 of record JAZFAV010000026.1, on the reverse strand, counting down.
GCGTGATAGGTACGATATTGTTCTACAAAATATGTCAAATATTAAACAATAATAATAATAAATATCATTATTTACCCTAATAACCATAATAAATAAATAAACTGTATTAAGAAACCATATATTAAATATCTCATTATAATCAATGGACGCAATTCAATACCAACACCACAAGAAGAGTTGCGTACTCGTTCTTACACTTTACCCTTAATGAACGGTTTAATTAGGTAGTAACTATATACAAAATAATATGGACACTATTATATCGGCTAATAACAATAATTATATTCTAACTACCAATTGTAAATTAAAATAGAAATAATATAAATATTTATAAGAGGGATAACTTAAATATAGAAATTAAGGAGTATTAAGAAAATTTTCGAAATATTATAATGCGGAATACTAATAATTATTATAAAATTTGAAGTAAAACATGAGAAGGAAGAAATAAAACATCTATAGGTATAAACTAAAAAATATAGAGAATAGCAATGACTACATTTTTATTTAAATCGGTAGTAATTTCTTACTATAACTATGTCTGTATGTATTTATTTAAGTATTCAATTAAGATAGTACTCGAGGTTAAGCTTGACGTGGATTTTGGTATTTATATACATATTTTACGAAAGATTTCCACTGAGTTATTTCTTTTTAATTTAGATTTGAAATTGTTAACATTAAGGTATCTTAATTAATTCGGTACTTTATTATTATATTTAAAAATTGAATATGAAAATGATATTTTGTATAAGGTGCTTTGGGAACTGTTCAAACTTTTTCATGTCAATATTGACATGATGAACATCACCATTGAGTTGAAAGCAATCAAATGGGTATTTTAAGGTCTGTGTAGTAATAATTTTTCCATACAAGCAAAAACAGTAAAATTCTGCGATATGCTATTGTGAACCAGTTTACTTCTTTAACTCTATGAGATACTGTCTGATATTTTCTAATATAAATATAAATCTAACACACGTATTTTGCGCCATTTGGATTCATTTATCATCATTAGGTACTTGCTAAACTAGCATGATAACTATATCTACAAAATTAATGTGGTTTAATACCAACGAGCTACATAAGAAATTTTACCCTTTTCATCCAGTGTATAGTTACATCGAAACTGTGATTCCAAATTAAAATATGCTTTCCTTATGCATTTATTTATACGATCGTTATATCTTAACCAAGAATGGAGTTGAATATATTAAAATTGCATGCAATAATAACAACACTCACTCATTCGTATTGCATTTCAGTATTTAAATTGGCTATTTTGATATTGACGTTTTTTTACCAAAAAGTATTATAATCGATTACTGATTAGTTGTCAACGGCTGATTATTAGAGGCGATCATTAATGTTTCTAAGTCTGCATTCGTTTGCTTACAATCATTATTAATATAATCAGCTGTAAAATAAATATATAACTGATAATAATCAGGATAACAGTGCTATTCAGAAAATGTAATGCGTAAAAATTAAAAGATTGTATATATAAATAGCAATGGCCCAAGTCTAGAAATCCGAGGAACTCCACAACTTATTCTTAGCAGACTCCCATGAATGCTTTCCAGCAAAAACCCTTTGCGAACGATCCACTAAATGCTCCCCTAGATAATAATAATAATATAAAATTGATAAAAGTAACCGATCGCCTATTGTGTCAAAGGCCTCTGGATAATCAAATAAAACTGGGGCAGTTACTTTATTATTATCAAGTGCCGACAGAATATCATCAATTACTTTCATCAAAAAAGTTATACATCTATGATTCGGCCTAAATCCAGACTTTGTGCAGGGTAATATATAAAATGTTTTCAAATCTCTTCAGTTTTCAGTCGTCTTATTTGTAAATTTAAAACTTTTTCTACGGATAGAATAGCCAATATTACTTTTTCCCGCACCAAGTGGAAAGTAATAATGAAAATTATACTACCAAATTGGAGACAAATTATTTTTTACTGTGAGGTAGGATTTCATTAAAATAAAATAAATATAAATTAAGGACATGTAATACATTACCTATCGATGCATAAAAATTCAAACAAAGCACCTTTGCAGTTTTATTGCGCAATTGTTTATGTTCTCTATATTCCATTCTATATTTTGTTGTATATTTGACAACTTTAAATCGAAACACTGAATGCTCACTTGAAAAGAATCCAAGTTTTATTAAATATAGTACTACAACAATTTGTGTGATCATTATAAATTTACAGCTATGTTCATACTGTATGTGCTAAGCAGCGTTACACTTACATTGCTCTATCTGATACACATAAATCAGAATATTAACTATTAGGATTCCTTTACAGCGGATAGTGATCTGCTAAAACGCCAGCAGTAACTAAAACTTGTTGGTGTAATAATATGATGAGGTTCGTTGTCTAACCTAGCGATGCATTCTCCGATCTGTACGTATAAGAAAGGTGTTTTATGGACCGATTGGGTAGATATAGTCTACAAAAAACAGATTCACTAGTTTTCTACAAATTTTCTTTGACAGCAGCTTTATTAAATCTTAATTAGAAACAAAAAACACAAACAGAAAATAAAGGAACTGGTTTTTCATAGATCACCGAAATAAAATATTTATGTCTAAGGCTTTCAATTTTTATATATGTTTTTATTCTGTTTGAATATCGTTGGTTTTCCAATTAAAATTGGAATTGTTGGAAAACACCAATTTATAATTTAACACAATAACTTATTAACCTGTTAAGGTTATACACACTATTAACATCACTTTAATAACCTACAAAAGGACTTCTTTGATAATTTTTTTCGATGGAAGAAAAGCTAATAAGATAATAGTATTTAAGGAAGTTATTAATCATATATTTAAATATAATACAAAAAATTATCATCAAAAAAATATTCAAAAATGGCAACACTGAAGCCAATACCTCTGCGACACTGTGCTGTGTTAATGGAACAAATTTGAATCTGGAAAATAAATCACTTAATCTACATGTTTATAGCTAGTGAAATACGTAGGAGGATTTTGAAAATATTGATTTTTATGTGATTAGCGAGTATCTAAATAAAATACGTTAAATTTTCGACAAAAAAGGACTTTAAATTAACTTATTATACTTATAGAATATTATAATAAAGTGTTACATATTTCAATTAGTCCATTCGTTTATTTAATAAATTTATCTTTTATACAGCGATGTTTTCCTAATTGTTTGAAAATGGAAAAAATCACGCCTACATTTAAAAGGAATGAAACATAATTAATGGATAAGTAAAGACTCATTATTGTACTATTGTTTTTTTACAAAATTTTTTTAACTCACTTTTTTAGGATACGTTATTACCCTTTTTGGGCAAAATTATTAGTTTACTTTCAAAGGATCAACATGATTTCTTAGGCGGAGTCAACAATCAGAGTCATCTATTCATATTGTGATTATATTTATTAAATGTATTGAGGCAAGCGAATCCCTGTAGGAATCTTTTGTGATTTAAGTAAAGCATTTGATTACGTCCACCATCATTTCTTTTCTTTTTCAAACATTGCACGCTATGGAGTTCTACTAAATGCATGGCATTCTACTAAATTGAGTAAAAAGTTTTCTTGAAAGTCGACGATAATATATATTAATAAATAACGAGTCATAAATCAGCAAAAATGTCGATATTGGAGTACCACAGGGTTTAATCTTGAATCCTGTATTATTTCTTCTATATATCAATGTATTTGATACTACGTCTGCCATCGCTCAACTCCCTGTGTATGGTAATGATACATCAGTAATTTTATCTTATAAATCAGATTAAATCTTAACTTAAAAATTCTTTAATATAATATCCGATACGAATTAATGGATTAATTAGTGGATTAACCAAAATTATTTATATTCAAACATTGAAAAGTAAATATCATGCGCTTTTACAGACGATATGTAAAAAGTTTGTTTGGTATATTAACGCTTCTATACTGTCTAATGAAAATAGTACTAAATTCTGACTTAGACCTGAGTTTGAATGATTTTAACCACTGATGAATACCTAACATAGTAAATTCAGTGTTTGAATTAATTTTCAAACTTAATTCTATATCCTACCAACTAAAAAATATTCTAAATACTGAGAAACTAATAAAAATGTATTATGCTCAAACGGATTCACATTTATGCTATGACGCTTAACTTAACTTAGATGTTTTGGGGCTCACCATCCTAATCAAGTGATGTTTTATTGCCCAAAGAAGATTCTAAGTTGAATGTTCGGATGACTCTCGAGAAGCATGTAAAGATATTTTTAGATATTTTAACATTCTTTCACTACCTTCACTATATATTTTTGAAATGTAACTCTATGTGTAAGTATACGAATGAAAAGAAATTTCTCGATAGGTGACATTCATACTACTTGATGTTCTAGACAGGAAAATAATTTTGAAATACCATTTGGTCGTAATTAGGGTTATAACTTACTTAACTGTTTAGAATTGAAAATATTCAGAAAATTATTTCGTCATATAGAAAACACTATGATAAATTAACATTTAAAATAACTGTTTCTTACTGAATGATGTTTGTATAAAATTGATGAATATTGTATTACTTCGAAAACATGTCTATATAGCATTTAAGGCACTGAAAATTCATGTTAAATTCGTATTGAGTTATGGAAAAGTAAATATTATTGTTATTATTATTACTATTATAAATATCTAAGAGGGAATATAGAAGGAGGCTAGTGGGGTTTAAAAGTTAAAATTCTTGAATAAGTGGCTTATCTTCCCACCACTTTCAGATCAAAACCAGAAACTTTATAACATATCATATATTTCTTGTTAGTGCTACGTCAATACATTTGTAAGAGGTTAACCGAGGTGAACAATGTTTCTGTATTATTTAGTATCTATATATAGAATTTGAGAGAATGTGAAATATATATATGTGGACTAATAAATGTATTAAAATGGTTAATATTAATGACAATATATTATTATTGGGAGATGAAAATATTCGTTGTATTAGTGATTATATCGAAAGTTGTTTATCTCCTCGTCCACGTTACAGTGACACATATTGTACTTAAGCAAATTTACTTTTAAGTTTCACTGCTTGAAAAATAAAACAAAAGGTATTTTTATGACACGGCATCGGATTGTTTAACAATTAACAAGGTATTAACAATTTATTCTGCATACAGATCATTTAGTACTTTTCGTTTGGATCATCAACAAAGTACTATAAATATATCGAAATATTACACCAGTTCACAAAATGTGAAAATGAATGGAAGAACATTTTCATGAAGTAAACTACTTGCTGTAGCTGTTTCGATGGTAATTACTTCCATTGCGTTGGTATTGGTGACTATCTTCAGTAAATTATGAAGTGTGATATTGAAACCTGTCGTAATTTATTTTCATACCGTGAGATTTTCCAACATTTAATTCAATAAGAGGAAAATAAATAAAATATCATAGATATTGAAAATTACATTACAATAAAATTATATTTTGGTTATACATAGTAACTGTGACTAAGTGATGAAAAACTGAAAAAAAAATAGTAACTTCACCTGCAGAGCTTTAAAAATAAACATGGAATCATTTAGAAGTAATTATTATTAAATGCTAAAAAAATTCTATCACAATTAACAAATCGTAAAGCAATACAACGTTTTTGCCAAATATAGCCCCGAAAAAGAAAATCGTTTTCCAATTTACTTGATGTTCATGTTATTATATTAAATGCTATCCTGTATTAGTCAGTAAAATGTAATTTTACAAATGTAAGGAATACTGAAGTAGGTTAGAACCTTTAGTGTGAAGATAACATTGACTTAGTTTTCCACCAAACACCAAAACACTATTTTGTACAACCTTTTACTGAGAGCTGGAGTAATAAGGTTGTTACAAGATTTAAGAGTATTTCTGATTTCAGTGATCATTTTTGGCAATGCATTTCTGGAAAGGAATGAATTTCTGAAAGGAAGGACTGTTACTAATCAGGTTGTCTACTCTTTCATAATGATCCTTTTGATCCAATATAATAACCTAATTACCTTTATCAGCTTTTAAATAAAAACACTCATTCTCTCTCTCGCAATCATTTGATAATTTTTATATTCTTCGTGGATTTTGACATTTTATTGTTTATAATACCCGGGTCCAGCAACAAAATTGTATCGTTTGGAATAGGTTGCTATGGAAATATTGTTTATTTGACAAACGTCAAATAGTGATAAAATTGTATTCTACGAGTATTATAGAAAGTTTTGTGGTACAATGACAAATTGGCCAATTTATCCACGGGTCTCTGCTGTCAAATCATTTATCCTGACCCAGTTCAACGTACAAACCCAGAGGCGCTTTCGCCGTGAATTTAATTTGCCAGTACCTACGCGCTGAAGTCCCATCGAGAAATGCAATTTTGAGATGAGATAGAGATTTCGACGAAAGGGGCAGTGTAACCTCAAAATTTGTCGGAGGTACATGTACAATTCTTGTACAAAGTAATATTGAATGAACCCGAGTAGCCGTTGAAGGGAGTCCACAACGTTCTGCAATTTGGCAATCAATTGCACTGCGAATTTTAGAGCGAAATATGCGACGAATTTTAAATCTGAATTTAATTCGTATAAAGTACAAATAATAGAGAAGCTGAACCCTATTGATTGAAGTTAATCGCTTATATTGTGACATTTTCTTAATACATTTTGTGCTGATTGATGAAACATGTTAGAAACATGTTCCTCTGAAAGTAACACCAATGTTCAGTGGTGTGACCACACTGAACAATGGTGTGACTTTCAGAGGAATATGTTTCTATTAATTAACACAAAATAAAAAATTTAAAAAATTAATAAGCGATCAACAAGGAAAGAGTTCATCAGGGAGATAGTTGTATTGTAAAAAATCATTCCTCCCAATCGTTGGGTAAGGAAGAAATTGATCTCCTCAATAAGGGGTTAAATTTTGCATTACTTGCCTCTGAAAAGAGCCTAGATGAGATTGTTGCAAGTACTGAAAGGTCGATTCAACATCTGCCTGATCCTTCTAAAGGATTCGTGAGAGAGGCTTGCAGGAATCAAATCTCCACATATATTATAAACAATAAACTGTCAAAATCCACGAAGAATAAAAAAATTATCAAACGATTACGAGAGAGAGAATTACTGTTTTTATTTAAAAGCTGATAAAGGTAATAAGGTTGTTATATTGGATAAAAGGACTCTTATGAGAGGGTAGGCAACCTGATTTGTAACGGTCCTCATAAAAATCTTCCCAGAAATCCATTGCCAAAAATGATCACTGAAGTCAGAAATACTCTCAAATCTTGTATTAACCTTATTACTCCAGCTCCCAGAAAAAGGTTTTATGTATCTAATCCCAGTGTATCTGGATTGTACAAGATAGTGTTTTGGTATTTTATGGAAAACTAAGTCAGTATTAAATGCGAGAAAAGTAAACGAAGAATAAATATGAAGGAATAGATCTAACGGGGCGTATAATCTTGCTCATAAGTTGAATAATACAATGAAAAATACAGAAAGTGTAACAAGAAAATAGTTTAAGAAAAAATAGAAAGGTAACAAAGAAATCAAACATAATATAGAATTAATAATATTAACCGAAATAAAAATAGAGAATTGTAAAATAAAATTGCTTGTTTAAAGGTAAGAAAAGTAAATAAATAAACGCAGAGATAAATAAGTAAATATATAATTAAGTAAATATTTATTAATAATAATTAATTCAATTAATTAATATTAATTAATTAATTAATAAGTGAATACATTTAATTAACTGATTATCAATATTCCTACTGACTACAGATATAATGATATTTATATAATACACATAGTGGTACGCTGAGTATCCTGTCTACACTATATACAGAGCACATTCGTTTTAATAGCCTGTACTATAGAAAACTATGACATGACAGCCCAAACATACAATAAAATGTTTCTTTCTATATCATTATATATCATGTGAATTTTATTTATCAAAAATAAATCAAATTAACAAACTGTAGAGGAATATTTACTATAAAATAACATATATAAAGGAATATTTACTTGTAAGTGGTTTTCAGCACAGCATCTTTTTCTTTAAGAAAACAAGTATTCTTTTAAATGTTTTAAATTTTACTTATTTTAAATAAAAATTGTTTAAAGTTCATCTTGCTCATCCACAACCTCATCTCATACTGATTAGTAAAATATAATTTAACAAACGTAATTAAATTAAATGAAAAAATTAAAAATTCAGAAAAGTATAGCAAATTATTTATGGGGATACAAGTAAGGAAACGAAGTTAAAATCCTAATTAATAACATTAATCAATTACTAACATAATATAAAAAATATAACAATATGAACTATAAATAGGGAATATAATTTTCTGTAAATTTCGGAAATATCCAACTTTCTACTTAAACGTGGAAAGAGAAATAAATAAGTAAATGTTTAGATAAGTAAATAGGTGAATGATCTTAATTAGATTGTTATTAATATCATCAATCTATCAATGATATCTATCTAATCTAACTGGTAGTGGTATTGATATACTATCTATGATATATACAGAGTAGATATTACAAGTATATTAATAATCTGTACTATAGGAAACATACATAAATTAAAGGAAACATACAGAAAATATGAGGTTGATCAAATGTATGAAATGCTTCTACAACTGTAATTGTGTACATCATCAATAATCAAAAATGAAAATTAGGTATCAAGTGTTGAATATGTGCGTATATAAAAAATGCTTATTTTTATGAGTAGTTTTCAATATATCTTGTATAGTAGTAATATCAGTACTATTTGTCTACTACTAGTAGATAAATTACTGGTACTAGCATCTACAGAGTATAAAACACAAATATACTAATGATCTGTACAATAATAAAACAAACATGGTAGTCTAAGTGTATGGAATAATGCTCCTATAATATTAAATGTCTTATATTTTATCAATATCATACAAATATAGGTTTGTTGACCAAATGCAAAACATACTATGTACAGGGTGCGCCAGGAAGGCGGTTTCTGAAACAACTTTTATGCGCGCCTGCGTGAAGCGAATATTTTCAGGATGGTTGATATCTACTCGTTGCGGGATACCATTCCAGTAGCCATGGAGCCATGGTATAGCACATCGTGTGTTTATTTACAACACATTCATTGAAACTGGTCGTTCTGTGCTGCTCTCTGGAACGTTCCCTGAGCACCTGATTTCGTTGCGTGGGGATGTGGAGTGGCCTCCTCGGTCACCAGACCTGTCACCTTGTGATTACTTTTTATGGGGCAACTTAAAATCTAAAGTTTACATAGACAAACCGCGAACTGTTGAAGCTCTCTCCGAAACCTTAATGCGCCAAATTGAAGATATTCTTCGTGCCATGCTCGAAAGGAGTATCGAGTTGACTTATGTTATGTATTCTTCAATGGTAATACACGACTAATATATAAAAACAATAAATTTTAAAATTCATTCAAAGTAAGGTTGTTATTCTTTTCAAAAACACCATACCTCTCTAACGGACCCTGTATATGTAAGAAAACATTGTAAATAATTTTAAATATACCCTTTTGCATTTATTTTTTTAAAAGAAAGGGACGCCTTTTTGTTTAAACAATGTACACAAGAATTAACATAAGTATACATGAAATTACATATTTTCTTATAAAGGTGACAACATTACACAGAAGCAAGACCCCTTTTACTTTTTCAATAAGAAAAAAAGGTGTTTAGTTATAAGTATGTCATCAATGAAGATGACACGGATGACAACGGACGGTGAAACACATGGAAAATCACAGCTCTTTAGATTACGGCAGAACAGCCAGAAAATATTAGTAAATCACAAATCCAATATTTCTTAAACAAGAAAAACTATTTTTAATTGTAACAAATGTTCAGACTATTACGAATTAAGAAGTCGAAACGATTATTCATAAAATTAAGAAACTTAAATGTCATATCGATTCGTATTCAATTCTTCAGTTACCATATGTTCTCGTTCCTCAAAATTATCGAATCAATTTTTAAATACTTGAGTTCTTACAAATTAATATTTATTTGCAATTCCTCGTTTAAAAACAAGTTTCTAGTAATAAGTTTTATATTTGATTCCATATAACAGCAATTGATTTCTTGTAAACAGAAATATACGATATTTTACAAAGCTTTGTAAAACATTTATTGAAAACATCACATTTCAAAGAGATTTACCTTAAAGAAATATTTTTCTAAAAAATCATTTCTGGTTGTACTTTACATATATATAGTACATACATATGAATATCAAGTATGCCCTTATTTTGAATATTCATCTAAGAATTAATTAAATACATCTATTAAATACATATCTTATTAAGTTAGCATTTTACTGTTATTCATGACTATATTTTATATATTATTTGTTTCTTCTCCAAAAAAAACATTAATATATTATCTACTATCGTACTTTCTCTGCGAATAACTAATCTTAGCGATGTTCTTGATAACTTAATCACATTTTGCTTCTGAAGTAGTCCATGCCCGAAAAGTAACTTACTTGAATTACGAAGTTTTCTTGTGTTCTATTCTAACGATGACCTAATATAATTTTTACTTTTCTGCACTCCACTATACTAGCTGAAAAGCAATGTAATCGTGTAAGGAGAATATTGGAAAAAATATTTTTTTATTTATTTTTCGTTTTTCGGCCTAAAATACAAAAAAGTGGGTTTTAAAAAATTTTATCTGTGTGTGTGTCGTCGTTATCGTCGGTATTAAATCTTATTAGCACGATAATTCAACTAAATCGTGTCGGATCGATCGGATTCTGACTGATTCTGATCGGCTACGTGTCCCAGATCACATCTAACAAATTTTTTTTGTTAATACGATAACTCAACTAAATCGTGTAGGGTCGATCAAGTTTTGACTGATTCTGATCGGGAACGTCTCCCAGGCGATATCTATTGATATTGAGGTAGATAGGACACACCCCACCCTATCCATGGGTCATGAGAAAGCACAACGGTGGACTATTTGAGATTTTTTTTTGTCAACACGATAACTCAACTAAATCGTATCGGATCGATCGAGTTTCGACTGATTCTGATTGAGGACGTCTCCCAGATGGCACCTATTGATTTTGAGGTTGATAGAACGCACTCTATCATGTTCGTGGGTCATGAGAAAGCACAGTGGTGAACTATTTAAGAAATGTTTTCTGGTAACACGACCACTCAACTAAATCGTATCGGATCGATCGAGTTTCCACTGATTCTGATTATGTACATCTACCAGACGACATCTATTGATTTTGAGGTGGATAGGACACACCCCACCTTGTTCATGGGTCATGAGAGAGCACGATTGTGGACTATTTGAGAAAAGTAAAACTGTCGCATAAATCACATATTCTGCATTTATGTGTTGGTTTATTTTTTCTCGGCCACTCAGTTTCGAGATAGAGATGTTCTACGTGCGGAAAAGTCCGTTTTAAGGTTTTAAAACTGTTCATTAAATAGTAAAGTAGACGTATTTTTGTTTATATCCCCGCATTATTGTAAACTATCAAGTAGTAAAATATGTTTACTGTTTAATAAAATTTCTCACTATTAAAAATGTTGATAGTAAATGGGTTTATTAAAATTACACGAATCTTCAATGAACAAAAGCGTCATAAATCACTGTTGTATGTATACAAGATAATTCGTTTCTGAGCGTTATAAAATTCGTGTTTGGTACAGTATTGTACTGTATACTAATTAGGTTAAAATACATGTTAAACACAATGCGTTTACTAAAATGATATGCCCTTATCTCATGACACGAAACGTTACTTTTGATAAAGAAATCTCAAATAAAGTGTCTGGATATAAGATTTTTTTTGTGTACGTCGCCTTTCGAGGTTATGTTGTACACCTTCGTAAATTACTCATCGTGACATCCCCATTAAACACGAAATAGTGGAAAGCAACACACATTTCAGGATTAAAAGTGAAATAATAAAACAGACAAATATATCAAACTATAGTTTAAATTCTAACAGTTTTTACAACCGTATAAAGTGCACACAAAAGAGAAGGTAATAAAATATTATGCCTGTAATCCCATTTTAAATTTAGAGGTAAATGCTGACAAGACTATAAATTTCTACCGACACTGATCCCTGTTTAAAAAACGTTATAAACGTTTTAATAACCGTATTACCAAAACTCTTTTAGAGCAATTTATTCATATGTAGGATTGAGATTAAACCTGACTCACTCGGGTTCTTAGTCAAGTGGTCTCTCCTTGATTTTATATTCAATAATTGTGATTCTTTCATTATATTTTACCACATGCTAACTCTGTTGAAAAACTATGTTGTGTGAAGAACTGTATTAAATAAATTATGTTATAGTTTTAGTTCAATGATTTTATAAAGTATCACCTTAGAGTTTTACTTTTCGGCACTTAACTATACGCGGAAAAGTAAATGTAATCGTGTAAAAGAAATATTCTAGCATCTATTTTTTGTTTCTTGGCCTAAAAACAAAAAAAAATGGTTTTTAAACAATTTCGTGTGTGTGTGTGTGTGTGTGTGTGTGTGTGTGTGTGTGTGTGTGTGTGTGTGTGTCGTTGTCGTTGTCGTTGTCGTCGGCATTAATAAAATTTCTGATCGGACACGTCTCCCAAACGATACCTATTGATTCTGAGGTGGACAGAACACACTCTACCATGTTCATGGGTCATGAGAAAGCACAATGGTGTACTATTTGAGAAATTTTTTTGTTAGCACGATCACTCAATTAAATCGTATCGGATCGATCGGGCCTCAACTGACTCTGATTAGGAACGTCTACCAGATGACATATATTGATTTTGAGGTGGATAGGATACACCCCACCCTGTCCATGGGTCATGAGAAATCACGATGGTGGACTATTTGAAAAAAGTGAAACTGTCGCATAAAACATATATTCTGCATTTATGTGTTAGTTTTTTTTGTCGGCCACTCAATTTCGAGATAGAGATGTTCTACGTGTGGAAAAGTCCGTTTTAGTGTTTTAAAACTGTTTACTTTACATTATGTTCCTTATACATAGTTTGTTATAAATAAAATAATGTCAAAAATTCAAACTCTAAAGTTACGTCTCATAAAGTGATATAGCTATTCACGTACATGTAAAGAGGTACATAAATTATCTATATGAACAAACAAATCTGAGCTGAGGATATACAGGCACTGTTTTCTCAAATTTACTTTGACATTAAACGTATCGCAAATGAAGAACAAACAACTTAAAATGTTTCTATATCATTGATCGTTTCATCATACTTTGTTTTGTGGAAATACAAAGAATTGTTATGATAATTATTACAATCTGTAAAAAATAGCGCTGAGAAGAGACGGGAGATGTTTTTTAAAAAAATACTTTAAAATTAAACGTGTCGCGAATGAAAATCAAATAAGTTAAAAATTTTCTACATCATTGGTCGTTTCATCATAACTTTTTGTGCGAAAAAACAAAGAATTGTTTCGAAGTAGTACTGAGGCGAGGCAGGCGGTATTTTCTCAAAAATTTACCTTGAAACTAAAGGTAGAAACACACTGCTGTCACGTCATGTGAGCTCACATGCTGTCATGTGCTGTGTCACATCACGTGATATTATGCTTAGGTGCACACTAGTATCACGGCTTGCCAAAGAGGCTAATCATGTATGTAGATACGTACTGAAACCATCAGTGTTTTTTTGAGAAGATGGATTCCTCGAGTAGTGATTCGGAGTAGGAAGAAATAGTGGCTAGTTTTCTCGTAATTGAAGGGGAGAGTTAGAAACGGGTGTGGGTACATGATATAAAATAAACAGAGAGAGCAATTAGGGGAATTTCATACATTATACCCTCAGCTACTAAAAGACCCAAAGATGTTTAGTGTTGTATAAACATTCATACCCCCTCACTTTTCTATAAAGAGTTCGTCAACCATTTTTTTAGACGACTTGAACTTAAACTTGGATGTATTAAAACGCGAGAATGTGTTCGTCCAACTTCTGTTTACGTGATATCACGTTGCTGCTCGTGGCGAGAGGTTGAGAGCGTGAGATGACGTCAGTGTAGCTCTGGTGAACTAAAATACATGGAAAAACTTAGACCACACATTGTGACGTGATGTGACATCCTATGATATCACCTGAGTTCACGTGACGTAACAGCAGTGTGTCTTTACCATAAGCGTATCGCAAATTAAAAGCAAAAAAAATTAAATTTTGTTGATATCACTGATCATTTCATCATATTTTGTTGTGTGAGAAACGAAAGAATCGTTTTGATTGTTACAATCTGTGAAACGTGACGCTGAGAAGAGGTAGGCGGTGTTCTCTCAAAAATGTACTTTGAAATTAAACATGTCGTAAATAAAAAGCAAGGAAAGTAAAATTTCTTCAGTGTCATTGATCGTTTCACCATATATTGTTGTGTGAAAAACGAAATAATCGTTTTGAGACTTACAATCTGTGATCCCTAGCACTGAGAAGAGACAGGTGGTATTTTTTCAATAACACAGGTCTGCAAAAAAACTTTTTTAAAAATTGTTTTGATTTAGTTAACTGATCTTTATGTAGTTTTTTGCGCTGATTTCAAAAATGACATTGGTTTTTTCTATCACGTAAGGATTGCCTACAAAATAAAGCTGAAGTTTTTTGAAAAAGTACAAAAAACGGAAAATTTTGGATTTGTTTTTATTATTTTAACATGAAGTAAAAGCAAAAAAAACAACGATACCTAGCTAAAATGAGCATAATAGTGATGCACATGTGTTTCAAAGTTATTATAAGTCTTTGTAAAAACGTTATCTTTTTCCATCAAAGCTTCTTTTGGTACTTTTTCGACTGTGTTCTTGTGAATTTTCCCTTTTTAACATCCAACAGTAGTCTGCCATCATGTTGATATCCATCGACCTTGGTATCTGCACTCCATTTCTTTTATATCTTGATGGAAACCTTCTCCTTGTTCCTCACTTACAGCCCCAAGATTTTCTGGAAAGTAGTCCAGATGTGAGTGAAGGAATGGACTTTGACACTCATGTTGCAGCCCAACATTTTGTAGTTTTGTAACAATTCAGCAACCAAAGTTTTGTAGTTTGGGTCTTTTTTGTTTCCAAGAAAGCCTATTACAAGAAGTTTAAATGAATTGCAGGCATATTTTTCTTCCATTTCCATTTTAGTGACAAAGCTTTCATCTTTTAAAAGTTTTCTGATGTCAGGCCCAACAAAGACTCCCTCTTTCAGCTTAGCATTGGATAGACCAGTAAACTGTTCACAGATACTTGAAACACTCTCTTTCTTTGGGTAATGCTTTCACAAACTGTTTCATTAGCCCCAATTTGATATGAACTGGTGAAAGTAAGATCTTTCTACGATCCACTAAACTTTGTCTTTCAATATTTTTAACTTCAGGAATAAGAGCCTTTCTGATTAACCACGTCTGCTTGACATAGTGTTGTTTCCTGTCACGGCTATCCCATTCACAGAGGAAACATGGAAACTTTGTGTAACCACTTTGTTGACCTAGTAATATGGAAATAACTTTGAAATCCCCACAAATGGTCCATTTATGGTCAGAATAGCCGAGCTTATTAAGAACAAACTCACGATTTTCGTAGCATTCTTTCAAATGGACTGAGTGTTCAACAGACACAGAAGCATATCGATTACCATTGTGAAGAAGTACAGCTTTCAAACTCCTTTTTGATGAATCGATGAAAAATCTCCATTCCTCTGGTTCATACGTGATTTTGAACATTCCCATAATTCCAGGTACATTGTTGCAGAAAGCTAGGTCACCCTCTTGTGTAAAAAAAGGGACAAATTCCTTTTCTCTAAATCGGTACCATGAAAATGAAACACCGGAGGCTAACATATGTCTTTATTTAAGTCTAGACCCTAAAACTTCCGCTGAATCCTTTGCGAGGCCCATATCTCATACTAAATCGTTCAAGTCTGATTGAGAGAAAAGTTTAGGGTCATTGGTACCTGGATCGTAGCTGTCCTCACTATCGCTGCTACTATGTGACATTTGGTCTAAATCGTCTAAAATATTGTTCAGGGCATCCGGAGGTAAAGGAATAGGCAAGTCAGGTCCATGAGGAACAGGGCGAATAGCCGAACGTATGTTAGTTGGGTATGAAATGTCCTTCCTGTTTTTTAAATTGAAACCTTGCACTGAACAAGAACAAAAATAACAGTCATCACTGTGATTTTTAGGCTCTCTCCAAATCATGGGTACTCCAAAATGAAATGATTTCTTCTTACCTTGAAACCATTGTCTCAGTTCTTCAACACACACAAAACACACTATATGGGAAGCCCAAGATTTATCTTGGTCCCCTAATTTAACACCAAAGTATGCAAAATACACCTTCTGAGCAAAATTAGAAATGTTCCTTTGTTGCTTCTTGACGGTATAAGACCCACAAATATAACAGAAACATAGGAGAGTTGACACATCCTCTAGTAGCCATTTCTTCTAAATAGCACAAAACTGTTTAATGTGTACACCACAGTGGCTAGCTCCACACTGAGTCACTGACTGCAATCAAGGTCACGACTCACTACATTCCTCACGACGTCTAGCAGACAGTAGGATTGGAGAGGGAGCAGATAGACTGAGACATGTCTTGTTCCAGTAGGAACTGGATTTTCCCAGTTTATATTCACTGTCTTATTCAAATAAATAGAATAAAAACATTTTTTTTTTGCAAATAACATACTCACATTGTTTAGTAACCTGTTCACCATGAAAGCTCCATAATTCAGACTAAATTTACCAGTTATATAGGCTATAATATTGAAAAATCGTACGCATACTGAACCTGAGAACCCTTGAAAATAAGAAAATTTCAGGTGAAATTTGTGACTTATCTAGGGGTGATGGAATTTTTTCACTATTTTTCCGTAATCAGCACAAAAAATACTGTTAAACCCACTAGTTAAATATGCTACAATGTTTTCATCGCAGACCTGTGTAATTTACCTTAAAATTAAGCGTGCCGCAAATGAAAATCAAAGAAGGTAACATTTTTACGATATCATTGATCGTTTCATGATATTGTATTGTGTGGAAAACGGAAGAACTGTTTTGATAGTTATAATTTGTGAAACGTAGCTCTGAGAGGAGACAGGCGGTGTTTTCTCAAAAATTTACCTTGAAATTAAGCGTATCGCAAATGAAAAGCAAAGAAAGTAAATATTTTTCGATATCACTGATTATTTCAACATATTTTGTTGTGTGAGAAACGAAAGAATTGTTTTAGTTGTTACAATCTGTGAAACGTGACGCTGAGGAGAGACACGTGGTGTTTTCTCAAAAATTTACATTGAATTTAAGCGTGTTGCAAATGAAACGCAAATAAGTTAAAATATTTTCTATATCACAGATCATTTTACTACGTTTTGTTCTGCGAAATAACAAAGAATTGTTTTGGTAATTCCAATCTGTGAAAAGGAACGCTGAGGAGAGGCAGGCGGTGTTCCCTCAAAAATTTACCTTGAAATTAAGCGTGTCGCAAATAAGAAGCAAGGAAAGTAAAATTATTTCAATATCACTGATAGTTTCACCATATATTGTGAAACTATATATTTCACACTATGTGTGTTTCACCACATAGTGTGAAAAACGAAATAATCGTTTTGAAATTTACAATCTGTGACGCCTAGTACCGAGGAGAGACAGGTGGTATTTTCTCAATAATTTACCTTAAAATTAAGCGTGCCACAAATGAAAATCAATGAAGGTAAAATATTTTCGATATCATTGATCGTTTTATCATGTATTATTATGTTGTATGAAAAACGGAATAACTGCTTTGATAGTTACAATTTGTGAAACGTAGTGCTGAGGAGAGACAGGAGGCGTTTTCTCAAAAGTTTACCTTGATATTAAGCGTGTAGCAAATGAAAAGCAAATAATTTAAATTTGTTTCTACATTATTTTTCGTTTCATCATATCTCGTTGTATAAGAAAACGGGGAACTGTTTTGATAATTACAATTTGTGAAAAGTAGCGCAGAGGAGAGGCAGGCGGTGCTTTATAAAAAATTACCTTGAAATTAAACGTTTTGGGAATGAAAAGCAAAGAAGGAAAATCTTTTTCAATATCTATTCAGATACATTAGAGACAAAAAAATATTAAATTTCTTGTTCATCCGTGAATGTATTCATTATAGCTAACTGATGAATTTAAGTGCATTTAATATAATTATATCCACATGGTTTCAATATTAGTAAAAGCTACATATGTTGAATTTTATGATTGAATTACATTCTTGTTCATATTGATTACCTAATTTTCTGCTACAGCTTTGACTTCAGTACCAAGTATACATTCCAAGATTCATGAGCGCTAAAACCATGTATCTATATTTACTAAACGGCTGTTTTCGTGTGTGTGTGTCACGAAATTTTCAGGTCGATGTACGAAATGCTTTTCATTTTCGACATTTTAACAAAATCGACACAATAACTCAACCCTTGCGAACAACGTGGTAACTTTTGTTTTTTGATCCAAAGTCTCTAGGGGCATGCTCCGGAGGTGCCTTCGATATGAGAGAGGGGGCGGCGCAATATTATTGCGATTTCTTTTTCGCACTGAACTATACGCGTAAAAATAATGTAAACCAAAAAAAAAGAAATATTTTTAAACAATCTTGTGTATGTGTGTGTACATCGTTGTCGTTGTCATTATTATCATTGTCGTTGTCGTCGACATTAATAAAATTTCTTGTTAGCACGATAACTCCACTAAATCGTGTCAGATCAATCGGGTTTTGACTGATTCTGATCGAGAACATTTCCCAGACGACACCTATTGATTGTGAAGTGGATAGGACACACCCCACCCTGTCCATGGGTCATGAGAAAGCACGATGATGAACTATTTGAAAAAAGTAAAACTGTCGCATAAAACACATATTCTGCACTTATGTGTTGGTTTATTTTTTCTCGGCCACTCAATTACGAGATAGAGATAGATGTTCTACGTGCAGAAAAGTCCGTTTTAAGCTTTTAAAACTGTTTATTTTTTAGGTTTTTTGCAACACATACCGTATCTTTAAATGGGCCGTCCTATGTTTTGTTGTTTTCAAATAAATGCTTATTCAGTAATAAAAATAATTACGTTTGATAAGTTGAATGACTGACGACACTGAATGAAATCCTGAAATAAGAAATATTATTCCCACAAATATCCAGAAATTGTTATTTTAAGGCTTTTGCTTTGTGAATTATTTAGTAAATAATGACATTAATAAATTCACCTATAAATTGATATGACTGTTGCCATTAGGTTACTCAGATAGATGAATGAAACCTAGCTCAGTAACTATAAGAAATAAAATGCATAGGCTGAAGAATAGAACAAATGTTAACAGAATATTATTTTTTTGCAAAAAAATGCCTTTTAACAATTGTTATTACAAAATGTTTTACAGTTTTCACTCGCAATAATTTTAATAATATTCATAACGCTATTTAAACTGAGATTATACTTTAACCATATATGAAAGATGATCAAAAGATTAGTATTAATAAGTCACAGGTAAGGACAACGTTAGTAAGACTAAAAGATAAATATATTTAATTATCAGTAACATGTGGAAGAGAATGCCTATAATACCTCAATTGCAAAAGTTGATTCAATTCTCAATTAGGTTATATTCCTATTCTACTGGATCTGTGCGAAATAATGGTAAATAGCCACCGAGAGGATCTGTTATTAATAAAAGGTATTCCTTTTTCTGATGATGCATTTATCTTAATTGGAATAGAGAAAAAAGAGAACTTTGGATACCGGAATGGAATTTGTAAGTCTTAGATACGTCTAACGAAACATTTCCTATCAGCAGGACTAAGCTATGCATCATGATATCACATTTTGCAATAAAACTAGGAGCCTCAATTTTTTCGCTAGCTTCGGTAAAATTTTGGGGTTATTTAAAATCAAAAATTCATCTCAGTAGGTTATGTAAGTCAATGATGTAAAAAATGGCATAAAACAAGAACTTAATTAAATTACTAAACTAAATTTCTTATTTCTTTATATGCCTGCATTAAAGTTGTATGTATTGTTTTAAGTACAATTATTTCTGCGCACCTCTAAACTTTGTAGATATTCTCAATTGTTTCAACAGTTACGTCCTAAAAGAGGGTTGAAACCTTCGGTGTTGTCACATAAAACGGAAGACCAGCTTTCCACAAATATAGACAGCCTGTACCTGTACGTCACTCCACGATGCTTGTCGAACCAAGTTGGCATCATCAAAAAACGATTAAAACTATTTCTGATTGATATCATAACAGTAAATTACAAAAGTTTTAAGTTACTAGATATCATAGATATCAACAAATACAATGAACTATTAAGTACAGGGCCTTTATCTTTATTCATTTTATTATCACATTTTGCTGTCTTGTTGCTTTAGAGGACATCCAGCAGTTTACTTTTTAGTTACACTTTTAACTAAGTCACTTTCAGTTACTGAAGTATATTCTAGTAACTTAAACAACCTACGTAACTATGATTATTTACGAAAACTAATTCTATTAAGCAATGTTATATTCTAACAACTTTAAGTTATTGTACTTAAAAGTATAACGAATAACAGACTACTGGATAGTTTATTGGGTGTGCCAAAATTTCATAAAATGATACATTTAGGTACTCTGTATAACACCTACATAAATCAGATTAATAACTACTAATAGCATTATCAATTTATAATAGTTTTAAGTATTGTTTTGTATGTTTATTGTTTTAAGTATTTTTCTTTTAATCGTACCACAAGAAGGACATAAAACAAAGAATTTTAATTTGAAATACATCCAACATTACGTGGAGTAATCAACTCGTATTTATCGTTTGGCTCGTACAACCGTGTCAGCGTTTAATTAATCTATACTAGGAATAAAATACATTGTGTTTATTAGAGTTTAAATCATAAAATGCTTTTAAGCTTTAGATGCTATTAAAATCGACTCATAGTTATTAATTATCCACCTTGGTGTCATAAATTCAATACATGTATCGAATTTATTACCTGCACTTTATTAAACCCAAAAGGCATTTTAATTTATCCTGTATAAATATGAGGCGTATATTATAGACTAAAGAATTTAAATCCCATTAAGAATATAACAGCAGAGATGCACTGATTAATTAATATATTTACTATAAATAATATCTTAAATTAGTTTATTTCGAGACATATAATAAGATTAATTATACGAATAGTTTGGTTTGCGCATATAAAATATATTTGATATATGGTATAGTTTGCTTCACATTGGTCTAAATCGTTAACGGTAACAGTTCGTCACCTGAGAATTATATTGTTCTATCTGACATTTTTATAATTTGTGGTAATTGCAATTTAAGAATTTGAATGTGTATGTGCAGGTAGTTACACATGATATTGTTTGTTAAAGCTAATTTTTAACTTAAAAGGTTTGCAGGTAGAACAATTTTATAATTTTTTTAAACAAAATACAGTTTTTTGTTCTATCTGCTTAAACATTATTATAACAAAAGTAAAAATATAGATTACTTTTTAATAAAACAATATTATTTTACACACTTTAAACTTCATAATCTTTTAACAAAATATCTTAACACCTATCGATTTTTTGTCCGTTTCTTACTTAAGAAAGCACCTTGTTGAGTATTCTTTCGTTTTGAGATAGAATTTGACTTTGTGCTTTTTGATATCGAAGGTACATCGATCTCATAGTCTGCATATGTAGATTTCTTAGATTGATCTAATATTGCATCTTTTTACTTTTCCGTACTCCACTATACTAACGGAAAAGTAATATAATCGTGTAAAGAAACAGTGTAAAAAAATTTTTTTGGGTTTATTTTTCATTTTTCAGCCTAAAAACCAAAAAAAATTGTTTTTAAAAAATTGCTGATATGTGTGTGTCGTCGTTGTCGTCAGTATTAAAATGTATTGTTAGCACGATAACTCAACTAAATCGTGTCAGATCGATCGGGTTTTGACTGATCTTGATCAGGGACGTCTCCCAGATGACAACTATTGACTTTAAGTGGATAGCACACACCACCCCCTACCTTGAGTCTATTTGAGAATATTTTTTTGTAAGTACGATAACTTAACTAAATCGTGTCGGATCGATCGTGTTTTGACTAATTCTGATCGGGGACGTCTCCCAGACGACACCTATTGATTTTGAGGTGGATAGGACACCCCACCCTGTCCATGAGTCATGAGAGTACGATGGTGGACTATTTAAGAAATTTGTTTTGTTAATACAATAAGTCAACTAAATCGTGTCGGATCGATCGGGTTTTGACTGATTCTGATCGGGAATGTCTCCCAGACGACACCTATTGATTTTGAGGTGGATAAGACACACCCCACCCTGTCCATGGGTCATGAGAAAGCACGACGGCGGACTACTTGAGAACTTTTTTTGTTAACACGATAACTCAACTAAATCATGTCACATTGATCCGGTTTTGACTGATTCTGATCGGGGACGTCTTCCAGATGACACCTATTGATTTTGAGGTAGATAGAATACACTCTACCATGTGCATGGGTCATGAGAAAACACAATGGTGGATTATTTGAGATTTTTTTTGTTAGCACGATCACTCAATTAAATCGTGTCGGATCGATCAGGTTTCAACTGATTCTGATTAGAGACGTCTATCAGACGACATCTATTGATCTTGAGGTGGATAGGACACACTCCACCCTGTTCAGTGGTCATGAGAAAACACGAGGGTTGACTATTAGAAAAAAGTAAAACTGTCGCATAAAACAGATTTTTTACATTTATGTGTTGGTTTATTTTTTCTCGGTCATTCAATTTCGAGATAGAGATGTTCTACGTGCGGAAAAGTCCGTTTTAAGGTTTTAAAACTGTTTGTTTTTAACTCTTATCTAGTCGTCTTGAAACTTGAGGATCGTCGTACTGGTTAAGTAGTATTTTAATAAATATTGTGTTAAATGGTGGCATAAATTTAAAAAGTTTACATAAAATCAATAACTTTTGTCAAAGGTAGCAAGCATTCTTTTGGAGGAGCGCATACTTCGAGTGTTGACAATGTTTGTGAAATATTAAGTGGCTTAATTAGACTTTTTTGTGTTGTAACAGTCGTCATATCTATTGTCAAAAAATCTGCGTCTGTGTGATTTAACTTATAGTATATTTTTGTAGGTTCTGGTTTTAAATATTTAATTTGTGTCAATGAAATATAAGGTATGTTCTTAAAATTGTAGCCTAGAATAGCTATCTTGAATTTCTTAAAGTCAGTTAATTGCAAGTTGTAAACTTTAATCTTATTTCTATTGTTTACTCGTGGAAGTAATCTAATAAAAGCTAAAGGATTAAATATTCATTGTCCCGTAAGATATTCTTCCGTTTGACTATGTATGTTATCTACTTCTTGTATAGAACTATGGCCAGGTTCACAATATTTTTGTATTATTTCCTCTACAGTAGGGTTCTCTTCCATGATTTTTTTGTATGCAATTGTCATAATACCATTTTTATTTTGCGGGACACATGAATAGCGGACCACAAAATAGTTTTTTTCAAATTCGGCATGTCAGCTAAAATGTTTTTCAAATTTTTACATAAAGCTGCGGCTAGATCCTGTCCCGTCCGTCTTTAAAGCCCCTCGGACCATACTGCGAAGTATGCTCTTTTATTTTTGTTGCAATAACTTGTCATATTATATGTACTTAGTTTCCTACCACAAAAAAGGCAGATATCTTAGACCTCGGTAAAGCAAACACATTTTCTAAGTTGAAGCAGACGACTGCAGTTTCAGATTCATTATTTTTGCGATATATTTCACGCTGTTTTTGTAATTTCTTTCGATGCTGAGTGTTTATTAAAGCGAACACGTTCTTCTGCTAATATAACGTTACTTTTTTCTTTGAGTCACAAAAGTTCACAAATATCACACCTATGCTTTTTTGGTTTCAAGAATTTTATCTATATTATAATTTAAAATTAAATGTGTGTCTGTAGAAGCTTTCTTTAACGGGAAGAAATTTTTTTCCATAACACCATTCCACATAGAAATTTAAATTTACATCAAAGTATTCTTTATCTTTAAATATCGGCACTGTTGATAAACTACACAAATTAACAATAAATATCAAATAATAATTGTAACTCACCTTACATTTTCGTCCATTTTTATACAAAACTACTATTTTATTCAGTAGAAACTCTCGCAGTTTGTAAACACGCTACAACTGACAAATCAGTTTTAAATTGTTCTATCTATAAAAATGCTGTAAATCTATTGGCTAATCAGATAGAACACTATAACACCAAGAATAACCTAGGATGTGTAGATGAAACATTCTAATACTGCTCATAGTATATTTAAACTGTATAATTTCTACCCATTTTATATTCAAACAGAACAATATGCATCTATAAAATTTAAAACAAAACCAAACTCAATTAAAAAAAATGCAGATAGAACTCAGGTGACGAGTTGTTTAAATAATCATAAAATCTATACTTACGTTGAATATTTTGATTATTCTCATGTATGGAAATTATGTCATAACATTTATACCTCATATACAATATTGTAATATTGTTGAACACAACGTTTTCCTCGACATTTTAT
Organism: Rosalia funebris; assembly: GCA_037954035.1. NCBI lineage: Eukaryota > Metazoa > Arthropoda > Insecta > Coleoptera > Cerambycidae > Rosalia > Rosalia funebris. The sequence continues at coordinate 19,561,574 of JAZFAV010000026.1, read as the reverse complement.
TTTCATCTATATCAATTATATTTTTTTCTTTAGAGACAATTTATGTGGTCAACCATTTCTGTATAGATAGGAGAGTAGTACACAATCTATACAAAGAGCAAACTGCTGTTATAGAAGTAGAAGGGGAAAAAGGGGAGTTAGGTATTAGGAAAGGAGTAAGACAAGGATATACGCTGTCACCGCTAATTTTTAATCTGTACATCGAAGAGGCGATTAATGTGGTAAAAGATAGAGTGGATTTCGGGATTAAAGTACAGGGACAGAAACTAAAAATGCTGAGATTCGCGGATGACATAGCAGTATTAGCATCTAGTAAAGAGGAATTAGAATCAGCGTTGAACGAAATGGAGGCAGTGTTGATAGAGGAATACGGAATGAGGGTGAATAAAAACAAAACTTAAGTGTTAGTGTGCAGAGGGCGCGAGAGCAGAGCAAAAACGAAAGTACAAATTAATAATGAAAGATTGGAGGAAGTTAAAGACTTCACTTATTTAGGAAGTAAAATAAATTGGGATGGAAGAAGCGATAAAGACATAAAACAAAGAATAGCGCAGGGTCGAGTAGCTTTTAACAAAAGGAAAGCACTTTTATGCTCGGGGGTAATAAACTTAGAAACAAGGAAGAGATTTTTGAAAACATGTATGGAGCACGGCACTATACGGTTGCGAAACCTGGACGGTAGGGGAAGCAAGTAGGAAGAAATTAGAAGCTTTTGAGATGTGGTGTTACCGAAGAATGATGAAAATACCATGGACTGATAGGGTTAGAAACGAAGAAGTATTGAAGTATGTGGAAAAACATAAAGAAGAAAAGAGATAGAATGGTAGGCCACTTGCTGAGACATGGGGAAATAGTCCGCGATATTTTGGAGGCAGAAATAGGATTGAAGAAAGGCAGAGGTAGGCCTAGATTAGACTACTGCTCGCAAATAGTAAGGGATGTAGGTTGTATCACAATTAGCGAAATGCGTAGGTTAGCACAAGTTAGGAGAAGCTGGAAGTTAGCGTCCAACCAGTCTTAGGACTGATGACCTCATGATGATGATGATGATGATGATGATGATGACCATTTCTGTAGTACGTATATTCATATCCAAAGTTCAGCTCGTATAAATAGTGATCAGTACGTGATCGCCTTGTTACTCTCTGAAATCTGAAATTTTACTGGCCAAACTGCCATAAATTGCAGGAAGTACTCATGTCAGTCTTGGTACAGGTATTTACTGCTATAAGTTTATCCTTTTACAAAAGGATGAACTTCTAACGTCTTTTAAATGATCGTCATTCTAAATATAGTACCTTATTGTCTGATTCGTATATTTTCTATAAATACTCTCAGACTATTTTAAACAACGATGTCATTGCTCTTCGGACATACGCAGGCGTTGATTTGATTATATGTAAGATGGATTCTGGTGTAGGTTGGAACCTTTGGTGTGAAGATAACACTAACTTAGTTTTCTACAAAACACCAAAACACTATACACTACACTCGACGCGCGTTTCACCAACAAAGTTGGCATTATCTGAAGATGATTAAAACTCTGGATTGAATTTTGTTTAGTAAGATTTATTAATAAATATATTGAAGTAATAGCCACTTCTCATTGCGGTCTAGTAGCAAATGACATTTACGAGCCCAAGCTCATGAGAGTTCAGTCAGGCATAAAAATATATTTAAATAAAAGTAATAACACTCTCACAACTATTTTATTAAAAAAATATTGGTAAGTCAAACAAAGTATAAACTTTTAACTTAAATACGATGATATATTACTACGTTATGATGTGTCAATGCCAAGTTTGTTAATAAAAAACATTAAGATTTACGGTTCAGAATAGTTTGGCCAGTTGCTCAAATACATAATAGGCTAAACGTTTGTAGCGTTTTAAAACAAAATAGAATCTCAATTATTGTTAAAAGGAAACGTATATTATAATGTGTGTTTTGGACGTGGCTGCTAATTTTTTTAATGACACATGGCGTAGCATTAAGTGACGATATGCGAAAATCAGTCATTAATACTCATACACAGTGAATTTTGGCTCGGAAAATATCTGTTACATATTTTCTGCCTAAGTCTACACTACAAAGCATTATGAACTTGTATAAAAAAACTCGATGCACAGCCCAAAGGAATAAGACTGGTCGACCATCCCAAATTTCAAGCTTAAATCAATATGCTCTGAGGAGAATTGTAACAACAAACCGACGATCCACTGCAAAAGAAATTATGGTACTATAGAGGCAAGCCATTAGAAAAAATATTTTTGTATCCACATCTAAGCGCTTAATAAAGAAAATAGGATACAAATTCTACAAGGTAAAGTTTGATTCTTTATATTTTACTTTTCAACTTACCGATTTCTCCTTCAGGCAAAAGAAAAACCGTTATTAATTAAACTACAGAAAGTCAATCGGTTACGGCCAGCCAGATAGACTACACACTAGAGACTACAGACATAGGCACTAGAGACTTTCCAACAATGGCACCAGATAATTTGGAGTGGCGAATCCAAATTTGAAATCGGTTTGGGTACTATCCGAAAACGAGTGCTAAGAATCCCACAGGAAACTTATCATCCTGATTGTTTGGTTAGGAAAGTGAAATTCCCTGCATCTATTATGGTCTGGGTGTGTATGAATGGTATGTGCGTAGGAAAATTTCATTTCGTAAAAGATACTGTGACATCAGAGAAATATATACATATTTTGACAGATAGTTTATTGCCGTTAATACCAATATGTCAAAGCACTGACGCGCAGTACTTTTTTTACGTTTTACAGAACATAATGTCCCTATTATGGAATAGTCCTCTAGCAGTCCAGACCTTTCATCAAAAGAAACATTGTGGCATGAAATGAAAAACAGTTGCACAAACATCCAGCCCGTCCAGTTAACGATCTATACACCAAATTTCAAGAAATTTGGGACAATACGCTTCCTGACGAGTACGCTAAGCTGGTAGATACAATGCCTGCCAGAATTAAAGCTGTTATTGTTAATAAATATGATGTAACATAGCTTTGATAAAAGGCCGAACTATTTTGACCCCCAGATCTTATTGTATTTTATTAACAAACTTGTCACTGACACGTCATAACGTAATAATACTTCATCGTATTTAAGTCAAAAGTTTATACTTTGTTTCTGTTACCAATATTTTTCTTTAATAAAATAGTTTTGTTGTAAAATGATGCCTGGCGAAACTATTACAAGCCTCGGTCGCATGTGCGTCGGTATATATTTAACTAAACACCGGATTCAAATCGACTATAGACTTGTCTTGATTATTGCATTAATGTGGTAGTTGGTAGACGCTCAATCTAGGATAACAAAAAATAGCAACAAATGTAGTACAAACTTTCAGAAAGTAGGAGATTCATTGAAAAATTATTTTCTCGCTTGTAACTTCATACGTCTTTCGTATAAATTTTAGCGACAATGTGAATCAAAATACACATATGTTTAAGTATATCTCGTGTGAAAGTAAAGAAACACTATTGTATAACATTTATATCAAACTTAAATGCTTAAATGTGTCATAAATTAAAATAAACTTTATCATTGTTTGTGAAGTGGAACGGAAGTATTAAAACATAAGAATTCGCTGCACTTAATGTTAGTTACCTGCTGGCTTAAATGGTGTGAAATTTCCTTTACTGGTTCACTAAGCGATAATGAGATGACATTCGCCCTCTAAACTCCTCTAATTTTTAAGTCACTAAGATTTTCATTTAAATAGAATATTTGACTAGTAGAACATTTAACTTAACGAAAATATGAATTATTAGAAATATTTATTATTCAGATAGTCTACTGATGTTCTAAATATATTCGATACCAAAAACAAGACAAACTCAATTTTTAGACAAGCCGAGTAACATAATAAAAAATAACCAAAGACTAGTGACAAACAAGTAAAAATTCTCTCAAAAATTGATAGATATATATATATATATATATATATATATATATATATATATATATATATATATATATATATATTATATATCTTCAATTTAGGATTTAGGTATTTCCAGTTTAAACAAAATTAAATTTAGTTAATTAAACCAAACAATGCACGTTTTTTGATTATGCTATTCTAATGTCCGATAAGGTGAATCACCTATTTTGATTTTACAGAGTGATAACAAATACTAGCACAATAATAATTTTTTTATTGAATGATTTTTTGAAAAACCTTGAACTACGTCAACGTTATTCTTAACAGATATTGACTGACCAAGTTCAAACATCTCTTTTTTGCAAATATTGATGCTTAAAAGTTTTTCGACTACAACGGTATCCTGTAATAGGTGTTTCTTATTTACTACTTATGTAATAAAGAATGCCAAATATTTTAAAATACGATTACATTGAAAAATGGAAATGTTTTGCAACTGCTTACAACTATAGTAGGCTAGTTGTAAGTAGTATAAGTAGGCTAGTTAAAAATGAATTAAAAAACTTACAGAGTAAAAACTCTTTAAACTAAAGACTCTTTAGTTTATTAACAATACAGACATGAATACAGTCAAAATTCTAACAAAATAAAATGTAGTGCCTGAATTTCAAGGATATTAGGATATTTGTACACTTCTACAAAGCAAATGGGTATAGACAACCATGTCGACCATTCCACAGTTAAGGCATGGAAAGTTCTAGCCTTATAAAATACATTTAGGACAAAAGTTGAATCATGACGGTCCAGATCGTCGCATGTAACTTTGGGAAGGTATAATATGACGAAAATTTCATGCAATACATAGTCATAATCACAAATATCTGAAGATATAACCAATGTAAATGTTTACTACAAATTCAAGTCATTTTTTAGGACTATTCGATATTTATAATTTATACGTTTCCACTTATATCCAACTTTAGCAATTCTTGATACAAATAATGACGGCGACGATGTTCCACCAAATAATTTAATTCCAACAAGATGGAGCTCTTCCTCATTTTGGTGCTGACGCCCAATCATTTATTGACAATACTCTTCCTGGCCGATCCGATAGGACTTGAACCTTGACGAAGTTCTAGTGCAAACTGGAACGGGTGGGTCGGCTTGCGCGTTTTAATGATTTAAGGAGCCGTACCATAGGTTTAACCATAGTGGGGGGGTCCTTATTGAAAAACCAGACTAAGACAAGTCCCTGAAGGAGGGCAGCAGCTCTTTCAGTAGTCATAGTGGCAGAAACCGTGGGGGTTGGTATGGTGCTATGACACACACGACTGCGATGTGGAAGGCAAGAGGAAACCACCACATTATAATCCTCAGAACAGCTAGCAGAAAGCTTATCCTAAATTAATGATGGCGTCTCCTGGGACAAAAAACTCCGGAGGTAAAATAGTCCTCCGTTCGGATCTCCGGGTGAGGACTGTTCCGGGAGACGTGATCGAGTGCAATAATAATAGGAAGTGTAGCATTTCACGAGTCGGAGCGTGGAATGTCAGAAGCATGAGACAGGCAGGGAAGCTAGAAAATCTGAAGATAGAAATGGATAGGTTAGGATTAGATATAGTAGGTATAAGTGAGATGCGCTGGCCGGAAGTAGGAGATTTTTGGAGCGGTGACTATAGGGTAATACACACAGGATCGGTAAATGAATACGCGGGAGTAGGGATCGTTATGCGGAAGAACGCAGGACAGTGTGTAGATAGCTACCTACAATACAGCGGGAGAGTAATGATGGTTAGGTTAGATTCGAAGCCAGTGGAAACAGTAATAGTGCAAGTATACATGCCTACTTCTAGCCACAACGAGGAAGAGTTAGAAGCCGTTTATTCGGACATAGAGCAGGTAATAGGATTTGTGAAGGGTCATGAAAATTTAATAGTAGTAGGAGATTTTAACGCAGTCGTAGGTGAGGGGAAAGAAGGAGAATTTGTAGGGCCTTATGGATTAGGAAACAGAAACGAGAGAGGTAGCAGACTGATAGAATTCTGTGAGAAGCACAAGATGGTAGTCGCGAACACATTGTTCAAGAATCACGTTAGGAGGCGGTACACATGGAAAATGCCAGGAGGGATAGACAGGTATCAGATAGACTACATTCTGGTTAGGAAGAGATTTAGAAATCAAGTAAAAGACTGTAAGAGTTATCCAGGAGCAGATGTAGACAGCGATCACAACTTGGTAGTCATGAAAGCTAGATTAAAGTTCAAAAATCTGAAAACCCGGAAGGATAAGAAACGTATAAATGTAGACATATTGAGGGATCAGAATATGAAAGATAAGTTCCAGAAGAAAACAGATCAGTTAATAAATAAAGCGAGTAAGGACGAAATCAAGAACGCAGAAACTGAGTGGGAGGGTATCAAGAATAGTCTAGATTCCGCGGCTACGGACGTTTTAGGACACGATAAAAGGGAAGCTAGGAAGCCCTGGATAACGGACGAAATCTTAAACTTAATGCAAAAGAGACGAGACTACAAAAACAGACGAGACGAAGAAGGACTGAAAACGTATAAGGCAATAAAGTGGGAAATCATTAGAAAATGTAGAAAAGCGAAAGAACAATGGATAGAGGAGAAATGCAAAGAAGTAGAAGATAAGTTGCAAGTAGGTAAGACCGATGAGGCTTACAAAATAATTAAGAGGAACTTCAGGGATATAGGAACAATAAGTAGAAATGTTAGGAGTCAATCGGGGGACATACTGATAGGAAGAGAGGAGAAAGCGGATAGATGGAAGCAGTACTTAGGAAATTTATACGAGGGTCAGGAATTAGGAGAGATATTAGAGGAAGAATCTAGCATCGATAGGGAAGATGTAGGAAAACCTATATTGAGAGAGGAATTTGAAATAGCACTAAGGGGGCTAAAGAATAATAGAGCGCCGGGTGTAGATAAAATACAGGCGGAAATTTTGAAATGTGCGGGACAGAAAGTAGTAAATAGGATGTTTGAACTGGTAAAATACATATACGAAACGGGCGAGATGCCGGAGGATTATAAGAGGAACATTATCGTTACTATACCGAAAAAGAGAGGAGCCGACAAATGCGAGAACTTTAGAACGATTAGCCTAACTTCTCATGCGTCAAAAATCCTAACTAGAATAGTGCAGAAGAGGATGGAAAATAGAGCGGAGGAAATACTAGGAGAAGACCAATTCGGGTTTAGGCGAAATAGAGGAACTCGCGAAGCTATTCTGGCGCTAAGAGTAATGTTAGAGAAAACAATAGAAAAAGGAAAGAATGCTTATATAGGATTTAGAAAAAGCTTTTGATAATGTAAGATGGGAAAAAATGTTCGAGATACTAAAGAGCGCGGGAATGAAGTATAGAGATAGGAGAGTAGTACACAATCTATACATAGAGCAAACTGCTGTTATAGAAGTAGAAGGGGAGGAAAGGGAAGTAGGTATTAGGAAAGGAGTAAGACAAGGATGTACGCTATCACCACTAATTTTTAATCTGTACATCGAAGAGGCGATTAATGTGGTAAAAGATAGAGTGGATTTCGGGATTAAAGTACAGGGACAGAAACTAAAAATGCTGAGATTCGCGGATGATATAGCAGTATTAGCATCTAGTAAGGAGGAACTAGAATCAGCATTGAACGAAATGGAGGCAGTGTTGACAGAGGAATACGGAATGAGGGTGAATAAAAACAAAACTAAAGTGTTAGTGTGCAGAGGGCGCGAGAGCAGAGCAAAAACGAAAGTACAAATTAATAATGAAAGATTGGAGGAAGTTAAAGACTTCACTTATTTAGGAAGTAAAATAAATTGGGATGGAAGAAGCGATAAAGACATAAAACAAAGAATAGCGCAGGGTCGAGTAGCTTTTAACAAAAAGAAAGCACTTTTATGCTCGGGGGTAATAAACTTAGAAACAAGGAAGAGATTTTTGAAAACATATGTATGGAGCACGGCACTTTACGGCTGCGAAACCTGGACGGTAGGGGAAGCAAGTAGGAAGAAATTAGAAGCTTTTGAGATGTGGTGTTACCGAAGAATGATGAAAATACCATGGACTGATAGGGTTAGAAACGAAGAAGTATTGGAGAAAGTCGGCGAGAAAAGGAGTATGTGGAAAAACTTAAAGAAGAGAAGAGATAGAATGGTAGGCCACTTGCTGAGACATGGGGGAATAGTCCGCGATATTTTGGAGGCAGAAATAGGAGTGAAGAAAGGCAGAGGTAGGCCTAGATTAGACTACTGCTCGCAATTAGTAAGGGATGTAGGTTGTAGCACAATTAGCGAAATGCGTAGGTTAGCACAAGATAGGAGAAGCTGGAGGTTAGCGTCCAACCAGTCTTAGGACTGATGACCTAATGATGATGATGACTCTTCCTGGCAGATAGATAGAACGAAGCGAACTACATTTATGTCAAAAATAAAGTCTTATTTGATTTAATTGTATTTTCTCAAGAAATACCTTGCATTTTATAAATGATAAATAGGAAAACCCTAGCATGGAATGTTCTTGTACTATTAACACTTAGAGGAATTCATCTTTTATTGAAAAGCGATAGTTTGCTCAAACAAAGTTTGAAACGAATTTGTGTTAGTTAATGTTTTCCTTTACAAAATAAATTTGACGTGTTTCAGAATTAAAAAGATACCTACATATAATAAAAAAATTATGTAGAAATATTTAGCGAAACATTATCAAAACGTCATAATTATAACTAATTTACTTGCATAGCAAAACAAATCCAGACGTATTCTTAAACTAGAAAATCTTAAAAACTTCAGATTTTCTGATGAAGTATTATGGAACTTCAATTTCCATTAAACTTTATGTTTTATGGAAACTATATTTGGTAAATAATCGTCATAAAAGTGACGACTCTCTCGTCAATATATTTTTCTGACTGATGGAAAACTTTTGCAAAACATTTTCAAGGGCGTATGTGAGTAAGTCAATAGTAGTAGTAGTACCATTGATGTTATTTTCTATATTAATTTTCTTCTAGTACTTGATATATCCACAAAAACTATGTTTTAAATTAAAGCAGCGAAAATAATCAGGAGTGAAATGAGAAATGAATGATGCGGAAATTCCGATCGTCAAAGAATTATGTCATTCTTTGAAACTTCATTTCAATTTCATATTTAGTATTTAGAAAACAATTTCTTAAAAATATCGATACTGATTATGGTAGAACGATGTAATCTCGTCTCTGCCTCACCTGTTGCTGAATTCAATAATCTCCGATTTCAGAAGTAGTCATTTCTAATATAAAAGAAAAGAATCACATACATTATATCACAGAAAAAAAGAAAGGATCAAAAAATAAATGTTTGATTATTGTAATCTATAAAATTTACAAAATTACTTTATGAATTGTGTCATTTGGAAACCAATATATTGTACCATTCATTGTGGACTGCCTTATCCTTCTATTTGTTCTTTTGTGCGTAATCTGTAGTAAATTTCTCCAAATAATCTGGAAAAGCTGAACATCAAAGCCATAGACGATATTGTATTCCTAAAAAAATATTCTAATTTATAATGTAAAATATCCCGTAATGTTTTGGGTAATTTTATAACCAAAAAAAAAGTAAGTACTGCTAATATTCTTCATCATCATGACGTCATCAGTCCTAAGACTGGTTGGATGCTAACCTCCAGCTTCTCCTATCTTGTGCTAACCTACGCATTTCGCTAATTGTGCTACAACCTACATCCCTTACTATTTGCAAGCAGTAGTCTAATCTAGGCCTACCTCTGCCTTTCTTCACTCCTATTTGTGCCTCCAAAATGTCGCGGACTATTCCCCCATGTCTCAGCAAGTGGCTCACCATTCTATCTCTTCTCTTCTTTATGTTCTTCCACATATTTCTTTTCTCGCCGACTTTCTCTAATACTTCTTCGTTTCTAACCCTATCAGTCCACGGTATTTTCATCATTCTTCGGTAACACAACATCTCAAAAGCTTCTAATTTCTTCCTACTTGCTTCCCCTACCATCCAGGTTTCGCAACCGTATAGTGCCGTGCTCCATACATACGTTTTCAAAAGTCTCTTCCTTGTTTCTAAGTTTATTACCCCCGAGCATAAAAGTGCTTTATTTTTGTTAAAAGCTACTTAACCCTGCGCTATTCTTTGTTTTATATCTTTATCGCTTCTTCCTTCACAATTTATTTTATTATTTTATTTCCTAAATAAATTAAAACTTCCTCCAATCTTTCATTATTAATTTGTACTTTCGTTTTTGCTCTACTCTCGCGCCCTCTGCACACTAACACTTTAGTTTTGTTTTTATTCACCCTCATTCCGTATTCCTCTATCAACACTGCCTCCATTTCGTTCAACGCTGATTCTAATTCCTCTTTACTAGATGCTAATACTGCTATGTCATCCGCGAATCTCAGCATTTTTAGTTTCTGTCCCTGTACTTTAATCCCGAAATCCACTCTATCTTTTACCACATTAATCGCCTCTTCAATGTACAGATTAAAAATTAGTGGCGATAGCGTACATCCTTGTCTTACTCCTTTCCTAATACCTACTTCCCTTCTTTCCCCTTCTACTTCTATAACAGCAGTTTGCTCTTTGTATAGATTGTGTACTACTCTCCTATCTCTATACTTCATTCCCGCGCTCTTTGGTATCTCGAACATTTTTTCCCATCTTACATTATCAAAATCTTTTTTTAAATCTACAAATCCTATATAAGCGTTCTTTCCTTTTTCTATTGTTTTCTCTAACATTACTGTTAGCGCCAGAATAGCTTCGCAAGTTCCCCTATTTCGCCTAAACCCGAATTGGTCTTCTCCTAGTATTTCCTCCGCTCTATTTTCCATCCTCTTCTGCACTATTCTGGTTAAGATTTTTGACGCGTGGGAAGTTAGGCTAATCGTTCTAAAGGTCTCGCATTTGTCGGCTCCTCTTTTTTTCGGTATAGTAACGATAATGTTCCTCTTATAATCCTCCGGCATCTCGCCCGTTTCATATATGTATTTTACCAGTTCAAACATCCTATTTACTACTTTCTGTCCAGCAGATTCCAAAATTTTCGCCTGTATTTTATCTACACCCGGCGCTTTATTGTTCTTTAGCCCCCTTAGTGCTATTTCAAATTCCTCTCTCAATATAAGTTTTCGTACATCTTCTCTATCGATGCTAGATTCTTCCTCTAATATCTCTCCTAATTCCTGACCCTCGTATAGATTTCCTAAGTACTACTTCCATCTATCCGCTTTCTCCTCTCTTCTGATCAGTATGTCTCCCGATTGACTCCTAACGTTTCTACTTATTGGTCCTATATCCCTGAAGTTCCTCTTAATTATTTTGTAAGCCTCAGCGGTCTTACCTAATTGGAGCTTATCTTCTACTTCTTTGCTTTTATCCTCTATACATTGTTCTTTTGCTTTTCTACACTTTCTAATGATTTCCCACTTTATTGACTTATAAGTTTTCAGTCCTTCCTCGTCTCGTCTGTTTTTGTAGCCTCGTCTCTTTTCTGTTATCCAGGGCTTCCTAGCTTCCCTTCTCTCGTGTCCTAAAACGTCCGTAGCCGCAGAATCTAGACTATTCTTGATACCCTCCCACTCAGTTTCTGCGTTCTTGATTTCGTCATTACTCGTTTTATTTATTAATTGATCAGTTTTCTCCTGGAACTTATCTTTCATATTCTGATCCCTCAATGTGTCTACATTTATACGTTTCTTATCCTTCCGGGTTACAGATTTTTGAACTTTAATAATATTCTTATAGACAATTTTATATTTCTTAAATACATTATTTACAATATACTTTATTTTAATTGCAAATTAACACTGTATGGTCCGAATTCTGAAAAAAATATATTTTGTTTTTTTTTTATATATATTTTGCATATAAAATGTTTGAAAATTATATTTTCATAGAAATTACTAGTAATTTACCCCCTCATTTTTTTGGGGGGTATGTGACTTTGAAGTAACATTGGACATCAAAAACTCTCATTATTTAGTAAGAAATTTCGTCATTATCGTTGAAATGTAGTTTGGCTTTTATTTCTGCCCAACGATTCTTGCTCATAGTTTCCAAACCTTTGATACCTGAGTTTCCTTTTGCCAAAACATTCGAGTTCGTAGTAAACCATAAATAGACATAATAAAAGTAATACCTATAAATCCTTGTAATTCCTCGATTGTTATGGAAAAAGGTTTATTCACATCACACTGGAGAGCATAGAGGTTACTTAGCTCTGGAATGACACTATCTTAGTTTTCCACAAAACACCAAAACACTATGCACTACACTCTACATGCGTTGCACCAACAAAGTTGGCATCATCTGAGGATGATGAAGACTCTATGTTCCAATGTGTTTTAATCATCTCTAGATGATGCCAACTTTGTTGGCGAAACGCGGGTCGAGTGTAGTGTATAGTGTTTTGTGGAAAACTAAGTTAGTGTTATCTTCACACCGAGGATTCCAACCTACTCCAGTATATAGCTTTGCAATGTTTTCTAGTACAGTTCGATCTACTAACTTCTCAAACTTAAAGGGCTACTGTGTCTGGTTGAGTTTCTGGAAATCTATTTTTCCAAGCAAAAACTGATCTTATCAGCCGAGTACTAGCCTTCTAATTTAGGTCAGGTTTTCCTTTATTTTTCACTGATGGGTTCATTTCATTTTTGTGAATTTTTATGTTATTAACATTGCCATAGATAAATTGGGCTAGAGGGATGTCGTCCTCTGGGTCCCAAAGAGTCTCACTGTTCTGAGGATAATTCTCTTTATTTTCTGATGCAATCACATCTTCAAATTCTACTTCTGTGTTCTACTTCTACTTCTTCCAAAGCCAAATATTCAGAATCTTCAACATTTTTTATTATTGTGGTAAGTATATCAGGATATTTCTGCTTGGCCTTTCTCGCACAAAATGTACGACAATTCATTTGTATGGCTGCACTTTGATATCATTTAGCTATGGTGGGCTATAAGGTATAGCCCACCGTAGCTTAGAAGTAACATACCTGTTTCATAAAATAAATGTCCTTATATTTACAATTTCCATAGGAGTGCTACAATATTTAAAGTCTGTAAACCTTACACAACACAATAACAATTTTGTCTGCACAATATTTTAAGTTTTTACACAAGACAAAATTAAAATAAGTCACATTTATATGTTGTACGCCATCTTGAACCCAATAAATCTAGAAATGAAATTATTTTCAACATAAATCTTCAGATGGCGCTGGAATACTATTAAATGCAGTTCCATATCATTACTTGCAAGCAACAGTGGGTTATAAAGGGGAAATGTACCTATAATTTCAATATTTTAAGTAAAATGTATTATGTTACTTTGAAATTACATACGACCATAGAGGGTTAAGATATTTTAACATTTGCCTCTGTAGTTGCTGAAAATGAAAGGTAAACTTTCCGTTATTGAACAGATATTTGTTAGTTACAAATTTGTAACTAATTGGTTGCCATATACAAATAGTTAAATATTTGTCGAAACATTTTGCGATTGCCAAATGTTTCGATTAAATTAAATTATTATTAGTAGCTTTTAAGACTTCACGACCAGTACTGATCAGTTATAAACTAAAATTATCGGGCTCTTCTGATGTGTTGAAATCTCTCTACAGGCATGGCTCTTGAGAGTTCTTCTAATGTCTTCGGAGCTATACTTCTCCCAGTTTGATAACATATTATCATTAGTTACGGCTTAATCTTGACTAATATAGGTCACGAATGGAGGAAGTGATGACATTATCTAACTTGTAATTATTTAACTGACAATGACAATACCACCAGTTGTGAATTAATCTTGGCTAACTGAAGTCATCACTGAAGAAAGATGTTATCAACGAACAACGAAATGTTGCATGACTGATCCACGGCAGAAAAACACGCTATAATGTAGTCTATGATTCATGAAATATATTACTTATCCAATAATGCAATGTTGTATACAGCAATAAGCGTTAATATTTTAATAACATGGCACTAATAGTTAGAAAAATATCATATCAAATACTGCTGATAATTAAAATTATATAGTCGTATGGAAGAATATATTGATGAGGTAGGTCGATGTCTAAACGTTATATTCCCAATTATGTCCACAAACATTATTAAAATCACACAACCACTTATAGACA